>OX411327.1:22053500-23264500 GCA_948150665.1 Conistra vaccinii
CAATATCACTACCCTGATTGATTACAGTCTAAATATGGGTTAGTCAGAGAGCAAGATCAAAATATCCTAACTAATATTATTAATGTGAAAGTCGAGTTTGTTTTTTGGTTGTTTTTGTTACACTTTCATCCTAAAACTACTGAACAGATTTGGAAGAAATTTGACATATGGGTAGACCTTGACCTGGGTTAGGAGTTTAGGACAGGATACTTTTTATCCCGGTAAATGCAGACAAAGTCACGGGCAGAAGCTAGTTTAATGAATAAATGGAAAAGACATGTGACCAGTAGAACATTGAAGTTTGTTGTAACAAAAAACATTTGTAAAAGACATGTGACTAGTAGAACATTGAAGTTTGTTGTAACAAAAAACATTTGTAAAAGACATGTTGAAGTTTGTTGTAACAAAAAACATTTGTAAACAGGAAAAAATGTATAAGAAACTTATATTTTATAATAATAATTTATGTTACATATAAACTACTAAACTTGAAGTGGCCATGAGGTTATGCAAATCAATTTATATCGGTCTGAAAATTGTGATAGAATGTAACAAGTTTTGGTTCAAGCTAATTGTAATTTATGGTTTTTTCTTATTTGGTTTTCTCGCTTGTATGGTGACTGACTTAGGGCTTCCACCAATGAAACTGTGATCAGCACATCAAAATCAGGTTCAAGAGCTATCAGTATCAATATTCCACAACAATAATGACACTTACAGCTATTGGACTCGGTTAAGTGGTGCTGATTGCATTCAGTTACATTGGTAAAATTAACCCGTGGTCTCCTGTAAGTGAAAGAGTACACCAACTCAATAACTTGTCATAAAAATTTGCCTTGTCAGCATAGACTTTTAACTTTTTGATAAGGTACCAATTTATTTTTTGTGTAATGATAATGAGACAATATTACTGAGTATTATGAATCAGGAAACAATGAAAAAAAATTTACAAAATATATACTCCATAGGTTTAGGTAGGTAAACAAATATATGCCATTTTTTTGTTTAAAAATATGATAAAACCAAATCAATTTTATTTTAGATCTTTACAATAGTTTCTTCTTTTATTAATGTATGTTAACTATATCATTTATTCAACTGCTCTTCTAGATGTAACTGCTTGAGCATATTTTTTTAGTTATAATAATAATATAATGTTTTAATAGAACAAAACTGTGGAAAAAATAGTTGAATAGAATGCGATGTTCATTATTTTTTTACATCAGTCTTATTCGTATATCAATTTAATATATATTTCATGCATAGGTCCTTGTTATAATATGTTATTTTCATGTTTCAAATTTGACACACTGTTCCACAGTCAAATCCTTGTATCCAATTAATGTTATTTCCACATCAACAAATATAAACTGAACTGAACTTTATACATGGACACATAAAATTCCGTTTTGGCTGCAACTTCAGAAAACCACTAGAGTGAAGACTGATCAAGTAAATCTTTTGTATTCTTGTTTTGTTAGGAATCAGGCGAGCGTACCGAGACAATGTCAAACAAGGACGCGCTAATGTTCCCGCTGATCGCCTCCGCCGCACTCTTCGGCCTGTACATCTTCTTCCAGTTTTTCTCAAAGGAGTACATCAACCTACTGCTCACTGGATACTTCTTCTTCCTTGGAGTTCTTGCCTTGAGCCATCTTCTTAGGTAAGACCTTTCATAACAGGGCATGCTGACAAAAACACAAAATTGTCCTTCGGGTAGATTATTAAAAAATATTAGATACATATTTTTTCTCATTTACATTTGATTACTCAAAAGATTACGGCGATACAATACATTGAGTTAAAACGTGGTATGACGATCAAGTGGGCTTGCTAGATTTTATACTGAATTGTGACGTAGCGAGCCCCCCTCCCTTACTTTAATGCGTTTTACCTAATTATTTTTTTATTAATATGATAAAGCAAAAAATACGTGTCTAATATTTTTTTACTTTGTGACTGACGCACAGAATTTTTTTATCTTCTTTTTCGTAGACTAAATAGTTTTTTTTTTTTTTTTTACCCTGATCATCCTTATTGTAGGGCTTGAGCAAAAATATTATTATGAATCTAACTACACTAATGCCGTAGTTAGTAGTAGTAAGCTAAGATAGAGACTCTATAAAGAATCCTTGTACATCCTGCTATTTTGGCAGATTTTGGCTAATAATTCTACTTGCCCTAGTAGAATTGGCTAGTACTTCACTGGTTACTAATTCTGCTAGGGGCAAAAGCGAGTGCTTTTAGAGAGTTTTTTTTTTTAAGTCATAGTTAAAAAATGTAGTAGAAAATCGTCGATTTTCTTTATTGCGCCTTTGGCGTGTGTACATGATATCTCAACAAATATTATAAAGAGAAAAGATTTGATTTTTTGCATGTTTGTTTGTAATGAATGAACTCAAATACTACTGGACCGATTTTAAAAATTCTTTCAGCAGTAGAATGCTATATTATCACTGAGTAACATAGGTTATAGTTTATAAAGATATCACGCGGGCGAAGCCGCTGGCGGAAGCTAGTATAATATAAAGCAATAACTAGGCAGATGCCATCATCTGCTCATCCCTCTGTCTGACGTCATACGTGTTTCTTTAATCATATGTTATTTTTCTTCCCCAGCCCAATAATCTCATTCATGGTGCCAGCATCGGTCCCGAACGTGTCGTACCACATCCACTTCACGCGCGGCGAGGGCGACACGCGCTCCGACATCATCAACTACAAGTTCACCTCCTACGACATCATCTGCATCATCATCTCACTCGCCATGGGAGGCTGGTATCTGCTTAAAAAGGTGAGAGAGAACCGAAATTTTTATTATGTTGAAGTTTTTGTATGTTGTTAAAGGCTATTTTCCTTTGATTTTTTATGGAGCTCATTCGCTAAAAGACCTTGCAAGTTAGACTGCATTACAGCGAAATATCTTTGCATTTCATAGTGGAGTTGCTAAAAGGAATGTTTGACAAGTGTGTAGCAAATTCATTTACATCTAAGCTGATTTGTAGTCATCCGTGTAATTGGTTTATCACCCAACCAGCCAAGGTTGATTATCGCTTGCAAGTCATATAACGACATGGACTGTTTGTCTATGTAACATTTAGATACTTTCAACCTTAGTTAAGTTTGAATTTACTGGGAATTTGTGTCCAAAGTGGGAAAGCAATAAAATTACGATGTCGACAATTTTTTTCTATTTTGTCGCCTTCACAAGATGATAAGGCGCCTCGATAACTAGCGCGACGTATCGTGCTGAGACACGTTAGAACCATACCTCACCGGAACGCCATGGTATCGCGTCGACAACTAAATGTATGGTTGACTGCGTAACCAAGCGGACGCCAGGTGAACCACCCACCATATAACTGTAGACATTTAGTTGGCAGCGTGAGCTGGCGACGTCGCCATGGAGTCCCGGTGACGTATAGCTCTTAGAAACCGCAACTTTTTATTGAATCGTAGCGACACAAGTCTTACTGTCGTGTCGTGTCGCAAAGTCTCCTCGCACCTAACTTGTACATAGTATATAACCCCCCTGAACTAATCAAACCATCGAAACATTCCACTTACCCATACATTTCCAATGTCCATCCAGCACTGGATAGCCAACAACCTCTTCGGCATTGCGTTCGCGGTCAACGGCGTGGAACTGCTGCACCTCAACAACGTGGTGACCGGCTGCATCCTGCTGTGCGGGCTCTTCATCTACGACATCTTCTGGGTCTTCGGCACTAATGTCATGGTCACCGTCGCCAAGTCTTTCGAAGCCCCCATCAAACGTGAGTGCTGTATTTTCAGTTAAAGATAACTAGATGCGCGCCGCGGTTTCACTCGCATAAGTCTTGATCCCGTGGGAATATCGGGATGAAAAATATCCTATGTCCTAATTCAGGTTATGGTGTACCCATGTGCCAGATTTCATCCAAATCTATTCAGCCGTTTTAGCGTGAAAGCGTAACAAACAAACTCACTTTCGAATTTATAATATTAATTAAGATGTTGTACATTTCATTCATATCATTCAAGAATGATAACATTCGCACGGTTCGAATAAAAATAAAAATGTTGATTCTTAATAGCCTAGTTTGAATAAATGACTTTTGATTTAGTTATTGATTAGTCACCCCTAGTTATCAGTACAAAACTTTTTCCGCAGTGGTATTCCCTCAAGACCTGCTAGTGAACGGTCTGGACGCGAGCAACTTCGCCATGTTGGGTCTGGGCGACATTGTGGTTCCCGGAATCTTCATCGCGTTGCTGCTGCGTTTCGACAAGAGTCTCAAGCGTAACAGCGAGTTTTACTTCAGGTTTGTTTGATACTCATGCCCGTTTTCACTAACATTAGGAAACACTTAAATTAACAACAATATCGCACTGTTAGATTTTCGACTCTCGGCGCTGAGCCAAACGTTAAAAATTCAACAGTAGTGCCCATCCTTACATCCGTACAAACTTCAAATATTGTTTATTTATTTACAAAATATAGTACAATTGCCCTAAGTAGGTGTAGTTTTATTTTAATTAAGTTAAAAAAAATATTGCATTATTTCAAAAGTAGGCGAATTCTCTATAACCACAATATTTAATATCGACACCAGATTTTGCGCACGAGATCTCGCGTTGATATTGGCAACAGAAATTGCATTCTAGGGAATGAACGGGCCATGAATGGTTCTACATTGTCACATGTGACCACAGACGTTACGCAAAATTCTGCATCGTGCAAACAAGGTTTACCGCTCAACTAGCATATATACAACGTCCCGACAACAATCGTCGGGCGGTTAATACCCTAGGGCAAGGGGCGGCAAGTAATTTTATGTGGGGTACTTTTGAAATTTTTTATTGAACTCCACAAACAAAAAGTTCTAGTTGTTTTTATTTTTATCTTCACGCTTTAAAAAAAAAATTGTTTCAATTGAATAGTAGGTATGATAATTAATTACATATATTTGGCGGTCCAAGTTTAGGAGTATGAGGAACAGGGTGTAAAGTTCACTCATCCTCTATTGAAAAGGGAGGATCCTCCAACCAGACGAGTGTTATATCTGGCGGGCAACTGCCCGTAAGTTGATTTCGGATAGTCTTATATATGTTTTTCGCTCGGTAAACTCTAACTGCGCGATGCAGGAATTGTGTGACGTCATGTCTTTGCTGCGTAGTTCGTATGTAGCGGCGCAACCGCTACACAAGTACCGATCTTTCGCGGTCCGGACACGGACCGCGGTCCGCTTGTTGCCGACCGTTGGGTCTCGAGTTATGGGATATCAAAAGGAACACCTTGTAAATACATCTCGTTTTACCAATAATTGTAATGTGTGTTCAGGGCGACGTTCACGGCGTACGTGGTGGGTCTGCTGGCCACTATCTTCGTGATGCACGTGTTCAAGCACGCGCAGCCCGCGCTGCTGTACCTGGTGCCGGCCTGCCTCGCCACGCCGCTGTCGCTGGCGCTGCTGCGCGGAGACATCAACGCGCTCTTCAAGTTAGTATGGACTTATAATGATGAAAAGTGTAGTGTCAAGCGATTTTGAACCGTGTGTGGAGCAATTATTACTGTCAAATTAACCTGCCCTGCAAATAATTATGAATCGGACGCTCGTCTGTATCGCCAAAATGAACAGTCCTGTACTTACAACTGACCGATTTCCAGAACGTTCACCAGATCTCCAGTAGACCTTGTAGGGCTTATACGAGTATCACTTATGCTAGCTACACACGTAACGATTTACTTTTGCAAATTTCTTCGCACACGTCACGTTAGGCTTGCGCAATCCTAAATTTGCGCAAGTAATGCACGTGTGTGACTAGAATTACACTTTTGACTGAGATATTTTCACTTTTTGGCCTCGTAAAAGACGTGCTTATATATTTATATTGTAGTTTTTCAGACCAAAAGTGTGAGTTTTGGTAACAGATATAAAAAGTCGTATAAAATATTTGTAAAACTTTTGTAATACATTGTTTTTTTTTTCTAACTTCCTGTGAGTCCCAATAAATACTTTTTATCTATTTGTCAACTACTCGCTATTTCTAATCTAACATAATAAATATTGTTTCCACAGCTACGAGGACCAGCCCGCGATAGTTGAAGCTGCAGTAGAAGACACGAGCAAGTCAAAAAAGACTGAATAGACACACAACGCCAACGTCCAGAGCACAAACTACAGCACACCGGTACCGTTTAAGTACATTCATTTTCTATCAGGGGCGGAACACACATGTTCTGGTCTGCATTATTGAACACCAACGTCGACCGGAAGCATATAATACACATATTCGGGTCGTGCTCATCGTCAAATACCCTCGGTTAATCATGTTCGGGTCGGATCGGCACAATTCGAGCTATGCCGAGCGAATTTTTCCCGAATACAATATAATCTACATGTATTCGATTTTGCCCCCCTAACATGTGTGTATCTGCGCCCACGCGGCAGTGGCGGGTCTGGCTTGTGACGTCACTTGTCAGTATGGCCAGCTGTGACCACGTTTGACTGGCACAACCGTTTTGAAACCGTGCAATGTTTCCCTTTAGCTGTGTATTTGTTGTTCTTTTCTTCCGTCAAAAAATTTACCGTTTCTATTTGTGAAATAAAAAAATATTTTACTTCAGTCTCCGAATTGGATCTATAATAAAATTTCCTGCTCAATTTTATTACTTTGCGATCAAAAAGCTTTCTCAAAACACGGCACGGTTTGTAAACGGTCCTGCATCTGTGATGTCCTGTATAAATGTACGTAAATGTTGCTACTGTAAAAAAATAAAAGGGTAATTTAATTAGACTTCCATCGTTATCTTCCATCAGTGTTTGTTATGGTAGAAAATTAAAATTCTACTGTTTATAATATGCAGACGATGACGTCAGGTTGACTGATTTAAAACTAGAATTAACGTTTAGGACTAGCGCGTCACAAATCTTGAAAATTACCACGATAAGGAGGGTGAATGAAAACAATCGGTGATCAGTGTACTGTTTCACTGCATTTATATTCTCAAGGAGTTGTTTTGGACAAAAATTATGTAAAGAACAAACGCAATATCTCGATAAGTGTTGAGCTATTGTGTTATCGAGGTGGGTAGTCATGACATTTAGGTAAGTAACTGTTTGAACCGCGAACATTCCAGCGACCACCTGGCCTCATCGTCCCTCTGTATTCGAACCTTTAGATATAATCAAATGGATGTGTAATATAGTAATAAATTGTTTAAATTATAGCAACACTGCGACAAAATTTATTTCTATATTTTTATGTTGAAAATAAAATAATTTTATACTATTTTTCGTTAAGGTATTTTTTTATGGATAAATCATTTTATATGTTTTTGTTTTCTGTGAAACTTATTAATAAGTTTTTTATTTTGTTAACATTTCTACCATGCCCTAGTTGTTTCAAAAGTTACCGACGCAAAGTATTCGCTGAACATTTTATTTTTCTAAACATAGTTATGTTAAGTACAATAAATATATAATATAAACGTGGTATGATGCTATTTTTACTTTCGCCTTTGGTAGTTCCTTGTTACAAATATGAAATTTATTAGAAGCTGTCAACACTAAACGAATTTCTGAAGTCTGAGTACAAATGTACGTCGTGCGCCCCTCTTAGGGAGTGCTCAAACTAGCAAATGTTTTACAACAATTCAAAGGGTCTAAAGGCACGAATCTTTTAAAACTTTGTATTCCTCCAAATAGGTTTCCGGCAGGGGTAGTTGTTCAGCAAATCTCCTGTTTTCTTATAAATTATGAGTAAATTAATTATTTTCTGCAAATTACATTGTTGTAACTTGTACATAACGTTCTTAATTATTTTCGCAGTAAAAGTGACCGAATTTAAATCTCGCTTGTCGGGAACTGCAACATTTAGAAATATGCATAATTATTTAGTTATATTAATTAAATCAATGGTTATATTCCATGAAAAGTCGAAAACCTTTCGTGGACCATAGAACAAAAATTGAGATTTTTCAAGTATTAACAGAGATAATTATTCATTAAAGAATACTCTATATTTATCAGACACCTTTTCACAACTACACAACATATTTTAATAAATTGACGACACAATACAAGCTACCCCTTAAATTAATAAAAACAATTGATATGTGATTTGTTCATTTAAACTCATGACGTGTATAGTTAGTGGACATTTTGAATGTAACCTTGTATGTAATTGATGGTAATGTGGAACACTGAACTGTAATTAAAAACATCAGATCAGTCGACTGGGTTTCATTTCACGACCAATCTTTGTGATGTTTCTTTGACGTTTAGGGGTATGAGGAACAGGGTGTAAAGTTCATACCATAGAAAAGGGAGGATCCTCCAACCAGACGGGTTGTTATGTCTGGCGGGCAACTGCCCATTTATGTTGATTTCGGATAGTCTTATCTATGTTATTCGCTCGGTAAACTCTAACTGCGAGATGCAGGAATTATGTGACGTCATGTCTTTGCTGCGTAGTTCGTATGTGGCGGCGTAACCGCTACAGAAGTTTCCAGACCTTACCTTAGGATAGTAGCAATGATAAGTCTGGTTAAAGGTAGCTGGACGGGCGGAGACAGAACTATAACCCATTTGAAATAAGATTAGGCATTTAAACAAACCTTTTTTACAGTCCGTTCAACTGATTCTGACTTCTATACCGTAGGCATAAGGATGGCATTAAACGTAAAAAGTGGTTACAAATACCAACTGTTTACTGCAGCTGCCATTTGTCATGCCACCAACGCAAAAGAAGGCAAAATCGGTTGAACGGACTGTAAAAAAGGTATATATAGGTATAGGAATATAGGTGTTATGAAAACACGGACGGGTGTTTAATGCATACGCACCGCGACAGTGACGCAAAACTAACGTGCTATAGTTGTCAAAATTATACGAAGTGTATAGAGTGCCGCGAGTTTCTTGTGGCATTCTAGTGTCACTGCCTCGGCCCGGCTAGGGTGCCGTGAGCGTTGCATTGTCACTGTCACTTGTTATTTAGGTTAGGTTAGGTTAGAACTGTGACCACACAACGCACGAGCCGAGCGAGCGTAGCGAGCGGTGCCGCGGTAGCGGCCGGCGAAGTGCCAGGGTCCGTTTAGGCACAAGAGAATGTAATGTCTCGGGAATGTGGTGTTTTACAGCGATCTAACCTCGACAATCAAACAAAATACCAAGTGACGTGACTTAGTGACAATGACAATCCAATGCTTGCGGCACTTTAGCCGGGCCGAGGCGGTGTTACTAGGGTGCCTGTAGTGGCACTTTATCCGATAGGGATAGAGTGCCAATGGTGGCACTCTATACACTGCCAAAATTATATAAGTTCAAAAAAAAGTTAAGTTTGTTGTTAAGTTAGGTTGTGGTGTTGTAAGTTGTTAGTTTTAAGTGTCGTTCCAAGCCACATTCTAGGATCTTTCTCTTAAAACAAAACGGGCCTATTATATTTTGACAACTATAGAGTGGAGAACAAGAAAACTAGCTGCCCGTCCCGGCTTCGCACGGGTAGCACTAAGTACTTATCTAGGGCTACCTACCCTACCCTACCCTACCTACCTACCTACTCTACCTACCCTATAAACCTTCCCTGGACTACGACAAACATTTCAAGACCAAAATCGGCCCAGCCGTTCTCGAGTTATAAAATTACAGCGAAAAGTGGCATTGATTTTTATATATTTAGATTAGCTCTACGGAGCGACTGTGTATACGCAACGGAAACACGGTCGGGATTAACGCGCCCGCGCGGGGCGGGAAGTAAAAAGCTATTATTTTGACATTACAAACAAACACTTCAATTTTATTTATTTGTACAGATTTGCTATGAAACTATGTTTCCAAAAATTGTCGTCCCGTTCCGTCCGGGTTAAAACACGCTATGCAGCAGAAAAGTAAATAACTCATTTCGTTTTATCCCAGAGTAGCTTACTGGAAACGAAAGAAGTTTGCTAGCTACAAATAAAAAACACATTATCTTTTATTAACATTTATTAATAATTGATTAATATCTATGAAATAAGTTAATAATATTTCTAGAATTAGGTACCGATACAATATCGTCAGACAGATGCCATCACATCAACCTTCTCCCATTTGTCAAATTTTCCCAATCAACATTGAACCTTATTCTTTAGCGATAAAGTTGAAAATCTATTAACGAAATTTGACAGATTGAACTTGATGTGCTGGCGTCTGTACGATAGTTGCACGACACGATGCGATGATATCAGTTAGCTACAGAACTGGAGATCGTCGACGATATGATGTGGTGTGCAGTTACCGGGCCACATAACATTGTTTGAATTAGTCTCCAATGCACAAAATGGTAATTTATTTATTTATTACAGAACACCAACAGCATATAATGTCGAATTATCTTACTGCGACATATATACACAACATACATACATAATCAGCCTATTAATGTTCCCACTGCTGGGACACAGGCCTCCTCTCTGTGAGAGGGAGTGGGCCGTAATCCACCACGCGGCCCCAGTGCGGGTTGGTAGATGTCACATGTCTTTGAATTTTTGGTTCTAAGACATGCCGGTTTCCTCACGATGTTTTCCTTCACCGTTTTGTGAGCAGTGGTGATGTATTTATTTTACAAAAAGTAAAGCGCCTGCCAGGGTTCGAACCCACGACCTACAACTTGTAAGACAGGGCCGTTACCACTGGGCCACCACTGCTCACACACGCGACATTATGCTGTTATATAACTATACAGCTATATCCCTAGGGATATAACTAAGACGGCTATAACCATCTTACTGCGAAATTTACATAATTATATTCATTATTGGTTTACGAAAGGTATTACTGGTTTTAAAGAAAAAGACATTGGAGAGAAACTGCGTATCAACTAAAAGTAAAATTTAAACAATTTTAATGAACTTAAATAAAACACAAATTAATGAAGGGCATGAGCAATTGAGCATTACACTCCTAATTTAAATACATAATTGTACTATAACAGCAATAATGTGCTTGTCAAGTACTTTGTTTTTCGAATACCACCCAAGGAAGTCATGAAAATATCCAGGTTTTACATTTAAGATTTTTTTAAATATTTTAGAATATTATTATTATCACGCAATACACGTTAAAGCTTACAACATTCATAATAAACACGTTAATCAGACATTTAATATTCCTGTAATGAAGTAGATACACTTACATATATACCACAAAGTTTTGAACTCATACCGTTTTTCGTTTGGAAAACGGGAGGCGAATAGTTTAAAACTTCACAATACTGGGTCAAATTAAACTAACTAGCGAAACTGTACACATGATCACGATAAAATAAATAAAAAGACTTATGTTTTTTTGGAGGTCAACGACCGCCGCTAGTGTTATTTATTACTTGAAGTATGAGTTGACAAAATCTGTAATTACATACGGGGTGTCCGGGACATCGACGCGAAGCCTGATACCATGGATTCAGTACATGATTCTGAACCCCCCTGCGTTGAAATTTTTCGTCGGTTATTAAAAAAAAAATCAGCTGCTCCATACATTTTGACCGCGTAGGTTTGCACTTTTCTATGAAACAGCTGATTTTTTTTTTAATACCCGACGAAAAATTTCAACCCAGGGGGGGGGTTCAGGACCATGTACTGGATCCATGGTAACCGGCTTCGCGTCGATGTCCCGGACACCCTGTATATTTATTTATTCCAAAAAGTGTGGTAGTTATTTCGATGACCCCACAAAAAAAATCATCAATTTAATTTTATTATTTTTTGTTTTATCATGTTATTTTACCGATACACATTACGTCTGCGGAGTTTTGCTAGCTAATTTTATTTGACCATGTATAATAAATTCACAATAGTCCGTATGTATAGTAGACTATGTTTCATTATTATAAATAACCGCTATTACAAGCGTAATGGTCCATCATATTAAATATTAGGTTTATCACACGAAAATTGCACATTGATTATAAAGCCGCGTCCGCAACTCCGCACGTCAGGACGTAGATGCGACCGTACAGTGTGGACCCGGCTTAGGAAAAGAAGTTCTGCTCTCGGTGGCAGTCCAACCATATCACTCCACAGTTCCTCACCACTTATTTCACTTATCAATCAATTCGTTGTTCTCCTTCGTTAAGCTTCCAGATAATTCCCTGCACTTTGGGACTTCATAACCATCTTTAGTTTTTCTTAAGTCACAGCCAGATGGAGAAACGAACCGTCATTAATTACTAATCTTCCATTAACTTGCTTTAATATGTTGCAGAAAGCAACATTAGACTCGATTTTAATGGATCTTTGAAGAAATTAATGAAATCATTAGCGTTAATGATCCATTACGTAATGGGGCATTAATGTTTGTCTTTATGCAACTGGGGGTGTCAGTCCATTACCTCTCATGTCAAAGTAAACAAGACGCCTTTTCTTACTATTATTGAAGCTACGGTATCCGTGTTTCAAAATACTTAAATTCATTCGATATTTGGTCTCAAAGACACGAAGTTATAAAATAAAGTACCTCTCCTGGTACATAAGGGGCGAGTATTTCGCTTGTAATACACGAGGCCTGTGAGTCTAGGCTACCATACATGTCAGTTCTACCTTCAGATCGATTCCGTACCTTGTGTAGGTTGTTGTCAAGTTATTCCATATTCAATCTTTATTTCCAGTTGATGTTATTTTCACAAATATCAACTTTATTTTAGTGTAAATTAAGTTGGATTCAGAATGACTAGTATGCCATTAAAAATGTTGAAGTAGTGAAATCTATCTATGAGTTTTAAAGTTACTTTTCCAAAAACACATTTTCGTGAACGTAGGATACGTGTCTATGATGGCCGAGCGACCATTTCTTTAGCGAATCGTTTAAACCGATGCGATTATTTCATGTTTGTGCGCAGACTCGTCTGTTCAAATTAATCTCTATGATGGCAGCTTGTGGTCATGTAAAATGGCGGGTCAATGATGCTTTGTTTAGTTCCGTGGGTGGTCAGCTGCTTGGTGCAGTGGGTGATGACGGTTGAACACTCGCAAGCCAGTGCACGAGATCACGTTCTGAACCCCTTCTTCCACTATCTCGAATTTTACCTTGGAACGGAAGAAAGTTAAGATAAGTTGAAGGATCAAAACAGATAGATTTTTAAATAAAGGTCAACACATACACAAGGCGGGTACAGGTTGGGACGGCAGTACGGCCGGCTTGTATATATTGTAATTCCTTGTATTATATGGATGTTAGCACAGAAACGCGTTGTCGGGTCCCGCGCCGCGCCCGCCCTGTGTCCCGCCCAGCTGCGCGCGGCGGCGGCGCGGCGCGGCCCGTCGGCCACGCGCTTCCACGGACTCCTCCGCGACGGACGATATTCCTTTATTACTTTAATGTGTGAAAGAGATGAAGCTCTACAGGACATATAGCACCATTTCTTTCCCCCACTGGAGAAACCTTTATAGCAGTATTAAAATAATACTGCTATAAAGGTGGTGGTAGGCCGCAGCTGAATACCATTATTTTAAAGCCCAAACCAAGTTTAATCATATTTGTCAATCGTCGAACGGCCATAAGAAATAAAGGACGTACCTTCGCGATCAACTCGGCGATGAAGATAGCAGTTCTGGTGTGCATAGTGATGTCTCCCACCCGCACGGAGGACTTGCCGTCAGCTAGCGCCATGTATATTATCACTTGATCCTACAACAATAAAATTTATAATTACCAGCCCCTAGTAACTGTAACAATGAAAATTCGAGGGATTATATAACACTAATATGTTTTGGTTGTATTTAAGGTAATCTCCGGGACTACAAGTCGGATTTGAAAAATTATTTTTGCATTGGATAACCCAATTCTTGAGGAAGGTACAGGTCGACACAACTTATATGTAGCATCGGTAAAAGTCGTAAAACCGATTATTTCCGATTTACACAACCAATAGAAATAGCTGACTATCGCGCCATTCAATGCTATTCGCGCTTTACTTTCCCGCCTCAGTTCAACCCGAGACAGCGTTGTGAATGCACGTGGGTGAATCATTCCGTACACTTTGTGACAATTTAATTTGAACATGAATTTTTAAAACAAACAAAGTCGCTTTTGAAATTATAATATTAGTAAGGATATCGACTCAGGTGTGACTTTGCGGAAATCCATTATAAAATACAATAGACGATGTATATTTAGTAACTTAATCCGCTTAACTGTTCTTAAAGAGTCATAAAAAACCCTGTAAGAAATCGTCACGTGTTTCACCTCTCAACGAGGCATCTTCAGGATGACGATTGACTTGTTGCGAACCCGGACACGACGTATTGCCACGACAAGCACCGAACGCAAAGAACCCTCTTTGAACTGTCATTCTGTGTGTATGTGTTTTTGAACTGTCTTTGCGTTCGGCGCTGGTCATAGCTGAGTGTGTATTTACATTGCTGAGTGGTATTCAAATTCGTATGGGGTAGATACCACAACTAAAAGTGAAAAATAAAACGTAACGTAATAACAAACGTAATAAGCGGATTAAGTTACTAAATATACATCGTCTACTGAATTTTAGTAAGGATAATGTAATAATTCAATAATACAAATAATTAGAAAAATATTGAAGTTTCAACTTTAAATATCTCTAAAGGCTTCGCAAAATAGAACGCGTACGTAGCGCGCGTTAGGGCGCTAGCCTGACGCCACGCTAACGTAACGTGCGTAACGAACTGCTAGCGCACGTCATAGTACACACACGGCTACACATCAAGCTATACATTTACAGTTTAAGCTGACCTCGCATTATTCGGAAATCGTTTACAATGCGAGATCACCATAAACTGGAAATGTATAGCTTGATGTGTAGCCGTGCGTACAACACAATTCGGCGCTGCGTTAGGCTAGCGTTCTAAAGCACGCTAAGTACGTGTTCTATTTGGCGAAGCCTTGAAAGTTTGATTTCTGATATTCATCGTTCTAGCCTTGTATCCTTCAAATCGAATCTAAAAACAAACAAATAATACAGACTTTATTGACGTGATCATTTATTCTGCAAGAAAGTACATGTCAATCTCGCATCAATTTCACGAATGTATTTTGTTATATGACTTTACACGTTATTGCGATTGCGTAATGATCATTTTTGCCTAAAGCAGTAATAAAGATTGATGATTTTGAAGGCGCACTTAGTTCGGATGTGATCGGTTTTACGAATTTTACCGATGCTACATATAAGTTGTGTCGACCTGTATAGGCTATGTAAAATCACTACGACCCTTAGGAGATGAGCAAAAAGAAAAAGTCTGAAAGAACGCTAAGAACGTTAATATAATCAATATTCTAGTTCGCTTGTTAACCACATTTCTTATTTACATACAGTAATATTGCCAAATTAAACACGTTGCCAACTTTCAGAATGCACGCTCTTAAACTCAAAGCATTTATTTGAATTAAACCATTTACAGGCACTTTTGTCAAGTCTTAACGCGGTGATTAATGTGACTATACCCTCGTAAGCAGAACTATGTAAAGTGTCGCACCTGCAGATGCGTGTCGAGGCAGCAGCCGGTGAGTATGTCGCTGCGCAGCGCGGCGCCGGCCTCGCGGCCCACCTGCAGCGGGTCGGCGCCGCGCTTGCCGAGCCCGGCCGTGCCCAGGCGGCAGCCCGACGTGGTCTCGCAAATCGCACTACACACACACAATCACACAAACATTAGCACACGTGTGATCTTGGCTTGCCCATAAATGAACGGTCGCAACCACTACGAAAACCCTTACGGCTGGTTTTGGTTAGGAAGCAGGATACAGCTACAAAATAATAGTACTACTTTAAAGCTATTGAATGATTACCATAGTTGGTGTTAAATTGATAATTTAACCTCCTGTTTAATAGTAGGTCAAAAAATATGACTGAAGATTTCTGTTTTGTTCACTTTTCTGTCTGATAAACTCTGCTCATCACTTGTAAGTGTAGCGGAATTATCGGTCGTAGTATTCGGTTGACATGACACACCAAACGCGCCGAACGGTCGGTGGCGTTTACTTCAGCGCGTTACGCGACGTAACTTTCGGCAGTTTTTTTTTTCCATTTTATTTCTATTTGCAATCGGTCGTCAGACCATAAGCGAATTCGTTCCATGTCGAATAGCGTTGTGGTGGAGCAGCCAGTGCTGCGCCTCCCACTTATAGAAGGTGGTTCCTCTTCAGCCTTTTTACCACCGCTGTCGGGTTTAACAGTTCCGTAACAAGTGGGTTTGGATGCATGGTTAAGCGTGCCTTGTGCTGTGTTTTGTATCGCTCGATTTCAGAGTTTACTGATGGCATTTGCAGATAGTCGTGGATCTCGTCGTTCCTAGCGAACCAAGGTGCATTTGCTATTGCTCTTAGGATACCATTTTGGACTCTTTGCAGGCAGAGTACGTTGGTTTTGCTGGCAACGCCCCACATTTCTTCCCATGAGCCAATACAGGTTGCGGAACTTGTGGTTTATCTCGTCCCTTTTATATTTTATGTGATGCTTCCATGTTAGGCGCCTATCCAAGTGGAAGCCGAGATACTTTACACAATATGTGTGTGGTAGGGTATCAGGACCAAGTCTAACAGGAGGGGTGTTTCCGTGCCTGAGCGAGAAGATGATATGGTGAGACTTGGATGCGCTGGCACGTATCCGCCACTTGCAGAGCCATTTATGAGTTTTGTCTAGTTGTTTCTGGAGTCTATTGCTGGCCATTTCTGGGTTTTCATCAATTGATAAATAGGCTATGTCGTCGGCATATATGTTGCTATTGTTATGCCATCCAATGTAGGTAGATCTGATGTAAATATGTTGTACAACACTGGGCCAAGAACAGATCCCTGCGGTACCCCAGCTTTCACTTCAAACATTCTTGATCTTGCTTCGCCCTGTTTTTCTTGGAAGTTTTACTCGGATAAATACGACTGGATGAGTAGGAACATTGAGTGCGGAAGTTTTTCCTTCACTTTAGTCAGCAATCCTTTGTGCCAGACACGGTCAAAAGCTTGTTGTACATCAAGAAATGCCGCTGAGCAATACTTTCCAAGGCCTGTCTTCCTGTTTGGTAAATTCGGTGAACTTATTCTATTGTTGAGTGAGATTTCCGGAAGCCAAACTAGTGAGACGGAACAACACCATTGGCGTCCATGCACGGTTTTAGTCGGTTTAGGAAAATCCTCTCCCAGAGTTTAGAAAGTACAGGCGTTAAGCTTATCGGCCGATAAGACGAAGCTTCATGTTCAGGTTTACCTGATTTGTGGATCATGACAACTTCAGAGATTTTCCACAGGTCAGGAAAGTGAGATGTTCGAAAAATAGCGTTGAACAAACTAGCTAGGAAATAAATGCATTTTCTGGGAAGATTTTTGAGTATGGAAGGCGTGATCAGGTCGAATCCCGGGGCTTTTCTTGACTTCAGCAGTCTGATTTCCCTCGCTATTTCCTTCGGTGTTGTTGGTATAATGGGCATAAAGAAAAAAGAAGAAAGAAAGAAAGAAATTAAATTTATTTAGCACAGACACAGACAAAGGCACACAACAAAACATATTGTACTACAAGTAAAATATATTTAAAAAAAAAAGTTGTAAGTTTTGGCAGGAATGTGTGCCTCCCGGCTGCGCCAAATAGTTCAGCAAAAATAAAGACAACTAGTGCCTGACGCTGGTTTTCAACTGGACCTGGCGTGTGAGGTGACGGATGTAAATCAGTTTTATGCTGTAATGTGTGTATGTATTTAAATAAAAATAAAGTAAGTTTGTGTAAAATAATGATAGTAATGAATATTTCAATTGTTAGTTATATTAAATAAAAATGCAAGACAACAAAACAAAAAGCAAACTGACAAATAAATGTGACGGATGGTATGTAGAAAACAAGGTGGTGGTGGTGGTGGTGGTGTGTGGTGTGTATGTGTGTATATCTAGCAAAATTATCTTAATGAACAAAACCTGTTTTGAACGATGCCAGACTTCTATGTTTCAACACATAATTTATTAATCCGTGCACTTCATCAATCATCGCACAATACGCTGCAAGCAGCCGATCGCAACGGTCTATTTACGGACAGTTTTTTGAAACAATATATTTTGTTTTAAACTTTTCTTACGTACCTATGTATATTTTAGTTATCGAATGGGTTGCATTGACATAGACACTATACGATGGCATTTACGTATATAAATACCTAAGTCAGCCAAACATTTTCGACGGAAGTCGTAGAAATATGCTTAGACAAACGAAGAAGATAAGGAAAAAAGGTAAGCGACAATCATATAGTACTGTTTTTTGCAGAAGATCGACGTAAATTCTTTATACTTAATGTGAAAGTACCTAACTACCTACCAATTTTTTATTTTTCGTTTCCTTTCAACAGCCTTATGTTTTTATAAGGAGACGACAAATTGGAAACCAAGTCCTGGTGAAGGAATAGCTGTAATAGCGCCATCCCGACATCGGACGTCTCAGTCGCGTGCAAATAGGCCAGGCACATTGGGTAAGTTGCAAAGCAGCGTGGTTCATCATGCATGAGTTGGTGATATACGATTATTTTATTTTAATGTGTACACATCTGCAGGGGGCCAAGTCTACTAATTTACAAACGTCATAATGGTGTCACGATGGTGAGTTTTTGACAGATTTGCCATACAAAATCTGTCAAAAACTCATCATCGTGACACCATTATGACGTTTGTAAATTAGTAGACTTGGCCCCCAGATCTTGTTCCAATACTGTGTCCACTTCGTGTTCATCAACAACACTCTCGTTTGGTTTAAATACAGAACTCAGATGCATTGCGAATACCTCAGCCTTTTCCAAGTCAGTTCTTGCCCAGGTAGCTTGTGATCTGATCGGAGGATAAGATTGTTGAGGCTTATCTAAGTTTTTGGTGGCCTTCCAGAGCGAGTTCGCGCCAACCCCCGTTGGTGACATCATCTGTAGGCTCGTTGGCAACGTTGAGTTAGTCTCCTGGACTGTAGCCTATAACTCCTTTGCTGCCTTGTTGTAATTGAGTTTATCAAGAGGATGACGGGATTGATGCCATATTCTTCTAAGTCGGCGCTTTTCTAGGATTTTTTGCATTATGTCTGGTGGATGAGAAGAGTTGGTGAAACCTTTGGGCCGAGAGGATGTGTTAATCCAAGCAGCCACTTGAATAGCGTTAGTGAGATATCTGCAGGCGTTATCTACATCATTTTGGTTCTTGAGTGGTATAGCAGCAGAAAAGTTTTCATTGAGGTAGGTCTTGAAGCCGTCCCAGTCAGTTTGGCTATTCGTCAGAGACTCGACTTTCGGCTGGACTCTTGAAAAACACTACGAGTGTATTCAACCGAACCTTCAGCGCCGAACGTTCGGCAGGTGTGGCGCGACCCTAACATGATCACAATAGAAACGGGTTTTGTCAACGGAAGAATAGACAAAATGACAGATAAACAATCACAAACTTTCATTTTGTTTCATCGAGCGCAAGTGAGAACTGCTAACGAGCAAGTGAGAACGCGATAACATTGTCCGAAAAATAGTGTGTACAAATTTGTTTCAGGAAATACGTGTTAAAGAGCAAGCCTTACAAGTTTGTGGAATAAATGTTTGTCATTGAGAATCTCCATTACATATGCGAGGTTTCTATCGAGATGTTTTCTTTACTTTTACAATTTATGAGTACATTATGACCGGCCAAAGTTTAGGTAAAATTTGTGCAAAAAAGAAGATTTTTGGAGGCTTAGGCTCGGCGCAAACGGGCCACCGACCACAGCCACTGGTGGCCAGCGACAGCGACTTATCACACATTTTCATATATTTTGTAGAGACGCGCCGCACACGTGTAGCCGGTGGCGGCCACTCAAAATATATGAAAAAGCGCTGTCGCTGGCCACCAGTGGATGTGGTCGGTGGCCCTTTGGGGCCGAGCCTTATACTGAATTTGTTTCTAAATTTTTTATTTTTTGCTTTCATAGAAACCTTGGTATTATGTTCAAGAAACATATTAGTTTAAAACTTTCAAAGAAAGATTTGATGTGTTACAACGCCATAATCGCGTACGAGCGTTTGTATGAAAAGTATGGCGGGTTGGCCGCTCTTAAGAGTTTACCTTAGGGGAGTAAAGATGTTATATTACGTGTATAGTAAAACATAGTACTCACATGATACCGCTGCAGTTGTTGGGCGCTATGTTCGGGTCTTCCTTGAGCACCGTGATCTCGGCGCGGTGGTTCAGGTCCTTTATACTCTCCTTGAAGCCCTCAGACATCTGGGCGGCCAGCTGAACGATAATCAAATAAAAAAATATTTATGTGGGGATGATAGTAGTGTGTGAGCGAGAACGAGAGTGTGCGAGGGAGAGAAAGATGGTGGTGTGCACGTTGCTGCGTAGACTTAGAAAAATATATAACGTTTTAAATTTAAATTAAAACCAGTTGATATCCATCCCGGATTCCCGGCGTTTGATTTCACATATTTTGGCAATAGTTCTGAAAACGGAACAAACAAAAAAAAAAAAGATTTAAAGAACTTAGAGGACTAAACATAACTAGTACAACCACCTTACGAAAATGATTATCACTTTTGGACTTTTTATTATTTGTGTGTTTTGTTTAAAGACGCCATTTGTATTCGTATAATAATTATGTCAAGGTGCTTAGTATAGCCAAGGTATTCATAATATTAGGTTGATTGTAATGAATAATTTTGGGAAACTTAAGAACCCCCTTCTTGAATAAAGTGGATGATCATCCTTCTCCCACTATAACAATTTATTTCGGATCTGCAGTGACCACTGATGCTGGCATAAGGTTCAAATTCCCATATCACGTTATATGAAGCTATCAGCCTATAATAATTTTGGGAACTCCCTGCTTGGAGAAAGTAGGTCTTCATCCTTCTCCCACTATCCCAATTAGTTTTATCTCACCTATTACTGCCATACGGTTCTTATTCCCGTATAGGTTCATCCACACCAAATTTTTGCAGAGCAGCATGTTGCTGGAATAACCTGTACACACACAAAGACCACCGTAACGTAGCATGGTACTTACCCGCGTGGGCAGCGTGCCCGCCACGAAGCTCCAGCCGACAATCTTGCTGATGTAGCCGCGCTCCATCACCTGGGCGGCGCTGAACCTGTACACGGGCATGCAGTCCACTGTGACGAAGCCGCCGCCCTTCGGGTAGTATCTAAAAACAGGCTTTTTAAGTCAATATTTTGATCAAACGCTGCAGCTAATGCAAACAATCTGCCTAGCCTTTTCCCAACTATGGTGAGGTCAGCTTCCAGTCTAACCGGAAACAGCTGAATACCATTGAAAAGAACCGCAAAAAACCGCGTGCGGAAATGAACCTTTTTGGCGCAACCGTGAGGCACACACTATTATTGTTAGAATTTATTATTTTCACTTTTTTATATTTTGTTATTTTATGTTTCACGAACTGTGTCACGAATTCTTTCTTCCAGTGTTTTACATAGAGCGACTGCCTATCTGACGTCCACAACCCAGTTACTGGGTAACACGATAACTCTAGGCAAGACTGGTTGTCAGACTTTCGGACTTCTGACTACCCGCCGTCCCGTAACGACTGTCAAAGATCTACGAATGAGATCGGAGACCAATTGGTTAACGTGCTTTCCGAAGCATGGAGGTGTCTCGGTATGTAAAGGATGGTCATCCATCTACGGATCGATCTCGGCAAGCGTTGCTTAACCTTGAAGCCTTGAAGACTACTTCGGAGTGCTGGCAATAAGAATAATCAAATCAGGATCTCAGGCTAATTTGGGTGATTCCCAGAAATCTTTTGTGTGACGTTTTCAATAATACATTCTTATAACTGATAAGTAGTGATAAGTGATCTGATAAGTACAGGGTGGCCAATTAGAAAGTATATAACTTTAAATTAAGATTATTTTCATTACGAAAATTACCAGATATTTCTCTATAAGTATATTATTCAGATTTGGCAATTTTATACGGTGATGAATAAGATCTGCCTAATCTGTTTTATTTATTCTTTAAAATGCGATCGCTTTTCATCATGATTTTCATTAAAGTATCCCACTAATAAAGTCACAAATAGTCTGCTTTTCGTATTTAAGCTTGACCATGACACATCCCTTTAGATAACCTCACAGAAAAAAAGTCATGACGTGTCTTGAAATCCTCAGTGATCAAAATGGTATTCGTTACTATTAATGAATTTTTTGAAAAATTGGGTTGTTTTTAAATTCGTTTAAGAACTTCAAGATAAAATAATATTTATTATTTACCCTCGTCTATGCATTTTCATTTCAAATGTAGCTCCGAAGAGTTGGAGTGTGTTCTTGAACACCTCAGTCATGTATTCGATCTGGGGCGCCATGTCGGCGTTGGTGCCTCCCTTCAGGTCCATAACGACGGGCCCGTCAGACAGCAGAGCGCAAGGCAGCGCTATTTGCATGAGCAGGCTGATCGAACTACCGGACAAAATGATCAAGTTGAAGATTTTCCATGAAAAACATTATGTTAGGCATTGTTAGAGGAGAGTTAGGCAGAGACGTATACGTATAGTATACCCATCAGTATAAAAACCTAGTAGGACGACGCCTTTGATCTCGTTGTAAATGCCGACAACATATAGGCATTGTCGCGACAGCTAGAATGACTAAAGGCTTTTGCAAACCAGCGCGACACGAACAATACAATTTCTATGAAAACTTCACGGTATAAAACGAACCGGTGGTGTCGCGTCCATGTGGCGCTGGTCTGTCACAAAGCTTTACACGGTAGCGTAAGCAGTTCGGGAGCGCGCTTCCCCGTCTCGCCCCGCACGCCCCGTACGATTTCTCTGTCTAGACGTCTTCGTCGGACGACTGTATGATGTTTAGACTGTGATACACATATCATACGCCTTTGCCTTACCTTTCGTGTTGTGTGCGTTACTGTATGCAATGTTTCCAGTAACACAATAACATAATTACGAGAGTTTAGGCTGCCCGTCCACTAGAGCGGAAAAGAGAGGAAAGGAGCGGAGCTGAACCAATAGAATATGAAGTCTGTTCCAGAGTTTAGATTCCATTGGTTAATAATGGCCCAGCTCCGCTCCTGTCCTCTCTTCTCCGTTCCAGGGAACAGGCTGCCTTAGATGCCACCGAAGACTCTCTTTGTGTTACTTTGAGTGATGGCTTTCCACAGCCTACTTAATTTGATCAGCCATAACACGGGAGAGTTGTATGAGAAATTTCATAAAGGAGATCAGTATATATTTTTCTTGAGCGCCAAAAAAAACAAATATAAGCAAATAATAACCTTGGAAGCACAAATAAGGCGTGTGTCTCACCCAGCAGTGCGTGTGTCGGCGACATAGTGGCCGCGCTTGATCCTCTTGCCCGGAATGAACTGTATCTCGGTGGAGCCGATGGTGTCGCCCCTTAGCTTTGCGCCGCACATGTCTGCGACTAGCTTTATGCCTGTACGTCAAACGATAGTCACTGTTATTGCGTTTTGGCTAAACAACATGTACCTTTACCATATCAGATCTGTGAGGGCGTTGTTAGGTATCGTGCTAACAGCCCATTCACGACTTTGAGCGGCGCGGCGAGCGGCGCGGTGTGGGAACAAAAAAGTTGCCGCTGCGAGCGGCACGCCGCCGCCGTGGCATGCTTCATACATTTCTGTGCATTTGTTTTTACCGCTCGCCGCTAAGACCGAAGTCGTGAATGGGCCGGACGAGTCTATTTATGTTTTATTTTCAGACAAAAAAAACACGCATTTTTTTGGAGATTTTTACATAGTGGTGCAATAATAATCTTAACTAATAATATAAATGTGAAAACAAGTTTATTTGTTTGTTACGCTTTCACGCTAAAACGGCTGAACAGATTTGGATGAAATTTGGCACACGGGTAGGTATAGGACATAGGATACTTTTTAACCGGGTAGTACGTTTCCGTGGGATAATTTCCGACATGGAGGTACGTACGCGGGCGAAGCCTCTGGCAAAAGCTAGTCCTATATACCTAAAGGAACAAGGGCCATATTATCAAGTACTAGCTGTGCAAGGCGGTTTCACCCTCATAACTCTAAACTCTACATCACATTCACGGGGAATATCAGGACAAAAAGTATTCTATATCCAAATCCAGGTCATGGTTGACGCATGAGCCAAATTACTTCCAAATCTCTTCAGCCGTTTTAGGGTGAAAGCGTAACAATAAAACTCACTTTTGCATTTATACTATTAAGTTAGAATGCCATGGGATGGCCAAAAAGGGATGGTGCTATCGGTCATGGATAGCTCCGTCTCTCTTGACTGAAATCATGATGGCATTATAACATGATTCCACATGAATTTGTATAAAATTATTTACTGACTGTTTATTAAGAGGTGCTGAAACAGGCCATAAGGCTTTACCTTTACTTATTCTACATAATATATGACAAATTATGTATGGCAGTTGATTTTCAACAACATTTGATATACTGTCATCACTCAAACAACAATTATTGAGATGAGGCTGCGGCCCTGCAGGAGTGCAGGCAGTGGAATATTAATAGGCAAGCATACAATTATATATCCCTTGTTAATAATAAGGAAAAAACAATAAGTAGGTGCCTGTACTCCATTTGGGATAACATTAGACAGATAATGGTGAAAACAATAGTAGACACTTACTTAATTATTTTTTCTTTTAACAACTACTCTTTAATTTTATAGTCATATCAATTTAAATGTTATGTAAATATAATGTGAATCTTTGAATTTGAGTTTGTAACATGTTATATTGCTCGATGTTTATTGTAACAAAAACAAAGTTTATTTAACACTTTATACCTTTAAAAATAATGTTATTTCTTAGTTTTATTTATAGTCATAAGTTTCAAGTATACTTATAAATTACGTACATCACAATACAATTTTAAATTACACCATTTTCTTATTGATTACATCTTGACATTGATGATTTCATTGAATCATTGGATCAAGGATGATCAGTGTACATAATTAACTAAAAGGCAAAGCAAAGTAGCAATAGTAATTCTAAAATTAAGGCTGCTTTATTTTACTCATGTTATCCTGGCAGGTTGAAATTTACCAAAATATTGGATGAATTTTGTCAGTATTTTTATGAGGAAACGCCCAGCTACATAATCTGTAAATGACCAATAGGTAATATGACCACAGTTTGTAAGTTTACCTATGAGGTGCTGCGCCGCTAAACCCGGCTTGCTGCGCTTAGCTCGTATGTTCGTAACCCTCACAGGTATTCCCAAAATAGCGCTCAGAGAAATCGCGGTCCGAAGTATTTGCCCGCCCTGCAAATGTATTTATCCACATTTTAATTCAACATCAAACAATACAAAATATTATTCTAAATAAGATATTTACCCCTTCCAAAATACTCCCATCGATTTCAGTAAATTCTGTCGCCATTGCCATTTTGATATGTAGCGAGCACACGCCTTTCTTCTATGATCACAATATTTCGCAATTTATGAAATCCCAACGTTTGCAAAAAAACATGCGTAAACTCTTGATTGCGATTGTCCTGAAAATGCACTCCGCGCCGGATGTTACCGGATAATCAAACGTCAATGTCACAAAGATAAATGATAAGCCCAGTGTGTTGCGGTTGCCATCTTATAAGTCATTTTCTCCCCTTATTTTTTCCATTTCAACACTAGAAAATAACTTTAATTTCGGAAGTCTGTGTCTTTTGTTTTGAATTTTCATTTTTTTGCGACCAACTTCCGAAATTAAAGTTACTTTTCACTTTGTAGTGTTTTTTTTTGGAAGACGGTTGTTTTTTTTTGTTAAAAGTTTTTATTTTTCACTTTTTGATTTTGGTACCTACCTACCCCACACAAATTCGATAAAATAAATAACACTACCAGCGACGCAATTAACAGTGACAGGAAGTTATCCTTAAAATGAATTAAGTCCAAACACAAGGTCCTTCGTCTTCATCATCAAACCCCTAATGACAGTCACAACCCATCTAGGTGTAAAGTTCTCATCAATACAAATTAATCAAGCCCAAACACCAGGTAATTGCTGTAAATCGTTGAGGAGTTCCTTTGACTGTCTTTCGGCTCCATCATCAGATCGACTCCAGACCTTTATTAAATAGTAGTGCTTTAAAATGATTAATGAAAAAAAAATAGCAAACGCACTAGTCACCACTACGATTTTGGAAGGTTCCCCTCGATTTGTCTGGGATGCCATCAGCAGATCCTGGTTTCCTTATCATGGTTCCACCCTTGAGATATCTCCTTTCCAACAAAAAAGTATTATACGTATAAAAAGTATACGAATTGAGAAACCTCCTCCTTTTTTTGAGGAGTTCCCTCAAGTCGTCAGGGATTTCTTCATCAGAACTGAATTTTGATCAAAATAGGACCAATCTAGAAGTATATGTTTCAGATAAGAAAATATTTTTCTAAATCGGCTCATAAATGACGCCACCCGTGAAATACTTATCATTGAGAAGTTCCGGTGGCCATCTGTGGACTTTTTTATCAGTTCCACTTCACCAAATTAATGATACTTTCTGAATGCAAATGCTTAACCGGTTGCTGAAAATACCGAAATCGCAATGTGTATACCTATAATATTTGAGGAGTTCCCTCAATTTGTCAAGGATTCCATCATCAAAACTGAATTTTGATAAAAATGGGACCAATCGGGAAGTATATCCTTTCAAATAAAAAAAGAATTTTCCAAATCGGTTCATAAATGACAGAGTATTGAGGTAACACACATTTAAAAAAAAAAAAAATACAACCGAAATGAGAACCTCCTCCTTTTGGGGAAGTTGGTTAAAAAGTGTCAAATGTCATGGTTTCATGAAATAGTCATTCAATACAATGGGGATGCACGCGCAAAGCTCAGCGTAGATGTCGCCAGCGGCGGGATGGCCGCTGTCAAATAATTTTCGCATTGTTTACATTGGTGGTTTTTGCTATTTATTGTGTTGAAACCGATCCACCATGGTTATTGCTAACATGTATTGTTCCTGGAAGCTTATAGAATTGAAAGACGACCTAAACAAACCAGGAGCAAGGATTACTGGAAAGAAATGAGACATTATTGCGAGGTAGACTTCTATCTAATAAAATGTTTTTAATCAGTGCTAGGGTCTAGATTTGGATAATTTTTTTGTTGTAACATGTTAATTATTACTTGGTTCATGGTAGGAAAATTTACCAAAATTGAGAGAACCGTACTTTAATAATAAATGGTATTCTTTATTGTTTAGGTTAAGTTTATTTTTCATTAGTGCTAGGCTCTAGATTTGGGTATTTTTTTAGTTGTAACGTGTTAATTCTTACTTGACTCATGGTAGGAAAATTTACGAAAAATGAGAGATCATTTACTTTAATAATAAATGATATTCTTTATTTTTTAGGTTATCTATGACCGAAATTTTTAATTCAGCAATCAAAGACCTCAAGCTTCCGAAAGCCAAGCAATTGACGTTCCTGCTGTAGAACTTTACTAAGACGTTAATAGCTCCACCAAAGCTCTACCATATTGCCGAAAATTACCAATTAACATACTCAAAGTTACTTTTAGTTTTACTCTTTTAGTTTCCCACTTTCTATTTGCGTAGTATCTTTGGGAAATAAATGAACACCGGAGTAAGTATTTTAGTACATCGTGGTACAGCACACTTATGCATATTTGGAGAAAATTTGAATTTACTGAATGATAGGTTATAAAATGTATGGAATTGACAGTTTTCAATGGCCATGTCGACGATGCGCCACCTATCGTGATAAAATGGCAGTAAACATCCCCATTAGATGAACTTAGAGAGTTGTATTGATGACTTTTATGATTATAATTCTATAAATAAACATTTTATATGACCGCGAATCATATTTAGATCAACATACAACCTGATACTGACCTGCAAATTGCAGAAAAAACGTAACAAAATTTGAATTTCACGGGCTACCTTGGCGCATCCCCCTAAATTCTATTTAAAAAATCCCTTTATTATGTCGCTTCTTCCAGCCCATCTTACGGGAAAAGACTTTAGACTGGCGGCACTGAATGATAATGTCGCAATCGTTTACAAAATATGAGCAACAGTTGATGGTATCGAATCGATGTATCCAAGAAAACAAATCCGACTTTTACAATCGACCATTACAATCGACAAAAAATCGCAGTTAGTGTTATTTTTTACTCTCTCAATAACTGTGCGTTTGCATTGGTGAAACATTCACAACATTAAAATTGTAGTCGATTCACAACAAAACATTCATATTGTCAATGTTTCATACAAATACAATGTTTGACAGGATCTAGATATTTCAACATGTTTTGTTGCAAATGTTTCGCCAGTGCAAACGTACCTACAGTAATAAACGATACTTTGATTACTAAGTACATACCGTTCTTTTCTTTCAAAGATGAATTCTGCAGAAGATCATGTGCCTTTTTATAGTTGGAAGTTTTGTTAACAATAAGTAATAATAATAAACGATTATTATTGTATCTCGTATCTTCAAATTATATTTATTCTTGAGATAATTTTAAAAGACTTAAAAGCTGACAAAAGAGTGATGCGCTAAGGAGATTCATGAAGCCCAAATATTCCCCGTATTCCCCGAGTAGATTGTAATTAAACGGCTCAAGTAATGTAATATAAAAAGTAAACATTAATCGATTTAGAATAATATTACGAAATGATTGCACCTCTATTAGAAAACAAAGTTTTGTGTGGTTTTGTGTTTGACAATTTTGACATAGTGCTCTGTGGTTTGACACTTGTAAACGGAAGTTCCGCGCAAAATGTCAATACTTGTTTTGTTGGGAATTATTTGCCAAATATTTGAGAAAAACTTACATTAAGTTGTTCAATAAGATTATTTACACAAATACAAAAGTACCTTATATAGAAACTACATGGCATCTTGATTTCTTAGCGCGCCAGCCTAATTCATGATGCAAAGAAAACCTGGATTCCCCGTCGCTAATTGCAGTATTAAAATGGTAATTGACCCGGTCTTTATATACACAGTAGTTAGAAAGTGCAATAAAACCACCCTATCAATCAATTTTTGCTACTAATTGCATTAATAGTTGTAGTTTGGGCTGTCAATAATTGAGCGCGTTTTCGGTGCATTACGTTACCTGCGGTAAAAATTACAACTGTTGATGGTAAACAGTAATAAATTTTAATACGGTACCTATGTAAACAAAATGGAACATACTAAGTGTAATTAATATTTCTATGTACCCAATGAACTCTATTTTCAGCGCATAAGAATATATGACTTGGTTATTTTTACAATCTTTCCCTCCAGTTATTTAGCTTATTATTCTTGTCTAGGGAGCTTGCTCGCCAGCCGGCAGCAATATAATATACAAAAATATACTACACTTTATTATGGAATTCTCTGAGTTGACTATTGAAACAACCTAAAATGTTTACAATAAGATCATAGATAGATAGAATACTCTTTCATAATTTTGATATAAAAGATATGCAGAAACTACAGAATGCCACCTGCTACCATCCCTACATACTCCTTTTGCTTCGTTAACATTCATACATCTGGTCATACACGCACACCGGTTGTGAGTACTATGCACCTGACCTTTCTGAAGAACATCACCAATAAGGTCACTGTAAGCCCTTCTGGGGTGTCCCATCCCTGTGTTCCCACTAACATGATCTACCTTGTAAATACCTTTTCTTAGTCCTCTTTCATGCATCCTCTCTACAATACTTACAGTACGACACAACTTAGATGTAGCATATATTTGAAAATTTTCATTCATTCATTTGAATTTCGCGAATGTATTTGGCTATGAGACTTTACAAATTACAAGTTATTGCGTTTTCGAAAGATCATTTTCACCTGAAGCAGTAATAAAGATTGTTGGTTTTGAAGGCGCACTCAGTTCGGATGGTGATCGGTTTTACGAATTTTGCCGATGCTACATCTAAGTTGTGTCGTACTGTAACCTTCTTTTCTCTTTCTTTCTTTTTAATTACGTCATTTTCCTCAGCCGGACTGCGCAGGCATGCCAGACCCGCTGCTGTTAGAAGATGACAGTGATCAGCAGCAACGTCGGCAACAGCTCATCAACTTCGGTCACTCACAGTGGGGCTTCAATAACTGGAGCTGGTCTGTCAGCAAACAAGACCTAGGTAAGCTTTTAACTTACTCATAGAAGTTATTGGTTAAAGTAAATATACATTATGTTAAAGCTAAAGCACATATTATGCTAAAGGGATTTTGAAGCTTAAATTTGTTAGTATGAGAGACACCACCATGGACCCTTATGATATGATCTGACCAATAAAGGTTATTTGTATGGACTTTAAAAGAGCCTCTAGTTTGAACTCGCTCCCCGTCTCTCGCCCGTCTTGCGTCTCTCGTCTAGATGAAATAAAAATGTATATTTTTATTTATTTCTAACCATTTTACAAAATAAAAATCACTACAATTTATTATCAGTGTTATGCTGAAAATCTAATCTCATACTTTGAGCTTTCATAGATTTTTGAAGTGAAAACTTATTTAGCGGCGTTTTGCACTTTTTTTGGGATGAGTAAAAAATGTTTAACTCGCGTCAGGACGTGACCGTAAGATCCATTGCCTAGCAACCAACAAAGTAAATATAAATATCAAAATAAATAGTCATAGACATTACTATGCGAGGTAAGAAATTTTACCCATATTGATGGGTAAAAAAAGCAGTCAAAACATACTCTTCATGAATTTTAAAAAAATAAATTGTTTATTTTTGTTAGACTATATTTTGAAAATAAATAAATATACTACTACTACTAATGAATGTTGTATTTAACCACATAAATTATAGTACTTTTATACTGATAAATAAAGCAATTCGTGCGAAATTATTCCCTAACCATTCCAAAATATTATAAAATGCACAATGTATGCAAATGTATAAAGTGATCAAGTTTTCTCTTCTGCCGGCACTCCCGGAGTGCAACCCATTGTTTTTTTTGCCACCATGTTTATTTAGTTAAGTAATACTCATTTGTTTTAGATTTTGTGGATTTCACAAATGGCAAGTACTGTGTGGGAGTGGTTGCATTTGTTTCCATAACGGTGAAGAGCTTTGACATACATCGGGAGAACATTGGCTATGCCACCTCAACTGCCAACTCTAAGGGATTCGCCATTTACAAGTCTAGAAAGGTATATTATAATAAAAGATGAAACTGGATAACACAATGAAGTTTTTTTTGTTTTTCAAGTTGAAAATCTTATGTTTTTGTTGCTTGATAAGAGCTTTATATAACTTTTTGTGTATCTACAGTGTGCTGTGACGAATGCACTTCGTGAGACGTTGCTGAGCTTCGGCGGAAGCGTGGCCACCGAGCTGACAGAGCTACTCGAGGCTCATCGTGTGGAGGCGCCTGCCAACGTGCCCGAGCCGGCCATAGAGAACAACCAAAATGTCGCCAACAAATACGTAGAGCCCAAGAACATGACGAATATGACGCTCGAGCGAACTGCGCGCAAGGACTCCGACAGTGGCACCCCCCCGCACCCCGCGATGCGCTCCCCGCTGGCCCCGCTGGCGCAGCCCGTGCCCCCGCCCCCCGGGCCCCCGCCCGTGCAGAACGGCCCCCTCCCGCCGCCCCCCGCCGTCAAGAACGCGCGTGTCCTGGGCGCCACCATGCCGCCCGCCAACCGGCCCCCGCCGCCGGGCCCCGTGCGGCCGGCCCCGGGCCCCGCCGCGCCGCCCGCGCCGCGCCCCAACTCCAACGTAAGTTTCGTGCTGCAGCCGGTGCTGGGCGGGTACCCGGCGGCGCCGCTGTACGCGCCGCGCGGCCCGGCGCCGCCCGTGTTCCCCAACGCGTACTACGAGTACCCGGGCGGCGGCTGGCACTTCGCGTACGAGAGCTACGAGCGCCCGCCCGGCAACGTGAACCTCAACTTCAACCTGCCGCCCAAGAACCTCGTGGTGAACGGGCGCGGCGCGTGCCGCCCCGACGACGCCGCGTACGCTCCGCAGGCGCCGGCGCAGGGCTGCTGGATCAAGCCCACCATCTTCTACGACGGCTTCTGGACCGAGCAGAAGGTCAAGAAGTGGGTGGCGGAGCAGGTGGAGAAGCAGTTCCCTGAGGACGCGAGCGCGACCTCGTCCGCCTCGCCCGACAAGGCCTAGCCGCCGCCCGCACCTAGCCCCATAGCCACCCGGCTCACTAGCCACTAGTATTTTATCAGCGAGTTTTTCTTATACACTTGTGGAAGTTTTTTGCCACACCTGCTCACACGAGTATTGTAGTAGTTTTGAGAATAGTAGATGTATTATAGGTACGTTAGGTATATTGGTAAGTTTGAAATCTCAAAAATGGTGAACTATTTTTTATGTAATTTTTCCTCGTTGTGTGTAGTTGTAAGTGTTGTCGACGGTCCGGCGGCGCTCGTCGCCGTTCGTTGTTAGAAGTCGGTGTGTTAGGGTGTCTGTCCACTGGAGCGGACACGAGAGCAGAGGAGCGGAGCTTTGTCAATATTAACCAATAGAATCTAAACTCTGGAGCAGAGTTTAGATTCTATTGTTTAATATTGGCACATCTCCGGTCCTCTCGTCTCTTCTGCGCTCCAGTGGACAGGCAGCCTTAAGAGTGTTGTGAATGTCTGCTTTATCTTGATCTAGTATTTTTGTGAGAATAGCATTAAAATTCGCACACCTACCTATAATTCTTATTGATGTACACTTGTGTGATGGTTTTACTATATTTTATCAAATTTATGAATGACCTGTCAAATTTTACTCGGCGTTTATCAAATTACATTAGGAATTGAGTTTTGACCGTGTTACATTATTAGGTATTAAACGATGGAATTGCGAATGTACATAGATATATGTATGTAGTTTTACTGTGTAGATATACACGGTAAATAACTGTTTTTATTGAAATAAAATTGTTTGAATTAATGTAATGTTTGATTGATAGCTTTGTTTATTAGTTTACCTTTTTGTTATTAACATACCCTTAGTGAAAATTATAAGTTTCACAACATATTAGCTTCATTGCCAATCGTCATAAATATGGTAATTTACTGATATTTTAATCCCCTTTATTCTTTTCCCCTATTATTTTTATAATTTTACCCATTTCCGATCCTATGCAGCTGCCAAAAACAATCCGGCTGGAGAGTGAACAAGTGATTGCTGAACAAGAGCCGGCAAAGATGGCACTGGACGGGCTCAGCGAGGAGGAGGCGAGGGCGGAGCGAAAGCGGCGCCAGCGGCAAGCACAAGAGGAGTTCCGGCAGAAACAACTGATGAAGCAACAAGGACTTGGTTAGAAACATTACATTCACTTCTATGGCGGACGCCATTCACAGCCGTAAGGTTTCCTGTACATGACGCCGGAGCAAGTTTCATTGGCAATGCTTTACTGAAGTGTGATTGTTGCTATACTATTTTACTCGGAATATATTCATTCATATACTCAAACTTGCGGGCCGGCGCCCCGATGCGGCTCCGGCGTCAAATACATGAAGCCTTAATTTCTATACGTCATTGTATGGAAACTGTTGACAGTGCCGGCTCTGGCAGCGACCGCCGAGGCGTCTCCACTCTCCGTGCTCTGTAGTTACCAACAACTTACTAGATAGTTTTAGGACTTAGCTTTGATGCAGTTTTGACACGTAATGATAGTAATAATTGGGATCATTTATGCTTGCTCATACCGTGGTGTGTATGCAATGGTGCGAATATTTTGTTTGAAAAAGACAAGTTTAGTTTATTCCGTACGTCGATGATGTACAGTCAACCGCACTTCCATGTTAACAATTTGACATCGACTCCTTTATGTCGTAGCAGTAATACTGGGGCTACATTGTCGCATTATCGCGAACTTTACATCGCGCGCTCTCTCTCGCAGAGCAACAGAGAGCGCGCGAATTAAAGTTCGTGATAACGCGGCAATGTAGTCCCAGTGTAAGGAATGCCCTTACTGCTACGATATAAAGACGTTGTCGTCGTTTAGTATTTAAAGTGTTACCACAGACGCTGACGTGACGTGCGGGTTGACCGTACGTAATGTCCACAACCGCACCTCAGCTCAATGCGATCATACTACAGTGCGTTCATTATGCTGGGGCTACATTTTCGCGTTATCGCGAACTGAACTTCGGGCGTTCTATCTCACTCACCGCTCGACGTCTCGCTGAGCAACAGAGAGCGCCAGAAGTGTTCGCGATAACGTGACAATGACGCCCCAGCATTATAACATGACTCGTGACGCAATTGGTAGCACTGAATTTTGTAGTCTTAGTTTCAATACTAATAGAGTTCAAAATAGCTATTGACAGAACAGGACTAACAATCACATGACTGCAAAATTCAGTGCAACCAATGGCGTCACGGGTCAAGTTACAATGAACGCACTGTGGCTTTGTATGTACATAGGAAAACATCTTGGTGGTTTTAAATGCATTAGTTCATCTAACAATGAACCATTTTGTTAAGACCCGTGATGATGGTAGTTAAATATTTTTAATAAGGTAGTACTTAGGAGTCATTAATTCTTAAAGTAATTTTGATAAGACATATTTGAATATTTATTTTGTAAGTAGGTTGTGTTCTACTACTAACTAACTGCCTACAAAAGATGCCTACAAAAGGTACGTATAGGCAGTTTTTTTATGATTTCTTATTTCCATTTAATTTCTTTATAACAAAGAGGTAAAGAGTTTGTATCTCTGTTTTTTTTTTATATTTTGTCCAATTAAATGATTTTTCTTTCAAAGATTTTTAAATTATTTACTTCCTTAAGTGATCCTTTCTCACTCCTATTAGAATACCCCCGAGCATGCGGTTTTGTATGGTGGTGGTAAGGTTTTGCAAACCATTTACTTTTAATACCAGGAATATTTTTGCTCCACCTTCTAACTAAAACGCAGCATAGTACCTAATAAAACTAATAACAAGTCAAGTAGGAATGAAAAACTGCAACTAAATCAGAAGTTTTTTTTAAAGCGAAACTTATACGTTTCGATAATTGGACGAGAATTGAGAGTGTAAGAAGAAAGATATATCTCTCTCTGCCTCTCAAACTAAATCTCTCGTGTGTATTTTCTTGACACGCGCTGAATGCGCTCTGTTGGATATTCAACTCTCGGCGCTAAGCAGAGCGTCGAAAATCCAATACGCGAAAAAAAATCGCCGCGATTTTATTACGTCCGTGCGTACGTCGGCTTATTCTGTGTAAACTCAAACGGCCTTATTACAAAACAAGGTTTATCTTTAGAACCAGGTTTAAACCAGTAAGCCATTTTTGAATTTCGAAATTTATTTTGAAATCGTTAAAGTTCTAAATACAAAAACTGATTTTAAATCCGAGTCTAAGTTGTCAATTCTGAATTAAGAACTTTAATCCAGTCGGAATAAGATTCGAAATAAAACAACTGACTGGAAGGATTAAGCTTGGATCAAATTTAGACCGTGTTTTGTAATAAGACGGAAAGCATTTATTTCACCATATACAGGCACTTTTGAAATTTTCTCTTCTATCACGTGTACGGTGTTGCACGCGGCATTTTTTTTTGTAGCAAAATTATGTCTGATAGCTCAAAGATCTCTTAAGACTGATGAGAGTGAGGTCTCAAACAAATTAATGCATTTATTTCAATTGAACCTCATACAGGCACTTTTGAATTGTCAAGGAGTGGGTCAGTCAGCAAGTTGCAGCAGGGACTATCACAACAATATTTTTTACTTTTACATAACATCACGCCTGCTTTCCCGAAGGGTTGGGCAGAGGTATACCTGTAGTACCCACACCCATATTTGCACTTTCTGTTTAAATCCCCAACCGGACTCAAATCCAGACTCTGGGCAGCTGATAGGAATCAAGCCCAGAGCATTTTAATCATACTCAGCAGCTTAAAATAGTTTTTTTTGTAGAATACAAAGATATTTTGGCGCTTGAATGACATTCACCGTTGTTGGTATTTGTGAACCCTCATTGTATTAAAAAATCATGGCGGCTTTAGTTCCAATGTTTGCCACGCGTCAAAAGATCCTTGTACAGTTGTAGTAGAACGCTGACACGTGAACATAACATTGTCTGCAGATGAAAAACAAGAGCTGGGTAGAAACAGCAGCAGTTTCGACCACTTACTGCTCGAGATACCGACGCAGGACATTATGATAGAGGCCACGAGCGAGGAGCCCGGCAAGAGGAAGTCGCCCGGCACCGACCTCGGCGCCGGCGCGGCCAAGCGACGGAACAGCTGCAAGAGCAAGTTAGATATCGTGAAAACAGACTAATATAAATACTGAAAATGAAATGCTATTCGTTGATATTCGTAAGCGCATCACTTCAGAACGGCTGGACCGATTTTGCAAAAAAAGGGGTTCTTAAATGTCGGAATCATAATATTTATGTTTATATGGGAAGAAAACTTTGAAGTTTCCAGGAAAAACTGAAAGTCCATCTTATAGGATTTTTGTAAAAACTATGAAAATTTGGACAGAACAAAGCCTCTGGTCAGCTAGTATAATATAAGTTATAGTTATTTTATCATTTCACGAAGGTTAACTAAATAATAATTTTTCTTTGTTATTTATAAATCAAAACCACATGAATACATATGGGACACTCCTCAGTTTAGGTATGAAGATACAAGTACGCGGCGGGCCCGTCTTGTTGGGCCAATTATTGAGTGTAACGTAGTCAGAAGATCTAAGAGTTACGCGATAGAAAGAGAGCCAACTTCTAGGTGAATATAACTGTAGGTGATTAGCGCTGTGCGACCTGAATTGCACTTTATTGTGCCGTAGCAAGGGTCACTTTTTATTTAAATGATTTTGTGGAGGGTCCCGTCTATATTAATCTATGTCACAACTAAGATTACGTTCGAAATTGAGTGTTCAGAAAAGGTTCAAACCAACCAAATCAAATTTGTTTGTGCTCGAGTTCTATGTATAAAATCAATGTGTTTAATTATTGTCGTCTGTATTTAACATTCCTAGGGGATGAAATAGTATATTTATAATAAAACACAGTATTTTGAAATCATTTTTATTTTATTCACTAACAGATTACGCATCTTACACAGGAGTATTTACACGAACGAAAAATACTAAGTTCTAAGTTATTGTACTCAGGTAAATTAAGAAACGAAAATGACACCCTACTTATATTTAAGAGTTAAACGAAAAGTCACCTTAAAACGAATGGCTTAAGAGCTAATTAACATTGACTGCTTAAGTTAAGTGCAACAGGCTGGGCGACGATGGGGTACCTTATTAAGGTAGGTCATAGTAAAAATTTAAAACTAAACTAATTTTATGTATCATATTCTCATAGAACATTTGTGCACGTAAATTGCAGTACAAATACATATCCTGTAGTTTGACGGAATCTTAATCGAAACCCATCAGTAATAAGATTGTAAGGTCTGGCTGAAAATTTTATCAACTACTGATTATCCTAAAATTAATGTTTGCGAGTCGATATTATGTTTTTGTCGCCAGCGATCGCGACGCCTTAACTTCAAAGTTTAGTAGACATATTGAAAGACTTTTCTTTATCATTTTATTTGATCTAAAACGAGTCCTTTTGTTATTATTAAAATGGACTTATTTTGGAGCAAATAAAGTCTTTGTTAATCCAAAGTTACGTCCAAAATTGTCTGTAAAAAAAAGATTTTTCGACTTGTCTTTATTCTTCAACATTTGGGATTGCCTGTTTTGTTCAATACGCCTACCAAACGAAATTATACATAAAAGGCCATACCAAATAGAATATCTGTTCACACAGCGACGAAACTCACAACCAATAAATAAATTTTACATAGAACTCCAATACACCGATAAAATATATGAAGTTTAAAAAAAAAAGAATTATGGTGATAGAAAATTCGACGCGGGACATACACAAGAGGCGTGGCGCGGGCGAGGCGACGCGAGACGATGCGGCGCGACCGTTCTGTGTATGTTCCGCGCCACATCGTTATTGAAACATGAAACGGGCGGCGCAACGCCCGCGTCACTTGTATATGTCCCGCGCCTTAGGTTTTGCCCCCAATCAACCGTAACTAACGATTATGGATGTATTATATTACACAAACTGTTCCAATTTGAGGAATGCAGTTGTGATGTTGTGTTATTTACACACGGCTACATATCACGCTATACAATTCCAGTATAAGCTGACCTCTCATCGTACGGAAATCCTAAACAATGGCAGATCAGCTCAAACTGGAAATGTATAGCTATATATGATATGTAGCCGTGTGAACTACTCGGTTCAGTGTACAGGTAATATTACCTGTACAGGCTATACACAGCCTATTGATATTATGAAAAATACTGACCCCTTAACCGTTACAGTGGACATCAGGTGGGCACAACAATTAAAATTCTATTGTGTCTTGTAATGACAGCTGAAGGTCTAGTAAGTCTTAAATCTTTAGCAATAAAGAAAATAATAAGTGTACTGGAGTTCTAAGTAAGTATTGAGATAATTGCAAGTTGATTTATATCGCTGTTATAAATTTGAATATGATTTTCTAAATGTATAAGACATTAGATATTTATCGAGACAGACAAATGCTAGATAGCTAAGCTAACCCAAACTTATTTGTAGTCATTTAGTCATGCTATCTAGTACATTAAATTTCTACAAGAGAAACATGCTAAAAATGTGTCTCCACCTCCATTTAAAGCTTTTGCTTAAGTTGATAGATCTTTCATAAGAATTGATAGAAAAATTAACATTATATCTGTGATAATTATCTTGATAATTTATTGAATGATTCCCGCAATTCAGTGCCGATAAGTTTCAACTCTCTAAATAGCTACAATTCAACTTCTATGACATTTGCTCATCTATAAAGGGATCACTCTTGAATAAATCATCATGAGAATGATCTGTATCATGAGATGTAACCTATAAACCTTGCCTCATTGGCACTAACATATAACTAGGGGCTACAAAACTTTAGACCTAACATACACTATAGTATGTATACAAACTATTTACAAGGACAATGAAATAGTTAATGCAATCTACCTGTAAATACCTCCATACAGTCAGTTATTGCAGAAAAAATTGTCGGGGCGAAATGGGAGGGGGTAGAGTCCCAAACTGCCCTTAGACAGCTTGGGATATGACATTCAATATGAATGAATATTTTATAACTGATGAGGTATCTGAAGACCGGTCAATATACTTGTAAAAGGCAATGGAGTACTGTATGGAGTTGCAAGATAGTAGGTACACTGTGATAATAATGTTTTATAGACAATAATATTGTTGCGACGTGTCGCATATTTGGGCGACAATCGATAATGTACCTCAAGTACGCTTTTAAAATGAGGTTGCTATAAAACTACTTGGTTTTGATGAAGAATCTTCAATTTTTAAGAAGACTAATAAAATAGAATATTATTCAAACGATTGTTTTTCTTTCGAAAAATTTAATATTGGTCTTGTAACACACGAGCCCGCGTGGTCTTTGGTTATCGTAAGAACGTATCTGTGAAGGTGTTAATGTGTGTGTGACAGCGACACCGGATATGGTTAGCACTAAGCCGACGTTCGCACGGACGTAATAAAATACACTGTTGGATATTCAACTCCGGCAAAGCGTCGAAAATCAAAAATCGCCGCGATTTTATTACGTCCGTGCGAACGTCGACTAAAAATTGCGAGCTCCGAGCGCTCCATAAGGCACGCACACTATCACAATGTGCATGTACTTACGCGTATTAGACCTAAGTTAACAACACGCACGCTCGTGAATTGCAAAAGCTAATACATATAGTCAACTGCCCTAACTTCGCCTGGCGTCCTATGTTTACTTATAATGAAAAAGATATAATATATTTTTCATTGTTCTTGAATGGTAAATGAAAACTCAAAGCTTCGATTGCCATACAAATAAAATGAAAAAGATATCACAACTTTTTCATTATAGGCAAACAAAGGTCACCAGGCGTGTGGCTTCTTTTATTTTGGATATGTCGTAGTTGGGTTTTTTAGTTTTAAATTAATTTGAGGGTATAATATTTTTGAAATTTGCTAATTAAGCCCTTCCATTTGATACCCACCCAACATAGCATCATGTTTTTGTTAACCCTTGAAGTGGTCTTGGTAATCTACAAAGGACATGTTTGCAGTGTCGTTAAAGCTTATTTTGATGGGACTGGTCTATATTGCATTATTTAATCTGAAGTGACCTCTACGCATGGCCGGGATGACTATGGGTACTACGTTTTTTTTAAAAGGAGTGTATATATGCAGCCACTTCCGGTCGGTATTCAAATCAGTTTTTAAGATAAAAGAGTAATCTACTCTGTGCTACTCCTATTCTGTCCAACCATTTATTTAACTTTTGACAGCTAAAGTAAAGATGTCCAAATTGCATTAAATTTCTGGCTCGATTTCGAAATTCATGATGAATTTAACCGAATTTAAATTATAAATAAAATTAAATAATTGAAATAATATTATCATCGAATTCATAATTCGATGAAAAAAAAACAAAGTGCCCATAAACCATTGCATTTTTTCACTTTGGTTTTTAATGTAATAATTACGGAACTTCAAAAGCTTATATATGTCAAAAGTTAAATAAATGGTTGGAAATAGTATAGATACTTTATTTCTTAGCCGTAATGGCATGACTATGTGAGAAGATTTTGTGTAATATTAGTGGGACGAATATACAGAACCCCTATTTAATGTATAAATGTATTCATTTTATAATAATTCAAAACTTTATTAATATTATTTGATAGTTAGGAACGATACAAGCAGAGTAAATATAAGGATTAACCAGTCTGTCATTCTAATTATAAATATAGGAAGGCTACTGATATATTCGTTTATTATTATATCCTACAAAAATATTATAAATAGTGTATATTATATTCTACTTTAATAGTGCACGATTTTATTATAAGTATGCGAATTCTATCATAGGTTAGTCAAAAGTTAACGTAAATAAGACTATTTTTGGACTCTTGAAGTGCGAATTTCACCAATGAAACTGAACGCGATCAATACTTCTTAACCGCGTTCAAGAACTGTCAGTGTCAATATTTCCATAACAATTTTGACACTGACAGCTCTTGAACGCGGTTTCTTTGGTGAAATTCGCCCTAAATGGGTCTATTGAGTAAAACTACTGCATTTAGAGTTATTTTTACTCAATAGCGCCGTTGATACCAATACAGTAACCGACTAGGCGACCATTAGAAGAGCCATGTCCAGCAGTGGACTGTAACAGTTAAAGACACTTTCACCATAAAAATATAAATAGAAAGTGCAAGAGAAAACTCTACACACACATTATACTAGGTGACTTTGAAAGCAATCGCCAAATTTAAGGGGGGCTCTGCCCATCAAATATAATCGTATTTTTTTGCAAATTCGTTTGGTCTCATAGTAAAAGCTGTTTATATTTAATGTGTAGAACGCCCCCTTAAATTTTGTCGATTGTTTTTAGTCACCCTGTATATGTCTATGCTTATACATGATACATTTTCTTTAACTTTCAAACTTTTTTATGTTATTATTATAAAACGAGCACTACCAAAGTTTAGGTAATATGATTGAACACTACAGTATAGTATATAGATTATGATCTAGTACATCGATCAGCTTTAAAATGCATCATTTTACAACATTGTAGGTATCATGTGCATCTTTCATGAATGTTACAGTTTTCTTTATAGTGATATCCAGTGTGTTAGTGAAAACTGGGCCTTACCCATTATCACATAAAATGCCAAATAGATTGTCCTCAAATTGCTTTTTTGAGGTTTGTTTGTCAAAACATACAATCTTTCATTTGAAAAGATTTGGGGGACTTTTTGCTGACTACGCGTCAGTGCTGCAAAGGCACGCCGATGCTTCTTCCGTTGGCAAGATGCTTTTTCAGTATTTAAAGTTCAGTACACTGTTGTACATTATGACACATCCGAGTTTAAGACAGAGCCTCACACACAGGTAAGAGTGAGTGGGACGACGTTCTACAAAACTGAACGTTTTTGAAAACTCCATGAGTCATAATATTAACGGCCGCATATTTTAAAGATAAGATGTCTTTGCGCTCAGCATTCGAGCAATACTGAGTACATTAACATTGGTAGAACCTCGAAAACGGATGGCAAATTGAAATTTTATTGAAACCACCTTTGCGTAATTTTTTTTCCTTTTGAAATAATCCTATCATAGAAAGTTATATTCTGTAAAAAGATTAAAATTAAGAACAAACTTATACTTAAGTGTTGTTGCTCACAAACAGTTGCTACATATACAAAATCATGAATTTTCTTTTCTGAAACCAGAGCATACAATATATAAATCTGCTAACTGATGTACACACGGACATTAAAATAATACCTCTGATATAAACTGAAGAAAGAGAAAAAATATCGACCATCTACTCTTGTAACAACAGTCTAGATATTTTACTTATAAAACTCATTTATCCTGAAATTACAACTAAAAGAAACCTCTCTCCTATCAGAATACAGTTTATCGGCTTAAGGGAGAATGTAGACGACTAGTACGCTGTACCAATATATTATAGACTTGTGGGATGTGTCTGTAGAAGTATTGAATATGTCATAAATGTTCTATTCTTCTCTCATAAATATAAAAAAACTATCGTCTTGGAACCGTTTTGGTAAACCAAGACCCTGCAGAAATGAAGTCCCACTTGCATACATAGAACTGAAGTACTAAAGTCAAATAAAAGCGTAATTGAAATAAAGTGAAGGATACACTACCGTAGCCTACAATAGGTGCGGTCTAACGGGCCGATGTCACCTAGCGGCATGATTAGTGATTATCAACAAACGAACGACATTAAACTCTAGATTAGTGGAAGGTTGTAACGTTATATACCGCGTGTTGAACGTACAATTCCGTTTGGCGGCGCTGCCGAGTCCACTCCATACTGCATTGTCTGTAACAATTAAAAAAAAACTTAGAATATGTTACAAATAAACTAGAATAGTGTAGATTTTAGGCCCTATTCCGTGGGATTCATACAGACATGGGGTACCAATTCGAACAAATTATAATTAGTCTTGAAAAAAGATCATAGATGGCAGCATAGGTAACAATTATGAAATTAACAGTCACTAAAAAGCGATAAACGGAAGATTTTGGCTGAAGTAAGATTAGTAAAAATCAAAACTTCCTTGTTTAATGCTGATTTATCTATTGTAACTCATAAATCTCGTATTTTCAACCAAAAAAAAACGATAAAACCTTTTTGTTTAGAGCTCTTTGCAATAGATGACATTTTACATCACTGTACCACATTTATGCTGTAGCCAGACAATAGCCAGACTTAGGGAGGTCGCATTTTTTTTGTATGGGATTGGGTATCTGTACGTAGTATTATATTATCTGTGATACAGAGAAAAATTTATAGCAGAACATAAATAAGATTTGCCGGAAACGGGTTTTGTGGAGCTCCTTGTGAAAGGGTTTTTTTACCCACACCAGGCTAGGCGCACTCCGCATTTTAAGTACCGCTACAAGTACGCGGCCGGCTCGTCTTGCTGGGCCAATTCAGTGAGAGTAACGTAGTCAGAAGATAATAAGAAAGAGTTACGCGATAGAAAGAGAGGCAACTTCTAGCTAGGTGAATATAACTGTAGGTAATTAGCGCTGTGTGACCTGAATTATAAAATTTAATAGAAAATTGGCGAAATTGGGTGCTGAAATTTCGTGTAATTTAATTTTAAACGGTTCGTAATGGTTAAAAGAATTATAGTAGTATTTATTTTACTTTCCACCAAACACCTAGCGAAAAACATTTTAATTCGTTTTCCATTACGCCGAAAAAAAATCTGCCCGAATTTCGTTTTCGTTTTGTGTTGTGTTTGTGGATCACACAATAGTCAGGCACGTACCTGTCGGTCACTAGACAGGGACCTCCTCTGCCTCTTTCTCCCTCTGACGTACTGCGACTGCCGTCTCCACGAGAAGGTACAAACACTTGAACTTGTCGCGTTCGCCCTCACTGCTTACATTGGCTGGCACCACCTGACGAAAGATAATTATAATTGAAAAAAAAGAAAACAGTGAACTCGACTAACTAAAAAGTTCAAAACAAACACACTTTTCAAGCAGTCTGATGCAGTTGGTGGTATCAAATCTGAAATGTCTTTGCTGATGCGATGGGACTCGACATTGCTGTCGAGCAAAAAAATAACGGGGCTACGAGGGGGGGGGGGGAGGGACGTCTTAGTTATCAAGCTTTCGCCAAGGTACTGGGGGCCTACTCCCTAAGCGAAATCGTTACGGACGGCTGTCGTTACGGGCGCTTCGCTCTCTATCTAACTCGCGGTATGTCCGTAAGTGAGACGGAGAACGAAGCGCCCGTAACGACGGCCGTCCGTAACGATTTCACTTAGGGAGTAGGCCCCCTGAATCTTAGCGTTTCTAAAAGCTTTAAAATGGTAAACTTTCCATATTGGTACCCATTTACTCAAAATACCTCTGCCTGTGTGATTGCCTAGTTTAGGGCCAATGTAAAAACGAATAGCTGATTGAGGTGAAAGATTTTGCACTGAAGTACCGGCGGGTAGGGCATCTACTAGGTGGATCGATGACCTTATGAAAGTCGTGGGATGCGAGGAGCACAGAACCGGCCGTTGTGGCGAAGCTTGGCAGCGGCCTATGTGATTGTGGAGGACCTTTGTGGCGCAGCCGTGAGTCACACTTTTGTTTTTTTTTGTTTTTTTTGTGTTTCATGAAATTACATCATTTTCTTGCCCTTGTGACAATTTATTCGGGCAGGGCATTCTTTTGTGTCCCAGTACCTGTATGCGCCTGCGCAGCGGGTGCGGCAACTGCGGCAGGTGCGCCAGCTGCGGGTGCCAGCCGCCCGGCGCGTCGCCGCTGCCGCCCGCGCTCTCCGAGCCCTCCTCCGACTTGTGTCCCAGTACCTGTATGCGCCTGCGCAGCGGGTGCGGCAACTGCGGCAGGTGCGCCAGCTGCGGGTGCCAGCCGCCCGGCGCGTCGCCGCTGCCGCCCGCGCTCTCCGAGCCCTCCTCCGACTTGTGTCCCAGTACCTGTATGCGCCTGCGCAGCGGGTGCGGCAACTGCGGCAGGTGCGCCAGCTGCGGGTGCCAGCCGCCCGGCGCGTCGCCGCTGCCGCCCGCGCTCTCCGAGCCCTCCTCCGACTTGTGTCCCAGTACCTGTATGCGCCTGCGCAGCGGGTGCGGCAACTGCGGCAGGTGCGCCAGCTGCGGGTGCCAGCCGCCCGGCGCGTCGCCGCTGCCGCCCGCGCTCTCCGAGCCCTCCTCCGACTTGTGTCCCAGTACCTGTATGCGCCTGCGCAGCGGGTGCGGCAACTGCGGCAGGTGCGCCAGCTGCGGGTGCCAGCCGCCCGGCGCGTCGCCGCTGCCGCCCGCGCTCTCCGAGCCCTCCTCCGACTTGTGTCCCAGTACCTGTATGCGCCTGCGCAGCGGGTGCGGCAACTGCGGCAGGTGCGCCAGCTGCGGGTGCCAGCCGCCCGGCGCGTCGCCGCTGCCGCCCGCGCTCTCCGAGCCCTCCTCCGACTTGTGTCCCAGTACCTGTATGCGCCTGCGCAGCGGGTGCGGCAACTGCGGCAGGTGCGCCAGCTGCGGGTGCCAGCCGCCCGGCGCGTCGCCGCTGCCGCCCGCGCTCTCCGAGCCCTCCTCCGACTTGTGTCCCAGTACCTGTATGCGCCTGCGCAGCGGGTGCGGCAACTGCGGCAGGTGCGCCAGCTGCGGGTGCCAGCCGCCCGGCGCGTCGCCGCTGCCGCCCGCGCTCTCCGAGCCCTCCTCCGACTTGTGTCCCAGTACCTGTATGCGCCTGCGCAGCGGGTGCGGCAACTGCGGCAGGTGCGCCAGCTGCGGGTGCCAGCCGCCCGGCGCGTCGCCGCTGCCGCCCGCGCTCTCCGAGCCCTCCTCCGACTTGTGTCCCAGTACCTGTATGCGCCTGCGCAGCGGGTGCGGCAACTGCGGCAGGTGCGCCAGCTGCGGGTGCCAGCCGCCCGGCGCGTCGCCGCTGCCGCCCGCGCTCTCCGAGCCCTCCTCCGACTTGTGTCCCAGTACCTGTATGCGCCTGCGCAGCGGGTGCGGCAACTGCGGCAGGTGCGCCAGCTGCGGGTGCCAGCCGCCCGGCGCGTCGCCGCTGCCGCCCGCGCTCTCCGAGCCCTCCTCCGACTTGTGTCCCAGTACCTGTATGCGCCTGCGCAGCGGGTGCGGCAACTGCGGCAGGTGCGCCAGCTGCGGGTGCCAGCCGCCCGGCGCGTCGCCGCTGCCGCCCGCGCTCTCCGAGCCCTCCTCCGACTTGTGTCCCAGTACCTGTATGCGCCTGCGCAGCGGGTGCGGCAACTGCGGCAGGTGCGCCAGCTGCGGGTGCCAGCCGCCCGGCGCGTCGCCGCTGCCGCCCGCGCTCTCCGAGCCCTCCTCCGACTTGTGTCCCAGTACCTGTATGCGCCTGCGCAGCGGGTGCGGCAACTGCGGCAGGTGCGCCAGCTGCGGGTGCCAGCCGCCCGGCGCGTCGCCGCTGCCGCCCGCGCTCTCCGAGCCCTCCTCCGACTTGTGTCCCAGTACCTGTATGCGCCTGCGCAGCGGGTGCGGCAACTGCGGCAGGTGCGCCAGCTGCGGGTGCCAGCCGCCCGGCGCGTCGCCGCTGCCGCCCGCGCTCTCCGAGCCCTCCTCCGACTTGTGTCCCAGTACCTGTATGCGCCTGCGCAGCGGGTGCGGCAACTGCGGCAGGTGCGCCAGCTGCGGGTGCCAGCCGCCCGGCGCGTCGCCGCTGCCGCCCGCGCTCTCCGAGCCCTCCTCCGACTTGTGTCCCAGTACCTGTATGCGCCTGCGCAGCGGGTGCGGCAACTGCGGCAGGTGCGCCAGCTGCGGGTGCCAGCCGCCCGGCGCGTCGCCGCTGCCGCCCGCGCTCTCCGAGCCCTCCTCCGACTTGTGTCCCAGTACCTGTATGCGCCTGCGCAGCGGGTGCGGCAACTGCGGCAGGTGCGCCAGCTGCGGGTGCCAGCCGCCCGGCGCGTCGCCGCTGCCGCCCGCGCTCTCCGAGCCCTCCTCCGACTTGTGTCCCAGTACCTGTATGCGCCTGCGCAGCGGGTGCGGCAACTGCGGCAGGTGCGCCAGCTGCGGGTGCCAGCCGCCCGGCGCGTCGCCGCTGCCGCCCGCGCTCTCCGAGCCCTCCTCCGACTTGTGTCCCAGTACCTGTATGCGCCTGCGCAGCGGGTGCGGCAACTGCGGCAGGTGCGCCAGCTGCGGGTGCCAGCCGCCCGGCGCGTCGCCGCTGCCGCCCGCGCTCTCCGAGCCCTCCTCCGACTTGTGTCCCAGTACCTGTATGCGCCTGCGCAGCGGGTGCGGCAACTGCGGCAGGTGCGCCAGCTGCGGGTGCCAGCCGCCCGGCGCGTCGCCGCTGCCGCCCGCGCTCTCCGAGCCCTCCTCCGACTCCGACGTGCGCACCGACACCACGCCCGCCGTGCGCCTGCGGACACAAACATAACACTTTACTATAACATTTACAAACTGAAAATAGTAGCGAAGAGTATCAAAGCGGAAAAAAATTGGATCTATGTCAGATGAAGTGTCAATAGAATTCTAAGAACGAGCTAAACGCAACAATGACTGCCATAACATGCCCCAACTAGCGTAAATATTGTCCAGATTTTATATACTAGTCGAGATTCTAACTAGTTAACAAACTACTAAAACAGCACTTGAAATGACTTCACTGGATCTACTTGCAATGCAAGATTTGAACTGAAATTAAACCTGACAGCCCAAAAAAACATTTTAATTGTTGTTCTTACTAACCCCCTTCTCCATCATCTGCCTAGCCTTGTAGCCTTTTCCCAACTATTTTGAGGTCAGCCTTCAGTCTAGCCACATGCAGTTGAATACCAGTACTTTACATGGAGCGACTGCCTATCTGAGCTCCACAGCTCAGTTACTGGGTAAGACGATACCCCTTGGCAAGACTGCACAATAACCCCCTACTCCAAACGTTACAATTTTACAAAACGCCGCATTCAATCGTGAGACCGAACCATAGCAGCCGCTTCACTTGTAACAAAAGGCCTATCAGAAACCAACCCTCTAGCAGCGGGGTGTAGTTCCCGGTCCTCCGGTCCGTACCGTATGACGGACTGCCACACAGAGGGGTCGTATTTGACCTCCTCTTCTGAGACAGCGCTAGATGAGTATCCTTCCTCTCCGTCGGCGATTTCGTCACCGTCACTTCTGTAGACTAGGAGACCGTCGCTGTATTCTTGTTCGGCGCTGCGGTCTGCGTCGTTCTGTGGACCATTTTTTTTATTTATTAGGAACAAAAAATACATATTTACAATACATTCTACGAAGGATCTTCGTTCTGTGTAAATATGTAAACAGCCTGCTACACGGTCGCCAACCGACCGTTCCGACAAAGGTGAATTCACAAAATTCACCTTTGTCGGAACGCGGTTGGCGACCGTTTACAACCATGTAAAATCTACACTGTAGATGATGGTTTACGACCAAACGTTGAACCAACTTTGCCGGTCGCCAACCGAGGTCACCTCTGTCGGAACGCGGTTGGCAATATTAATAGACGTTATTTAAGTTGAGACTTCACCGCGTCCCGGCTCTCTTTCCGCCGCTCCGATGACGCTCCGGCTGGGACTAGGGACACGAAAAAAGTATCGATACTTTTTGGTATCGAGTACAGACGCCAGCACATCAAGTTACTACAATCTGTCAAATTTCTGTAATAGATTTTCAACTTTATCGCTAAAGAATAAGGTTCAAAGTTGATTAGGAAAATTTGACAGATTGGAGTAGGTTGATGTGCTGGCGTCTGTACATTTCTATTCGATACCGATACTTTTGTACTCGATACTTTGCATTCGATACTTTTACTCAATGAGTACTTTTTGGCAGGTATCGTATCGAATAAGAAATTAAGTTTTAAATGGGTAATCTTAGAAATTACCCATGGCTTATGTTTATGTTTATGGCAACGCCATCTAGTTCATTCGTTCTGAACCATCTAAAATATCGATCTTTGCTCGAAATCGTTCCTGAAAATGAATGACATTTACTACACTAATCAATCACTCTTACATAAGTGATTGTACGAAGGAGGAATGGGAACTTTAATTTATATGCCTAAAGTACTAAATAAATTTTATTTTTTATTTTTTGAAGTTATAGTTGTTTTTTTCTATTATTCTATTATTTATGTACCAATAAAATTGTTTTTTCATGTCCTGCCCTACTGAAGTTAAATTGGCGTTATTTACTGACTGATATTGACCTATGCTCTATGCGCATTAGGCCCTAAGAAAAGTACTCGATACCTTGTAGTATCGATACTTTTATGAGTACGATACTTTTTTTCGATACTCATGAGTACAGTATCAATACTTTCTTTTCGATACCGTGTCCCTAGCTGGGACCTCATACCGCTAAAGAGACCCAGATAAATGGCAAGACTTGTACATAATATGTACTGATGTATATCCTCAAAAAATCAAATCTTTAACCTAATGTATTTATTTATGCATCGGCTGGAATCATAAAAATAAAAAGTGAGAAATTACGTTTTTCTAGCTGACTGTACCATTTTTCTAAAATATGTGAATGCAGTTAGCAATTACTCAAAAAGTTAAGAACAGTCTTCTAAGAACGTTATCCTGTAGCTATAATGGTTAAGGTATGGTCAGGGTCACCCTTACTGCCCACAAATCCACCCTGTACGTAATTCTAGTTACCTCAACTTCAACACCATCCCAGGAGGCGACGACGACGCCGGCAGTGTTCGCATTGCCGCCGGAAGTGCCCGGCTGCTTGCGCCCGCGCCGCGAGATCGTGTAGTGCAGCGGGTCGTGGCCCTCGCGACGAATCATCTCCGGCAGGATGCGCCGGCGCGCGTTTATGAACCAGTTGCATACCTAGGCAAGGGAAATGAATTGTGTTTATTGATGCTAACTGCGGAACAGAAACAGTCTCGCTTTTGACTGATAAATTTGGTCTGTTATAAGTATAACTGCGTCATCTGTCACGTATCTTGTGAATAATAAGTTCGTATGCTCCTTTCTTTTTTTCGAGTCGATGGTAAATTATAAATGTACATATTAACAGGCGCGACTGGATTAAAACATATTCTAACTTCACGGTAGATCTATTATACCGGTGTCGCGTCGCACTAGTCTGCACGAGCCTTTATTTAGGTCCTCAGAAGAGCAGGTCCAGGTCCTGGTTGTCGGTGGGGTCTATCTCCCCCATTTCGCTAGATTGTGCTTACAGCGGACTACTTGGGTCCGTAAAATTTTAAATAATTTCGGACACAGTAACAAACAATATTGCTCCCATTAGAAGCAGTACTATTATAAAATTCCACAACGCACCTGCAAAACAGTCAAATTGGCTTCCTGGCTCAGCGCAATCTTCTCAGCATCATTAGGGTACGCGTTGTAGCGGTGGTCGTACAACCACTTCTTCAGTATCTTCACGGAGTGTTTGGCCAGGTTACCGCGACGCTTGCGGATGGATACAATGCCGGGGGGCGGGTTGGGGCCCATGCCGGCGTGCACGAGGCTGACCCGACGGGAGCGGTCCGCTTCGCCATCTGTGCCGCTCTCGTTGTCGTCCGTGGAAGATGTCGACGGGAAACGGTCGCGTGCTGCAAAGAAATACCTAATGCTGTTTAAAAATATGTTAATTGTTCTTAAATCTTGTTGGCTTATAAGGGACGAGGAAGACCAAAGAAACGATGGATGGACTGTGTGAAAGATAATATGGCAAGAAAAGGGGGTGACTACTGAGATGACGACTAATAAAAAAAACGAGCGAGCCCCACAGTAGTCGTATATGATGTGCACGTAACATCCGACATCTCACCTTAAATGAAAATGAAAAAAATATTTATTGACATAAAACTATTTTTTCCAGGCAATATAAGATTTCTCTGGCACCTGCGCTAGTAATAACTGTGTTGCACCTGTATTGTTGTACCTTGGTATTTAATAAGCAACATTAAGGCGACGATAACCGACTTTTAATGATTTTATACTGAAGATCACGTCTAAACGAGTAGTGTTAACGATTTGGAAAAAATATATGTTAAATTAGAGCATTTTCTTAATAACTTAATAAAGGAATATTTTAGATTATGTTTGTATTACATATCGAAATTAATTTGTCAAGTTATGTCTAACGCGGATAAATAACTGAGAATCACACAAAATCTATCAAGCGTATTTTTTCCTAAACCTTCACCATTTTAAAGATAATTAAATTATTCATATTTTAGTTATACGTGTTTTATTAAAAGGTCGTTCCTGACGTCGAACTCTAGTACCGCGCGCGCTCATTGGTCAAATCTAATAGCGCGCGCTTCCCCGGCTTCCTGTTACATACTTCCGTCCCTTTTCACGAAATCAGACCCACAGATTTCTCACACCACAGATTGCAGGAAAGCGAGAGGAAAAATGTTACACATAACATGAAAGTAGCCATGTTGCGCAGACCCTAACTAAATTGGGATAGCGGCAAGAGAGTGGTGATTGATTATTATGATGCTGTTCTTAAATGCAGTAAACGGTTTCCCGTTTGTTTGGTCCTACGCCTACGATGTTAAGATTTTGGATGTAAGGGAATGATGTGATACTCTTGTTTCTAAACGTACGTATAGCATAATGTGATAAACCTAATCTGAAAGCGTTATTAAAAGGAATGCCTGATCAAATGACTAGAGTATCAGCACAAAAGACGTGATAAAACATAAAAAACGGTAAAAGGACTGAAGGACGAATATTATTCTCGAGGCGAATATAAATGAAGAAAAGTTAACTTATTTCATTGATTTGATCAAAGATACATATATACATCTTTGTGTAACATTTGGAGAAGGGGCACTAACTGCTCATAGTTTACAATTTTTCATGAGAAGCAAAGAACTATTTTTGCAAAGGACTGTTGTTCTACAACCCTGCTTACTCCCTTCAGGATTATAAGCGTCATAATATCATGTTCATGGTCCTTACTTTTCATGTAATATTCAACTCGACTTTCGAAGAAATCTGTAAAAACCACAACGTATGTGTTTTGAAAACACGCGTGACCCGATTCTATTGTCAACTCATGACTTCGGTAAATTATTTACATATGTCATAGTTAGGGTTGCCAACTGTCAGAATCGAATAAAAAAAAGATGTTTCGTGTTTGAGAAAGCAAAGCATTTCAAGGGATTAAAACAGCCTCACAGGTAGTGATGACTGGACTGCCTCATTTTTTTTCTGTCCATGGTTGCAAGTTTGACGCTAAGCAGATTCAGGGTTTGATTTTCACGCCAAAAGCACTCCTCCGCCGCGAAACCATAGCACCGAAACCGCAGTAGTTCCATTCACCTGGCTCGCGTCATGTAATCATGTTCCGTTACTTGACTTTCGCGTAGTGGAACATGACGCGAGCCAGTTGAATTGAACTACTGGGGTTTCGCTGATATGGTTTCGCGGCGGAGGTGTGCTGTGCTAAAGAATTAATGCAAAAAAAAATTAAGCTATAAGAATTTCTCTGTCGCAGCCCGGCGTAATCTGAATTTGTGCCTGATCATAATAATTGCCGTAATGCTTGTCCGTATTATACGTATATGTATGTGAGTTAGCATAGTTGGCAAAATGTGAGTGTCCTTTATTAGGCTTTCTGTTTACCTAACCCTTCGGGAAACGTAGACGTGAAGTTAGTTATTTCTTCTAATTTCTAACTAAATAGATGATTCAGAACAACGCCGCACGCGGCATTGCTGCACGTCACTATTGTTGTGTAACGAACGAGTCATTACATTATTCTCCCCAGTCCCATACATTTTCCATAGGTTTATATGAGATTGTATTCCGAGCACGGCAGCAATGCTGCGCGACATTGCTGCGGCGCTAGCCGTTGTTCACAATCATACCTTTATATTCTTATTCATGCGCTTTAAAAACGATTGTGTGAGCAGTGAGTGGTGGCCCAGTGGTATCGGCCCCGTCTTACGAGTTGTAGGTCGTGGGTTTGAACCCAAGCAGGCGCTTTACTTTGTACGTAAATAATTTCATCACCACTTCTCTCAAAACGGTGAAGCAAAACATCGTGACTTCGTGAGGAAACCTATATCTTTATAGAACCAAAAAATCGAAGACATGTGACATCTACCAACCCGCACTGGGCCCGCGTGGTGGATTACGACCCACTCTCTCTCATAGAGAGGAGGCCTGTGTCCCAGCAGTGGGAACATTAATAGGCTGATTATGATATGTATCATATGTATGTATGTATAAAAACGATTTGAATTTTTGACAGCCCTGATCGTAACGGATAGTCAACATTTGTTTTGTGAATACGTGAGTCGCAAACGTTTACTCGGCAATATTAATAACGTGATGATTTACATACTTTTGTATCTATAATTTAAACGGGAATATAGTTTTGAGGATTTTTAGCAAATTATATGAGAATGTAGAATGGTTTTATCTGAAAATAGATGATTGCATCTTTTATGACGACAAATGAGTAGGATGATTTTGCCGTCAGAAAGACCCCAAAACCTTTGACTATAATACACATGTATAGTATATAATCAAAGCCCAAAACATTAAACTAGCCATATAAGAACTATCTAAAGTACCAAGTTTTTCAAAACATCTTACGGCAGTCACAATATTTTCCTCCAAAGGCTCTTTTTCTGGGGGTGTCATCTCAAAGTGTATTGCGTTAGTGTGAAGCGCGGCGGAAGTAGCTGGGGACCCGGGGGTGGGGAGGGGGGGGGGTCGGGATCGATGCGGGTGAACGTCCGCGGGGGGTGACGCAACACGTCCAAGGACATCCGTATTTACCGACAACAGGACTTGATAGTAACTTGTTTGGTCAATAGTACCTACCTACTCTTGTAAGAGATCTTGATTCAATTTTGATATTATTTTAGGTGGAACTGTTGAAGCCGAAAAAGGCTGCTTTACTTTTTTGTTTTGGTATTTGCTAGGATATATCAATGAAGATGACTTGATTGGGTTTTACCTTTGGCCGACGTTCGTACGGACGCGTAATAAAATCGCGGCGATTTTTTTTCCCGTATTGGATTTTCGAAGCTCTGCTTAGCGCCAAGAGTTGAATATCCAACAGAGCGCATTCAGCGCGTATCCCAGCGCCACATATTACCAGTGCGTCAAGAAAATATACACTGTTGGATATTCAACTCTTGGCACGGGGCTCAGCAGAGTCAAAAAAATTCAATACGAGAAAAAAAATTGCCGCGATTTTATTACGTCCAACCATTTTAGGATATCTATAGGTAGGTAGAGCGAACGCTACAAGGATATTTTGGCGTTTGAATGACATTGACAGGGCATTGTTAGTAAACATTTGTGAAATTGTGTCACAGAAATTGTAAGATGAAAACATTAGTTCTCAGAATTTGGCCACGCGCCACAATAACCTTGTAGCGTTGTACAAACAAGTCTCTACACCAGTGGTTCCCAAACTATGCCAAGTATGCTATGGTGGGCCCTGACAAATTGATTTTCAGCTAAGATTCATATTAAAACTAAATAGGTACCGAAATAAATTGGACGTATCAAACTCATTGCGATTAAAAGTAACTAAAATTGAAGTTGATCCTAAAGAATTGACAAAAAATAGGAAAGAAATACATCCTTCTCACTGAAAAACACACCTTGTCTTTAAAAAAAATCGATTGTATGTAAATGAATGTTATTTTCTTATTTGAACAGTTCTTCATTCATATAGTTAAGTACCCTAGTCCTTTTTTCACCATGATAGCCATGGTGAGTTCTAAATATGGAAGTTTTTGTTAGATGGGTCCCGGCTCAGTCAACTTTGGGAACCACAGCTCTACACTAAACTGTAGCGATATGTACCTCATTCCTGCATGTAAGACACGATTTTTAAACAATAGCCATGAAGACACTGTTTGTGTTTGTAAACAAACAGGTTTTATTATAGCTAGCATTCTAAGCTCCTGATATTCTCAAGGAATAAACCGTGATACGTAGTCTTCTCGTATAACCGCGATAACTGAATTACCTAGATAACCAGCAGTTGGCTAATTAATAACATCTGAGTAGGAGTCATAGGTACGGACATAACACAAAAGGAATAATGCACACAACTCCGGTGGCATAGCGCTTTATCATGATTCCCCCATAGATTTGGTTAATAAAATTCAGCGTAAAGGAGAAGCCACACCTAGAAAAAAACCTTACAAACCACTCCGTTAAAATGGTTCTAGTAAATTAGCACAGCTGAGGACAAAGCACTGTTCTCGTGAACCCAGCATTGTTTAGATGGTATTGTTTTGCAAATGGAAACGCGGAACACAATATGTCGTACATCGTAGGTGCTATTTTGTTAACCGACACCGCACAAGCATGCGAGTGTAAAGCAAGCCACTCGTGAGACCGATGAGGAATCAGGAAAAGTTTCCTAGTAAAAGTTACTAAATAGAAACGACCATAGATAGCTGAGCTGAGACACAGATGACTGAGATCTTAATTAGGAAGGAAAGGAAAGGAAGGCAGGTGCGAAAAAAAAATTACTTGCATTTCGATTAAAGTTCGATGAACGATACAAAGTCCACGGTTACACAGAACTACACTGTGTTTGCGTAACGTGGTTTTCTAGATACTGTGTGACCGAGGCTTGATTGACAATGTTTCGTAAATTGAAGCCGTTATCTTCAAGCTTAGATTCTAGGGGACATTAACAGAGATGATGGTTGAACTCCATTATTATTGTCGCACTGTGGGGCAAAGGCCTCTCTACCCTCTTTGAATTCCTTAAACGAAATTAAGTTCATGTTTGGAAAAGTAGACCAATTGTGTCCTGGAGATTGACACCACCTATTCATCTCGAGGAGGTACGGAGCGACAGCTCTGCTTAACTTCGCTGTTATTAGGTCACAAGCCCTAAGCCATTTAAATAAACCTGTTTGCCGACTAGGTACCAACCACAATTCTAGATAGACAGTTTTACCCACAATAGCTATAGAAATGACTGAAAGAATAGACCGGGAATCGACATCAAAACCGGAACACAATCTCATCTGCGCGGGACAGGAGCCAAGATAAGAAACTGACGTTACAGAGACAGAGAGCCGCTTCACGCGTTGCGTAAACTGCACCGAGGTACACGTACAAGGCGCAAGTTGTGAAGTGTTGCTACTAGCAGCGCCCGCGGCTATATAGTTACTCGTCAGATGTTTTGAATTTTTCGTGATTTACTATCGTTTCGCTAATCCTACTTAATATTATTCTGGATGTTTGTGATTTATTTTGGTTTGTTTATCTAATATCGGATTTAAATGATTTTAGTAGACCATCATGACCTGATTTGGGACTTATTATATTCAGATTCAGATAGTATTAGTAGATATAGTATTTTTTATCCCGGTATGTAGGTAGCACGTTCCTGAGGGATAATTTTAATGTACTTTTTGTCGTTCTCCGAGCTCCACGTGGGCGTAGCCGCGGGCAAAACCTAGTTCCTTAAAACGAAGTTTATCAAAGTATACTTTCACGTATTACGGTATTACCTATCTTTACCTAAAACGCAATCACTGGTGAGTTGTGATTATGATACCTACCATATAAATAGCTGAACTTTTGACCCGAATGGCGCCAAATGATAATCCGAGTTTATTGTCATTTCGCAAGTCCGTGCCGTCACAATGATTGATGGCTCGCGTAATAAAATGGGTTAGTAGGATTTGTAAAGCGATCCATAATACGACGCTGCCGCGCTGATGGAAAACTTCTATACCTTGTTTATCAATTGCCCAGAATAATAGGATAGGAATGAGGCTATAAATCAGTGTTTACAAGACGACGCTAATATTCTACGATTACCTTAATCAGCATATTTACAGCACCATGTTAACTGAACTTTTCATCAATAACTTTTTCGCTTTAGAGCTTCGTTCGGCAGTCGCCCGCCACAAATAATGCGATTCGATCTGTAAAGGAGGATCTGTACCTACGTCGCATTCGCATTCTGTGTTTCAGAAACTCAAAATAATACACGATAATAGGATAATACTGAAATATTGTAGGAAAAATATGCAAGCTCTTACAAGGTGTCACGCGCGAGCATAGTCCCAGCAAAAACTAATACCGAATACTTTTAGACAGCAGCTCATGTGCTTCTAAACTGCCCATTGGTGCCACATACAGGAGAAAGTACTTCAAGGTTTCAGTAACACTAAGGCGTTGCTGGCCTTCCTTGAGGAGCTGGTGTGGATCGAATGATCAATGTTCCCATCTGTACCCAAGTAACGCGTTTAGACATGCACACAGCAGCCCATTAAACTCATAGATGTAAGTAGATGATTATACTACATATACAAAACAGTAACTAATTCAGGGGTGCGGGGTGCGGTACTGCGCAGCGAGCAGCTAACTTCCGAACCGCCATTAACGTTGAATCGAACTATACGTACTAACCAAATGCATCAAATAACCTGCCGAGCCTTTTTCTCAACAGCAAGCTGTTGAGAAAAAGGCTTCCAGTCTAACCGGATGTAGCTGAATACCAGTATTTTACATGGAGCGACTGCCTATCTGACCTCCACAACCCAGTAACTGGGTAATACAATACTTAAGGTTGCCATACGTCCCGTATATACGGGACTGTCACCGTATTTGACCATCCCGTCCCGTATTACCACATGTCCCGTATTTCGACAAAGTAAGTGGGGGCGCGAGCAATTATTATGCAATTTGAAAAAATATAAACATGTAACATAGAGTAAAAACTTTGATTTTATAATGTAGATTTTTCTATTTTATTTATTTAATACTTTTGATAGCCAATACAGATGAGATCAGAGGATATCTGTTAGAAAACACATAGTTTGTCTTTCACATGTTCACATGCGTGCTATGTGTATGGTGTAGTCAGGGCCGTAGGCAGGGTTTGGGGGTTCAAACCCCCCCCCCGAAATGTGAGAAATCACAATCTCAATCCAGAGATCGACCCTGATAGGGTACCTCCGCACTCTAATACATGTGATAATTGTAATTTATTTCGCAGAGGAGTACTTTATAATCTACAAAACGAACAGAACGTCTGTATTTTTATCTAGTCTGACTTTGTATTGAATGAATTCCTGCAACTTCCGCATTCTCTGAGGGAGTCTAACCTATCTAAGGCAGGGTGCAAAAATTTTCTACTCTTTTGCACCCTATAGGGTGCAAAAGCGAGCTCGATTCTTCACTTATCTGCTTAAGTCGATCACCACTTCACTTAATTCATCACTTATCACCACTTAATTCTCAAACTCTTTGGGCATCGGAAGAGAAAACGCCAAGAATTGGTTCCAAGAAGTTACGGCAACCCTAACAATACTCCTTCCAAACTACATGACGTGATAATTTACAGGGCGTTTCGTGCAACGTGTGCCAAATTGAAATGGTCGACTGAAGGGGTCATCTGCTACCCTTTCAGACCCTTTAACATCTCTCATGCCCTGTGGATTTTTTTTATCGACTTTTATTGTTTTATTTAAAAAAATACCCAAATTTTACATTCAACTACAATTTTTTTTTTTAAGTATAAGCTATAAGACGCAGATTCTGAATTTTTATTCTATTTAGAGATGTATTATTTTAGAGTACTTTTAAATACAAAATTAGTGACATTAGTCATCTAGTTTTTTTTTTAATTTACTCGTAAAGGTAAAACTTAAATTAAAGCTGTACATGTTACAGCTGTTTACATGGCTACAAAAAAAAACCTAAAGCGACGGGAACTTCTAACTCCCTCAAAAATTCTCTATTCTATCCTCTTGCTAATGATGTGCCACATGCCATAAAAATCTCTTAACAACTTTGTGAATTTGCTAGAATTGTGAATCTAGTCACATAAGGCTAATATTGAAAACTATGATTTAAAAAAATATTTTTGCTTATTAAAAATTACAATGTTCCTAACTAAAATAAATTACCATGAGTGAGTAAAAGACCTAATTTTATTTTAATTCTATTAAATTTCAGTCAAAATAGTGCAAATAGGTATTATTTTTCTTGTGCCGAATGTTCGGCATCTGAACCGAATTTCTGGCGAAAACTGAATTTCGGCAGCTTGAACCGAACTTCGGCAGTTCGGTTCAAGCTGCCGAAATTCAGTTGAACCGAATGTGAACCGAATTTTGGCCCATCCCTACAAATTATGTTCCTACAGAATGAATTAGAATGCTGATGTTTAAGTAACTGCATAGGAAAACAAGATAACACATCTTAAATCACTAATAAATTACAGGGCAATATTCTCTTATCTGTTTACAGGAGTGTCAATGATTGATAAAGATTTATAGAAGACATATTATTGTGTAATTGAGGTCATTGATATAATCTATTTATATAAATTCTGAAAGATTATAATATGTATGAATATTATTTTTATTTGAATTAAAATGGCTGCTATGCATGTGAGACTATAAACATTAATTTGTGATAATATCATCTTATGAGATGTTGTAGCATGAAAGCTTGGCAGAGATTTTATTTACTGAAAGTTTATATTTTATCTACAGATGGATCTTTAGTTGTTTAAGTCAGCAAAAGTGAAATAAATCAGTAAATTAAATAAGATTATCTAATATATAAAAATCTTGTGTCACGGTGTTTGTTGCCAAACTCCTCCAAAACGGCTTGATTGATTATTACGATTTTTTATGTGTATATTTAGTAGGACTGAAAATAGGACGTAAACTATTTTTCATACCCCTAGCCTTAAGTGATAAGGGTGGTCCACCCCAAAATTTTTTTTTCTTTTGTTGAACAAATTTTTTTATTTTAATTTTTTTATGATGCGCCATTTAAAAATACATACAACCCTAAATTTTGACGTTTCTATCACCAACCCCCATTTTTTTATAGCTATATTAGTACTTTAATCATTTTGCTACTCTCGGCTACCAGCAACCCCAATTTTTTTGTTTTTTATTTTTTTAAATTTATTTAATGATTTTTAATACAGAGGTGTTACTTAATTCTAAACTCGCCAAACTTTTACGTTTGATGGCGCGAGGCGCTCGTTTACTTAACAATTCACCACCTTACGCACATACCTACTACTATATTAACAATATTTTTAATTCTATTTGCTATCTTGTATAATGCTTTTTAATTTTGTCTTAAGTGATCCTTTACTAATTTTTACTTTTTCTCTTAATATATCTACTTTGTTAAACACTTTAGGTACCAATACTTAGATGTTCTCTTACCATAATAATTTGTTATCTGTGGTTGAACCAGTTTGTTCAGTCTAACCCTATGTGTGTTGTACTTGTTTGTAACATTAACTTTATATTTTTCATTATAATAATATTCCAGACCTACCAAATAATCTACTTTTTTTATCAACGGGTAAAACTTTACAGATGGGAAATAGCTTATCATACTCTTTGTTGCACTTATCTTTAACATTTTTAGCAATATTAGTAGGTACTTTAATAATTTTCTACTTTTGGCGGTCGATAATAATTGATCAGTTACCACTCGATCAGTTATTCCCACCAGGCATCTACCTACCAGTGTCACTTCTCACCAAGTAAACGGCACAGAGTAGGGATGAGAATGAAGCCAGTCTCCTATCTTTCTCACACATTAGGTAGGTACGGTAGGTAGATAGGGCTGGGTAGGTATACCTACCTAGGTAGGACAGAGTAGGTGGATAGGAAGATAGGTAGGGTAGATAGATAGGTAGGTAGGGCAGGGTAGGTGGATAGGAAGATAGGTAAGGGTAGGTAAGTAGGGTAGATAAGTATGCAAATATTTTATTTTGCATAACAATACTGATATTGTTAATGCACAAAAAGTCCCCTAACGCGACCCACGGACCAGTAATTCTTTGAGTAACAATTATTAAATCCGTAATCAATTCATTGTAGGAATTCAACTTGATTACTGTAACCAAATTGAAAATATCAACAAAGCGACGGTGGTGCCGCCTGGTGTAGCGCGTGATTGAACTAAAAATTGACTTGACTAGTTCCAATGGCGGGCGGGCCCGCCGCCATCTTGTGTCATGACTGCTGAGTGCTGTCAATTTACTGTCACTGCGACATTTTATAAAAGTCAAAGGGAATTCAATAACAACAACAAACAGAATGTAAACGTTTCCACCTATGTTAATGTCTGCCATCATTATGTAAAATATTGAAGTACATCGGTAAAAAATGCACATACAATATCGATCGGGGTGACGCGATGCGGCCACGTTACTTAGGTCACAATGGACGGGCTAAAAATAACCCAAGCACGTGCCAATTCAACAATAAGCATATGAGAATGTTCGCTTACATAACATATAACACTAATAACACCTAGTTTTAACTGAATCAGGAATGAAATACTATAAAAATGTCTCCTAGCTTTACAGGTACCCAGCTAATGATAAGCAATGTGGCGCATTGGCGCCATTTTCCTTTTGCAAGATCGGACTCCTTGGTGACGTAACAGTCTTAATTTGCTCCACATATGATTCCTATACAATAATTAAGACTGTAGGGTTTGTTTTTAATGTATTTTTCCCCCGAAAAATGCTATGTTTTCATATAAATGTCACCTTGACATATCACGTCAATTTGACAAGCATGGCGGAAACGTGGCGTCGTTTTGATTTTGGACCGGCTCACCTCCAGGGGATGTTGAATGTTGTCTGTTTGCTACTCGGGCGCTTCTGATGATTTCTCTGGTGAGTTCTCTCACGTCCTGACGCTGCTGGTACGCCATTTCGGGCCGGTCGCGTTGTTCTTGTGATAGACCGGCCGTGGGAGGTAACATCGTTGCTCACTCAATCCATGCGAACACTTCTTTCTACACTCAGTCACTAGTACACAGTAATAACTTTGTCCATTTACATAAATATGTCCGGTGATATCACTGAATAAGTGGAAAACAAAAATAACACAGCTCAACTATGCGCAGCAAACCGAACAGAGCGCGACTGTCGAACGGGGGACGGCGGGAAGCTACAGCGCCGCCGCGCATTTATCCCTTTCTTTCTCGGCTAAAAGCGTATTGCGTTCTCGCTTGCTCGTCAACGATTTGATGACAGATGCAAGTGTATATGTCAAAACAAAGCGTGGGCTGTTTAAATGTCAAACATTCAACCGTTTTATGTAGCGCCATCTATCTAAAATTGAGTGCACTGATGGAAAAATGGGCACAAAGATATTTTAACACTTGACTGTTTTCACCGCCTTCTGAACTCATTGAGTAATACTGTCTAGATTACCCGTAGGATACGAAAATAAACATCGTTGTGTGATCCCGTCCCGACTAATAGGTACACTATCAATTCTGATATAATAGTGAAGTTGTTGTGTCTATCTGTAGATACGTGTTTGGTAACTTTGGTTTTTGTTTGTTTTCGAGTGTGTATGTGTACTTGTGTACCCGGGTGGGTACCCCAGTCACTAACTCACTACGTCTTTGATCACTCACTATTAGAGCTAGTCAGTCCATTAGAATAATAGTGTTCTGTGAGTCAGTCACTCAATGCAAACCATTTGGTAGGTACTTTAATGTTTAATTAATTAATTATATATTTACGCTTGTTGAAATTGCTAAAGTTGCCTTCGGAAACGACCACGCGTGCCTGCGGGATAAAAATATAAGAGTCGCTCGAATAGAGAGACCTCATAAACTTTACAACGTAATAAACCATAGCCAGTCTGGCTAAAAGTTTAGAGTCTAAACTTATACCTAGGTACCAGACTGGATGCTTTATTAGGTTATAGGTAAGTGCATTACCTATGTCTAACATACAGACAGACAGACAAGTGAACTTTTCGCAGCTATTTAATCATGTTGGTTCATTGAAATAAATGTAGTACATTTAACTCAATGTGTTGGTTGGGGATATTATACCAAACATTGCCGGTCACACGATGATACGGATGAGCTATACAACATCAACACAGAAGTTATTGTCATTATTAGTGAATTATTGACTCATGATTAGGTAACTTCTAAGGCCCGTATTATAGAACCTCACTCAAAACTCGAGCATTACTTAAAACTCAAGCCTTTTGATTGGTTGAAACTAGTTTTAAGTTATGCTTGAATCTTCAGGTGATCAAACAATACAATACGGACAAGGTGTTGCCTAATGTTAGAAAGTTGCAGTGAAAAATTCTGAACCTTGGGTGGACATTTAGATACCATAAAAATAAACAAGGTTTTAAAAATATGGACGGATTTATTTAATGCGTCAGTAAAGTAAAAAAAAATAACTTATTACAACTACAATGAACTATACGTCTATACAATGAATTAAGTTTATCTAGGTAAACAGTTTTGTTCTAAATAATTACTGTTGGGTCTGCATGGATTCGATGATACGCTGATAAACCATCTCGGGGGCCTTGGTCGAGAACTGGAAGTCCATGTGGGTGAAGTGTTCTTCGGGCACCTTGTAGGTTTCCTTGACGTTGGGAAGCTCGTTCTGCAGTCTGACTACATCTTTAGGGTGAGCAAGCCAGTCCTCTTCGCTGTAGTACAGGGTGACGGGGGCTTGGACCTCAGAGATGTTGAACTTGGGAGCCTCCAGCGTGCCATACACCAGCTCATTGATGTAGGGTCCGTAGTCGTATCTGCGGAACTCGTGAGAGGCAACACCTTGTCCGTATTGTTTGATCACCTTAGTAGATGTGCCAGCCGGCAAGTGTCCCATCACCACGGGGATTATGTTAGAGTCCATGCCATCTACGTTGACACCAGCCATGACGAAGTTCAGGTTTGAGCAGACCATCTTGCAGCCGATCTCATTCAAGCACATAGCTCCGCCAACAGTGTGAATCAGCTCCTTGCTTGGAGTGAAGGCTTGGTTTCCAATCTGGCGGCTGAGTCGCTCTTGGAACTTGCTTGTAGGGGCAATCATGCGGAACAATGGGCTGCGTACGTTCGTCATGTACACCATGGGTGACAGAGCGTACATCATAATAATCTTGTTGTTGTACTCGGGGCGGGTGGCGGTGAGCGCGAAGAAGGCCGTGGTTCCCAGGGCATGTCCGATGTAGAAAAGTTTCTCCTGTTTGGTCGTCTCTAAGGCGTAGTCGATCATAGCTGGCATGTCGTGGAGTGCTATGTCATCGACGCTGAATGGCCAGTAGTCAGCCATAGCGGAATACCTGGTCACGTGGCGCCTGGAGTACTTGTTGCCACGAGCGTTGCCGAGCCATACGTCATAGCCAGCATCAGACAGCAAGTAAGCGAGAGATTTGCCGGGGCCCATGAGAAGCCAGTCATCAGCGCTTCCGAGGATACCGTGCATCAAGAACACAACAGGCTTCTTCTGAACATCACGGATCTGCTTCTTGGGAGGAATTCTGAAGACAGTGAGAATGTAGCCATCGTCGGTCTTGATAATGTGTTCCTCGATGAGGTACTGGTATTTTTGTGCTAGCTGGGTAGCGTTGAGGTGGGCATCTTCGTTGACTTCTTGCTTGGCAACTTCGTAAACTTCGTGGAACTTGACCTTTTCCTCTTCTTGAATGTGTCTCATGGCCTTCTGAGCGTCGCCGAAGATCTTCTCGATGTCTTCTGGGGTTTCAACTGGAGAGTTCGGGCCAACAGCCATCCGCAAGCCATTCCACTCAATGACGTCGCCATAAACCTGGGAATTCAGGTTGTCCTTGTTCATAACTGTGTTGACAAGAGGCAAATTCCACTTCTGGTTATCACCGTGGATTGTTGGCAGCTGCTTTCCATAGTATCTATTCTCCTTGGACTCCTGAGAGCTTTCGCTGGAGAGTGAGTGATGATGGTTCTTGTCATGATGGTGGTGCCAGTGATGCGATTTCTGCTGGACGGATGGCCATTCTTGAGAGTTCAAAGAAGCAGACTGCTGATATTGTTCATTGTAGGTCGGCAGGTACCGTTGGTTCTGGGTAGCCTGGGTCAGCTGATCTTGTCCCTGGAATGTCTGGTCCTGTACTTGTTGGCTCCTGTATTTCTGGTTCTGGAGCTGTTTGCCGCGGTTCTTCAGGCTCTGGAGAGTTGGGTCCCGCTGCTTCTGGCTCTGGAGCGTTTGGTCCCGCCGCGTCTGCTGGTCCTGGTGTAGCAGTTGGTATTGATCGATGTACTCCAACTGCTGAACGTCGAGGCCGTCCACCACGCGTTCTTGCTGCTTGAAGATACTGCCCGAGATGCCGTGGGCGAGGGCAAGGCAGACCAACACACAAGCTGCCTTCATCTTGCCGGTTTTGTATGTGTCGATTGTGGAGAAATGGGCAGTATTTATACGCAATATTTTGCCGATTCTGCTATACGAATACGTGTGTGGCTGTGTGTGTGAGCTGTGACGGTGCCGGCGCAGGCGCATCGCCGTAAGTGCAACGTAAGTTCAATGCGTTGCTTGTGAAAAATATTGCTAGCTTAGAACTAAATGCGTTTCTTATTTTTCTAACTAATCAAACGTCATACGTTTCTAACTAATCAAACCTCACGTTATATTTATTTTAAAATTCAAATTCAAATTTCAAATTCAAATTGATTATTGCAAGAAAATACATGTTTGACAAGGGAATATCTTACAGCCTCATTGTATTCGGCCTGCAAGCAAGCGTGCAAATTATTCTTGTTTAAATATCATAATTTATTATGCGGATTCTATTATTAGTACATTATGATTACATCTTTGACATTTCTCGGGACCCTAGGGTCTCCGAGTCGACTTCGGTCCCTCGTAAGTCGTACCTATGTACGAGGGGCCGAAGTCAAGTCGGAGAGGCCCGTTAGACGTGTTTAATGAAACGACGCACCAACCGATTATTATTACATTATTTTTACATTATTATCGCATTATTATCACACATTATTATTACATACAAATGTCCTTAATTAATTTACAATAAATTCACTGATTAATACTTTAACAACTAATTTTATGTTCCAAAAATTATTTGATGCTGTAGAAACACTTTTTTTTGCAACCACTCGACTGACAATTTTCTTTTAAAAACATTATCCTGCAACAATTTAAATTCGTTTGTTAATTAAGTAGGTATTATAAATTAATATACACATATTGAACACATTTTAATATCTTTATGACCTTAGATGATAATTATAAGAGGTTTGCCTTTTTCTGTCTTGGTATAACCTCGGTATGTTGCTTAAAATAATGCATGTGTGTCTTAGGGATACATATACATACAGGGAAGTAGAACAATTTTCAATTTTTGAAAGAGGGGTTTACAGCTATCTAAGAACCATGACCATTGCCCTGTACCCTAATTACGTAATACACGATCAATCAGAATCTGAATCGCTTTGAAACAGATTTCTAATCCATTGCTTCAAGAGTTCGAAAAAAAATTCTGTTCAGCAACGTAAATAACGCAATGAATGTTGTTGAACTGTCAAAATGAAACAGATTAAATTTTAATGGAATCGTTTACGAAAATGTGTTGCGAAATTAGATAGGGATGCAGCGTTTTTGGAGCTTAAAACCTCTGTCGGCATCGGTCGAGTTACCCCACATGATTAACCCATAGCTTAGAACAGATGACACGGAACCATGGTAAGCTGCAAGAGCAGCTTCTACAGACACATTTTTTCTCAGCTTTTTTAAAGCAAACACGAACCGATCTAGTTTGTGACTGAAAAAGTAATGTTTGGGGCAAAATGAACGGGGCATGGGCAATGGGATGGTATCCTTTACGGAAAGTCAAAAGAGAAAACGACTATACTTACGGATTCCCCGTACAAAAATTATCTGTTTAAGGAAACTAATGCAAAGGAGAGTAAGGAAAATAAGAAGAAGCAAGAAAAAAGGAAAAATAACTAAACCAAATCTTAATATATATAAATCTCGTGTCACAATGTTTGTCCTCAATGGACTCCTAAACCACTTAACCGATTATAATAAAATTCGCACACCATGTGCAGTTCGATCCAACTTGAGAGATAGGATAGTTTAAATCTCAAATTATAGTCGCAATTTTAATTTATTGCAAATTAGGGCTACCTATGCGAAGCTGGGGCGGGCAGCCAGCATATATGATATCCTGGTATAAATGCCATAAATCCTAACAAAAAGTACTAGGCTTGCATAAATTCACGACAGTATTGGAAAATGCACTGGAAAAGTAGATATTTATCAAGACCGTTCTGAGCAGTAACCTAACCAAATGTACTAGGCTTGCATGAACTCACGACAGTTTTTTTTTTAGAAATTCCACTGGAAAAGTAGATTTATCACGACCGTTCTGAGCAGTAACCTAATAAAAGTACTAGGTCTGCATGAATTCACGATAGGGTATGTAGGGTAGGTAGGTAGGGTAGACAGGAGGCAGGTAGGGTAAGTAGGTAGGATAGGTAGGTAGGGTTGGCTGGTAGGGTAGGCAGGTAGGGTAGGTAAGTAGGGTAGGGTAGGCAGGTAGGGTAGGCAGGTAAGGTAGGTAGGTAGGGTAGGCGAGTAGGCAGGTAGGTAGGGAAGGGTAGGGTGGGTAGGTAGGTAGGGCAGGGTAGGGTAGGTAGGTAGGGCAGGGTAGGGTAGCGTAGGTAGGTAGGGCAAGGTAGGTAGATAGGTAGGTGCGCCGTAGATAAGTACTTAGTGCTACCCATGCGAAGCTGGGACGGGCAGCTAGTACCTAATAAAGAATAGGCGAAAAAACAAAAGCGAAAGGAACCATTCGCAGTCAGATGAGGGTGAGGTTGCGTATAGCTCTTGTGCGGGTTGATCACACAATTCCTGTGCCCGAGTAGATGCTGATGATGACGAGCCACATTTTGTGCACAATGTTTGCCTGACTAAATTGTATCCTCATTTGCCCCTTAGCGTTACTTGTTTTGCCCCGACTATGGGGCAATATGGGAAATTCGACACTTGCTGATTAGTTCCTCATAATAGTCTTATTTAAGAAAATTAAAATAGCCTATGTTACTCAGTGATAATATAGCATTCTACAGGTGAAAGAAGCTTTTAAATCGATCTAGTAGTTTTTGGGCATATTTATTACAAACTAAAATACAAATATTTTTTATTTTTAATATTAGTATAGAAAATAATCCCTTTACTACATCATCATCATTTCAGCCGAAAGACGTCAACTGCTGGACATAGGGCTCCCCCAAGCACCGCCACTTCGACCGGTTCTGTGCTTCACGCATCCAGCGGATTCCTGCGGCCTTCACAATCGTCCTCATCGGTCATCGGTCCACCTTGTGTGTGGAAGGCATTCCAACGCTACATCTTCCGGTTCGCCGTCGTCACTCCAGAACCTTTCGGCCCCTGCATCGGCCATCTGTTCTACGAGCAATGTGCCCCCATTGCCTTAAGTTTGGCAATTCTTCTTTTACTACATGGGACTACAATAATCCTACTTACTTAATCAGCAAAATGGTGGTTTACTATGCCTAAGCCTCTGCTGCCTACCCCATTGTGAAATAAAGTCGTGATACTATGTAAGGCACCGGTCCCACCGCCAACGATAGCGAATAAATCTAGCAATTATTTAAAAACAAGTTGGCGAGCAACGAGCAGCGAGTGCCAGACGGTGTCGAGCGATTACTCGCTGGCATGCGTATGTAATGTACAATTCCAGTATAAGCTGACCTCTAATGGAAATCTTAAACAATGCGAAATCATCTTATACTGGAAATGAATAGCTTGACATATAGCCGTGTATGCCAAGCGTCAGTCTCTCAGGGAGTGTTCTGCCCGCCAAGCGATTGTCGCTGAGCGAGTACAGGGGGCCTACCACGGAACAGATAAATAAGGTGGGCCTACCATCACCACCTTTAAGCAGTATTATTTTAATCTTACTTCAGTGGGGGAAAGAATTGGAGCTATACTTAGGTTCTGTAGAGCTTCATCTCTTTCAAACACTAAAATAATGTTAGAGGTGGTGGTGTCCCCCTGTAGGTACTCTCTTTTATAGCTTCTTGTCGCTGCGCTGCGATGCCTGCGATGAACGAGAACTCGCCGGCTGACGGGTGTTTACAGAAAGCGAACAACAGTATTATGCATCTCGTTCACTTAAGTAAGCGGGACTATACAATATTCGGTATGTTTCTTGAACGAGAAAATCATTGATAGCAGCTAGTCGCTTCCTCGTCCGCGGCGCGGCGGTGGGACAGGAGCCTTAGGTTATTATACTTAGGTACGTAGAAATATTACCTGTTTTTTGCCGTCCGTGCAATACTACATGAAAACGTATTTTTAATCCATGTTATACGAGACAGCGTAAACCTATGTAGGTCAACAACTCATAACTCACAACCTACATGTACTATCACGACAGTTAATTTTAAACGGGTAGGCAGAGAATGGAGCGGTATTTCGCCGAAGACGAAATAATATTCCGTTCCCATAGTAGGTACTCATCATCGTCTGCTTTTAAAAATAACATTTTGAGTGCTTCGTTGGTCTAGTGGTCGCAAGCGCCACTGTTGAGCATGAGGTCATGGGTTCGATTCCCAGGTCGGACGAAGTGTTATTGGATTTTCCTATCAGGAATTTCTCTGTAGCAGCTCGGATCCCGGATTTGTGCCCGGTTGATCGCCATAGGCTCGCATAACTGGCGAAATGTGGGTGTTCTAAGATACCTCTGCCTACGCTTTCGGGGAACTACAGGCGTGATGATGATAATTATGTTATTAGAACTCTTTGTAAATTAAAATGTACTATTGAAGAGAGCCGGGTGATCTGTAACTCAGGAAGTCAGGACCCTCCTAACTCCGACACCTTTCTCTATTGGAGATCGGTGCCTGTAATATGATGTTGAGATAAACAATTATGATTATTATTTGTCTGTATTTGTTAATAACACTTTTCCCGACCCGGGAATCGAACCCAGAACCTCATGCTCAGCAGTAGAGCTTGCAACCAATAGACCAACGAGGCAATCACTTTGACATCAAAAGAAATAAGTTTACAGTTTTTGTCTTACACCATGTAAGTTGAGGGATTATTTTTATAGCTCTTAGCAGCTGCCCCTGCCCGCGGTCGAACTGGCACCCATCTGACCCCGGGTTATAGACCTTGATGGCAAAGGCTGATGCAATTGGTATTATTTTAGTTCAATCTCAGATTTGATGCCACTAACTGCATCAGACTGCTTGAAAAGTTAGCTTGTTTTGAACCTGTTTATGCCAATATTACCATTACTTCATTACCGAGTCAGCAGTTTGACCTGAGGAAATGTTTAACAAATACTTAAAATGTTTCAGACTTTGTACATTACATTCAAGTGTTTTTAGCTACCAATGAATAAAATGCTAAGTCAGTAGAACGTGTTAATAATGCAATAATGAAGTACTTAGTGGATAATACAAGTGGATATTGTCCCTGACTTCATTTTTTTTTTTAGCTATAGGTACTTATACTTGTCAAGTTAGACTTTTAAAGGTTGTACCTATTTTTATGGTTCTGAAGCCAGATTTCCCCACGGAACCAAAAACAAAAAGGGTTCCATACCCAAATGGCAAAAACAGTACCTATAAGATTCTGTCATGTCCGTCTCTCCGTGCATAGCAATAATAAGTTAGCGGAGCGAAAGAGCCTGGATCTCACGACACAGGGAATGTCCGTGAAATCCTAGTGTGAGTTCCAGGAATCAACGCATTCGAATGAAATTATTCTTATTCTTATTGGTCCGTCCGGTTAAATCACACAGCATTTTACTCATCATCATCAGTCTATAGTAATCCCACTGCTGGGACACAGGCTTCCTAGCTCTCGATCTCGGTGAGAGGGAGTGGGCGGTAATCCACCACGCGGGCCCAGTGCGGGTTGGTAGATGTAACATATGTCTTCAAATTTTTGGTTCTAGGACATGCCGGTTGCTTCACAATGTTTTCCTTCACCGTTTTGAGAGCAGTGGTGATGAAATAATTTACACAAAGTCAAGCGCCTGTCTGGATTCGAACCTACGACCTACAACTCGTAAGTTGCGGCCGTTACCACTGGGCCACCACTGCTCCACATTTGCACTACTATATCGATGAATATTGAAAAAGGGTAGGTAGTACTTATCTGATCTACTGTGCATCGTTATACATGGTGTAGTGAAATTACGAAAAAAAATTATTAAGTTTTCTCTTGAGTGGCTCTCCTAATACATGAAACAACCACCCCATAATAATAAAAAAACAATGCACAATAGCGTGTCCCATAATTTATAAAAATATTATGTTTCGATGTGACTTGGCCATTTATGTCAAAAGTTTTTGATTTATATGGGATATTTTCGGTTACCTTCAACCGCAGAAATAATTTTGCTAGTTTTTTCGAGAAACACTATGAAATAAGTAGCAACTTATTTTTGTCGGTCGATAAAATCAATACCTACTGTGCATGCGTAAATATTCATCCCAACTGCGGAACCCATCACTATGCGTGGTTCGACATGTCTGTACTTTACTTAGCCGGTTTCTTAACAAAACATCACCATCAAGCTTATTGTATTCCCGGAAGAGATAGACAAGCATGGCAGAGGTGTTTTAGTAGGTCAATCAATCTGTCTAGTCTTTTCCAACTATATGGTGGGGTCGGCTGCCAGTCTAAAGCCAGGGTTACTCGAGGCTAGTTTTTGAAGCTAGGTTAGCAAGATAGTGCTAGTAAGCTAGAAAGCTAGACACTCTAGCTTCGTGTATCCAGCACCCTAATTGCGTATCACAATCAATCATAATCTCAATCATTTTTAACCGACGAAAAAAAAAGGAGGAGGTTCTCAATTCGACACGTATATATTTTATTTTTTTTATGTATGACCACGCATAACTTTTTACTGAGTGGTCCGATTTGAACGATTCTTTTTTTATGAAGAATCTACTCCATTGCTTCGTACGTAAATCAATAAGTAACTTTTTGAAGTGAAAACTTCTTTACAGACGCGTTGAGCACTTTTTGGGTGATCAAAATCATGGAACTCCCGTCATCGTCACCTAACGCTGACGAAAGACATCAACGCGAGAATTAAAAAGTTACTTAACGAAAGACATCAACGCGAGAATCAAAAAGCTACTTAACGAAAAATAACAACGCGAGAATCAAAAAGTTACTTAGTTTTTACTTCTATCGGCAGTCCCCAAAGACTGCCCGATTTTTTTTTCTATACTTATAATTTTTTATTTTTTATTACTTTTTGGTAGTGTTATTGCACTGTATGCCCATTTCGGATCGGATACGAGTTTTTGTACTTAACACATTCTCTAGTATCGTGTGCTTTGACCGAAGTATATTAAGGGAGGATTTTTTTCTAGAACTACTGGTATCTTCTCTCTCTAGTCTCTACTCGTAGTTTTAGTCTGTGAGTACCTATTATTACTGCACCAAATTGTTATTCATATCTACATAATCTACGTAAATAAAACGCTCGCTATGTAAATGACTTAATAATCGCTTTATCGTAATGTTAGCATTTCATTTCGTTTAAGTTAAAGTCGACCATCCACTGCATGTAATAGATTTTTTTCTATTCCGTGGTCCACTGCTACGCAGGATGTGCACACAGGTTTGTCGCATTGGGTTATAGCCTTGGGTAGCCTACATTTTTACACAAAACGTCGAAGTTAAAGCTCCGTACAGACGAGCGCGACGCGACACCGGTTATTGTTATACCTTGAAGTTTTCTTAGAAATTGTGTTGCTCGACACGTGTCGCGCCGTCGCGTCGCGCTGGTCTGCACGAACCTTAATGCGGTACTGCACACGACCGTGCGTATAGTTTATCCTTGATTCCTTGATCCGCTGTAGAGCGGTGCCTTTATGTCTGACAGAATATAAACCATTACGGGCATACCTAGATTTAGTAGTCCAAAGACCAAACCATATACTTACCTTACCTACCTACCTACTTCCGTCGTGAAGAAATCATCTACAAACTGTTCAGTCCGTTTGTAGAAATATTTAGGAACTTGACTGACTATTCTTTGGTCGAATTATAAGTACCTATATCATATCCTTATAGCTGGAAAGGCATCAGGCAGACAGGACTGTGTTGAATATTGGTCGTATGGACCATAAAGAGTCGTGCAGACCGGTGCGACGCGACTCTAACAAAACAATTGTGCGTCCCACGACAAGTCGCGCTAGTCCGCACGAGCCTTATTGTCGATAATAAAGTAGGTAAGAACCTAATATTTTATAGGTACATAGATCCGGGTGTGCCTGCATCACAAACAGAATCATATGCACTAATAGAAAATCTTATAGGTAGATTGGTAAAGGATGGGTAAAGGTAGGTAAACAATAGGAAGGTCTGTACCGAACTGCTTTTAACTGACCAGCGCGATTTGTCGCGCGACGTGACACGAACAATACAAAACTTCATTGTATAACAATAACCGGTGTCGCGTCGCGCGACCAATCGCGCTGGTCTGAAAACAGCTTAACTTGTTTGTTTGCCTGACACTTAATGAGACTACACTATGTTAGCAAAATATAGTTACTTAAACCTACAAGTTAAAACATGACGTGATTTTCCACCAAACACTTGAGTAATAGACACTATACCTGCCTGCCATACCTACCACAGGTTTTTGGTATCTACTATTGACAATGACCAAACTTCATTAACCCATCACTAATAAGCGGAAAGATTAAATCGCAAAAAACTACACACAGGCCGATCATGGAATCCGGACAGTTCACTCTCAGTTCAAACCCAGAGAACTCGTGCGATGGCTAAAACGTTCGTCATATTATTCGCAGTGATCAACTTCATAAACGTACAAATGGCGGACCATTTAATCTCAAGTTCTATCGCGAAAACAACGGAGAACATAGCCGAAAGGCTTATCAAACATCCGATAGTAAGTTCAACGACGTATGTGACCTCCAATACTTTCGCAGCAGCTGTTAACCTAATAACCAGGTTGCCCTTAGCAATTTCAAGGGTTATAGGACCCGTCCAACTTACATCTCAAGTCAGTAAAACAAACACAATAGATGCAGTCGATAAGTTTATTGCTGCCTTCAATGCAGGCAAGCGAAATGAAGATGCAAGAATGAGTATCGATGCCATCCTTGTTAAGTATGGATATGCAGTTGAAAAACATGAGGTCACAACAGAAGATGGTTATGTGTTAACAATGTTCCGGATCCCTAGCACCGGACCAGCAGTGTTCCTCATGCACGGATTGCTTGGTAGTGCGGACGACTACATTATAGCGGGCCCCAAGAGCGGCCTCGCTTACTTGCTAGCGGGCCAGGGCTACGACGTCTGGATGGGTAATGCCCGAGGCTGCAAGCATTCCCGTCGCCACGTCAGCCTGAAGCCGTCAGATGCAGAGTTCTGGGACTTCTCGTGGCATGAAATTGGCATATACGATCTCCCGGCTATGATCGATTTTGTTCTAAGAAAAATAAACATGAAATCTCTGAAATACATCGGCCATTCTCAAGGTACTACAGCTTTCTTCGTGATGGCCTCTGAAAAACCTGAATATAATGCAAAGATAACTGTGATGGTTGCATTGTCCCCTGTTGCTTTTATGTCTAAAGTCAGGTCCCCTATAGTGAGGCTCTTATCCCCTGGAACATCAATATTGCACGGAGTTTCTAAGAATCTGGGACTGTATGAGTTTTTACCGGATAATACCATTATTACCTCGCTGAAGCTGTTAACGTGTGGAACCGGACCTATAGTTACGATTCTATGCAGCAATGTTTTATTTATTTTCGCTGGTTATGATTTTGGTCAGCTCAATGTTACGAATTTGCCCATGATTTATGGGCATATGCCGTCTGGCGCGTCGATGAAGCAATTTGCTCATTACGGCCAAGGATTGGTAACTGAGGATTTTCGAAAATTTGACTATGGTAGTGAAGAGAATATGAAAAGATACGGTGTTAAGGTGGCTCCAAGTTATGCGTTGGATAAGATAGCGGCGCCGGTTTGTTTGTTCTACAGCGAGGCGGACTGGCTCGCGCACCCGAGCGACGTGGAGCATCTGTCTAGGAGGCTCCGCAATGTGGTGGACATGCACAAGATACCGTATGAACAGTTCAATCACGTCGATTTTATAATTGCTAAAGATGTGAAAGCATTGGTTTATAGAAGGCTGATGAAAGTGCTTTTGTCATTCTAAAAATACTAAACCAATTTTAGTTGTGGAATAAAATAAAATATGAAACAAAGCAAATTTTTCATTGGATTGCCAACTTATGTCAAAGCTCCTATACATATAACAATTTGAATCAACCAGTGGCATACCTAAACATTAAAAAAAACATTATGAGTTATGATAATAACTTATTAGGTAAGTAAAGAAAATGTTAGAGTATTAGTGGCCTAGTAGGGTTACGACCGCGACTTTGGGTTCGAACCCAGGCAGGCACTTTACTTTGTGTAAATAATTTCATCACCACTGCTCTCAAAACGGTGAAACAAAACAATATGAGGAAACCAGCATGTGCTAGAACCAAAAATTCGAAGACATGACATGTGACATCTACCAATCCGCACTGAGCCCGCGTGGTGGATAGGTAACTGCCCACAAGATACCCCTCACAGAGAGGAGGCCTGTGTCCCAGCAGTGGGAACATTATAGGCTGATGATATGTTATGTAGGTATCTTAATCCTACCTATACCATCATAGTAAACAGTCGTGAAAATACTCGTTACGCAAACCGATGATCGTAGCGAAAATATCGACAGGAAATTAAATAAGTGATTTGCAAAAACGAAGGCGAGGAACGCTTCGCAAACAGTTTTGGTCGTCACTGTAATTTTGTTGGACTAAGCGTGACCCAGAAAAGATGTTTTGTTAGGGTTCCGTACCCGAAGGCTGCCAAACGGAACCCTCTAGTAGGTACTAAGTCTCCGCTGCCCGTTGTCGCGTCAGTCTGTCCGCTTGTGAACTGTACCCACAGAGCACTATATAATGACTGTATCTCATGCATGAGTTCATGACCCGTAATAGGTATACAGTTGAAATTTTCAGATTGCCGCTATAACAACAAATAATAAAAATTAAATAAAGTTAGTAAGGGCCCTTTAAATCTTTAATTACTAACTTTATTTAATTTTTATTATTTGTTGTTATAGCGAAAATCTCTAATTATTAACTTTTTAATTTTACCCATGCGAAACGCGTTTTTTTCGGCGTTTTTTGCTCGATCCTTTACGGAACCCTTCGTGTACGAGTTCGACTCGCACTTGGCCAGTTTTTTTTAAGTAACAATACTCGTGTAAAACATTATTGAAATCTACTTGAATTTGTTTAAAGAATTGTGCGGATTAATGGAAAAACTAAGTAAAGGTAGGTATGTTAGGTTCCATAATCCATCTTGTTACCAACCAAACCCCTTTTTCAGGACAAATGAAACAACTGAATTCATTTTTGTACGGTGTACAGTCACCCGCGCAAGTTATGCGATCTCGAGATCTCGTGTGCTAAGTCTGCTGGTGATGATAGGTAGGAATGATTATATGAATGTGGATGGCTATAAAAGTAGGGGCAGACGAGAAATTGATGATGATGAATGACCAAATAGTTTGTTGCCTTTGAGTTGCCGTTTATTCTGAAAGAGGGCAACGTCGCAAATAGATGTCAAATATTTCGCTGTTTTGATTAATTTGGCAATATTACTGTAAGTATGGAAATATGAAATGTGGCTAACTAGCGAAATAGAATAGGTACTTACCTATTGATTATGAATCATATCATTTTTAACCGACTTCCAAAAAGGAGGAGGTTGTGTGTTCGTCGCGTATGTTTTTCTTTTTTTTTATGTATGTCCGCCGATATCTCCGTCAATTATTGTGGACCGATTTAGATAATTATTGTTTTTTTTGTTTGAAAGGGTATGCTCCCGTCTCCCAACCCCAACTACTCCCAAGGTGGTTCCATATAAATTTTATTAACTTTGCTTCGATAGTTTTTTTCCAAGAATAAGTAAGAATTTTTAACCCCCGACGGAAAACGAAGGGGTGTTATTATAAGTTTAACGTGTGTATCTGTATCTGTGGCATCGTAGCTCCCAAACGGTTGAACCGATTTAGATTTTTTTTTGTTTTGTTTGAAAGGTGACTTGATCGGGAGTGTTCTTAGCTATGATTCAAGAAAATATATTCAGCCGTTTGAAGATTATCAGGTCTTTTCTAATTGGTGAATGGATTTGAGCATCTTCCACAGGTCTGATTGAGGTAATCTGTTACTTCAATAGTATTCGAATAACATAGTAACCTTGAACTGATGCTGCAGCATTACCTGGTATTTGCAGGATACCCAACTCCTCACCAACTTACAGTAGTGGTATCGTGTTTGGGCTCATTGGAATGGTCTCAATGAACAGGTTATAGATATCAGGGTCTGATCAGGTGTATTAAACTCAAAGGGCCAGTATTTTTTATTTTATAACTTTTTAAAGGATTTTGTGTGTCGGGGGTTTTAAAAATTTTAATTTAACTTTTTCCCACTTAGTTTATATGGATGCACAGTGTTCCATTGGACCAAAAAAAAATCCCTCTGCTGTTTATGGTATTTATCGATCAAAGGATTTCAAATACTTTTTTTTTTCAATGATGAAGTTTAGGTGATCTTTTCATTTAAAAAAATAAAATAAATTCTGAAAACATAACTGTCCAAGATATTTATTTTATATAAATATAATCAGATAGAACATCTTTGGGCGTATGTTTTCCAGTTTTTATTTTTGGAAAATCACGTCCCGATACAGAGTAATTTCTTTTTTTCAGATTTTCGTTATTTTTTTGTCACTAAAAACGCATAAGTGCGACTTGAAACTAGTACAGAAATATTGCTTGTAACAAAGCCTATCAATGATAAAAAAGTCACGTCGCAGTGTCGCGGTTTTTAGACGGAATTGAATTTCAAAATATAGACTTTTTTACACCTTAGGTAACGGGTACAACATCAAAATCCAATGTTATAATTGCAATTCATTAATAATATTCTAGTTCGCTAGATAACCACATTTTATAATTCGCAAATCAATCAAAACAGGTAAATTTTGACAGCTATTTACGACGCGCGACGTTGAAAACTTTTGGGATAAACGCTCTTATGTTTTCGTTTGATTTCAGTTAGATTGACCCGATATTTTTTTAACTTTTATCCTTTTATCAACTGTTAATCAGGCTGAATGCCGTTTTCGACCGAAAACATAATCCATTTTCGGTTGGATTCTAGGTACTAATCATACATTTTACCATGTTGTAAAACTGTGATCGTTTTTGACCAAAATAAATAAAATGATGATAATAGTGTGAATGTTGGCCCTGGCGGTTGTGGTGGCGCCATGCGCCATCGCCAGAGAAAAACGCATGAAAATTGACACGCGTAGCGCCATCTGTTGGAGTTGTGTGGAAATAAATAAAAGCTGCTTACCCCTGTAATTTTCTGATCTGGCTCCGTACAACCCAGAGGTTCGATATTTGATCAAATGTCTTTGGCAGAACACAATGTTCCTAAGAATGGAATTAAATACAATAAGTAATGAAACAAAATCTTCAACAAATCGAAATAATGTATTTCTGAAAATCATGTCTTTTTCTCATTTCTTAGTTATTTTTCATAGTAGGTAGGTACAATATTCTGTGTGCAGATATTTTGCATGTTTTGATTTATTTCTTCATTTATTTAATCCTTTAAAAAAATCACTTAACACTTACATAGGTCAATGAGAACCTCAAGTTTAAATCTACTCTTTTCCTAAAGTTTAGGTTCTGTTTTGATTGGCTTTTTAAATTATCTTGGGAAATAATGTATACTTAGGCTTGCAATGATTCACAAAAATCAAATTTCACCAGCCGCATAATCTTGTCAAATTCAGGGTTGATTGGAATCTGGTCGGGCTTCGGATGTTATTCCATCACCCATGACATGTGACGGACCCAAAAACTTTTCCAATGGATCTTGGTTTAGACGTCTAGTCCAAATGGAACTTATTCCATATTTAATTGCCATTTTTCTTGATACGTATTGGAACCCTTCAATATTCCACAAATATTTCTGTATTGTGGGAACATGTATGGTATTACTATTTAATAATTCCATACTTCTAAAAACTTCTTTCGCTTCTGCCCACTTCTTGTGATGTGGGCAACGTGGTGACGGTAATAAACGACCTAATAGTGGTTTCCAATCAAGGTCCTTGCTCCCTGGGCTGCCGTTCATGGTATCAAAAAGCTGGTCAATTAACAATATCAAATAAGCTAAATCCTTGTATTCGGGAGGCAGAATTCCATGTTCTGAAATAATAATGTAATATTAATATTGTAGAATAGTTTAAAAGAATATAAAGTTCAATGATGTTTAATAACAGAAATCCTTACCTGTGTTGAGGTAAATATATGCTGCAACTTTATGGCTGAAAATTTGGCTCGCAAACTCGACTTTCACTTTGTTAATCTTCTCGGGCACCACATGTTGGTCAGTTAAACTATAGAGCACTCTGTACTTTTCAGAACAGTCAAGGTTCACAGCATATAGCATTTGGATGTGCTCCCACTTGGCTATGCATATTTTTCCCTCTTTGTTCTCATGTTGTAGTGGCATAATCAGTAAACCATTTCTCAAGTCTTTTAATAAATTTGGAGGGTCATAGAGAGGTATAATTTCTAACTTTCCAACATAAAATGTGTTCAATCTATGTTCTTCTCCAGATTTTAACTTTTCCTTTCTGGTGTCCTCGATAAGGCTCTCAATAGCTTCTTGATTATTAGTTCCTTGTTTGCACACAGTTGCTACAACTACAAATCCAGCCCGTCTAACTTGATTAATTATATTCTGTATATTTTTTTTGAGGTCAACAGCTTGAGTTGGTTCAGAGGAAAATGCGTAAACAATTGGTTGCGTGTAATTCTGAAAAAGCCCTCTCAACATAAATACAACAACATGGCTAGCAAACTTCAGAGAACTTCCTTCTTCTTTATGGACATTTATTTTGTCATCCAACGCACTGTATCTTATGTTTGGGTGCACAACAACTTCGTCAAATAGGAGCACACACAGCCTGGTTTTAGCGAACATCGTTTTCGCCTTATTTCTCAAGTTTTTTAACACCTTTTTGTTTACGCCTGGTTTAATGACAATTTTTTGGATAAACTTATCCAAAGTTATAGATTCTGGTAGAAGAAATATCTTAGTTAAAAATTGGTATGCTTTCGGGCTTTGAGTGTAAATTGATAAAGAAGTAATATTTTCATTAAAGGTAAATCGACGAGTCCTTCTGCTTCTTTTCTGTTTCCTGGGTTGTAAAAGGTTTAGTATTTTTTCAGCTCTGGTTACGTCTTCAACCAATTCAATAAATGCTTTATTTGTCATAATATTTTGGGCTATTTTCAATGTTTTGAGATGTTTCCTTCCTCTGTTCTTGCATTTGCTTAATTTCAACTGTACATTTCTGAGCTTTTTATATAACTTTACCCCCTGTGATGTTGTCAGAGTTTCTTCAGATAGGGATGCATGAGCTGTAAAAAGAAAACATTTAAGTTTTGAGTTAGAAAATACTTGTCCAAATATATCAAATATTTAAAAGAAGAAGATAAATGGCAATTGCTTGATGAATAATGTTAAGTAAGTACCTATGTTTAGTCAATCAATCAGCCTATTAATGTTCCCACTGCGGGGACACAGGCCTCCTGTCTGTGAGAGGGAGTGGGCTGTAATCCACCACGCGGGCCCAGTGCGGGTTGGTATACCTATGTCACGTTTTCGAATTTTTGTTCTAAGACATGCCGGTTTCCTCACGATGTTTTCCTTCACCCTTTTGAGAGCAGTGGTTATGAAATTATTTACACAAAGTTAAGCGGCTGCTTGGGTTCGAACCCACGACCTACACCTTGTAAGTCGGGGCCGTTAGGGCCACCACTGCTCTATTAAGTACCTACAACTAAATACCTACATTTAAAAAAAAAAAAAATTGTTACTTAACTACTTTCAAGTAGCAGCCCGGATTCCGGAGTCTGGATTTGTGCCCGGTTTATAGCAATAGGCTCGCCCCCTATTACATGGGACTTAACAGAACTGGCGAAATGTGGTTGTACAATAGGTACACCTTTGCCCCCATCCTTTTACCCACATACCACATAACATCACACCTTGTGGGAGTTATGTAAAGTAGGATTCTAACGTTTATTAAATAGGGCCTCGGGATAAAAGTTTGGCCGAATTCTTCTTTAGTATAATATTATACATACCTAGTGGCGTGCAAGGCAGATGTGTTACTTCAGATGTGTCAAGGTTAACAGTTACTTGTGCATTTTTTGAAGAGAGATTAGCCTCAGTAGTCGGGGCACTTGTGAGCTGTTCTGTAATGATTTATTTATTTACAATAGGTATGCCAACATGCATTTTACATTAAATAATAAGAGTTATGGGTATAATTTTTGATGTATAGACCAATTACTATGTACACAACAGCTTTGAATTAAGTAGGTAAGTCTTAAAAACTCTAAAAAGAAATGATAGATAATAGTGTTCATATAACATCATGATGCTTTAAAAAAAAAACACCCTGTATTTCCTTTTATTTTCATCACTCTGTATTCTTGTACCTAGAGCAATAGTGTTGGAAATCCAAAGTTAACTTTTTCATTTCAAATAGGCACATACAAGGCACACCACAGTTACTCTTTAAATGTAGGTATTACAATATTTTGCATACATCTTTATCTTTATATTATAATTCTTCTACAAATGTGTTTGTCACCTAACTCCTCCGAAACGGCTGGACGGCTTTGGATGAAATTTTGTGTGTATTTGAGTGGGTCTTTGGATGGTTTGAAAATACAATTGGACCCGGTAGGTAGCGTTGTTCGGGCAGGACAATGTCTGCCAGGCCTGCTAGTTAATTATAATTATATGTGAAGACAATGTACCTAGAATAAAATTACCTATGTTACCACACTAGCCTAATTATGTGAACTCAAAAGATATTACGTGACGGTGCTTGGGGGAGGCTTATGTCCAGCAGTGGACGTCTTTCGGCTGATACGATGATGATGATGATGATGAAAAGATATTACATGGGGTAGGTATAACCACATTCCTAACTAATATTATAAGTGCGAAAGTGAATTTGTTTGCTTGTTACACTTTCATGCTATAGCGGCTGAATAGATGGGTTAGGGGTCATTCGGCCCACTATGGAACTGGGACCGCGTTAAAAAACAAAAAAAAAATCTTGAATTTTATGTCATTATATTAGTATCATATCATTTCATTATTTTCATTACATATTTTTTTTATTTTTTATTTTTATTTTTCAAAATCTTAATACTTAATAATTTATAAACCATTCAGACACCCTTCGCTTGATTGAATCAAAACAGATGTGGGCCCAGTTAACCATTATCAATTTTTAAAAGGGGTAACTGGTCCGCGGTCCCAGTTCCATAGTGGGCCGAATGACCCCTAACCCGAATAGATTTGGATGAAATTTGTCACATGGGTACTCCATGATCTGAGTTAAAACATTGGATACTTTATCCCAATATTCTCACGAGGAGATTTATGCGAATGAAATTGCAGGGCGCAAATTAGTTATAAATATTTTTAACCAACTACCCTGTTTTAGTTTTTTAGCATATGAGTCATATAGATGCAAAGGCAGCAAAATCCAATTTTTTAATGATAGCAACTTTGAATGCAGTCTGACAGTGTAAAATCAGCTTAATTGGTTGATATATTTAGTTTTTAGCAAAAGAAGCAATATCCCGTATAAAATGACCGTTAAAATCTTAGGTTTGTAGCAAAAACAGCATTATCCATTTGAGTAAAGCCAAAGACAGCAACATCCGATTCGACCAATCAGGTGTCTGTATTTGGCCACCATGACACTTTATTTAGTATGGCGATTACCGTTTTGTTGTTCTTTGGTGTGATATTTGTTTTTGTAAAATTAAACAGAATTAGGTATATTTTACCCAGTAAAACGTGAAAAACAATACGATGGAGTGTTTTCCTACCCCATGTAACGAAAAGTCTAGTAGAAAAAAGCAAGCTGACCCCGATAAATGGAAGAGAAATGAGGCTAAAAAAATGCGTTAAGTTATAGTGTGATTCAACGTTTTAGATCCTTTAAATATTTTTTAAATGACACAAAAAGTAAGAGCTTTTTAATTCGATTGTGTTTTTGAATGTAATGTTATTGTGATGTCTTTGCTGATGATTTTAAAATAAAATAAAAACATAATTGTATTTAGTAAATCAATATTTAGTAAATATATTATTATAAATCTACTTTACTGTGCCAATATGTATCTAATAGCGATTTTATTTCCTACCCAATGAGAAATCCACAGATTTTTTATTCAGAATAATGGTTTAAGTTCATAACTTCATTTATCGGTATGGTGTCCCTTAGATACAGTAAACTCCTGACGTAGACACCTGTTGTATGTACTTTGTACCAAAAGTATCAAGATTATTCAGTCTAATTATGATCTAAAATCGGCGGTTGCAAATGCAGCAACATCCCAGAGGTTTGGCTGCAAAGGTAGCAATATCCACGAGTTGGGCGCAGAAACAGAAAGATCCAAACCAAACGTCTAGTTTTTAGAAGAAATATGATATTACTGTAATATCCTAAATTTTTCTTGTATTAATCACATGATTCTCTAAATTTTTATGTAAAAAATAGCACCATAATAGCTATATTACTGCTTTAAAACAAAAATATTGTTTCCTGCCATTTTGGTAAAACTGGATGTTGCTACCTTTGCATCTATATGACTCATATAGCTTATTCCCACAGCTATGTGAGTCTATGTATTGTATTGTCTAACAAATTATTGTCATGAATATTTTTTTTCAATTATAGTAGGTAAGCTATGAAACATGCAATAAAAATAATTACCTCCACTTTCAATGCATTTTTGAAGACAGCTTACATCTTTTGACATGATCACAAACTACAAAAAAGCGTTTCTAGTGATTTAGAAACAAATTGCTTTCGCACTAACACCCTCTTTATCTATTACGAACAGAGATTTATTCACAGGATTTATTATTTATAACTACTTAGCGATTGAAAGAAATTCAAACGATTAATCAATTCAAATCAAACTTCAAACAAAACATTTTCATTGACTCTTGACAGTTCTGATGACTTCTGTTCCGAAGTTGCCATTTAAATAAATTAACTCTATTATTTTCTAAAACTTTCTAGATAATATGAAAACATACACAACCCCAAATATAAAAAAAACAACGGGTTGCACTCCGGGAGTGCCGGTAGAAGTGAAAACTTGAACATTATCGTTGTGCATTTTTGAATATTTTGGAATGGTTAGGGAATCACTTCGCACGAATTGCTTTATTTATCAGTATAAAAATACTATAATTTATGTGCTTAAATACAATATTCATTAGTAGTAGTAGTAGTAGTAGTATATTTATTTATTTTCAAAATATAGTCTAACAAAAATAAACAATTTACAAACACTTTTCATGAAGTATGTTTTGACTAAGTACTTTTTTTACCTCGCAAAGTACCTAATGTCAAAGAGTATTTATTTTGATATTTACTTTGTCGGTTGCTAGGCATCGGATCTTACGGTCACGTCCTGGCGCGAGTTTAAAATTTTTTCCCCATCCCAAAAAAATTAAAAGCTGAGAGGTGTCAAGGGACACCCGGTTGGAACGAAGTAAAGCGCAGGCCACACCGCCAGCTAGCGGGCGGGCGGGCGAACATCGTTTCACCTCTTTACATACTTCGGTTCACACCGCGAGCTACAATATTTCGCGTAGTTTGTATAGTTTCCTTCGTTCGCTTCGCCCGCCTAGCCCGCTAAGCTGGCGGTGTGGCCTGCGCTTTATGGAATGAACGTGCACGTGCGTTTGGCTAAAAAGTGACAGTGACAGATACCGTCGGGGTAGCTGAGAGGGTGGGGCCCCTAGGCGCTAGGCTGGCTGGGCCGGGCCCCTCGACCAGTACCTTGTGCCTAGGCGTAAATCCGAGGCTGGCAACTAATAATAATACCAGCCTTATTGACCATTTAGACGGGGCCAATCCCCGAGACAATCCAATAGGAATAAGCCAATCCAAAAATAGCATCATGAAAATAAAGACAGTCCACAGCATTAGATTGTCCACAGGCCACAACGACGATGTCGTGACGCTTATTGGCGATTTCACTTAGGTTTCCTCACGATGTTTTTCCGTCACCGATGTCAGTAATGACTTAAATGAGTGTAATGACCAAGCTAAACTCAGAAAGTACAGTCAGCTGCAGAGAAATCTCACTCACCCATACATTGCTAGGGGGGAGTTTTCTCTCAGTACATACGAGTTGAAAAAGTCACATTGGTACCTCCTACTTGCCCGGATTTGAACTCGCAACCCTCTGCAAAAACAAAAATAACCCTTACCATGCATTACTGGTCCGCCATTTCTTCTTCGATGGAAATCTCAATTATACGAATTCAAAAGCATGTCTATCACATAACAAGTTAAGGATTTTTGAAGTAAAAACTTTTAGCGCGTTGAGCACTTTTTAGGTGCACAAAAATCATGGAACTCGCGTCATCGTCACCGAAGGCGCAGATTTTTTTTTTTTTTTTTTATCATAGCTTCAGCTTTCGTTCTTGTACTGACAGCAAGCCACATAAATTCCTGACATTTTCGTTAGATGGCGTTACTTAGTTTTCACTTCTATCGGCAGTCCCTAAAGGCTGCGCCGCATGTTTTTTATTTATTTAAGTACTAGCTTCTGCCCGCGACTTCGCTTGCATGGAAGTCGTACGATACACAATATTCTAAAATAACAGCCTCATTTTTACAAAACTCCCTCACCCGCCCGAGTTATTACTTCGTTTTCGCTTAGCCAGCTTAGCGTATCTTTTTGCTCGGCTCCTAAGGCTGCCTGTCCACTGGAGCGGAGAGGAGAGGAGAGGAGCGGCGGCGGCGTCGTGTCAATATTATCCAATAGAATCAAAACTCCGCTCCAGAGGTGCGATTCTATTGGTTAATTTTGGCACATCTCCGCTCCTCTCCGCTCCAGTGGACAGGCAGCCTAAGGGTCGTAGCGTTTATTTACATAGCATTTATTAACGTTTACTGCAAAAAGAATTTTCCAAACCCAACTGATAGTTTCAGAGATTAGCGCGTTTAAACAAACGCGTGCGCAAACTTAAACACTGTGACGTGACTTTACTCATTATTATGAACAACTTTTACAATGGGAGATTCCCATCTCCCATTGTAAAAGTTGTCCAACCCTGAAAAAAACAGCTGTTCCCAACATTTTGATGAGATATGCGAACATAAATGTAGGGAACAGCTGATTTTTTTCTGCGATAATTATGGTCGTGGTCCCATAGTAAAAGTTGTTCATAATGATGAGTAAAGTCGTGTTTAAGTTTGCGCACTAGTTAAAAAAAACCCTAAGCCGGCTTACCAACTAAATGCCAAGGGAGGTATTTATGTTACAGTAAAAAATAACAAAGTCAGTAAGAACACTTAATTTATTTACATCTTAACATTAGATGGAATATAATTATTACATTGCTTTAGCTGACATGTTGAGTTCACCTGAAACAAAAATTAGGGCTATTATTGCACTCGACAATTTTCGCATCAGTAAAAGCTATTGCGTTAGTTGCAAATGTTGATTACCCCTGAGACTAGGTTGTCTACTTGTCTATTATTGTAAACTATTAACTACCAGTCTTCAGGGCATGTTTCCAGCAGCGTAATTACGTAATGCACGATCAATAATAAATTGAAATGAATTGAAACAGATTGCTAGTCCATTGCTTCATAAGTTCGAAAAAAAAAAACTGCTCAATTCATTTCAATTTATTATTGATCGTGCTTATGTAACTAAAGGGTACAGGTGACAACCAATGTGGAGGAGAACTTTGACACATAAGAAGTGTCCTTATATTTTGTATTTATTTTATTTATTTATTTATTTAACCATTTATGTACACACATTTAACAACAGACAAGAAGAACTTTATACTACTACTACTTTATACTTTATTTGTATATTTAGTTAGTTAGTCATTTAATTTAGTACCTATCTAGTGTCATGGTGTACCAATTCGAACAAATTATAATTAGTCTTGAAAAAAGATCATAGATGGCAGCATAGGTAACAATTATGAAATTAACAGTCACTAAAAAGCGATAAACGGAAGATTTTGGCTGAAGAAAGATTAGTAAAAATCTAAACTTCCTTGTTTAATGCTGATTTATCTATTGTAACTCATAAATCTCGTATTTTCAACAAAAAAAGATAAAACCTTTTTATTTAGGGCTCTTTGCAACAGATGGCGTTTTACTCAATTTGTCATAACTGTAGTACATTTAGCCAGTCAATAGCCCGACTAGGGAGGTCTCATTTCTTTGTATGGGATTGGGTATCTGTACGTAGTATTATATTATCTGTGCTAGTGTAAATAGTCAGTTGTATAATAATTTACTATTGTATACAGGGTGTCCCTGGAAACCTGTACCAGGAAGGTCTAATATCAGGGGACCCTAATACCCATCGATTGAATCCCCATGTATGTTCCGCGATATTTTGTAGTTTACAAGAAATGTTTTTTTTTTGTAATATTTTCAGATCAGAGGCACTTAGATGGTTGGTTACTGGGAGGCTGTAGGATGATGTGATCCACTGTCAAATTCCATGGTTGCCCTAGTTGGCTAAAATGATTGGGTAACAATCATTAACCAACATAAAAAAAATAACTTAAAATGACACCTGTACAAGCAAGGGTAGGGCAAAGGTCTAACACCAAGTAACACCTACATTTTGCTTACCCATGTAACAGGGGGCAAGCCTATTGCCATCAACCAGGCACAAATCCAGACTCTGGGCTGCTACTGGGAAAATTCGTAATGAAAAAACCCAATAAAAGTATAACTGCATAACTACAGGCAGCAGCAGCAGACTATGTGTTGCTGCAACACTACTGCGGTACTGGCTTCTATGTATTTCTATGAAATACCTTCCGTAGCAAGTGACACATCGATTTTAAAAATATAGAGACCAAGACCAGAGTGGCGGCCGTACTGTGTACATGTTAAACGCATTATTGTTCCGCTGTGAAAATGGGATAGTGCTATTTATGCTGAATAGCTCCGTCTCTCTCTCACACTGGAACAATGCTGGCTGCTGGCTGGCAATGGCTTTAGCACGTCATGGTACAGCCCCAGTAGTGTCGCGATGACACGTCGCGTGCTGCTGTTGCCTGCAGTCAGCTAGGGACTTGTAACAGAGACACGATCATCATTCATGCTTGCTACAACTAAACCAAAAAAGCTGAAGGCAGAGAGACGAGTGGGGCAGATTGTAGATTACATTAACATGAAAACAAGATTATTATCTTTCTTCTTTTATATACCTTCTTCATTTTGTGCTGTTGGCGTTGATGTAGTGATAAAGAATTACTAGTAAGAATATTGAAACTCCCAGGATGTTGGAGAACACTGCCAGTTGGATGTCCGTGATCATGATGACTGGATATAGCTGGAAAATAAAAAAAAGTGATGTAAATAAATGATGACGTAGATTATATTATAAATATGCCAATGTGAGTCTTTTTGATAACAAAAAGACTCACATTAAAACACGCTTTCACGCTAAAACAGCTGAACAGATTTGTATGTAATTTGGCATACGGAAGACCATGACCTGGAATAGCACATAGGGTAGAAAGAGAAGAAAGGCAGAAACAAACTCAGAGGTCACAGTCTCTTTTAAAGTCCAGACATAATCTTGGTCAAGCCATATGAGAACCATGTAGATTAGTGTCTGAAATGGTCTTTTCAGGAAAGAACCACACAGATTTGAGTGGACCTGTCCAGTCAGTGCAAGCATTTGTCAGTAATCGTGGAGCTCAACTCAGAACTTAAGGAGCTCAACTCGACGAACAATACCAAAGAAAGGACATTTGGGTAGGCGCATCAACTACTCAAACTGCCAGACCATCATTAAAACTACCTGAGAAATAAAATTTAAAGAGAAAAAAGGTAAAAGGAAGTTGTAAATAAATATTAGTATAATAGTTTATTTTTGTAAGTCTGATAATATTTATTAGTAGACAAACATGTCTAGTTTGGCTACTGATAGTATTAATATGCTGGGGTTTCCTATATCTATACCATCTATATAGCTAGCTTATATTCTTAAGCTGATTATAAAGAAGTAGTTACGTATGTAAGTAAGTACTCATAATTTGGTACCGATTGGATATGCATATTGATGGAGTGAATGGAACAACATGGTGTAGATCATTTTGGCATGCTTCCGCATTTTGAACGGAGGTTTGTGCATCATATTTATGTAAGTTCGACAAACCAGAGAAAACCAATTATTAACAATACATCATGGGCCATACATGGGATATGGAAAGTACGGATGTAAATAAATGCAACTAGCTTGAAATAAATTCATTAGGTACAGTACGACACAACTTAGATGTAGCATAGATTTGAAAATTTTCATTCATTTATTTCAATTTCACGAATGTATTTGGCTATAAGACTTAACAAGTTGTTGCGTTTTCGAAAGATCATTTTCACCTAAAGCAGTCATAAAGATTGGTGATTTGAAGGCGCACTCAGTTCGGATGGTGATCGGTTTTTACGAATTTTGCCGATGCTACATCTAAGTTGTGTCGTACTGTACTTATGATTTTCTTTGTACCGGTAAGTATTATCATTCCTGTCTGCACTAACCAAACCCAATGTGCAGGTTGTATTCTCTTTGTAATAATTATTACATGTCACCAAGTTCTGTATATTTCGAGTGTGTGTACATGTATAAGATGACAAGATAATCATAAGAAATGCAAAAATACAGCAAATACTTACAAATATGCAGGAAATTAGTTAAAATAATTGCGATAAAATCCGGCCACCGCAATAAAAACAAGTACACGTCAGATAGTAAATACCACAGACTAAGTAGAGTAAGTAGTACTCATAGAGGACATCGGTGTAGTAATCTGTGGATAATAAACTGGCCATAGACTACTATATACCACAGCACTCTTTATACTAAACTGCCAGGGGGCTAACCATGAGCTCTTATAGCAGGACAGAAGTTGAACTGCCCTGCTTTTTTGTACTATGACATCCATAGAGCAGGCCTGCAGCAGGCTTGTTGCGTTGACGTTTACGAAAACCGTTCACCTTTTTTTTTGTATAGACTTTTCATACCATGACGCTTTATTTGACAGCAGCAAAACGAGTGTTGAACGTCTGTAACGTCAAAATAAACCATCTTGAAAAAGTTACTATTACACAAGCTTTTTCAACATTGTTTTGTTGAAAAATTGATAATTGTTACATTTTTTATTTTACACAACATTGTTAATTTTTCTCGAGGTTCGAGGTAAGTTGTTGTGAAGGACGACCCACTTAAAATTTTGTCGATTCGATAAGGTTGTTGGTATAAAAAAGATAACATAAGTGCAAAGTGCCTACCAAGGAATATTACTATACTTTAGACAACAAACAAACCTTTTATTTTTATAATATTTCCCAAAGATGTGTGACGAGTATGAAATATTTGAATATTTGGAGAGAACATCGAATAGAAATAATAAACCGACGGCGTCGCACAAGGGAAATAAATAACCCTTTTGAAATGAATGAAAGGGAATTTATAAATCAATGATAAGACCATATAAAATAACCTATTTTATATATTAGGTAGGTATGTACTAACCTTAGAATAATAACATTAGAATAATGCGTTATTATTCTAAGGTACTAACTAAATTCACACTACAATACGTTTTTATTTTAGGTTATCAAAAGATTTAGTTCGTGGTTCGTGAGGATTTGGAACCTGTAATGATAACAAATCCTCAGAAGTGACTTAAGCATATAGACAAAGGTGAGTGGTTTTTTAAAATGAATTCCACACAACTGTGTTAAGTACCAACACTATGTAGGTTCCTAGGTACTTATAAATTAATAGGTAATTACATCATACCATCACACCTTGTTTCCCCAAAGGTTTGAGCAGAGCTGTACCTATAGTACACCCACATTTCACCAGTCATAATTTTATTGTGCTTTACATTGAACACTAAATATGCCATTACTTTCCTTAAAAATAGGTTACTTACTTATAAATGTTTACAGGTTCTAACTGCAATATATGTTTATGCACATGGGTCCTATCAGAAACCTACTAGGAGTGCTCAACAAGTTGCCCAGCAAACAGTGTCTGCGGTATTGGCAGAGGTTACTGCTGCCTTAAACCACATAGAAATGCGAAACAAATATATAAAATTTCCTCAAAACTGCAGCTGAACGGAATGCAAATAAGTTACGGTACTTAGTATAATAATGTCATAAATATAAAAATGGTGATAAGATATTATTACATAACATAACATCACGCCTTGTGTCCCCGAAGGGTTGGCAGAGGTGTACCTGTAGCAGATACACCCACATTTCGCCAGTTATGTTTTAAGTCCCATGTAATAGGGGGCGAGCCTATTGCCATCAGTCGGGCACAAATACAGACTCCGGGCTGCTACTGAGATATTATTAATACTATGAAAATAGTCATTAAATGATACCAATGTTTTATTTGCAGATTTTATGGAAAGTTTGGCATCCCAGGTGTAATAGGTTACATTGATGGGACTCACATAGCTATAGTAAGACCTAATGAACATGAAGAAAGGTATTTTGGTAGGAAAAATTATCACTCTTTGAATGTCAAATGTGAAGTGAATGTAATGTTTATGCTTTTTATTATTTATGTTTCATCACTGTAATATTTTCAACACAATGTATTTTGTTATGAAATAAATGACTTTATGACTTATGACTTATGTCCAATTATGCCACATTTCCAATTAAAAATTCGTAAAGTAAGACACCACTATGATATTTTCATGTAAGTTAACAAACTTATGATATTGTGAAGAGGATTTACAATAAAAAATCTTAACGAAATGCTATTTTAATATAAACTTCCCTAAGATGACCCACTGCCCAGACTAACAGAGAAATCAGGAAATGGACAGGGAAAGGTAAATCTGTAGAATTTCACCAAGCCGACCCCTAGCCACGTTCGACGCGATAAGGTTCACGTCATCGCCTTTCCTATCGGAAACAATTATTCATTATTTTAATATCAATAAGCTGGGTTACACAACATTGGTCAAATCAGCAATTCAACGAAGACCATTGTGATCTTGAGAGTGGCTTTTCACTAGAGATGTGCTATGCTACGTTGCTATGGACAGGATGCGTTTGATATCCACCAAAATGGTCCACATGGCATAGCACTGGTGGTAACTGGTTCAACTGTTAAGTTTTTTTGTATGGAAGGATGCGTGTTATTGATGGGAGCTAGGGATGCGCGAAGGGTGTAGCTATATGTAGAGCAGCCGCAACCGCTCCCCGTGTCTTCCTTACTGTCGATGCATGTGGAAACGGTCACATAGTTTCGTAGTTTAACTTCCACATCCTCGCAGCATAGCTGCATACCACATCATTCTGTGGTGAAAAGGCAGCCTTAGCGGAGGTGTGACTGACAACTTCGTCTCGCGCTAACACATAGTGCAGGATTTAAACATATATAATTGTAGTCTGTGGATTTAAATATTACAAATAGGTATTTATTTGGCGTCATCTGACAATGACTTTCATCTGACAGCATTGTTGCATGACGTATCCCTAATCCAACAAACAATGATATTATAATAAACAGATATGTTATACACTCACAAACTCGTAGAGTATATATGTTCTGTGCTCACAAAACAACCGAAAAATTTGTTCCGCGCAGCAGCGGCAGCACACATACCCACTTTTCATTCATTTTACATTTCACTACAAGTAAAAATAATAGAAAAGAGAAGGCTTGATAAAAACAGTAAGAAAAAAAAAGACAGCTAGTGGTGTCAATTGCGCGTGAATGTAAACAAACATTATTCTGGCGACCAATCACCGCATGTTGGCATCACAGACTAACAAATTTAACGAGACAGAAGGTACAAACCGCGCGTACTAAATTTTTGTACACGCGGTTTGTACCTATAACGACTAATAAACAGTATTAAAGGTAGGTAGGTGAGAATCAAAACACGATGTAAAAGGAACAATATTTATTTTGTTATAAAAACAATCATACACCTTCGAAAAGACTCAATTTATTTATTTTCTGTCTCTTAGAGAGATTTTTTATTTCGGAATTTTTTAGTTTCTTTTCCCGCACTTGACATGTTTAATTTATATTCAAGTATATCAATTATTACATAAAACGAAATGATTAAATAATCGAAACGGAATCAAAATAGAAAAAAGGAAACAGAACTGTGGGGTAACGATGACTTTACTGCCTACGATATTCGCATCTGTACTTTTATTCTATGTCCGGAGTGAATGCGTCCTTGTCATCCTCATGACAAATAAAATGTATTTCCATTTCTTTCTTTTTTCTAACCTCCAATTATCAGAATATTAGGAAAATAATTGAAATATATTAATAAATCCACGTATTTTGCGTACTTAAAAGTGGTATGAGATCCCTTGTGTTTTATTAACTTTGGTATCATAATTGGTACACTTTATAAATACACACGATGGCATTTTTTGAATTTTTTAGCTGCTTCAGCTAAGCGTATTGCTCGTCGCCATGCGTGTCGCAGACTAAAGTCAATACGTCCCAATTAGGACGTTTTCGAGTCTTCAGGATTGCGCGCTCACAACATATTTGTTTAATTTAATATCATTGCCAACAAACGTTCAAAATCAGGTTGAATCAGGTTGAATCTTTTAAAGTTACAAAGTTGTTTTGAACAGGAAATTGAGTTTTTTAGTGCATTTAGATAATATATCAAGATAACTTGTTATACATAGTCATATTTAATTAAACAATGTATATTCCCAGAAAAAATACTTTTCTATTAATTAAAAAAAACCGGTAAAGTGAAAATAGAATATGATTTAAGTTTTTGAACGTTACCTTCTAAAACGAAAATGACATTACAGCCAGGCCATAGACAAGCATTACCATTCAACTTCGTCAAACTTCGTTCACTAGTCGTTCATCTTTAGTAGGGTCATAGTACGAATAGTAACAATTCAGAAGCAGGCCTACTTTTGAACTGACTGGAAATTGAATGGTTTTGTAAAAGCTCATAGTAAGCCCCCAGATGGCTAGTCGGTTCCGGTTCAAGGCCGGTTTCATAGCAACATTAAAATAATGTTGCTATGAAAGCATTTGATGAAATGTTATTTTGAAACAGAATAATGTGTTTCTAAAAGTTTAGTCTATAAAAAATATTTGTAAATATTATTTAATAATAAAGAATACTGTTTGCTATTTTTGTAAGTTTTTTTATTAATTTATGTATTTTAAACGGGTGATAGACGTGCGAGCAACTTGTACGCGGTCTTATGGCTCAGCAACCTTACTTGCCCAGTTGCCCGTGTGGCCGTGTGTCGCCAGCGATCCAACAGGTTAGTTTTGCTCGTAGCCTGCTTTCGTTCGTAGTTTCGTACGTCTTTCATCGCGGCGAGTGGCAAGCCAGCATTTTGTTTCGTCATTTGTAAAATGTATGTTTAGTTTGGTTCCAAAAAGTCGAAAACATCGCGATACACTGTGAGTGTGTCACCGACGGTCTTTAAGTACGCATGTCTATCACCCACTTTAGCTTTTTAGTACTTTTAATTATTTTATTTGGGTGGGCAACACAGACACACATTATATTGTCAATATAGTTGTCAAAATTTTACGTTTTCAATTTGTTTTCCGCGACTTTGTTTACGATGATAATTTAATTAATACTTTCAATTAAGCTTTATATTGGGGAAAGTACTTGCAAGTAGTAACCGGGCCCCTTACTGTAAGCATAAAATGTATTTCTCATCAATAAGTTCCCGGTTACTCCTTTATGATACTAACAGTTGGGATTTAAAAAAGAGTTATTGGTGTTATGAAGGTATATTGCGGGATATATCATGGAGTGATGATAGCAAATATCTATTGCAGGTATGTATATCAATTTCACTTAGTAATAATTAGTGTAATGTACATACTTATATTTTTAATACTTGCCCAGTGAGATGTGTTAGGTAACTCTGTTACATTGTACTGGGAGGACATACAATGGCTGTTTAAAAAGGACAGCAAATAGACTATGATTCTGCAAGCAGTGTTCAATTACTTAATATTTATTTATTCTTCTTAGAATTCAGTTTCTTTTCTTGGTATAATCACGTAATTTCAAAGAAAATGAGAGATATTGTGAGATCTCCCTCCTGCTTCAACCTAACAGACACTACAAGAATATTTCTCATTAATGCAACCCATTTTCTTTCAGGTCAATGCTAAAGGTGTAGTGGAAATTCTAAGCCCAGCTGACCATGACATAAGAACTCTACAGCATATACCATTGAAAGACACCTGGTCGGCTTGCTTTCATCGAGAGGGCCACCGTAACATTGCCATTGGCACTAGAAGTGGCAATGTAATGATATGGGACACTAAGAACAAAAACATTACTAAAACATTCCCTACTCCCTCCCAACAGTCCTGTGTGAAATATGTCAGTTATAATGCCAAGAACACAAGTCTTGCCGCATCTATGCAAAATGGAGATACCGTTATCTACGGTCTTGTATCAAACATTCCTGTGCTTACCGTAAAGCTGCCCTGCTCTAAAAGTATCTCTGCAATGAAGTTTCATCATGAGAGTCGATCTTTGCTTGGTCTAGCCACTGACGAAGGTCATATTGTAATTCGTGATATCACTACCAACAAAGACAAAGCCTTCTTTGAAAATGTCCATGCATCACCCATCAGTGATATTACATACTCTCTTATTAATAGAGATGTGTTGCTTTCCACTGGGTATGATAGAATCATGAATGTGTATGATGTAAGATTACAGAATGTTGTTTCAACTATAAGAACCTCATACACTCTGACCTCCTTAGCTATTAATCCTGAAAACCAAGTTGCCTTGGGCACTAAAAATGGTCTGGTGCTATTGTATGATCTCAGAGATCTTACAACACCTTCTAAAGTATTAAAAGGACATGAAGAAGAGGTCCATAAGGTGTCATTTCAACCAATCAGAAGAAAGATGGTATCAGCTGATATTAGTCTTCGTGAAGAGACAGAGGGCATACAGTCACCACAAAAAATGTCTTCTCCAATACGTTCTAGAACATCAGATATGTTCTTTGTTTCGGATTCACCACCGAGAAATTATTTGGATGTTTCGTGTCAAGGAGGTGACGCAAAAGCAGACTCTTTCCTTGTTATGATGGGTCTTGACAAATCAAATGAATATGAGGAAGAAGGGAACAAATCCACAGAATTTGAAAGAAAGAGTGACAGACATGATTTGAGGTACCGTCAATTGGATGCCGAAAAAAACATTAGCAAAGTATCAACTCCTATAAATAACCGGACAACAGAAAACTTAGGTTTTCCTTCACCTGTGATAACAAATGGTGGTCTGGATGATGTGCGAGGCTCTAATGTCAATTTGTCACTTCAGAAGCCATCAAACTCAGTCCCAGCTTTGGCCGTGGAATCTAACGCTGTTGAAGAACTAAAAGATTTTGTCAAGTTGGCTCTTACTGATGTGTCTGATGATAACAGGAACTATTTCCTCCATATTATGATGGCCCTAACTAAGCAGAAGTTGTATTTAGAGAAACAATTGTCTGGCATGAGTGAGCAAATACAGAATATGGCTCATATTCAAAATGCTTTAGTTGAATCAAATAGAAAACTTGCGTTTGAAGTTGATCAGCTGAAGACTAGAAATAATTATTTATAACTTGAGAATGAATCTATAATTTCAAGATGTTAAAATGTGTTACTGATTGACTTTTGCTGGCAGAATTGTGTTTTCATGTTTGTTAAATGAAAATTGATAGATTGGAATCATCATGCATGATGTCACCAAAAAATATAACATTCCAATAAAATATGATGTTATGCAAAACACGCATGAAACTGGTATGTTAGCTGTGCTATCCTGGCCCACATGCATTATATTCTATAATATACTAATTACTAATAATAATCTAGACCGTAAAAGGATATTCGGTTACCAAATGGTGTTGAGTCTCAAATATTTCAGGAAAATAAAAAACATAGTGTATGTGAATTGTGATAACCATGAAAGGACATCATTCAAGTGTCGAACATTTTGTACCCAAAAACTAAAGTGCCGGCCAGAAAAAAAAAACATGGTTTTCTTATGGAGAATAACACCCTCAACATTTTTTACTATTACAATGAAAGTATACAATTAACCCTTCCGCTGCTATTTAAGTTTGAAAAAGAAAATATTAAAAATCTTATTTTGAGCATTACAATAATGTTTAAAACGAGAAACAACCTTCATCATCATCATTTCATCTTTATCATCATAATTTCAGCTGGAAGATTTCCACTGCTGGACATAGGCCTCCCCCAAACATCGCCACTTCAACTGGTTCTGTGATTCTCGCATCCAGCGGATTCCTGGGGTCTTCACTAATTCATTGGATTGTTGAAGACCGTAAGAACCTCCACCTTGAACCTCCACGCTTCGTCTTCCGGTACGTGGTTGCCACTCTAGAACGTTTCGGCCCCATGCCCATCGGCTATCTTTTCTGCGAGCAATGTGGGCTGCCCACTGCCATATAAGTTTAGCAATTCTTCGGGTTATGTCGGTTGCCTTGGTTCTCCTACCGATCTCTTCATTTCTAATTCGATCATGTCGTCAAGGAATCTCCAAGCATAGCCGTCTCCATTGCCCTTTGGGCGACTTTCAGCGTTCTAACGAAGCCCGTTGTAAGCGACCACGTTTCAGTTCCATAGGTCATCACTGGCAACATGTGAGAAGAGAAGATATAGAGTAGCTTCCCGAAAACTGCCTAGCCAAGGATTCGGATTCCACGATTGAACTCGAAATTGAACCTACCTAACTGGACAGTTTGTCCTAGGTTAACGTAGTCATCCATAACTTCGATTGTAAAGTCCGATCTTCATGAGGGACATTTGACATGAACTTAGTTTTATCATGTTCGTTTTAAAACTTTCACTTTCGGAAGCTCTACTGAGGTCATCGAGCATTGTACTGGTCCTCCGATATAGTATATCGTCGGCAAACCGAAGGTAAATGACGTAGTTGCCATTGAAGTTGATTGCTACGCCTTTCCTGTCCAGAACCTTGAAAACCTCCAATGCAGCGGTGAACAGTTTGGGAGAGATATACGTCTCTCTGTCTCACCTCATCTCGCTGCAGAAGGATAATTTTCGAGGTCTGGTCTTGGAGTTGGAACGACATAGTGTCCATATGAAAACACTACTAGTGTTTTCATATGGACACTGCAGCACCTTGGTTTACCGAAAGTGCACCTGGCACCGTTGGCCTATAATTCTTAAGCAGGGCATTGTTGCCCTTTTCAAAGAAGAGTATCACCACACCTCTGCCCGCCTGTGTCTGCCTGTGGCGTTTTACCCTCGAGTCTGCCTGCTATTGTAAAAGAAAAACATTTCCCTCAATCTTTTTCTCGTAATTTTTTTAATACTTATCATACCTTACTATACGTAACGCTCAATTCTCATGCCTATTTCTGCAATGGGCAATAAATGCTTACGTCTTTAAACGAATGTCCAAAATATTGTTGGCAAAAACATAATTTTTGGTACCTACTTTCAAACTTAAATGGCAGCCAGAGGGTTAATTGTAGACTTTCGTCCTAATATAAAAAAATGCTCAGGACGTTATTTTCCATAAGAAAAAAGCATTTTTTTTTTCTGACCGGCACTTTAATTTTTGGGTACGAAATGAATGATGTCCTATATCATAAAAAAATTATGTTAAACAATTTAAGTACTTCAATTGTTGCTGTGAACTTGTGACTGATAAAAAGGGGATTATCTCAAAATTCTTAAAAAATACTTACAGTGCCAAATCTATAATGAATAATAATTATTAATAATTAATGAATTTGCTTGGCATGAAGTTTTTATATAATATAAACTAGTTTATCTGTGCCATTAGAGAAATTGTTATGTTTCACAATTTACCAGTATTTTATTAGTGGACAATAATATCAATTTACATTATAGCGTATTTGTAACCAAATGCTGTGAATGTTGGCATTTGTTGTTTTTAATTTGTTTGTTAATAGTTACATAATAAGTAATTAATGTGGATTAAATTAAATGAACCGTCTTCTAACACTTCGTTCTTTTATTAAAATACTAGCTGCGCCCCGCGGTTTCATCCGCATAAGTCTCAATCCTGTGGGAATATGAAATTTGGCTCATGGTTAGGTCATTTTCTACCCATGTGCCAAATTTCATCCAAATCCGTTCAACCGTTCCGTACCGTTTTAGCGCGAAAGCGTCACAAACAAACAAACTCATTTATACATAATATTAGTATGGATGAACAAGGTGAGGCATACATAAGTATATCGCGTATAAAACCTTTTACGCCGCTTTAAATCATTCGTAGCTTAAGTATATTTCTCCAAGAATAATGCAGAGGTGTAATTATTTACACCCGCATTTTTTGTCAGTAATGTTTAAGTCCAATGTAAACGATATCGTCATCAACCTGGTGAAAATCCAGATTTAAGACTGGTACTGAGATAAATGAAAAACCTAAAGTCTAATAACCTTAACAGCAGTACCGCACCGCTTGCGAGCACTTGACCAATGAGGTACAGGCAGAACAAAAGTTCACAACCAGCATTTTATTCAGTTGAATATGTTATAATTCAACTGAGTTGAGAAGAGCAGTGGTGGCTCAGTGGTAACGACCACGACTTACGAGTCGTAGGTCGTGGGTACAAACCCAAGCAGGCGCTTTACTTTGTGTAAATCATTTCATCACCACTGCACTCAACGGTGAAAGAAAACATCGTGAGGAAACCGCACACCGCTTGACGTCTCGCTGAGCAACAGAGAGCGCGCGATGTATAGTTCGCGATAACACGACAAATTAGTCCCAGCATTAGAACCAAAAATTCGAAGACATGTGACATCTACCAACCCGTACTGGGCCCGCGTGGAGGATTACAGCAGCGCGGAAGCTCCGAATTAACAAATATGCGGACGTTCATACTAAAGTACACAACCTTAGAATATGCGTTATTATTCTAAGTACACAACATTTGGCCGCAAGTTGATAGTTGTGGTCAGTGCTTCCGCCAAATAAACATACGCTTTCTATAAATTAACTTGGTCTGTGCATTAACTCTCCCTTATTATAATGATCAAATCTCACGCGACAAGGCGCGGCAAGACACCCAGTGACGCAGCCTCGTGAACACAGTCATCAAATTAATATCGAGCACGTAAGATGAGAATGACTCTATTAAAAATACTTGCATGTTCTAGATAACGATTCGCTACATTAGCGGTGCTTTTAAGAGAAAATTGATTAACCGTGACCAAATCACTCACGCGAGACTAGTTCGATTGATGATAAATATCTATTCCATACCTACACATTGCCATGGTAACTACTACTTAAAAAACGGTATCACGCCCCCGTATTTCTTGATGGGGTAGTCAGACAATGATTTCTAAGTCAATGGTAGGTACTGGTGCCGATTCTCTTGTACACCGAACTAAACTAACTAAACTACGACTAAAATACCTTACTTTTGGCTATGAGAATCTAAAAGCTATTCTGCGGAAAAATATCTCTAAATTAAAAAATAATTTTGACACATCTAAAACTGAATTTGACAGTCACGTCGCGACCCACGTGGTACATGTTTGCTCTACCCCGTGAATTTTTTTAGAGCCAGAGGCGCGCGGGGGGGGCAGCCTTGACGTATTTTGTATGGAATTTTAAACTTTTTTTATGGAAAATATGAAAAAATATTACCTGTGAGTAGGGGCATATGGGTTTAAGGATGGCAGAGGGGGTCGAAATTTCCATTATTTTTGCGCTAGGACGCACCGTTTTCGAGATATAAGCAAAATAAAAAAAAAGATAAAGTTTTTGCAGCTGAAGTGTGTGAATTTTAGTTCATGCCAACTAATTTTATTCCACTCCTTTTTAATCGCGTTTAAAAATAGACTGATTTAGTTGGATAATCTAAATTTTTAGGTGAAAAACGTCAAATTCAGAATAGCAAAATTGCCATTTGCACTAAACTAATAACTCAGTGCAATCTTAGTGCTGTCAAACTAAAATATAGTTAAGTTGTGTCACTTTAGACTATTTCAGAATGGGAAATGCTCGTTTGACAGGACTAAACTAAATTTTAGTGATTTTTAGTCTAGTTTAGAGGCATTTGTGACAAGAGAATCGGCACCACTGAGAAACTTAGGGAGTTCCCATTATGGAGTAGTCAACTTCCATATGTTTTGTTTTGAGAACCAATGAATGACACAGTTATAATTTCCAAAGATTTATTTGGCAAGAGAGGTGTGTGTGCGCTCTCGCTTAGTCCAGAGTGACCAGACGGAACACCATTACTTTAGGTACCTAATGCGTTTAACTAAATTATATTAAAGTACTAGCTTTTACCTGTGGCTTCGCCCGCGTTGCCGTCAACGATAATTATTTTGTTACGCGTAGGTAATTTTGAATCTGTGATATCTTTTAAACTATTTATATAAATGATATGATGTCAAGGCATATTTTAATCTAAATTAAATGCCCATTATCATATTTTATTGGATAAGGATTAATATAATACCGGTCATAATAGCATCGGAAATAACAATGAAATTTTTATCAAATTCTGAAAGATAAAAAAGGTTACTGTGATACTGTGGGTCATCCAGGATGACCCACAGTATCACAGTAACCATTTTCTCATCCTTAGAAGATATTAAGATAGACGTTTATGCCTTCGCGGACTTTTTTGTTGAACTTTTTAAGATGAACCATTCTGTACAACATAAGTAAGTATCTTTTACGGTTTACGCGCCAGTCGGCATGATTTTTTCCGACATCTTCAACAATAATCGTCTTATTTCGGCTAATTTACACAAAATCTTTATGAATCATATACCTACATACAATGATAATATCATTGCCTACATAATAAAACCCCCCTCATGATTCATGAATCACTCCGTCCATTGTGAAAACCGTTTGAAAATCCGTTCGGTAGTTTTTGAGTTTATCGCGTTCAGACAGACAGACAGACGCGGCGGGGGACTTTGTTTTTTATTATGTAAGGATAATGATTTTGAATCATTTATTCGGTATAGTTTTCTCTGCATTTATTTGCAGTTGCAGTCAATGCACAATGTAAATAATGTAAATATGTATGAAAGAGAAAGGTTCTCAAAGTGTTTCAATGGGACCGAACTTATTTTGTTGTATTCCAAGGGATTCGAACTAAATAAATAAAAGAAGGATTAGCAAATTTTTATGTCTTTTGTGGTCTGTATCTGTAACATTTTGTATTTTTCTTTGTATTGACCACCCCATTAAACGTTTCATTTTTTTTGAGTTTCTAGTAACGAAATTAGTTGCAATCACGTACTGCTGTTTTAACGTAGATTCAGTTTTTGTTTTTTATCCTTGAAGTTAAAATGGCCTTACAATACACACACAAGCAAATAAAATTCCGATGATTGCTGGACATTGAACTAAACGTTAGTTTTGACAGTTGTAAACTGTGAAGGAAGCTACGGAAGTGTGAAATTGTGATTGTGACAGTACTGACAGTAGTGACAGTTGATTAAGTCATGCAAAAAGGGTAGGATACAGAGTGTAGACTAGTTTTGAAAAATTATATTCTACTGCAAAATGGGTGAATTAACTGCAACTAATTTGTTTGAGTCACAAACTATATTCGCTGATCACAAGGATTTGATTCACGATGTCGCTTATGACTTCTATGGCGAGAGAATGGCTACTTGTTCCAGCGACCAATACGTAAAGGTTAGTTGTTAGCAAACAAAACAGCGGTAACCTATTAAAAATCTACAATTACATGTATTGTCAAATTAATAAACATTATAGATAACTAATTTGTACAGTTTCAGAATCTTAAATACTACTAAGAAAAGTATAATGTAGTTATCCATTATTTTGACTTTGAGTCAGAATTGCATTCTTATTGTATGAACTGTTTTACAACAACTAGCTATTATAAACAACTGATATATTATTCTAAATCAGATGCCTTGTTTGATTATTTACAACTTAATGGTTTTACATTAGCAAGTCAACATCTAATGAACATAACTTATTATATTATTTTATTCTAAAGCTTCATGTGATTTTTAGACATTCAAATACATACTTGGTTAGTTTAAAATAGACTTGTGAACAATAAAAACAAGAATGCAGAGATTAGGGTTGAACTAGCTTCATCTTTCTGACTGAACAAACCCTTGATAATTCAAAAGTACCTGTAATTTATTTATTTTAAACACTTAAATGGTTTGAGTTTTGTAGTTTGAGTTTGAGGGAAATCATGTGCATGTAACATGATTTCCCTAATGTATGCATCCTATTTATAACCAACAAAATAAAGTAGGAGGCTCTAATATATTCTTACAATGTTCTACTCTGTTCTAGGTGTGGGACTCGGATGGTCACGGAGGGTGGCGTCTCACAGCTAGCTGGAAAGCACATCATGGATCTGTGTGGAAAGTCACGTGGGCACATCCAGAGTTCGGTCAAGTTATAGCTACGTGCTCCTTTGACAGAACTGCGGCTATATGGGAAGAAGTTGGTGAGAACTACTAGCCAATAGATATTCTACATAGTAGCTTATAGGCTAATTCACTGTTTTAAGGTGAAACAATTTGATATTTTTTCCATACAAACTTCGGAGGGGTTTTACTCCACTGTTTGACATCGTACATTCAAAGTTTAACATGATGTTGTTAGGTCTTATTGTTAATTTTGTCTGTACGGAAGCCGAATAGTAAAATAAAAAGCCATTAAAAAGTTATAAGCCAACAAAGATTCGTTTTTCTTGCTAATTTTAACGCAACTTTGGGCGTAAATAAGTAATACAAGAAGTGTCAAATCTCGAAAACAAAATCCGTACCGACACAGAAAAATTATCGAAGATTTCAATAAATTTTATTTGTAATTGATTTATGCAGTGGTTTTTTCAGAAAAACCTTTTTTCCAAAGGCCTTTTCGTAATTTTTGACGCGCTCGTTTTACTAAAATTGGTCGGTACGGTGTTTCTGTGCGTACGAACTCGTTGTCCATGTAGACCAGCTTCTAACTGCTCATCACTGATACTATCTCTGTCAGACACGATGCCAGGTGAGACAGCGTGGTTTTTGGCCATGCCCACCATTGAGTTCGAGCCCGCGACTAGTTCCACCTTAAATATCAAGCTATATTCTTGACTTTGTATTTCTATTTGCGTATTAAAAGTAACTTTTGTATATAAACTCTACCATCAGAGCATTTTTTTTTTGAGTAATACTAGTTTTTGGGTGCTAAAGATTTTCATCTTTTATTATTAAATTAAACTTAGTTCTGTATATCATTAAAACATTTTCGTATGTTGTGTGTTATTTACAACTATTAATTTTTCCTTCTCTATCACTTTAACTGTTGCTTTCTTGTTATTATTTGTCTGGCAAAGTCCACTCCTAATGACTTTCTAACTAGCCCAGTTAGTTCTAAGTGTATCCTTGTTAACACACTTTGAAGAAATTCGCTTATATTCTGATGACCTACTGGAGAAGAAAATAAAAAAAAAACCAGTCAGGTGCGTGTCGGACCACACACAATAAAGGGTTCCGTAGTTGGGCAGCCAATCATATTTCAGACAGACGCGGTTGGGGGACTTTTTTTTAGAATATGTAAGGCCAATCCTTACATATTCTAAAACAAAGTCCCCCAACCGCGATAAGGTAAGGAAAAAAAAACAGACTGTGATCGGATTTCGAAGGATTTCTATTTGATGTATCCTAATTATCATAGGTGACACGGCAGCTTCCGGCTCAGAGAAAGGATTACGGACGTGGCTGAAGAGGTCCAACTTAGTGGACTCTCGGACCTCAGTCACAGATGTCAAGTTTGGACCCAAGCATTTAGGACTCTTACTAGTCACGTGCTCTGCTGACGGTATTATAAGGTTAGGATAACTTGAATTCATTCATTGATAAGAAGTGGTGCGCAACTGTAATCAACATTAAAAACCAATCAAGTGCGTGCGTGTCGGACCACGAACAGTGAAAGGTTCCGTAGTCGGGAATTCGGGATCAATATTTACGCATGCACAGTATTGATTTTACAAGCCGCAAAAACAAGTCATTTTATAGTATTTCTTGTAAAAACTATGAAAACAAGAAAAAACCAAGTTATTTCTGCGGTTGTAACAGAAATTATCCCGTTACTTAAAAACTGTTGAGTTAAATAGCAAAGTTATTTAGAAACATCATAATCTTTTAAATTATGGGATCCAACAACACACGCGTATGTGTATTGAACCCCTAATTATCTTGTTCATAGTTTCGCTACACCATTGTTTAGCTGTACACAGAATACACCTTTTTTCCAATTTTCATCGGTGCATTGCTAACAGTCCAGACAGGCGAGGCATATCGAATTTCAATTTCGAACCCTAAAAATGTGTTTTTTGTTAGTGTGCTTCTTTTGCTATCTGTAATCGTGAGTTTTTTCGTGTTTTTAGAATATACGAAGCTCCAGATGTAATGAACCTAGCTCAGTGGACTCTGCAACATGAGATACCAACCAAGGTGTCAATAAGTTGCCTCTCGTGGAACCCATCCCTATCCAGGTAACACACAACTTTTTAACCCATATAGGACCTTAATTAACCCATACAGGGCCTTAATTAACCCATATAGGGCCTTAATTCCATCCAAACTTTCGTGCCCTATTAAGTCCCTTTACGGAGTGAGTTTTCAAAAATTCTTCCATACTACTCACCTTCATCATAAAAGGGACTCTTAGTCAGTGAATTTAAGATATTTTTTAAGACAACATAACAATAGGACGGCTGTTATTAAGAGCATTTATCCTAAAAGTTGGCAACGTCGCAAATATTCTAGTTCGCTAGTTAGAAACATTTTTTTACTTCCAATTAATATTCGTCATCACTATCACTATCACTACATATATACATATATATCACTACATATTATAAAACAAAGTCGCTTCCCGCTGTCTGTCCCTATGTATGCGCAACGGATTTTGATGCGGATTTTTTTTTAAATAGCTAGCGTGATTCAATGTATATACATGCATAATATAGTAAGCTATAATTTATAAATTTATCACGCGGGCGCAGCCGCTGCCGGAAGCTAGTAATAATGAATTGCAATTATAATCCGTTATATATGAATGCACTGGTTGGAATAACCCCCCAAACGGCCGCCATGGCCTACGCACAATGGTCCACTTGACGGACTAAGTGCGGAAACCAAACCCTATAACATAGAACATAGAATATAGAAATAATCCGTTATATCTGTTTTAGGTTTAAAAAAGGCATTTGGAAAGTTTCCAAATACTTTATTTACATCTAAAACTAAATATTCGGTGTTACGATATTAATGATTGTGTAGCGGTTAGACCGCCACATACAAAAAAAACTACGAAACAAAAAGACATGACGTCAACCAATTCCTACATCTCGCAGTTAGAGTTTACTGAGCGAATAACATAGATAAGACTATCCGAAATCAACATATGGGCAGTTGCCCGCCAGACATAATACCCGTTCGTGAGGCGAGTCACACAGCCAGCCAGCACCCACGGCTTCAACGGGTATCCTGACCACCAGCATGCAGCGAACGCGCATTCCTGGTCATCACCCTCAGCCACATCACCCCGACTCACTGGGGAATCACCGCAATCACCCCAATCACCGCAATCACCTCAATCACCGCAATCACCACAATCGCCGCAATCACCGCAAACAGTTCCGACCCACCGTGAACTGTGCGGCACCCGGTTCCGACTCACTGGAACCACAATCACCATCGCCGCAATCACTGCAGACAGTTCCGACCCACTGTGAACTGAGCGGCACCCGGTTCCGACTCACTGGAACCACAGCTGGCACTGTGAAGCATCGCAAGATCCAAGACTCAGCCCACTATCGACCTCCGGTCTCCGGAGGGGAGTGATGTAGCGGTTAGACCGCCACATACAAAAAAAACTACGAAACAAAAAGACATGACGTCACACAATTCCTACATCTCGCAGTTAGAGTTTACTGAGCGAATAACATAGATAAGACTATCCGAAATCAACATATGGGCAGTTGCCCGCCAGACATAATACCCGTCTGGTTGGAGGATCCTCCCTTTTCTATGGTGGATGAGTGAACTTTACACCCTGTTCCTCATACCCCTAAAATTGCATTTCATAATCAATATTCTACTTCGCTAGTTAGTCACATTTTTTATTTCCATACAATAATATTTACATATTAATCAAAACAGCGAAATATTGACATCTATTTGCGAGGTTGCCCACTTTCAGAACAAATGCTCTTAAGTAGTTTAAAATGAATGTTTGTGATTAGGGTGGTGCATCCCCCAATGCTGGCCGTGGGCAGCGACGAGCCCAACACCACCAACGCCGCGGCCACCGTGCAAGGCGACAAGACTACCGCTTGCAATGGAAAAGTGTTCATATATGAGTGAGTTTAAAGATCAATTTCGTTCATCTACTTGAAGTTTAGTTTGCTTGTTGCAATTACACTTGGTACACTAATTACGACAGTTTTTCCGGAATATTTAATAAAATTGGTAAAATAAAGATGATCTAAGTAGCTATGTATTGAATTTGTATTAAAATTTCATATGTGTGCATACTTCAATGATATTTTTCTTAAACTAACCTTATTCCAAAAAAAAATGTCAATGTAATTCACTGCCAGTGTTGCAACATAACATTACTCAGTGTTGCCAGTTCCTGACACATTAAAACCAACAGGTACAGCGAATCATCTCGTCGTTGGACGCGCACTGATTGCCTGTCTTCAGTACAGGAGCCGGTCAACGATATCGCCTTTGCTCCGAATCTTGGCAGATCATTCCACTTACTAGCTGTCGCGACTAAAGACGTTCGGATTATTAAAATTGAGCCTATCGCGTAAGTACCTTTATAGAAGTTTTAGATAGATTGTATTTTTTTATTGTGTTATAAAATAGTCCTCCAGACCGAATTTCGGCCATGGCGAGCAATCTTAGCGGAGACTAGCCTTCGGCGCGGGAGATATTATAGTGTACAACTGTGTGCGCAGACGCAGGTGCACTCTCTCTTCTCTCACTCTCATAGTCCCGGTGGGACGGCAATCCGACACTCGCGGAGAGAGATCAGGCGACTGTAAATATTCATGTAGATCAATTATTTTAATAAACAATTTCAATGCTATATCCCGGCTGTTGCAGCGAGTCGGCCGGTTCCGGCACGGGCAACAACGGCACCAGCGTGCGTTTCAAGTGCGAGGTGGTGGCAGCCTTCGAGGAGCACTACTCGTGCGTGTGGCGCGTGTGCTGGAACCTCACCGGCACCCTGCTGGCCTCCTCCGGCGACGACTGCGCCGTGCGCCTGTGGAAGAGTGAGTACAGTGCCCGGCTTTTGGCCGAGGGACAAATCAACCCACACTGACAAGAGAAAAGTATACAGTCAAAACATAACGTCATAAAAACAGATTAAACCTACCAAGCTCTATGCGAAAAATACGCTCATTAGGCTGCCTGTCCACTGGAGCGGAGAGGAGAAAAGAAGAGCGGAGATGTGCCAATATTAACCAACCGGTATTAATAATTACCGGAAATAATTATAAAAGAACAAAAAATCAACATCCCCCGCCGCGTCTGTCTGTCTGAACGCGATAAACTCAAAAACTACCGAACGGATTTTGAAACGGTTTTCACCAATAAATAGACGGACTGATTCATGCGTATGGTTTTGGTATATTATAATTCATTAAGGTTTTGTGTAAGTTGACTGAAATATGATACTTATAATTATTGTTGTCGAAAAAATCATGCCGACTTCGGGAGCTTTACTTTCGTGCGCCGCATAAACCGTAAAAGATACCTAAAAATTATGTTTTACAGAATGGTTCATCTTAAAAAGTTCAACAAAAAAGTCCACGATCTTCTAAGGATGACCCACAGTAACCATTTTTATCTTTCAGAATTTAATCACTGTTATTTCCGAAGCTATTTTGACCGTTATTATATTTATCCTTATCCAATAAAAGATGTTATTTAAATTGGGCATTTAATTTAGATTAAAATATGCCTTGACATTATATCATTAAAATGAATACTTTAAAAGATATCGCAGATTCAAAAATTACGCGTAACAAAATAATTATGGTTAACGACAATGCGGGCGTAGCGGTGGGAGTCAATGACCTTTTCTTCGGATATTAGGTTTGTAATTCCGGTATATTTTCCGACATCCACCGAGACCATGAGTGGCAGTTCACGTCCGGACTGCCGGCCCCTCGACAGAGGGCGCTTTCCTGTTTTCCGAACAAAAAGTAACATAAAGACCGATTGCGTATTTGCGCGACGATCGCTTTTCGTCGACGACGCGATCAGAGTTGATAATGTTTTGCGAGCTACCCTGGTGCTTTCACCTTAAGCGGAATGATGATAGTTAAATATCGAATTTGTATTTTTCAGTGCAATACCTGAACCAGTGGAAGTGCGTGGCGGTGTTCAAGAACGAGCCGCTCCCGGGAGACTCCCCGCCGCTGTCCCGACCGCACGCCACCACGTACATGCGCCTGGCCACCATGGCCAACCCCTCACACATGCCCTTCCACTGACGCCGCGCCATCGTCGGCCAGCGCCACGGTCAGTGTCACACCAGCACGTACATGCGCCTGGCCACCATGGCCAACCCCTCACACATGCCCTTCCACTGACGCCGCGCCATCGTCGGCCAGCGCCACGGTCAGTGTCACACCAGCACGTACATGCGCCTGGCCACCATGGCCAACCCCTCACACATGCCCTTCCACTGACGGGCAACAGCTAGTAAATAACGGGTGTAAAAATACTCTACCAAGAGTTTTTACGAGTTTGCATGTTCATTCGATAGTATGAAAACCGAGCGTGTCATCTTTTTTATACATACGATGACGTCACCCCAGCCATTTAGTGATGTACTCAACGTAAACAGAATCCTTTCAATCGCTAAGCGTAATTACAGTTTATTTGGCATTTTAATATCCTCGACGACACAACTCGCCACTGGCGCGATCGAACACAAACTGAAGGCAGAAGCGCACGGCACGCTTGGGTGCCCGACCAAGCGTGCCGTGCGCTTCTACGTACGTGGCTTCGGCTTGTGGTATCTAGCCTACTCTAAATCTGTGCGTTTGAGTTTGTTTTTGCTTAAAAGGGGTTATTCCGCTTATCCACCATAAGCCTATAAATTCCGTTAATCCAACTAGGCCTAGGGTGGATTTATTGGAGTGTATAAACGGAATAATCCCTTAAAAGTCGATTCCTAGCAATTTTTGTAACATGCAGTACATTCACAACATGTAAGGTCAGCAACGAAAGCCGAATAAAAGTAGAAAGTATATTTTTGATAATTTTGTATTTTCTAGACTTCTAACCTTGTGTCAAGGTTACCTGTAAGGATCAGTCAATATTAGTTAGCTTGAAGTTAGTAAAGTAAATAAAAATAAATAAACGTAATGCACATCTTATATTAATCTTTCAATAAAATACATGCATACACAACCATAACATAACACTCTATTATTTAGTTTTTAAAATGTAAATCTCATTATTATAAATGTTAAAAAATACTAGTCCAAAATCGATTCGTTGGAAGTCGGGCGTGTACAATATAGTAAAATTGCTTTATTCGCTTAACATTACATTGAGGTTAGCACGCAAAAATTTTAACTAAACCACCTCGACCACTATGCGACATGCGACTGCGAAAGTTCGACGACAAGACGCTGACCTGTCGCATGCGACTGTCATCGAGCGACTCTGCAACTCGACGGCAAGTATGCGGAACTTTGAACAAAATATATGCAGCCTATCGTTGCGTCTAGTCGTAGTCGCAAGTCGCATAGTGTGCGCCATGTCTAAGATCCGCTGCACACTAGCGACAAATAGCATGGTTAGCTCTGATGTAGATTCGTCCACTTTAAAATTGCGCGCCCCGCCAATGCATTTGCGTACATACATAAAAGAATGTCGTACACGTAATACGCTCAATTTAATTACCGTCGTTAGTTATTCAGTCACTAGTTTGTAGCAGTGGCTCTTATCTTCATCTCAGTTATAGTCCTTTCAGCCTGACAGCTGCAACCCGAAAGCAACTTTATTGCAACGAATATAAAGATCACTCTAATTTAGATAGAATAGAGATGATGCCTAAAAATTTGTTTTTGGTCCGACTGGTAAATTTAAAAAAAATATTAGACACGGTATTTTTTTGTTTTTGTTTACGTAATTAAAAGATGGATCACCATATTTTTTTGATTGGCGTGTCTTGTGATAGGCGTGTCGTCACGTCACATTTTAAGTCAATGTATCAACACTAAAATGCGACATGACGACACGCCTATGTAGACTTTGTACTTAGTTGTGACGTAGCGAGCTCACTCTCCAATTTTAATGCGTTTTAACTAAGTAATTTTTTATCAATATGATAAAGCAAAAATACATGTCTAACATTTTATTATCATTTAACTGACGGACTAAATACAATTTAATTTTTTTTACCCAGGCATCATCCCTATTGCCAGTCACAGCAACCAAATAGCAACCTTATTGTAACGTAGAAAAAGATCACTTTGATTTTGACACTGTCAAAATCAGAGGTAAATTAAAGGACTGTCACTGTAGTGAAGAATTTGAGTGTATTGCGTATAGGTACTTTGCATGTTAAACGGATATCAGATGCTTCACTCAAGTGAAGATTCATTTTTGTTTCATTCCACGTTCACACGACACAGACGAAATTATATCGGAATGAACGGTTCGCTCCTTTCATTTCATTTTCGATTATTCCAACATCGTTGGATCTGTTCACTAATGAATTCATTTTTCACTTTTGATTGACATTGTGCTCAGACATTCCCCTTCGAATGAAAGATGCCGAATGTAAGTAAAAAAGTGAAGCGTCTGAAATCGGCTTTAGCCCGAATGCAGTGAAAACGAGCACAATTTTAAAGAAAATGAGCGTTTACTCTGAGCGGAAGGTGATTTTATCGCGCACTGGATATTCAACTCTCGATGTTGAGCCGAGCATTGAGAATCCAACAGAGAAAATCCCAGCGCGTCAAAAAAATACATTGTTAGATTTTCAACTCTCGGTGCTAACCAGTGCGTTGATAATACAGTGCCCGAAAAAAAAAATGGCCCGTGGGTACGAGGGTTGGGTAAGATGGTAGAAGTCACTTCATCGGCGCCGTGCGTCTGAGTCGTTGTAAGTGCGTGGTCTCCTTGCCTATGCTCCGTGTTGAGTACCAGCTCACCTGCGGAAGGGGCAGCATTGGCCGCTTCTGTAAAGCATAAGCATAGCATAATCAGCCTAATGTTCCCACTGCTGGGACACAGGCCTCCTCTCGGTGAGAGGGAGTAGGCCGTATGCCACCACGCAGGCCCAGTGCGGGTTGGTAGATGTCACATGTCTTCGAATTTTTGGTTCTAGGACATGTTTTTTCTAAAGGCAAAACGCGTTTTTTCGTAAAGAAACCGTGCCGTGTACAAAGGGCCTTATATTCGAATTAGATAAATAATTTTTATGTTTTGTTTGCGTAAATATGACACTTCGGGCTTTTAGAAAGAGATGGCACAAACGAATGAATGATGTATCTTCCTAAAGTCTGTTTAGTAATTTTTTTTACCGACGAAAAAAAAGGAGGAGGTTCTCAATTCGACACGTATATATTTTTTTTAATGTATGACCACGCATAACCTTTTTTCTTGTTTAGATATAGCTTTTTAGTTTATAAATACGACATACCGGTATTGCCCTCTCGCTCTTGCAGTGGCTATTTGAAGACGAGTGTGGACTGACGATGTTTCTGTAAACGAGAGAAAACAGATTTATTAAGAAGTACTTATCTAATGTGGATAAAAACTGCCACTTGATCACTTCAGATGTCACTACTGTCCATTGATGAGTTTGACAGCTAGGTGTCACTATAATATCGTTATATTTTTTTAAACGAGCTATTCTGCTAGGCCGCGTTCTATTTGAAAGCGATACGGACCGTCGCTTGCGCTCATGTCACTTATTCGTTGAAATTGAACGCTCGGTCGCGCCGACAGAGGGCGTCTTCCAGTTTTGTGAACAAAAACTGACAAATGCACTCGACCATCGCGTATTCGCTCGGTGATTGCTTTTAAATAGGACGCAAATTAGGTAGGCAAATTGGCAACTTATATTTTTTTATTAAACCGCACAAAATCTGAAGAAAAAAAAAACAGATACGTCAAAAAATCATAAATAATGAGTGACATCACCGTGTGCAAGAATATTATGGTTATTATCTCGGTTCCGGAGATGTACGCATTAGCTCCATTTTTTTTTTTTTGCAAAAGTGAAATAGTTTGGCATTCTGTCTGCCTAACATATTGTATCCCATGATATATTTATGCATAATATTGTCTATTAGAAGCCATTTCAAGCAAAAAACCGACCCTTTAAAATGTAAGCTTCAATTTCATCGAGCGCGTTTTTTCGATCCACTGCGTAGCTTCATCTCTTTCTAGAGAGTGGAACTTTAGACCCTAACTAAGGCACAGGCCACTTACCCCAACGAGGCTCGTTTGATGGTTGACGCATTGTTCTGTAGTAAGATCCTGGCCGGAGGCGGCGCCAGCGACCCGCTAGCTCGCCAACTGTCACAAATTATTACATGTTCCTATGAGTGCCATTAAAGGTAAATATCGTCTCCTTACTGATAAAACATGATACATTCATTTTTTTAGGAAATCGAGATATAAATGCAAGTTTTATGTAATGTTTTACGCGCTATATCCTGGTAAAGAAGAGAAACCGAATAAATGCTATGTCCAATGGCTGCAGAGATATTGAGTTTTAAAAGTGATATCTACTCACATTTGGAAAAAAATATACCAGTATTACATAATAAATAATCGTATGGATACTTCTACTTGGTTTGCTAATTTCTCTACAGCAAAAACGTAATAAATGCCATACTATTGTACCAGTAAGAACGAGACCCATCGATCACAGTTGTCACCTTGTGCTCGAAAAACTACGAAATTCTGGAATTATCACTTTCTTCAAAAATGGTGAAGGAAAATATCGTGACGAAATCAGCATGCCTGAGAGATATTTCTCGACGGTATTCGAAGTCAAGTCAGAGGCCTATGGGCGGCTTTAAAACTCTGACACCAGGTTATTCAGTAACCACACGAAAAGAAGAAGGCCCTCCAGAAACTGTTTGATTCCGTCATGCTCGAGGGCAAAACGCCACAGGCTTGGAACAGAGGTGTGGTGATAATACGGTATGATATAATAGAAAGGCGACAATACCTAATTCCCTAAGAATTATAGACCCATCTCACTTCTGAGCCATGTCTACATGACTTCCAGCCTCCCCCGAACAAGCCGGAGTTCGTAAAAGGTCCGTAGACCACATACATACGCTGCGACAAGTTATACAAAAAACCGGAGAGTATAACCTGCCTATTTGCTTAGCGTTTGTGGAAAGCCTTTGATTCGAGATCGATCGATCGAGACATACTGCAGTCTCTTTAACGGTGCCCGATTGACTATCGGTACATCGAGGTGCTGAAGTGTCTGTACGAAAACGCCACTATGTCAGTCCCTCTCCAGGACCAGACCTCGAAACCCTATCTTTGTGCAGCGAGGTGTGAGACAGGGAGACGCTATCTGTCCGAAACTGTTCACCGCTGCACTGGAGGATGTCTTCCAAGGTTCTGGACTGGAAAGGGCTAGGCATCAACATCAATGGCGAGTACATCCCTAACCGTTGGTTTGCCGACGACATAGTTGTCATGGCTGAGACTATGGAGGACCAGTACAATGCTCGATGACCTCAGTAGAGGTTCCGAAAGAGTAGGTCTTATAATGAACATGGACAACAACAACAGATCATTTCAAATGTCCAGTAACACCCACCCTTATGAAGATCGGAGACGCTACACTCGGAAGTTGTGGACGAGTATGTTTAGCTAGGACAAACTGTCCAGTTAGACTAAGAATTCACGGAGCAGTTTTCACCCGCGCCCGCCGCGGTGGTGGCGCTGCGGTTTTATTTCTGAACTCACGAGACCGGTGATTTGCGCGGTCACGCTCCCGTCGCGGTTGAGATCATCGCCCGCAAACTTGGCGGGCGATGATCTCAACCGCGACGGCAGCGTTGGGCGGTTGCAAGACGGGCGCAAAAAATGGCGTCGGATTTCTGTACGGCGGTCATGGCGGGCGACCGCAGTATCCGGCGGGGCGGGGGGTACTGCGGTCGCCCGCCAAGCGATCGCAGAGCGCGCGGGCGCAACCCGCCGAGGCGGCGGGTGACTGCCGCCCGCGCGATTCTACAAGGTGCCCACGCGCGCTGTGGGTGTAAAACGCGTCGTGAAATGTGCTCTTACTTTTTGCATATAAATCTACATCCTACAGAAGCTGCGGGTCTACGCAGCGGGCGCGGGTTTAAACCGCTCCGTGACTTCTTAGCCAGGTAGGTCCAACTTCGAGAAAGAGGTCACTCGTCGAATCCGACTCGGCTGGGCAGCGTTCGCGAAACTATACCTTCTCGTCTCATATACCACAGAGTCTCAAGACGAAAGTTTTTGACCAGTGCGTGTGGCCAGTGATGATCTATAGGACTGAAACGTAGTCGTTCACAATGGGCCTTATTAGAAGGCCCATTGAAGTCAGCGAAAGGGCAATGGAGAGGGCTATGCTTGGACTTTCCCTATGTAGTCGAATCACAAATTAGAGACCCGCAGGAGAACCAAGGTAACCGACATAGCCCGAAGAATTGCCAAACGTAAGTGCAATGGGCTGGGCACATTGCTCGCAGAGCAGCATAATTATAGCGATAAACCAGAGTATAAAAAGTATAGTAGGTATTTAATTTGACAAATTATTATTGTACTTTCGGAATAAATTATTTAAATGATGGTGAAAACCGCATCTAAATCCATTGCGCAGTTTAGAACAATGCGGTCAACACACAGATACGACAAGCTACTTTAATTTATAATATAATGTACAGAAGATGCTCCTCACCTTGGTAGACCATCCCCTGCCTTCCTATAGAACTCCACGCGTTTATCACCGACCCTGTTGGGACAACTGCTGAGTCTCATAGTTCGGTCCTCCTCCAGGCTAACTTTCCTCACAAACGGCGTCCTCATAGTCTTGTTCCTCGTGATCTTGGCATCTTGGCCGTCGGCGCTGGAATGTTCCTCAATGCTAGGCAGCCGCGGGTCGAGGCCGCCGTCGCCATTGTCGTAGACTTTGTAAACGGGTTTCTTTAGCCCGTAGATACTGTTGATGGGTCTGTTGATAATCCTCGGGCTCGGCAGCTGGCTCTTTTTGGCGGAGGGTGTGACTTGCGGGGGGGGTGCGGCTTGCGGGTGGGGTGCGGCTTGCGGGTTGCAGTTCTGGAAGTGTTCGGGGCCTCGGAGCCGCGGCGGCGACACGGGCAGCGGGCGCGCGGGCTGCGCGGACAGCGGCCGCGGCTCGCGCACGTGGGCGGCGCGGCAGGGCGAGAGCGGGCGCGGCTCACGCATGTGGGCGGCGCGGCAGGGCGAGAGCAGGCGCAGCTCGCGCTCGTAGCTGGCGCGGTAGGGCGGCGGCGTGCGCGGCGCGGGCTCGGCCACGCCGGCGCTCCACAGCAGGTCGGTGCCGGGCGCGGCGCCGGCCTGCTGCACGTGCGTCTTGATGTTGTACATACCGCCCACCGGACCGAAGGGGTCGGCCCTTATCTCGGCCACTACGTCTATCGCTGGCCTCGAGCACAGCTCTGATATTTGCCTGTATATCTGCAAACGAATGTGCCTTTCAATAGGGATGTTAACTTAATTTTTTTTAATGGCCGTCTTGTAGATTATTAAAAAATATTGGACACGTATTTTTTGTTTTTTTACGTAATCAACAGATTACGGCGATACATTGAGGAGTAGGCAGGACGTTAAAATGTGGTATGACGTCACTGGCCGGTAGATTTTATACCGGCTTGTGACGTAGCGAACTCCCACTCCGCAACTTTAATGCGTTTTATCTAAACCATTTTTTATTATTACGATAAAGCAAAAAATATGTGTCTAATATTTTTTTATTATCTTACTGACGGACTAATTAGTTTTTTTATTTTTTTTTACTCCAGTCAGCATCCGTATTGTATATGATACAAACGTATGTATGCTAGTACACCTGGGGGCCTATCGCGACCTCTTATAGTAGTATTATTTCAATCTTACTTCAGTGTGGGAAAGAGATGGAGCTATACAATACGTATAGCGAAGTGTTATTCCATACATTTGAAAATCTGAAAATCTGCTATTCCATACATTTTGACCGTGTAGGTATTGTACTTTTCCATGAAACAGCAGATTTTTTTTAGAGCAATGGTGGCCCATTGGTATCGGCCCCGACTTACGAGTTGTAGGTCGTGGATTCAAACCCAAGCAGGCGCTTTACTTTGTGTAAATAATTTCATCACCACTGCTCTCAAAACGGTGAAGGAAAACATCGTGAGGAAACCGGCATGTCTTAGAACCAAAAATTCGAAGACATGTGACATCTACCAACCCGCACTGGGCCCGCGTGGTAGTTTACGGCCCACTCCCTCTTACAGAGAGGAGGCCTGTGTCCCAGCAGTGGGAACATTAATAGGCTGATTATAATGATCACATTGACATTGTTGAATATTTAGAACAAAATGACAAGACTACTAATTGTAAATTATTATATTTTTTTAATTATTGTGAATGCGAGGACTAGATCATTTTATTTCTTTCTCATTTAGTTGATGATGGTCTGGCAGTTTGAGTTATGCGGCCTACCCATACGTCCTTTATTTGGTATTGTTCGTCGGGTCGTTGAGCTCCTTAAGTTCTGAGTTGAGCTACACTATTACTGACACATGCTTGCACTGACTCGACAGATCCACTCAAATATATGTGTAGTTGTTTCCTCAAAAGACCGTTTCAGACACTAATCTACATGGTCCTAATTATGGCCTGACCAAGAATTATGTCTGGACTTTAAAAAAACCTCCGAGTTTGTTTCGGCCTTCGCGAAAAGCCGACCTCATCTATAAATGATGCATGAAAGTGATTCCGATATCCTATTTACAGAATAAACAATTGTTTTCAATTTCATAGGAAAGCCCTTTCAAATTAATCAGCTGCAAAAAAAGAAATAATAAGAAATATATAAATTAATAAGATTGGTTATCCCTATGTTGATCAACCGTGTACCGTGTCGGTCGGTGCACCTACCTCTCTGTTAACGGCTGCCTCGACGACTCCGAAGGGGTGTGTTTTCATCCTCATGCCCGGTCGCCGCACCCAGCGGTGTCGAGAGGCCTCCTCGATCTTCATCCGGACCTCTACGTTTGGCTCCAAGAGATGCTGTATAAACGCTTTGCACTCTGCGAATAAAATCACATTCGTCTAGCTCATTTCGTAGGTTATTATGGAGACAGAATAGAATTAACAGTTGCAACGACACAAGACCAAGGTTCAGGACATGACCCTAAAAATCAAAAGAGTAAAGTGGAAATGGTCTGGACACATGATAAGAGGGAAGGAGAAATGGAGCAAAATAGTTACCCAGTGGTACCCAAGAAACGGCTAAAGAAAGAGAGGTAGACCACAGAAAAGGTGGGCTGATGACATCAGAGAGGTCGCTGTAACCACATGGGGCAGATTGGCCAGAGAGAGACAGGAATGGAGAAAGTTGGAGGAGGCCTTTGCTGATTGGCAAATGTGGCCGTCACCTCCTTCTGCAAAGCAGTAATTCACGCGAAGGAGGAGGCGGAGCACGTGAGGGAGAGGCAAATTTCGTGCCCTCACGCCCCTAGTCACCGCAGGAGCCGCCCAGCGCGTCGGGAATCCCGGCCACCGTAGGCACGAGCTTGCGGACCGTGAGCAATGGGTAGCTCGCCGTCCGATAAGAATCAGGCCCGGGTCGACGGCGTATTGTGTTCCACGCGCTCCTCAAAGAGATGTTAGCACAACTGACGGGGTCCGCTATGGCCGATGCCTGCCAGGGTTGCGAGAATGTCTGAAAGGGTTACCGTGGCCCCTGGCAAGTACAATCATGCAACTGAAGGAACACGGGTTTTAGTCAGTAAGAGTCTGACACGCCCTCCCGCTCCGCCCAGAGCGGAAGAAGTTATTTGATAATATGTCAACCAACCAAAAAAAAAGATTAAAGAAAGGCTATTAATAAAAATAAATGATGCGATGATGATAACTACATACACTTGTCATTAAAAAAATCGAAACACTACCTAGATTTTCTATCTGGCGACAAATAACCAAAAATTAAAGAAAAATTCTTAAAAAAAAACTATACTTAATTCTATTAGCTGGCAGTTTGAATTTTCATCCGATAAATGAAATGCATTTTTTTGAGGCAACGCGTTAAATCGGAGTACAGTTAGCCAAGGTACGCACGGGCGATTTTTCCCTTGGCGATTGTTTTTTTGTGCACTGGATTTTCAACGCTATGCTTAGCGCCGAGAGTTGAAAATTCAACAGTGTATTTTTTCAACGCGCTGGGACGAGTATGTCCCAGCGCGTTGGATTCTCAACGCTCGTCTCAACACCGAGAGTTGAAAATCCAGTGCGCGATAAAATTCCACCGCGATATTTTTACGCGAACGTGGGCTTAATTGGTGTGTAATAAACACAAAATACCAGTCTGTTCTCTCATCATGCCGCACTGCTCAGCTATAACGTTTTCGCCTTTATAAAGTTGTTGCATGCAGTCTGGTTTTGATATAACGTCCACATGTTTAACTATACAGTATATTGTATCAATCGCATGCATAATAATTATATTATATTATATTTTATGGTAGCTTCGCGTTTGACCACCATCTGAAATTATGGTAAGCGATGATGTGAATATTGCTAAATTGTCGTTCCAAGTGTGTTTTTTGCAATTAGTTAGAGTGCGTATTTTCAATGAAATAGTGTTCTTTTTGTTACACCTCCATCCTCATGAATGACTCCAATTTTCAGCCTGTTTTAGGGCTTCTGAGTGTTACCTAAATCACATCACATAAAAATAAATCATTTTTGTTACAGATCCGACGTTATCGCGCCGCCTGGAGTTGTTATACGAACATTTTCTGAATTTTCATGAACTGACAGTGAAGTGATTCCAAAGAGGTTCGATCGTACTGTTTGTGATTTTGTTAAAATATACGCTCAACTGTAATCGCGTTCAAGTTTTTAAAGCCCCGTCTGCCGCAGTCGGAAATAAATATCAATAATCAAACCAAAACTAAAACAATAGTTTATATTTTAATGAGACTTTAAACAATAATAAATATTTTTAACGTTTTTCTTTCTTTTTGTACGTTTTTAATAAATGATTGTCACATAATTTAAACTAACTTAAATCATTTAATACACAAGCGGTTTTCCAACCATCTGTGACTTACCTACGTCCGGTTTCTGGAACGAAAATCAACACCACTGCTGTGATTGACACGTTGCTGATTTTCCTTCTAGAAACCGGTTAATATAGTAAATTGTCAGTACCCGGGCGTGATGGTAATATAGTAAAGGTATCTTATATATGAGATGGTAATATAGCACACAGCGGGCGTGGTGCGGCGGGGCGCGGCGTGGCGGGGCGGCGACGTGGCGCTGGCGTGACGGCAGCGGTCACATTGCGGGCGTGATCACGTCCCGCCCCGCCGCGAATTGAGAGAGAAAGAATGAAAATAAAGTAATCAGTTATAAGTTAAAAGTAACTAAGTTAGTTACAAGTAACTTATTATAGTTACAGTTATAAGTTAACGTTTTAAGCTTTAATACAATCTCTCAATTCTGAATGTAACCGCGTCGCGCCCCGCCCCGCCGCTTCTGACTTGTATTCACGCTCGACGCGGCGGCGGTCGCGCCGGGCGGGCCGGCTCTGTGTGGAGTCGTCCGTAATATCTAGTACATTACAACTGCTCAGCGTCACGTCGCCGTCCCGTCCCGCCACGCCACGCCCGCTGTGTACAGATCTTGCAGACCTTAAAGCTACGACTACGGCGCGCGCGGAGCGTTGCTTGCGCGTGAAGCCGCGCGTGATGGTAGTATAGTAAAGCGTTAGTAACCGGGCGTGACTGCGGCGAGCGCGGAGCGTTGCTTGCGCGTGAAGCCGCGCGTGATGGTAGTATAGTAAAGCGTTAGTAACCGGGCGTGACTGCGGCGAGCGCGGAGCGTTGCTTGCGCGTGAAGCCGCGCGTGATGGTAGTATAGTAAAGCGTTAGTAACCGGGCGTGACTGCGGCGAGCGCTGAGCGTTGCTTGCGCGTGAAGCCGCGCGTGATAGCGGCGCGCAGCTGGGGCCGCGACCTGCCCTCGCCGGCCTCAGCGCCAGTGAAGGGCAGCCCGCCCGTCACCATGCCGTACACAATCACGCCTCTGCAACATACAAGCATACCCTTTTTGGGGTTCCTAATCCAAAGGGTCTACGCCGCCTGTCTGTCTCTACCTCTAGACTGTTTTCTTTAGAACCGTAATAGAAAGACAACATACTATTATTATATTAGAGTCTGTTGTGTCCTACAGGACAAAGGCCAGAAAGATAAGGCGTGACGAGTTAGACTCTAAAAGACAATAGGCTAGTTGACATTTATTGCTTGCTTCCTTGTGCTTTATTTATCTTAAAAATATGAATATTTCAGCGAATTATTGACCTAATCTTACATTTATATATCGCAATTTAATGTTGATTTTCAAACTTTATGCTGTCATGGCGGCTCGAATGTCATCATACTTTTCTTTCCGTAATTCATTTTTAACCGACGAAAAAAAAAGGAGGAGGTTCTCAATTCGACACGTTTATTTTTTAATTTTTTTTTTTTATTTATGACCACGCATAACTTTTTACTGAGTGGTCCGATTTGAACGATTCTTTTTTTATTGGGAAGGGTATACCTCGAAGTTGTTCCCATAAAAAATTAAAAATTGAAACCCACCCGTAAGTGTAAAAAAATTGGGGTTGATTGATGTTTCACGTACTGAATTTTCAACTGTGAACCGATTCTGTTGTAATTTCGCACACATATGTAGTTCTGATGACACAACTACACAATAAAGACATGGAGTTGATCTGATGATGGAGTCAGAAGACAGTCGCGAGAGCTCCTCACCAGTTTACAGCAGCTACATCGTGTTTGGGCTTATTTCATTCCCCCTGATGAGAACTTTACACCTAGCTGGGGTATGACTGTCATCGACGGTCAGAGGTTGAGGCAAACATTAAAACCGCCAGGCCACGGAACGGGCGACGCGAACGGCGCGGCGTTGCGTCTTCCGGGGCGAAATTCTATACATTTGTTTTAGTCGCAAGACGCTTCGCCGTTCGCACCGCGCGAATTTTCGCTGTAGCGAATGTCCCGTGGCCAGGCGGTTAATAGTAACTCAAAAGCTTAAAATAAAAAACTTTTTTGCAAAAAGTTAAACCGACGAAAAAAACTGAAAAGCGAAAAATAAAAACTTTTTTGCAAAAAAAGCGAAAAATAAAAAATAACTATGTATTTAGTGACAAATTGATGACCTTCAAATAACAAATTTTGAGGAAGCGCCAAAGAAACATATTATAATTAACTAGCTGCCCGTCCCAGCTTCGCATACCCGTAGCCCTAATTAGCAATAAATTAAAATTGCGGCTATAAATTGAGATTTAAACTATCCTATCTCTCAAGTTGGATCGAACTGCACATGGTGTGCGAATTTTATTATAATCGGTTAAGTGGTTTAGGAGTCCATTGAGGACGAACATTGTGACACGAGATTTATATATATTAAGATTACATAAAGCGTAAAATGTTAGCTTGATAGATCTTCGTTGAATGTGTTTTAGGCGCCGCCTCAAAATTTGTTATTTGAAGGTCATCAATTTGTCACTAAATACATAGTTATTTTTTATTTTTCGCTTTTTTTGCAAAAAAGTTTTTATTTTTCGCTTTTCATTTTTTTTTCGTCGGTTTAATTTTTTGCAAAAAAGTTTTTTATTTTTACAGTTGTACATGGGTTAGATAAAGTAGGAATGTGTAGGTACAACCCACGACACCTTAATCGAGCTAGACAGTTCCAGTATGAGATGACATCGCATTGTATAGGATTCCCGTGCAGGGTCAAATTAAATTAGCTAGCATAACTCCGCAGACGTGATGGGTTTCGATATTCAAACACGATAAAATAGTGAGAATGTTGATGATGATACATTTTTTGGGATCATCTACCGCTAGTGCTGTAAGTAAGTACTTGAAGTATGAGTTAAGAATATCAGTTTTTTTTTTGTTTTAACGTGTTGTGATTTCGATACTTGCCCATATAACCGCCTCGAAGTTTTCACAAAAAAAAAACGGGTTTATCAGATACTTGAAATATCAGTTTAAACTGTCGTTGTCGTAAAAACAAACATGACATTTTGTTTTTGACACTCATCACATTTGCGGAGTTTAGTTAACTATTTTAATTAGACCCTGTATAGCGTTTAACTTGTTGTTTCTTTAGAGATGATTGTGACTAGAAAGGGGGTGACTACCGAGATGACCACTAAGGGCGTGCGCAAACTGTCGTACGGGACGGCAGAGGATTTTAAATTAATCAATTGAATTTAATACTTATCTAATAGAAATAAGGTATATATTGCAATGCTTGCTAAAACTGTGCTGCGAGGCTCCGCGATGCTCGAAGCTTGATCACCGAGCATTGAAATTTAAACCTTATTTCGATTGAATAAGTATAAAATTCAAAGAATACATTTAAAATCCTCTGCCGTCCCGTCCGCCAGTGTGCGCAGGCTATAATAGAGAAGTATGGAAGAAACAGACATGTTGAGGCGACCCTAAATAAATTTGTATCAGGGTAAGAGAATGATGATGCTGATAGCTACATGCTCCATAGGTCGACTTCGGGCCCGTATCTTCGGCCGTCGACGAACAGTTCCGGCGCCGCGTACTCCAGCGAGCCGCACGGGGTCCGCAGCGCCGCTCCGCCGCTCCACATGTTTGATAGCCCGAAGTCTACAACCAAAGTATAATAATTATAATTTTAATAAGCCTGATGTATTTGCGGTGGATCAAATAGACAAGCGCGCAATGATTGTTGACATAAAATAATGGTCCAACATGACGCGAGCCTCGTGTAAGACGAGAAAGTAGGAGATAATAATTATAGTGCAACAAGTGTGTGCGCAAACACAGGTGCACTCTTCTCCTTTACTGTTAAATCCGACGCGACGAGGAAAATATATCAGGCGCAGAACCAACGCACAGTGGAGTATTTATATCAAATTTCTGGCCAAAATAGAATGAAGGCATTTGTATGCTCAAAATTGATTCGAAAGACCATTTAGATGCAAAAGTACCTTTTATTTGGCAAAATATTAAAACTAACAGCAATTAAAAACAAAAAAAAAATTCGTGTCCAAATTCTTCTTGGGGCAATTTTTAACGAAACCATATAGTTCTTCATAGGAGAAAGTCTTCATGTCACCTGATAAATCTGAAAAAGAAATGAAGAACTTACAACCTTTATAACATTCTCAAAATTCAATATTATTTAGCATACTTTATCTCTTAGTCTTAAAAAAAAAGGCGCAACTACGCGCAAGTTTTTTTTTCGTAAACATGTTCTAGAATACATAAACTTTGCCTTGTTACAAAAAATTTTGCCCGATAAAACCTGACACATAAACAAAAAGCTTCGAGTTTGATTTTAATTTTTAAAAATTCCTTTTATAACAACTAATATGAATCACAAATATTTAACTATATTAATAGAAACATTAAAAATAAATACTAATAAAATAAAGCACATACCTTCTTCTCCAATATCCATTATAAATCTTTACTTAATTGCACCAACAAACACAGTAAACGTAAATTGAATGACACTATAAATCGGGAGCTACAAAAACAATTACGTGCATCCGTAAGAGCAGGTAGATTGTGACTGACAAAACAAGCGGGGGGCGAGTTTATAACTCAAGTGGCCTGTTTATGACGCTGTGGTTATCCTACTACACGAAAAAACAACTTTCAATGCGAAACAATAGAGTTGAGTTTTCTGACTTTTGACCGGGTTCGTCCATAGTAGTACTCCACCGTGCAACGGCTTTCCGAGACACGCGGATATCGCACCACCAACTTCCAAACGGGCTGCTACTGAGAAATTCGAAAATCGAAAACCCAATAACACTGCCTGACCTGGGAATCAAACCCAGAACTACTGTCCACTGGAACGGAGAGGAGAAGAGCGGATCGAAGCTGTGCCAATATTAACCAGTGGAATTCAAACCATAAAATCTCCGCACCGCTTCAGTGGACAGGGATTTGCGAACTAGTTTAAAATTTCATACAAAACCGGGAAGCGTTGCGAGGAAGCGGAGCGGGGAAGCGGAGCGATGAAGCGGAAAAACCCTGCCGCGGGGTATTGCAGCCCGCTCAAATTACGCGTCGCGTGAACTGGTCCTAGATCCGCAACACCGTTCCGCACTACGTCGCTCCGCATCAATGGACAGACAGTCCGCAACTCCGCTCCGCATAACTCCCTCACTCTGCTCCACTTCCTCGCTCCGCATCACAGGCCGGCCGGACAGCATTAGGCTGTTGTAACGTTAAACTAACTGTTCTGGGAAATTGAACCCTGAACTATAGGTTTTAAATTGAAAATTCATCACGACGTAAAGACAAGAACGCTAGTTCTAGAAAACTGAGAGACCAGAGAGCTAAGAATATTTTAAAACATAACCGGGCAGTAAGCTAAAAGTAATAAAAACATCTTACCAACAATTTTGATGAATTGCTTAGTACTGTCCAGCATGATGTTTTCCATTTTCAAGTCGCTGAAAAACAATAATTAATGTTAAGACAACACATGACAAAAGGGGACACTCAACCCTGCAATTTGGCAAGATCATTGTTAAAGTTATAATAGGAATACCGGCTCTACCTACCTACACAAGGTAGAGACAAACAACAATAAATTAAACGGCGTGTTTCTAATGACGTTCCCATTCTGCATACAAGCATTCAATCGTGTCATACTTTCTAGCGGTGACATGACTTTGTACGAACTTCTGTCTAATGTCAAAAATATGTACGAGAAATGTACGAAACTGTACGCTAAATAAAAAAAAAAAAGTACTTTATAGACTTCGCAGAAAACAATAATCAACGTGTCACCACCGCCAGGAAGTATTGTTTCTAGCGGGCGCTATAATTTCACAAAGTAGTATTCCACTTTTAGACTATATTATGGGCCAAGAAAAATGTACGGAAAGTGTATGTTCAATTCATCTATAACAGTTTGGGTATATATATACTCATAGGTATATTAATTTCGGTCCGGAATAGACGATTCACAAGGTTTGAAAACTGAGGGTAGTCCAAATATTTTTATAGATTAGCTACCCTCGCATTTTGACATATAGAACAGGAATGGATTCATTATTAAAAAAATCTCATCTCCTCCTCCTCCTTACATCCTCCGACCAGACGGGTGTTATGTCTGGCGGGCAACTGCCCGTAAGTTGATTTCGGATAGTATATTATCTATGTCGTTCGCGCGGTAAACTTAACTGTGCGATGCAGAATTTGTGTGATGTCATGTCTCTTTGCTGCGTAGTTCGTATGTGGCGGTGTACCGCTACAGATACTTACCATTTTATTATTGTCGCACTACAGGGCAAATAAAGCAAGTCATACAGAGAAGGCATTGACCAGCATGCTTGCTAACGATAGGGTAGCGATTTCAGACTGATATTAACTATAAGTCCAGGATTTCTCACGATATTTTTCATCACCGATGACGTCGGTAATGTCCAAGATAAATCCATAAAATCTCACTTGTCAAGACTTTGTTAAAAAGTATTAAAATGGTGAGAATACCGGTGAACAACGCCGCGAGCGTGCATGTGGCGCACGGCCGACACAAGTTGCGCGGCGAGAGCGCGCGCGCGAGGCTCCGGCAGGCCGCGCGCGGCTCCGCGCGCACCCAGCACGTGCGCGCACAGGTCGCCGCCGCCCGCTGCCTCCATCACCACGTACAGGCGCGGCCCGTGCTACAACAGCCACCAAAGCTTAGCTTCTATATCAGGTGCCGTCATATCGGTCATATAAATTCGGTGGAGTGATCCTTTGCACTGCTATACCGACAGTCGAAACGAGATTTAGCGTAAACATAATATTTGCGTCTTGCTTCGGCGCAAGATATTCGGTGAGATAGTAAAGCTTCGATACCATTTCAATAAGAATGCGTTAATTTTCAACAACGCTCTCCAAAAGTGGAAAATTGTAGGTTAGCCTAGTAGCTTTATCTCTCACTAGCTGCGCCCCGCAGTTTCACCCTCATAAGTCTTGATCCCGTGGGAATATCTGGATAAAAAGTATCCTATGACCTAAAACAGGTCATGGTCTACCCATGTGCCAAATTTCATCCAAATTCGTTCAGCCGTTTTGGCGTGAAAACGTAACAAACAAACATACAAAAATCCAAAAAATAAAATCGTTGCTCTTTTTAATTAAAATATTAGTTTACTTTAGATTAGATGGTGATAATATTATTATAACGTAACTGAACAAACTATAGAATACTAGCTGTTGCCCGGGACTTCGTCTGCGATCCTTTCTGAAATCTGTTCAGCCGTTTTAGCGTGAAAGCAACAAACTAACTAACTCACTTTCGCATTTGTTAGGATAATATAACTTATACAGCCTACCATCATAGTCTCGTAGAGGGCCGCGATGCACGGGTGGCGTAGCTTCGCCATCACCCTCGGTTCACGGTGGAGGTTTCGACGGGCATACTCCTCTTTTATACACGTCAAGTCTATGATCTTTATTGCCACCTTAAACAGACAAGTTTTCGTGAACTATCAAGCAGGTATAGACTCAGACCAAGACATAGTGCTGCGAACAATACAGTGAAGCATGCCAAAACTCCACCTCCGCTCTGTGCATACACGCTCACACGCACACATTTACAATCAAACTACACCTCGCTAAGTGCACACTTGTTTACGAAACCAGCCCCGAAACAAACAGCGTTATCCATAGTGACGACACTGTGGACAACGCTATGTCTTGGTTTTTGTCTGAGGGTAATATGTATATACATTTTATCGAAGTACCTATGTAGGTAGGTACTAATGTGTCAGTTCTACAATCCAAGCACAGGATTTATAGTTTTTACAAAAAAAGTTACCTACGTAATAAAGGCATTTTATAGGCCAAAGAGAATATTCTCCTTTGTAAAAACGATGCCTACACGTTCATAGGTAGTCTGTGAACTGCACCATCAAATGTGGTGAGATCGTGAACTAACGCGAACATATCATGCCATGCCAAGATTGACGCGGTTCATCATTTAGTTAACCAGGCCAAGGACATCTAATCTTTCGTTCAGGGTTAGGAGATGACTGAATACCTCATGAATTTAGGTGGTAAGGGGACTTTAACTTAATCGAAGCTCCGGCGTAACGGTTAGTAGTTAATATTACATTTTGGTTACCTTTTTTCCTATTATCCTATGTGTAGCCTCTTCAACTCTCGCAAAGTGTCCTTTCCCCAGTACTTTGCCAGTCATCAGATAATTCCCAACACTGTAAACTTGTCCCTTATTCCTGGTCATATTGGCAGTCTTCATACTAAACTATACTCACTAATTTTGACTCATAATTATATTATTTCAACCGCGAAAAAAACGTATTTATACTAACAATGCAAATCACACGTTTTCTCACACGATTATTATCGTATTTACTTGTAAACGTCATAATAAATGCTTGGGTACCATCTTTTGTTTGGTCTTCGAAATTGGAACTATTTATTGACGGGCGTGACATTTGATTGGACTATTTTTAACGGCTAAATGTAACCGCCAGTGCCCCTGCACGTTGAACGGCGGCACAAAATAGGTTTCTTAATTGGCTCCGCGTTTATTGTCAATTAAAGTGATTGTGATATCAAACGGCCCGCCTAGCTGCCGGCGTACATCAATCAAATGACTCATTATCAGCCTATTAATGTTCCCACTGCTGGGACAGACTTCCTCTCTGTGAGAGGGAGTGGGCTGTAATCTACCACGCGGGCTCGGTGCGGGTTGGTAGATGTCACAATGTCTTCGAATTTTTGGTTCTAGAACATGCCGGTTTCCACACGATGTTTTCCTTCACCGTTTTGAGATCAGTGGTGATGAAATTATTAACACAAAGTAAAGCGCCTGCTTGGGTTCGAACGCACGACCTACAACTCATAGGTCGGGGCCGTTACCTCTGGGCCACCACTGCTCTCCAAACCACAAATGATTAGATACTAGCGATGAATAATAGAATAGAGGTAGGTAGGTAACTAGGCTTGACCCGCAACGGCCGCAACTAATAAATTTGTGGGTAGTCACTATTTCCGAGGTGTTAAGGTTTTAATTTCTCTTGATATTATGAAATGAGATGAAGTCGAGCTTTCAGCGAGTAGTTGGGTAAATCTGCGCTTAGTGCAGAGTAAGGCCGCACTCACTTTGGACACGAATTTGTATCGTACGTAAACGTACGATTGTGTTCGTACAAATTGCGTGCGCACACTGAATACGTTTATCTCCGTCAAATAGGTAGTGTTCCGGTAATATCGCATTGAACGCATGAAAAATCTCAACAAATTCGGATTATTTTCGGACGTTGGAACTATATAGACGTACGTATGCGTACGACTGCTTCGCACAATCGAGATGTCGCGACCCAAGGGGGCGTACCGAGCGGAGGCTATACGGTGGCCCATAATTATGGGCCCCTTATTATATACAACGTGCTGGCCTGCCGCTACAATGGCGACATTAATTTCACACACGGATAGGGCTAGTGGCCAGTAGATAATCATAAAAATATAATAATTAAAAAAATAGTTAAAAGAAAAATTACTATTTTCTAACGCTCGCTGACTTATGGCTCTCCCATTCCTTCAATTCGCCTTCTCTTAGCATGTTATTTGTTTTATTTTCATTGATGCAATATTATGATCCGTGACCCCGGTAAATGACCTCTGCGTTACAGTTGTTAAGTACAGGTTGCTTCAAGGTCCTATTTTAGAAAATTGTAAATAAATCAATAAATGAAAACGTTTAATGAAATTAAAATATTTTCTTTAAAAAAAAGAAAACGCTAATCCGTAGTGTGTGAAATTAATGTCGCCATTAAAGCGCTGTATGTTGGCCTATAGCGGCATGTGGCAATGACGCGGTTATAATGCATGTGTGTGATTGGTTGCAATGAATATTTCTGTAGGCGCGCCATCACGCTAAATCCTATAGCGCGGATAGCGCCGCTTTCTTCACGTCATCTCATCAATCTGTCCCCGCCAGGTGTGACTCCCAGTTGCCTGGGAGAAGCCCAGTGGGGGATGACCAGTGACAGAGATGTCTACTTGACGCTCCTACAGGTACCTAGATAATATGTAGTTTTCCCTCGCCCCGCTCACAGATCTAGCTGTTTACAGATTGAGGGATAAACTGTTGTGTATGTGTGAGAATCGCACTCAGTCGGCGATCTCCCTTTGTACTTGAAAGGTCCGGATCGTTCGTACGTGTAGGCACGAGTGTTTGTACGAAAACGCGTTCAAAGTGCGCGCGGCCTTTCGTTGTGCCTCGAATGGCACGAGCGTCATGTGAAATCTATGGACATCTATCATATGGAACGCCGAACGAGCATTCCGCTGTTTCCCCGTGCAAAATTTTAGGGTGCACTTTCCTGTAATCTGGAAAAGCTTAAGGATAAGTACCTCTACCTAACTTATCCTCATGTCGGGGCTTTCCCAGTAGGTCAAAAGCCGCAAGGAGGCACAACATCGATTTATTGAAATGGGTCCGTAAGGACGGCTAATAGAGTAGCGTAGAGGTGATGTTTATTATGAAAACTACGTGCAAAGGGGCTCGTGGCTAGATAATAACAGCCGCACGGGTCGTCGCTTGTCGGCGTCGGTTTGTGTCGCATAAACGGCCGTATTTTTTATTGCATTGCCTTAGACTTTCTCTCCAGCAAAAGCACTAGGAAGTGGTGAAGGGCGGGCGTTTTTGGGGGACTGTCTTATGTAACTTTGACGTTCGAAAAGTGCTGATTCTCAGCCTAGTTTGAATAAATGACTTATGAATTTGAATTTTTAGAAGCTTCATTTTTTTAAAGCTCCAAGGCACCATACACCTACGTACTTGATATTAATTTCACATCGACACCTCCACGCGTTCCTTAGAAAAAGGGTCTTGACAGAATGACAGACAGACAGACAGACGGACAACCAAGTGATCCTATATGGATTCCGTTTTTTCCTTTTGAGGTACGGAACCCTAAAAATGACACACATCGGTATATTATGACAATAGATAGTTTTCTATCTCACTCTTGCACTTTTAACTGTTGTGAAATTTAGGAAGCGACAAGAAAGGAACTAAAACCGAAGAAAATGTTATGAACTATTAAAAAAAAAAGAGACCATTACAAAGGAAAATAGCAAATGCTCTCGCCTTCAATCCAACTAAATTCGCATTGGATTTTCAGTCGTCCGCTTTAACTATAATTACTATAAATGCCATAAATAATGTTTTTCCCAGCGCTGAAGTCTATTCATGCTTTGCACTGCTCTAGGACTGGGACTGCTCTCTCATGAAAAAAAAACAACCAAATATGTAGGTACAGCTATTGAGTTTAGCTTTCTTACCAAAAGAAGACAGAAGGGATGCATAAAAAATGTCACCCTGTATAAATAGTTGACTCTACGCATAGCATGTTATATTTTAAATTTTGTAACCTTTAAATTTTTTTTTTTAATAAATTATTAATTTGTTAATTATTTTATGTAGTTTGACAAATATTTGCTTTTTTTTAATCCTTAATTAGTATGAATAATAATTAAGTAATTATTAATAAAAACAATCTTTATTGCAGAACAAAATCATAGCATTGAATTTCATTTAAAATAATAATAATTAAGTTCAGTTTACGTTTTTAGTTTTTTAGTATTTATTTTCGCTTGAGTTTAGCTTTCGATTTTATTTTTTGTTGGTACCTACATTGGCGTGTGCTAGCTGTCATTATGGCAAATATATTTTATTTAATGTTTTGTGTTGAGTAATGTAAATAATTTGCATACTATTGTATAGAATCAAGTTTTTTTTCTAATTGAACATAGTTAATTGACTCAGGCGTGACCTTGCGGAAATCCATCATAAAACACAATAGACGATGTATATCTAGTAACTTAATCCGCTTAACCGTTCTTAAAGAGTTAGAGAACCCTGTAAGAAATCGACACGTGTTTCGCCTCTCAACGAGGCATCCTCAGGACGACGATTGACCTGTTGCGAACTCGGACACGAAGTGTTATCAACGCGAGCCGAACGCAAAGAAATGCGAAGAATTTCTTTGCGTTCGGCTCGCGTTGATAACACTTCGTGTCCGAGTTCGCAACAGGTCAATCGTCGTCCTGAGGATGCCTCGTTGAGAGGCGAAACACGTGTCGATTTCTTACAGGGTTCTCTAACTCTTTAAGAACGGTTAAGCGGATTAAGTTACTAGATATACATCGTCTATTGTGTTTTTTCTAATTGAACAGACAGCTGTGCTGCTGGGGAGTTTGTTGCGCCACTTCTTCTCTCCAGCAAAAGCACTAGGAAGTGGTGAAGGGCGGGCGTTTTTGGGGGACTGTCTTATGTAATTTTGACGTTCGAAAAGTGCTGATTCTCAGCCTAGTTTGAATAAATGACTTTTGAATTTTGAATATTTATTACATTTATTCATAAAATAAATAAATTAATTTAAAAAACTCTTCAATATTTTAAGAGGTCGATACTTTTCATGCCGACGGTAGGTACGTACCCACTACAATATAACAGTTTAAAAAAAAAAACTGACTTGTCCCGAAAAATACTGGTATTCAGCTGCAAGTGCTGCAACCAGTTAAGACTAGAAGCCATAGTTGGGAAAAGGCTAGGCAGATTGATTGACGTGCCAACACAACAAATTCTATTTAGACTGGAACGTGTGTTTGAAAGAAAACAAAGAAGTATTCTAATAAAACTTTAATAACAATATAAAAAACATGCGGAAAACATTATATTATTGCTTATGCTTATTGTTGTTACTCAAGATCGGATTGTATGTCATCTACATTTTATGCATATTTAATATTTTGGTATTTTTTCGGGTTTAATGCAGTTAGAGTTATTCTAATTTTATTTTTTATGAATTAAGTATACAAGCTTAGTTCTTTAACCTAAACCTTCTAAAGATCATTGTACGAGTATGTACATTATGAACGACTTTTACAACGAGACCCGCTATCTAATTACGCAACACATTTTCTTATACGATTCCAACTAATATGTTTCATTTTGACAGTTCAACAATATTCATTGCGTTATTTACGTTGTTATGCAGATTATTTTTTCGAACCGAAGCAATGGGTTAGCAATCTGTTTCAAAACTATTCAAATTCTGATTGATCGTGTATTACGTAATTAGGGTACAGGCCATTATAGAGAAAAAAACAAAAATCACCGGAAACATCCTTTTTCTTCGATCTTTATTAATGTGTGAACAAAACTGTAGAGAACAGCTTATTTTTGTTTCCGCGATTTCAGAGTTTACCGGGCACTCTGTATATGTATGGAAGCAACCAGTGCCATCAGCTGGTAGCTGTAGATACCTAACTAAAAAGGTACTCCTTATTATTGCGTTTTGACAACTTTTGTATGGAAAATTACCAAACTGTCATACTAATTCTTCAGAAAAAAGTTAGCTATTAAAAAGTCAGCCCTTAACAAAGACTTTTAATTATTTACTGAACGCCCTCAAACATTTAATCGGGATTCTTCGAGAGAAGACTCAAGAAGACACTTTATTGAATTAATGTTTTATTCTCTTGTCGTTCACAAGAAAATGAAACATTATTTCAAAAAAGTGTTGTAAAGCCAGTAAAAATAATCAGTTTGCGAAAATTGTTCCTGAATTAGTCCAGACGACGCGGGGAGTTGTAGTGTGGTAATTTGAATTTGAGGACCAAACGGGAACGCCAAAACCGCCGCCCGAACCATTGCATACTGCAACCGGTACGCCCGCTTGTTCAAGTACCGATAAGTCGGGCGGCAAGTGTGGTGGTGATCGTCTGTTCGTAAGGATTAATGCGTTACCTTGTAAAAGTGACTCAAAACTTTCTACAGAGAAAAAAGTACCAACGTTTTCCATGATCACAATACCCAAAGGCTGCGACATTCCTATGCAAACATAATCTTTGCCTACATCTACAAAAGATTTCAGGGTACAGGCCGAAAGGGAATTTTTTATATCAGTGTAAACTTTGTTTGCGGGATCTAAGAGTGTGTATTTATCCAACGAACTATACAGAATATCACGGCGACTTTCTAAATCCAGTTTTAGCCACGACTGTAAGAGTTCGCACAGCTTAGCGACTTGCATCTCATGTTTCGATTTCGTAGTTTTATAGTAGCAATTATAATAGAACAAAACGGCTTCAGAAACTTGGGGTGGTCCTCTGAAGTCAGCTACATTATTCACCCACACCACGGGCGACTTCGTGCTGTGCACGACCTCATTCATTAAAGCTATGCCGTTTGTCCAGAAGGATAAGTAGCGAGCTTTAAATTCTTGCACCAAAGATATCATTTCTTTTGTGGTCCTGTAGGCTTCGACAGTCACAACTGACGGCTTTTCCTCTATCAACTCCACTGGATCTATCAGGAATGTTTTGTCGTTGTAGGTAAGGGTATCCGAACATAATACATCGGAGGTAAGGGACTTGGACTTGTTACCGGATTTATTTAAATTGCATTTCCAGCTGAGAGCGTCTTTAAATTGTTGGTAGACGCTCTCTTGCACCAGGATCGTCCTCAGGCGCCACGGGGCCTGCAATGTGAATGTTTGTTGTTTAGCTTCAGATAATACTGTTGGCGCCAATCGGATCAGCGGGTTTTTATGCAACAACAAGTGCGTGTCGGACTATGCACAATGAATGGTCGATTAAGAGTCCTATTACGTTTTTAACGCAAATTCATGATTTGACGTTGTCATTTTCGGCATCAGTAAGATATTTTAAATATTTGTTAATGAATAACGATTATTCTCTTTTTTGTAAGTTGGAGTTTTTTCTTTTTTGTAAGTTGGAGATTTTTCACATTTTGATTTCTCTTTTCGTGTAATCTACTATAAATATTTTACGAACTCAGTTTACAAGAAAAACTGTCGGCGATGGAAGTTTGACGCTCAAATTCACATTATTTCATTCGGTTCTAATAAAAGCTAAAATTACTAAAAGATAAATTGAATGTTTTACTCGTCTATTGGAGTTCTAAAATTTCTTTAAATTCCTTGACCTTTCACGAAAAAAATAGTAAAGAAAAGCAATAAATGTCTTGATTCAGCGTCCTTTATATTCCAAATAAACACAATTTTATCAAATAAACTAATATGATATAAAACGTCTATCTACAATGAATTTTTCGTTTCTCAATATAATAAGACGGCCTATTATTATAAACAAATAATTAAAAAATCTTACTGCTGCTGAATATTACAGCGTCGAAAATCATAAATTTCCGTAAAAACATGTAATAGAGCGTGCATTCTGAGAGTGGGAAACGTCGCAAATAGCTTTCACATATTTCGCTGTTTTGATTAATTTGGTAACATTATAGAATAATAATGAATTGCAATTGTAACAATTTTGATGTCATACCCGTTTTAGGTGTAAAAAGGAAGGAAAGCTTCCAAATACTTTTTTACATTTAAAACTCTATTACGGTGTTTAAAGGTATTGCATTTCGTAATCAATATTCTAGTTCGCTAGTTAGCCACATTTCTTATTTCCATACAGTATTATTTCCAAATTAATCAAAACAGGTAAATATTTGCCAGCTATTTACGACATTGCCAACTTTTAGGAAGCATGCTCATAAGATTTAAGTTATTGTTCCTGTTTTGTGTCATAAGATTAAGTTATTGTTCCTGGTTGGTCGAACATACCTGCATGGAGACTGCGATGAATTTATCAACGGCAGAGTCAACATCAGCATCATCGGATACAACGGCGACGGTGCCAGAATTCAACCCTGATAAAAAAAATGAAAATAATAATTTGAAAACAATACAGAAAGTAGTCCTATTTTTACAGATTACAGGAAAACCTATAAGAAGTCTCTGGTTTTAAAACAACATGGCAAATCTCTCAAAATTGTGCGGACAAACAAATGACGTCCCGAAAGTTTTGTGGAATATCGTTGCACGTACTTGCAACTAAGTCTAATTTGACTAAGCAATGCAATTCAAATACTATTTTTTTCATACAATATTAAAACTGAACTGAACTGAACAACTGAAACCTACCTATATACTTTGAAAAAATGGGTTTATGGAAAAAATCACATAACATAAAAGCATTGTATTAGTATGTAGATTTTAAAAATGTACATAAATTATGAATCCCTAAGTCCGTACTTCGCGATTTCAGTCCACTGCACCGCCGACGGCAAGAATTTTCGTCAACGCGCGACTACTGCTGCTGTGCTGCTCATCTGCAGCTCTTATAGAACTAAATCTAAAACGTACCTTTTACTGGACATTGTTTTTTGAGTTCATCCATTCTTCCTCGTCTATAAAAAATGGAATTAGGCAGCACAAAGGTCAGTACAACGTGCTTGGCTCTGTAAATAATGACCAGAATAGGAGTTGTTACCTTACTGCAAAATGTTAGGAAGCAAGCAATTTTTGCAAATTAGTGGCGTAGCTAGTAGATAATTTATATCAAATATATTGCAATGTTGTTGTTAATTCAAGTGTCTGTGTATTTATGGTCAATAGGTTGTTGTGGGCCCCGTGGGCCCTTTTATCTGACTGTAGCGAATGTCAAAACAAGGTTTTTTTTTTACAATATAAATGACTGTATAAAATAGCATCCTGACTTCCTGAGTGACTGAGCTTGAGCTGTCTTTTTAAATCTTTTGAAGAACCGCCCCAAAGACTAAAAATCTCATTTTATAGACCTTTTTAGATGATTCCAAATTTGAATTTATAATAATTAATTAAAAAACTGATGATTTGGTATGGTATAACAGATAACTTTAGTGAAGTTCGAAGATTTCAATTTACATAACATAGTTTTTGGTGCAAAATTAATGGTTTTAAAACAAATTAGCAAATTCAAATGTATGTGTTTTGTCTCTGCATCATCCTAAGGTTGACTAATATAAAATGCCTCAGGCATTAAGTCCGCGTTTCTAAAGTATTTTTTACTTGTGCATAAAGTTTTAATAAATAATAAATGTTGCGGGACTCGAATTCTACTTTAATAGAATAGAAGTGACCTGTAGGAGATACCTAGTAATTTTTTTGATGTTATTCACTTTGTCCCGTCTATCATTAGTTTAAATGTCTTTAAGCGGAATACAGTTGGAAAAAGGTTTCTTGTGTACTGCACAAGTTCTTTACTTACCCTGCTTCGTGGAGCAGTGTTGCTAAGAGGTGACAAATAGGAGCTGTTGCCTTAGATTCACTCGCAAGGTATTTACCTCTGCAGACATTCAATATCTGATGTCCAAACACAAGTAGCGGGTCATCAGGATAAAACATTCGACAGATAACTAGATGAAAAAGAGCATTAGTAAAAACGTGCTTAAATTATGTTAGAGCAAATTAAAAAAAAATGAAGTCCAGCGTAAATACGCATCACAAGTTAAAGGTATAACAGACGTTAAAGTACCTATGTAAGTGAAGGAATGGTAATGATTTAATACCAGCGTATTATTGTTTCTCTGTGGGGAAAAGGCTCTCCTCATACAGAGAAGGCATGAGCAATGATTACCATGCTTGCTCAAGATGCGTTGGCGATTTACCATTAGCACCACATTATAATGATTATTTGACGACTACTATGATGGCCAATAACAGTGCTACCCATGACAGGTACTTACCATCATATGAAGACTTCGAGTGACGCCGAATGTATTGAATAATAAGATTTAGTTGTGCACTAGTGTCTTCTATAGGTATATGTCTGATGTAATATTCAAGTTGCATGATTAAGGTGGCATTCTGTTTTAATTTTGAAGCCATATTCAGTAGGGTGTTCTGGAGACTATCATCCCATGGTGGTTCATCAAACGCTTGAACAGTCTCATTAAACTCTTTTCCATTGTAAGTATAACGGTCAAATTTTCCAATCGTCCCATTATAATCATTATACAATTCTAAAAGAGTTTCATTCTTTTTTAAATATTCCTGAAACAGAAAAATTGAATTTTGATATAAACAGTAATAATTTTCTGTAATCTTTTAATAAGTTATCATAACATTATGTGAGATTTGACTTTCGAGTTTGCAGGTGGCGTGGTAGTAAGTGATCCACTATCAATAGACAGTGACCTAAAAACTACAGAGGCCTTGAAAGTGTGGCCATTCCAGGGATAAGCCATCACCAACATACTGGAACCAGAACCTAATTCTGCCTGACTGCAAAAATAGCTTGTTCACAAAGAGTTCTTCTACTATTACTAATGCTGCGGCCGCATCTGCGTCTATCGTGAGGAAGCTTCGCAGTGATATGATACACGCAGATGTGACCAACCATCATCGGTTATCGTCGCGATGGTTCGGGCTGCGTAGCACTTATCGCACGGGTTTTAATGTGACCACCTCATTAGCGCGATAACTTTTTAGCGAGCGAAACATACGAAGTTTCAACGCATTGCTTTGTCACGATAGACGCAGATGCGGTTGCAGCAATATAGATACAGATTTACTTTATAAGTAGATTATTTGTTTCATAGAAACGGGGCTCGGATGTGTATTATATGCTTAATAACAAGCTAAACAATCTTTAAAAGTTAAGTATTTATAAAAGTTGTAGTACCTGTGCAAGACTCGTATCCACAGACATTTCGGAGAATGTTAAATCCATAATTACTCAATTGCGGCCGATGTTTGTTGAACGTAGGCAATAATGATAACAGGCGACCACAGCCCGGTATCGTTCTGACGACACTGTCGGTGTTATCAGTGGTGTTGATAAACTATTAAACTCAAACATCGGCAAAATCCGATTCTCTATTGTTTTGATAGTTGAGTTCTTCTGTTTTTTATTTGATTGAACATTGGTTGGAAATTTCGAATCGGGCGACGAAAAAAACAAAAACAGTTTGACACTGACAGCTGACAGTGACAAATACCAGCCACAGGTAATATGGGTCTTGCGGCGCCCCATACCCTTTAGATAATTGTAGTCTGTGGCCCCATGGAATATGTAAGTAATTAACTGGGCGCCCACAGAAAGTCACATGCGGTAGCCCGCGCAGTTCAAATCTTACGTTTATTGCAACTTGCAGCTCTGTATTGTATTAGGCTTAGTTTGAGATCGTATGTGGATCGGAATATGATACAGTAATGATAGTATATTAATTCTCGTTCTCTTCCTGGCTATGTATCCCACATGGTGGTGGGGTCAGCCTTCCTGGTCTTTCTCTTCCACTTCGCTCTATCCTCGACATCGTCTTCGGATACCTGACACTCTTTCATGTCCTTTAGCACTACAGTTTTCCACTTTGTTTTGGGTCTGCCTCTGGGTCTTGGACTGGGAATGGTAAGCTGTAGCGCTAAGTTCCCTACGTATTCAAGCGGCCTCCTTTTCACATGACCATACCATCGCAGCCTACTCTCTTGCATCTTGTCGGCGATATCGCGAACGCCCAGGCTTCCTCGCATGTGAATGATAGTATATTAATTGATTAGCATTAAAATAATCAATAATATATTTCCTGGCCAACGTCATGTTTTCATAAAATACGCGTAGGTATCACGTATGAGTGTATGACTTCATAATTCAATAACTGTTATCAACTTATCAGTGTTGATTGATATGAAGCAAAATCCTGTAACTTGGCCCTTATAGTTACGCCAACTAAAATAAAAAAACCGGTCAAGAGCGAGTCGGACTCGCGCACCGAGGGTTCTGTACTATCATGGTATTAATATTTTGTAGTAAATATTGCAGTTTTAGGTCAGGGCCATCTCATATTACCGCTAGTGGAACTAATGTAATATTTGTTGATGATTTCTGAAAAAGTGTGCTATTTAAAGACATTGTTTTATTTTTCCGGTAATCTTTACATAATAGTTTCAGATTTTTGTCTATGCAAACTTGGGAGATAAGGGGACGGTATTTTTGAAGTGCAAACTTCTTTAGCGGCGTTGTGCACTTTTTTTGGGCTGGCAAAAAATGTTAAACTCGCGTCAGATTGCGTCAGATTGCGCCGTAAGATCCGTTGCCTAGCAACCGACTAAGTCAATATCAAAATAAATAGTCTTTGACATTACGTAAACATTTTTTAATGGAGCTACAGCTTTCGTTCTTGTACTGACAGCAAGGAAGCAGCAAGCCACGTAAATTCCTGACATTTTCGATAGATGGCGTTTTTCGAATTTTCAAAGTGAAAACTTAAAGTAATATCCCCCTCTCTTTCTTTATTTTTGTTAGACTATATTTTGAAAATAAATAAATATACTACTACTACTAATGAATATTGTATTGAACCACATAAATGTTAGTACTTTTATTTTGATAAATAAAGCAATTCGTGCCTAATTATTCCCTAACCATTCCGAAATATTCAAAACTGCACAACAATAATGTTCAAGTTTTCACTTCTGCCGGCACTCCCGGAGTGCAACCCATTGTTTTTTTAAAGTGAAAATTTCTTTAGCTGCGTTGTGCACTGTTTTTGGGATGGGTTAAAAATGTTAAGCTCGCGTCAGATTGTGCCGTAAGATCCGTTGCCTAGCAACCGACTAAGTAAATATCAAATTAAAAAAACATAAAATAAAATAACAAATAAATAATATAATATAAATAAATAAATAGTATTTGACATTACGTAAAGATTGCGAGGCAAGAAGTTTTACCCATATTGATGGGTAAATAAAATGCAGTCAAAACATACTTCATGAAAAAGAAAAAAAAAAAAAAAATCTGAGATAAAGCGTGCTCTGCGCGGAGAACATTGTCAATGTAAATTTAATTATTTTAATATTGTAATGATTTATTTTGCTCTCTTGAAATTTTGTGCTATAGTAAGTAAGATTTACATTCGGCACACAATATACATTTTATACACCATAGGTATTTCGAATGTAAACATTGAAACTTAAAATAAATAATAAAATTCCGTGAATGGCCGGTTTTATACTGTGACTTTTTGGCACGCGCGATGATTAGTTCGCGACATGATAAGATTATTTGTATTTCAAAACTTTGTAGGAACAATGGTAAATATTATGATTTCATTTGATGCAAACTGAATTGGACTACATATTAGGTTAAAAAAAACATAGGGTTATCGCTTTAGATTGTGAAATAATACGAGTTTTGTGTTTTACTGGCGTATTAAAAAAAACAAAGTCATTTATAGTTACGAAACAAGCTGTCTAGTGTGGCCTGGTCTGTCCACTTGACGAAACAGTCATTAGTTTACAATCACTTCATAGAAACTTTTTGTTTACAAGATTTGTTTATGTAACGCGACACCCTGCCGCGCGGTACAAAAAATGTTCAAGGACGTGCGGGCCACCGATGACGTGGCGCGGTACGCGTGGGTGGATATTTGCAAAGTACCTAGTTGGGCAAAAGTCATCTACAACTATTTCTTTCAAGTTGACAGCATTAATAGTTCTTGAGATATTTTTGCCATTTTGGTACGGAACCCTAAAAATGACATAGTTTTTTTAACTGCAGTGTTAGACTATATTATTTTTTTACTGTTGCTTTTGTAAATATGATTGTGACGTTCAATCAAACGTCAAAAATGTATGGTTAAACCATAAAGTAAGAAAGTCTGTAGGGTTAAACAGTCGCTAATCATTACTTATTCCTAAGTAAGCCACGTATTATTAACAACCCCATAGTCGTGCGATCCATAATTCCGTACGATGTTATTTAATTTACACAAGGTCAAAGTCATCGAACATTATGTACCGATATGGATTCAAATAAAGCATGCTTGCGTAATAGTGTGTAAAGGTAAGTATGTGTACCTACAGCTAGTAGATACAATACATAATTGTACGAGCGACGGGCGGCACGACCTATTTGCACCAGACCGGAACAAATTTGTTGGACCCAATGGAATTAGAAGCATCTCTGCGTCCATTCCCGTACTACACATTCTGTGTGTAACTTTCATGCGTATGTCTATGGCTCTCAACGTTAATTATTGTATGCAATGTAGGTACCGACTTACTAAAATACCCGGGCGTTAATATGACTCTCCGGGATTTATTAAATAATTGTCACAATAGGTAGGTCGGATTTAATTAATCGTTACGCAAATAATCTGGACTTACATCCATAAGGTAGGTGTGAGTTAGTCACAGAGACGCGCTCTACAAAGTCGAAAAAGTTTTCATTTCAATTCGCTCACTTCGAGGAGAGGGGTAGCTATCACACAGTGCTCGAAAGCCTCTTTACCCACCACTCTGTGTGCCTAGTTGTAACCTACCCCCGATTTCTGAAAGAATCTGATCTAATCTATAGGCCAATTTCCGTAATTAAAAACGATTAAAATCTATTTGCAACCTCATCTCAGCGACAACAAAATGTCCAAAACTTGTCCAAAATATAGGGAAATTAGAAGTAAATGTTGCTATTTTAAATATTACTATTATTTATATAAAAAATCGGGACTAAGTATTGTATTTATTTTTGATTTCTTATTACACTATGCTGCACCGGTTGACGTCATCACGTCAACTGCTGTCGCTGAAAACCAGCGCTGGGGCTCTGTCTGGCATAGGGTCGCAGTATTATGCTGAGCGAGGGCCGTTTTGCGTGGATGTGACGCATATTTTCCCCGAAATTGATATTTTCGTGTTTTGTTCTTTCTAAAACGTATTTTAGGTATTTTTGACAGATTGAGACTGAGATTAGAATGCGAACGAACAAGCCGGATTCCGTAAAGGCTTTAGCACCGTGGACCACATACATACGCTACGGCAGGTTATACAGAAAACCGAAGAGTATAACCTGCTTCTCTGCTTAGCGTTTGTGGATTACGAGAAAGCCTTTGATTCGATCGAGACATGGGCTGTACTGCAGTCTTTTCAACGGTGCCAAATCGACTATCGGTACATCGAGGTGTTAAAGTGCCTATACAAAGACGCCACTATGTCAGTCCGACTCCACGACCAGACCTCGAAACCTATCCTTCTGCAGCGAGGTGTGAGACAAGGAGACGTTATCTCTCCGAAACAGTTCACCGCTGCCCTGGAGGACGTCTTCAAGATTTTGGACTGGAAAGGGCTAGGCATCAACATCAATGGCGAGTATATCACTTACCTTCGGTTTGCCGACGATATAGTTATCATGGCTGAGACTATGGAGGACCTCAGTATAATGCTCGATGACCTCAGTAGAACCTCCAAAAGAGTGGGTCTTAAAATGAACATGACAAGACAAAGGTCATGTCAAATGCCCAACTGACAGATAACGTCCGCGGACGTTATCTGTCAGTTCGAACGTGAATTGACGTGATCGTAGGGAACTGACAGTTACCGTCCGCGGACGCGTCCGATAATTTGTTCCCAGCTTAACCGAGGGGTGACTGACATAGGTACCGAGTTTCGAGTAAATCCGTCGCACGTTAATATTGTTTCATTCAAACTTTAACAAACCCTAAAATTCCTTTGAGGTGTAGTTTTGAAAAACGCATAATACTAGCTTCTATCCGCGACTTCGTTCGCGTGGAATAGTTTTACTTTGGGCTAACACTAACTTGAACCCGCGACTTCTTTAAAAAAAACCCCTGCTTTTGAAACATTCTTTATTGGTGCTCGGCTCCTATAAGTTTTAGCGTGATGATATATAGCCTATAGCGTTCCTAGATAAATGGGCTATCTAACACTGAAATAATTTTTCTAATCGGACCAGTAGTTCCTGAGATTAACGCGTTCAAGCAAACAAACAAACTCTTCAGCTTTATAATTAGCTTCTGCCCGCGACTTCGCCCGCGTTTTTTTTTTTTTGGGTGGGAAATCATCAAATGACTTCTCCCGCTCTAGGCGGAGCGGAAGGGCGTGTCAGACTCTTACTGACTAAAACCCACCCGTGTTCCTTTCCTTGCCTAGACGGGGGCCACGGTTTCCCCTTAGGACTATCCGCAACCCCGGTGGTAGGCATCGGGACTGACGGGCCCCTTCAGCTTCGCTGACAACTCTTTGAGGCGCGCGTGGAACACGACGCGCCGTCGACCCGGGCTTGGTCCTGATCGGACGGCGAGCTACCCATCACTCTCCGTCCGCAAGCCCGCGCCTACGGTGGCCGGAAATCGGCGATCGATTCCCGAGACTTCGTCCGCGTGGAATAGTTACTTTGGGCTACGACCCGACTGAATTAACCACGCGTCTGAGCCGCGCGGCATGGTACCTATTTCGCAGAGCTAACTGGGGCCACCGCCCTTCCTGCTCATGACTGCCTTACATAACATACATAATCAGCCTATTACCTACTGTTCCCACTGCTGGGACACAGGCCTCCTCTCTGCGAGAGGGAGTGGGCTGTAATCTACCACGCGGGCCCAGTGCGGGTTGGTTGATGTCACATGTCTTCGAATTTTTTGGTTCTAAGACATGCCGGTTTCCTCACGATGTTTTCCTTCACCGTTTTGAGAGCAGTGGTGATGTAATTATTTACACAAAGTAAAGCGCCTGCTGGGGTTCGAACCCACGACAGGACCTACAACTCGTAAGTCGGGGCCGATACCACTGGGCCACCACTGCTCCTTTGCCATCATAAATGCGCGCGTAGTACTTGATTATTATTTTGATGCGATGTTATTTTAAAACTGTGATATCTCCTAAGATATTCATTGAAATCGAATGATGTAAAGGCCAATTTTGTTTTAAATGAAATACTTGTGATGAATAACGTATTTATTTGGATAAGGATTAATGTCATGTTTATAAAAACACCTTCACAAATAATGCATTATTTTAGAACAAATTTTGTTAGCATAAAAAAGGTTATAGTGAGCCAACCTTAAAAGATAGACTTATACTGTCGCGGACTTTTTTTGAGAACTTTTAAAGAGAAACAATTCTGTCATACATGATTTTTGCGAAACTTTAACCGTTTACGCAGCGCACGCAGCGGAAGCTCTCAAAAGAGCTTCCGCATAGAATTTTGGTATCGCAGGCGGGGACAAACAAAACTTACACCATATATCCGGTTATTAAATTGTCGCGCCTGCGATACCAAAATTCTATAGATTATAATGCTTGTTTTTACCCGACTGCCTCAGAAGGAGGGTAATGTTTTTCGAGAGTATGTATGTATTTCTCTTTTCAGTTATGTGTTTTTGCAGTCGGGTTTTTTGTTTTTTGAATAATTTTCTTTTTATATATATACCTAGGTTCACTACAATAGGCTGTGAGTTATTTCTACTGTCAAGTGAATCCAAAGCCCGAGATTTTTTTGTAAATTTGCATTTGTACGCAGGTAGATAATTACATGGTTCACGGTTTCTTACATTTTAATTAAACCTAGAGGCTTGTTTATTAACTTTTTGCTTTTATTACGTGTAACGGTGTTCCCACGAAGCCAAAAAGAATGAATGAAATTAAAAACTTACGTTGCCCGCGTGAATGAGTGCATGTATGTACCAGTGTAAAGACGTAAAACAATGAAGGTTTTCATGAAAATTCCCGCCAGCAGTTGGCGCCACTTTCTCAATTCTATAATGCGTACCATAATGTACCTATATAGTTGCTAGGGAAATCATTATAATAGTTACAATTATGGACCATTTCGGGCACAGCCGCACAGCATAGATCAAGTAGGAGAGAGGAGGAAGAGCACTAGGTGTTTAATGTGATATATTTTACTATTAGCTAAGTAGTTAGTAAGTTGTACTGTTTTATTACTACATAATTGAATTTAAGAATTATAATTATTATTTAATAATAATTTAAAAAAAAACAGCTGTTCCCTACATTTTGACGAGCTATGCAAACATAAATGTAGGGAACAGCTGTTTTTTTTTCGCGATTTCAGGGTTGGTCCCATTGTGAAAGTTGTTCATAATGATGAGTAAAATGATCCCTTAATTAAGAGTTGTCGCATGAATTCAATTTCATCCTGTAGGTATATACCTAGGAGCTGGACTGTAGATACATTGCAAGTCTTTGATAGAGGAACGAAAGGTAAACGTGCGCTCTGATCACACCTTCAACCGAACTCTAAAAAGTTAGACAACTTTGCAAGTAAAAAAATAAAAATACCTATACCTAGAGTAGGGCCTATTTATTCTTGTAGCCTCTGGGTTGTTTATCGCGGCAGTTTGCGGTTCGCCGTGAGTTGCCTCATGGGAAATTAGCGACGACTGTGTGATGCCGTCGCGGACTCGAGAAAGCACCCAATTTTGAAGTTTTTAAACTGCGAACGAATGGCTGCCCGCCTTGCGACACGGCGTAAAGTTTCTTTTTAATAGGAGCGTAAAATGTATCTGGATGGGTAACTAATGTGAAAATTGAAAATATAAAATGTAGATTTCCACTTTCTACCTTAGAATTCCAATCCGGAATAAAAGTTTCGCAATTGGAATCTCATCTTTAGCCTAGCTATCGCTAGTTCTGTCTGTAAAGCGATGCTACTCATTCAGAGAGGAGTCATCAGTTCATTACACGTTCGCACAGCGCAGCGGTTGAACTGGCTTCGTTCGCTCTTGCAGCCTGCATTTTCCAATTCCTCAAACTTTACTACATGGGTGGGTCGACAAAGTAACTCCTATTTCTGTATGAACGAATTAACATCACCAAGGAGGGTTTTAACATTTTCGAGCTCGATTTTGCATCCTGCATTCTCCCTTTTCTGCATAAGTTGTAACTCTTATTAAACAAAAATGTTCGCCCCTCTACTCTCCAAGAGTAGTGAGGGGCGCCACAGAAATCTCGCCCGGGGCGCCGCTATTGTTAAAACCGGCACTCACTATATAATAGAGCTCTCGAAACGCTGCGTAAACGCACTAACACTGCCTAAAAATACGATCCGCATTCGAGCTCGCCGGCGACCTCTGGTGCAGTCATGAAAATACATAGGTATTATCGGTATTTCAGTAGATGTACATATAAAATCATCTTTATTCCCAAAAGCGTTCCCAAGTTAGTTTTAGTACTATTTATTCTGCTTACCCCGATAGGGATGACGTGATCAAATATTCTGTAAACGCTCGGCGGGTGCTAGATTAGTGTAATCCAGTAAGTGAACCTAATCATATTTGCTCGGAACAAAAACCACAGAAATGGTTACCGCAGACTTCGTACAAGCATTTAACTTGCCTGCAGTTATAAGCGGAAGCGTTTTGAAATTAGTAATGAAAGGGATATCGATAGAGATTAAAAAAATGCTAATCTGTGCTGAAACGCAAAGATTACTATTTTCGTGAATCAGCTTCAGTTCAGCTAATCTGTGTCAGATGGTGCCCACTACGTGACAAACAATTACACGATTCTGACATCACAGTGAGAACAGATTCAAACGATAGACACCTAACGATAAAAAAATCATCTCTTGTCTACGTATAGGGTGACTGGTAATTAGTGACCGATACTTAAACACGTGACTTTATTCATCATTATGAACAACTTTTACTATGGGACCAATCATGAAATCGGAAAAAAATCTGTTCCATACATTTTGAAGAGTTTTGCGAAAACAAATGTTGGGAACAGCTGGTCCGACATGCTCTTGGCCGGTTTTTACTGATGCCGTTTGTGTTGCATAGACAAAAGTAAACTAAAAAAAAAAAAATAAGTATCTAAGTATATTATTTTACAAATGACATAATAATATTTCTTTATTCCGCTTCAGGTCTCATCTTATCCCACTGCAACTATATCTCCCTCTTGAAGGAAACTCCCCGTAATCCTCCTGCTACTCTAATAATACACAAATTGTGTTGTATGTCCGTCCGTCCGCGCTAACGTGGATTAAAGAGACATGTTCGCAGTTTCCAAATTATTATATTAAGGAAATGAAACAGCTGCAGACAGGGTCATAAATGTTATTTAATGTAATTAATACCTTCTTTCTGTTTTTTGTTAGACAGATAGCAAGTTTGGTAGAGCGGCTGACTGTCCAAAATTGGCCGAATATCCACCTGTAGTGGATTTTTTAATTGCGTTAATTAATCCTAGTGATTACGTTCATAAATATAAAATGACTGTGATTCGGATATGTTCCTAGTGCAAAACAGATTGCTACGAAGCCTCATCTAAGTCCAACTCATGCCGCGGAATCACAGGGCAGTATTAATACCAACTTTACAGGTACCCGGTAATCAGCAAGATGTCATAACGAAGCTCCAGAAATATTTAATTGTTTACGGTTTAATCGCATGTATCTAATGTCATCATCATCATGCTGTAAAAAGTCGGGGTTGACTGTAATAAAATTGTAATTTATAGACTTGTTTTTGTTTCTGTTATATTGTCGGCTTAAGTAAAAAATTATGTACGAATTGGAATGTTAAATTATGATTGCATGCAAAATTTTATATTTTTTTTTTGTAATTCAAATAGCAAGAAATAAAAGGCTATTTTATTTCTATTTATTTTGTATTGTCGGCTAAGGCCGTCTCCTAACCAAGGCTATAGTCGGGCGAATACCCGCACGGTTGCGTTCATTTTGTTTGGCGAACCCGAACGCGCCGAGAACCCCTTTTCGTTTTTCCGAACAAATTCATGACATATGAGACGACTGTCGATCGTGTTTTCGCGCGACCATTGCTTTGGTTATTATGCCAGTATGCTGACATAGGGGAAACCGTGGCCCCGGTCTAGGCAAGGGAAGGAACACGGGTGGGTTTTAGTCAGTAAAAGTCTGACTCGCCCTTCCGCTCCGCCCAGAGCGGGAGAAGACATTTGATGATTACCCACCCATAAAAAAAAAAAAAAAGGATGCTGACATAAGTGTAGGATGACAGATAAACTCTTTGCTATGATTCCGGATTCAAGAGGAAGCTACACACAGATTGGTTCATCAACATAATTCCAGCTTGAAGACGTCCATCACTGGACATCTAATACTAGGCTTCCCTCACCATATCCATCGGTCTTGTGCTTTTGCCTCAAGTGAATTTCTGTGGCCTTCTACCTTTTGGGAGGGCGTCCACCACTGCAACAGAATCGTTAATTAATTATAGATACGTATTTGCTTACATTTGCGCTTTATGGCGCGATGGGCATCCTAGTTCTTTTAACTGAAATGAAATGAAACGAAAATTCTGTAAATTGGATATCGGAATCACTTTTACAAGTCATAAAGTCTTAAAAAAATAAAAATAAGATAGCTACAGCGTTTCCTATTTGACTACTCTGAGAGAAAGGCCGAAACAAACTCAGAGGTCACATGAACAAACATAAATTTCTGAGCTCTGCAAGAGGGCAAGCAGCGCAGAAACTTATATAAAATATAGAAGAAGTAAGGCAATGAATCTCAGATCGGCTAATGCATGTACAAATAACTACGAAATTTAAAAAAAGATCGTTTGCCAAACCGATTCTTTTTAAAGTCAAAATGGCTGCGCTCGGGCGGTGGTCGCCGCGACCGTTGAGTCGAGATTAAAAAGAAGTTTAATTGATTACGTGAGCCACTGGGGTAGAGCAAAAAAGGCACAAAGTCCTCACGCCAACTAATTAACGCTCGATTTAAAGTTGAAAAGAAATCTGTGAAGAATCCCCCGCTGTTAGTACGTACTATATTTTTTTTGTTGTAATAACGGAATGGGATGGATTTGGGGAAGTTTCTAGCTAATTTACGCGGGTACTGAAGTACAGTCGATCTATTGCTGTCATCAGTGTCATCCCACCTGACACTAGGGTGACACAAGTGACAGCTTTTAATAGAATAGACCGGTTGTTATTTGTATTAGTGATAATCTGAGCAAATGGGTTTGATTGTTTTACTAACTTTTTTCGGGATTGCCCGACTTGATTCGAAGTGATACGGAGGTCTACATTCCTAGACAGCCGCGAGGCGGTTATCGCTCGCTCATTCCATTGGAAGTCAAACTATTTGTGGATTATCCAGAATCTGGTGCTAGTACGAACTTCTGTACGTAATCAGGTGCAACGTCCAAAAAGAAAAAGTATGAATAAATTGCAGTGACTACTATGAGTCTGAATAAGGGTCTGCGTCCACTGGCGAGGTAAGGAATTTTTATGCGACGAATGGGAATTGTATGACAATAAAATTGAAATTTCAAAGTTAATCATCGTAGGTAAAAAAACGAAGCTGGGGTATGCTTAGAAATGCCTTGTTGCCAGCGTTCAGAATGCCCGGCATTCCTCGGGATGCTTCGGCAATGAAAAGTTACGACTGTAGTGAAAAGAACGCGCGAGCGCGTCGTCGCGTCAGTTCGCTTCGACGTGCTAACCGACGTCGCGGCATGCCTAAAGATATCGCGGCATCGTTCCCGTCAGTACGCACTTGCATAAACTAATGCCGAAGTATCCCCTGTGTAGCCAGTGGGCGCAGGCCCTTTAGTATACCTACATCAGATTTAACTGGATTTTCCGCGCTTCGCATATTGACATAACAGGCATTGAAATTGGCTCCAGGGACAACTGAGTCCGCCCCTGTTGCTGGTGCCATGTCAAGTATCCGACGATCCCTTTCCACGGCGAGTTTCGGAAGTGCCCTTAACACAGTTCTGAAGGTTTACCATACAATATATCTGTTTAGTTCAGTCTGTTTGATAGCTTTTAACTATCTACCGACTACCACGTTGGTCTAGTGGCCGCAAACGCTACTGCTGAGCATGAGATCCTGGGTTCGATTCCCGGGTCGGGCAAAGCGTTGTTGGGTTTTTCCATCGGGAATTTCTCAGTAGCTGCCCGGAGTCTGGATTTGTGCCCGATTGATGGCAATAGGCTCGCCCCCTATTACATGGGACTTAAACATATCTGGCGAAATGTGGGTGTACTAGAGGTGCACCTCTGTCTAATCCTTCGGGGAATACAGGCGTATTGTTAAGTTATATAAGACAAATGCCTCATTTTATTTTGTGCCAAAAATTAATACTTTGATTCTCTTTTTTTTTAATTAAAAGTCTTGCAACAGACATATTCATAATAAAAACTCATGCATACAAAACCTTTTTGTTATTCAATATACACTCCCACGATTTTCCCCTAATTTTGTTCGAGTGCCAAAACAAAAACATGCCATACCTTTCCTTTACTTGGAAAAATTGACTCGGCCCATCGTTTATGAGGTACACCAACGGAAAAAGGGCCGAAACTACCCAGAGCTTTTAGCGGGAAGGGCTCGTTTGATGATTATAGCCTGGCTTACTTACTCCACTTTTTAAAGCACACCACGCTGTTTCTAAATTATTCTTAATACGGTGAACATATTGGTTCTCCATCTGTGCATTGAAAATATATGATTTTGGCATTGATGTATTAAAAGCGGTAGATACGGGACTTAGTAACAGCGCGTGGTCCTATCATACTACGTGATTCCCCGTAGTCGGCACCGGCACGGCACTCAGTCGCGCACGGCAGATTGTTGATCAAACAGCTCCATAATTATAGTTTTTTTCGTGATAAATACGCATCAAAATGACTTCTTGTGCAGCTAAACAGTGTTTTAATAATACAAGGAAGAACAATAAGACACACGGGATTACATACCACTCGTAAGTACAGTCAAAAATGCTAATAATATGTTGAAACTTTGAAAGTTATAATTCATAATTCATGTTTGCTTCGCCATGTTTGTGAGAGCGAGATAGATATTGAAACATGCGTGAGAGACACGATACGCATAATGCGCGACACACAGCTTGTGATGCGCGAGACTTATTGCGAATTCGCTCGCACGACAGCGCCGGCCGCCGTCTGTTATCTCTTCTTGTCTATCGGTAACTGTAGGTTTGTGACTGTGATCACACTGATCACAGATGTGTGAGTTTTGGTGCATGTAGTCGTGCGCCGAGTGAGCCCAGCTTTTCTGATTTCAATGTTAGCGCATAACATATCTTCCTCCTTTTAATATTTCAATGGATTTTAGTCTAAAAGTCCCCGTCAGGAGAAGCTATAAATATTGTAAACAAAAACGTTCTACTAAGTTACGTAGCGACAATTCAATCAACAACAAATAATCCCAAATTCAATCAATTAACTATATAAAGCGCTGTCGTCTAATGTTTTGTGGTACAGGAACGCGTCTGAGTTCCAGTACCTCAAAACATTATACGACAGGTATTTATATCGCTAAAATATAACCCGACTAAGTGAAATTGCTCGTTAGTTTCGTATTACACGTATGTTACTTTGAGTTGATTGAATTTGGGATTATTTATTGCACTACGTAACTTAGTAGAAGTTCTTTTTTTTACAAAATATATAGTTACATTAGTTACTCCTGCCGGGGACCTTACGGTATATTTTATGAGGACATGGGACGCCAAGACCTATTTAAACTGAATTTCCTGCCAAAAAGAGTGCTTGCTATCAATTAGCATTCTTTTTCTTATTCCTAATAGCACAACGTCAAATAAAATATAATTATATGTGTAAATTCGCACATTCCGCTTTTATTGGCGAGCGGACGTGATCAGATTACAGTTCGGAGCAAGCAAACAATTTTACGATAGTATTTATGGCATTATACAAGGGAAAGTGTCCCTGATATCGAACCCAGCCCTCATTCAGGGCTATAAATTATAATCGAAAAGAGCCCACAACTCGAGTCGCCAAAACGTGGAAATTATTACGTTTCCCGCGCTCACCCGCTGTCAATGTTGCCAGCGGCTATATTTTATTTATACCTTTTACGAGTGTTGCTAGCCATAAAAAAGTTTTAGTGGGTGTTGTAAAAGTAAAGGTGCCGGTTTTTTCTCTCTCGTTAGAATACAGCGTTGATAGGTTACGGGAATAGTGTTTTATTAAACAGTATTTTTATAAGGGTTTATTTCAACATGTCCTTTTATTTTAATGTTTTGTGCCTCGCGCATACCGGAGCTTATTTTGTGTACGGCGACTCTAAGCTTAGACCAGTCTACCTCTTGCTACACTTAGACCTAACAAAGATGAAGTCTGTGTCACAGTGTCAGTCAATGTCTTTTTTTAACCGACTTTCAAAAGGAGGAGGTTCTCAATTCGCCTGTATGTTTTTTTTTTTTGTATGTTGGTTACGCGATTTCTCCGTCAGTTGTGGACCGATTTTAAAAATTGTTTTTTTTGTTTGAAAGGGTATGCTCACGAGGTCGTCCCATATAAATTTTATTAACTTTACTTCGTTAGTTTTTGAGTTAGCTTCAATAATATGTATTGTTCCCACTTAGTTTATATGGATGATATGATGATAACTTCCAATCACTGTTATTTACATAGCAGGTTAGTGGTATTCGAATTTGTATGGGGTAGTACTACAACAAAAAAATGCAAAATTCAAACTTTTTCCAAAGAACATACATAAAAAAAAAAAAAAAAAAACATACATAAAGTCGAACATAGAACCTCCTCCTTTTTGGAAGTCGGTTAAAAAAGAACAACCGACTTCCAAAAAAGACACTACAAAGTCAAAAATAACTTTAATTTCGGAAGTCGGTGGCAAAAAACGAAAGTTCAAAACCAAATACACCGATTTCCGAAATTAAAGTTATTTTTGACTTTGTAGTGTCTTTTTTAGAAGTCGGTTGTTCTTTTTTTGGAAAAAGTTTTTTTAGTATTTAGAAACTTGTTTAAGGTCTATTGGCTAAGTAATAACAGCCGCACGGGTCGATCCAGCAGATAAGCTACGTTTGCCTGAGTTGGTCCTTGGATGGGTGACTATCTTTACATACCGAGACTCCTCTGTGCCTCGGAAAGCACGTTAAGCCGTTGGTCAATCGTGGATCTTTGACAGTCGTTACGGGTCGTCAGAAACCCGAAAGTTTGACAACTAGTCTTACCAAGTGGTATCGCATTACAGTTACTGGGTTTTGGAGGTCAGATAGGCAGTCACTCCATGTAAAATACTGGTATTCAGCTGCATCCGGTTAGACTGGAAGTCGACCTCAATTAGTTGGGAAAAGGCTAGTCAGATTGATAGTGTAAGTACCTAGTAGACAAAAATATTTTCAAAATGAAAGACATTATCAGTTCTGAACATTAACAATATCTTCAGATCCAAGAAACTAGTAAGGTAGTACAATCGAGTGAAAAAACCTTTGTAATATAAGTGTTTACTTCGAGCGGTGTATGTTCGGCAAACAACATTTATAACCAAATGCGGGTAGTTTACACTGTTACCGAATGTACCTGCGAGTGTCTGTGCAATATCCGCTCCTACCTCATATCCGCTGTTCGTTCGCTGTCTTTAGGCCGCGGCATAGTGCGTGAGCGGAAGCGATTTTATGGAAATGCCGCGATATCATCGTCTACTCAGCCTTTTCTCAACTATGTTAGTGTCCGAAGCTGGATGCAGTTGCAGTATAGGGTTGTTTTTATGAATGTTAACCGAGGTCGCTGCTGGTAACCCATATATTAACACGTTCAGTGCGGGGGCCCTCCTGGAGAGTTCACCAAGTCGCACATGGGATGCGACGACGATTATGATTTTACGAAATACTTAGCGACTACCTACATGCATATATTAATAAAATAAAGCAAGCGCGTGCGTCGCCCGGGCGCCCGACTAGACACTTCTCCGTTCTGCCGAGCCGCTTGCTCGCTCGCCGCAGAAAATTCTATAGAAAAATGAGACATCTTCTCTCCTCTCCGCTTGATCCATTTCCACTCAAGCTAAGCGGAGAAGAGATGTGGAAATAACGAAATCGGATTGGTTTATTCAAACATTACAAACACATCTCCTCTCGTCTCCGCTTTGGTGGATACCGGCCCTTAGGCTCCTCCTAACCGTCAGTCACGCGTTAGCTGTGTCGGCGTACGAATGTGCTTATGTATATTTGCAGCTAGCAGCTACAAACACCGCCTTATTAATTATTATCTCACTGCAAGGCAAAGGCGTAATCTCATACAGAGAAAGCACGAGAAAAATAATCGCTTAATAAACGCGCAGTGAAGCTACAATCAATATCAGTTTAATTATATATTTTTCGAGATTGAATTTTGACATAACTACTCCGCGTTATAGAGGAATAAATCGCTTCCTCTTGTAACGAAGGTAGCTCCTTAGCCGAAGCACTAGCGAAGGCAAGCGAGGTAGCGATATTGAGAGGGTAGGCGTACCGACTGCGAACCGGTTTCACAGCCCGAACATCTAAGGATATAAGATTTGCGTGAGGATAATGTTACTGACAGATAGAGACTCCCATGTATTATTATTTTTAACCGACTTCTAAAAGGGAAGAGGTTGTATTTTTCCTACTTAGCATATGTTGATGATTTATGATGATAAGTTCCTGTCATTGTTATTTACATAGCAGGTATTAATTAGCATTCGAATTTGTGTGGGGTAGGTACCACAACTAAAAACGAGTTCCTAAAAAGACACTACAAAGCCAGACGGTGACAAAAAACGAACATTCTATACCAAAGACACCGACTTCCGAAATAAAAGTTATTTTTGACTTAGTAGTTTCTTTTTTGGAAGTCGGTTGTTCTTTTTTTTGGGCAAAGTTTTAATTTTGCAGTTTTTAGTTGTGGTACCCCACACAAATTCGAATACCACTACCTGCTATGCAAATAACAGTGATAGGAAGTTATCATCATATCATTCATATAAACTAAGTGGGGAAAAATACGTATTATTGAAGCTAACTCAAAAACTATCCAAGCTATGTTAATAAAATTAAAATGGGACCACCTCGGCAGCATACCCTTTCAAACAAAAAAAAAAAACAATTTTCTAAATCAGTTGACGGAGAAATCGCGTAACAATCAAACAAAAAAAAAACATACAGAAGTACTGAGAACCTCCTCCTTTTTGTAGTCGGTAAAAAATAGATAGATATAATAATATGTATGTAGCAAATAATAATAAAATCCTAATACGTAAGTTTCTGTAGAAAGTAGAGACATTGGTCTCTAAATAAGTCAGTGGTTGGGACCCAAACACCCTAATATCATGTGCCCAAGTTACCCAATCCATGACAAATGGCCACGGAACACTTCTTAGGGTACAAAAGCCTTACTTACGTGTCTGATTAAGGGACGAAAAATCCAATAATTTGACATAAACTTTCCATGCCACATTGAGAGGTTTGAGTGTGTTGTATAATGGAAGTTGTAGCGAAGCGGAGCTATGCTTTTTGAAATTAAACGAAAATTATAAGTAGGAATGGACTGTACTTTGGGCTGGAAGAATGTAATCTTAATACTATGTTAGCTACAGAAATTCTGGGTTTGAAACCTGGCAAAGTAGGTAGTAGGTACGACTGTTTTTTTAAATAGGTATAGCTTTTAAATTTATCTAGGATATCACTAACAATAGGATAATAAACCTGTAGTAATGTAAAAGTACAATCAAACACAGATACACCTTGCATAGATATACATACACACACATAGATATCACATTAGAGAACTAGAAAATATAAACCTAATTTATTTTGAGTGTATAGTAATATTTTTTTTTTTATAATAGTCATCATCAGCCTATTAATGTTCCCACTGCTGGGGCACAGGCCTCCTCTCAGTGAGAGGGAGTGGGCTGTAATCCACCACGCGGGCCCAGTGCGGGTTGGTAGATGTCACATGTCTTCGAATTTTTTGGTTCTAAGACATGCCGGTTTCCTCACGATGTTTTCCTTCACCGTTTTGAGAGCAGTGGTGATGAAATTATTTACACAAAGTAAAGCGCCTGCTTGGGTTCGAACCCACGACCTACAACTCGTAAGTCGGGGCCGATACCACTGGGCCACCACTGCTCTCATATTTTATAATAGTAATTAAATGTTGTTCTCTTGTTATAATAGTAATTAAATGTTGTGCTCCCATGTTTTATAATAGTAATTAAATGTAAATATAATAAATATTATATTTAAGTTAAATAGTGATTATACCGACCTAATTTTACTTTAGGTTTTATAACTTTTTATTATGTTGAACGAACACTGAAAATATGTGAACCGAAATTAAGTTGTAAGCCTAGCCAGGCAAAACATGTCTGGACTTTTTAACTATAATTTAAGATCTTGCATGCTCGATTTGTATGTAAACGCATGGTTCACCAATAAATTATCTTCATTCTTTATCTTTATCCTAATTATTTTGACATTCAATTGACTTATTTTATTATATGGGTGATTCTCTGTAAGCTCGTAATCGGCTGTCCCGACCGATTTTTTCAAAAAGTAACTTAATTATTTAAAAAAAAAATACTCTTAATGAAACTTTAACCCTGAAACTTTACAGGCCCAATGTTTTTAGAACCATAACTATTTTATGTTTTTTTCTAGACGTGATAGAAGCTCTAAAAACACAGTCCCCTAGCTGTCCCCATCGCTGTATTCCCACCTAGATATGAGATTTACGAAGAAGTTATTAAAACTACATACATTTGGCAGTTAATATCGTAAAGAAAAATAATTAAATTATATTAATTTCGTAAAACAAGGTTTCATTACGTATTTTATTTATTTAGTAAAGTCCTGTAAACTTTGTCCCCAGAATTTCTATACAGTCCCCTGCCAAAAATTTAAAGCCATAATAAAAAAAAACTGTAAGGTTCACAAACGTTTTTTTGAGTGAAACAAAACGCAATTGGTGTGAAGTTGGCAACCTTGCCGAATGCGGCGGCGAAACGCCATTATTTTTAGTGTCACAGCGTCATTTGTGGGGTGAACACGCGTTTGAACCGCTACCACACCAGTCCTCTGGTAAGTCATAATATTTATGTTAATTACTTTAATTATCTCTATATATTATTTATTGATTTATTACTTATGTCTAAATTGATCTGTAGGTTCTTAAAAAACTATTTTACATTGGTTTTGAAAACATTGTGAAATTTTACCGAAATACACAGTCCCCTGGCAACAGTCCTCTGCCTGAAAATGCAACAGAGGACTGTTCTATACAACAGGGGACTGTGTATTTTGCGTAATGGTTATTATTTTTATGTATTGTTTGTGTAAATATATCCGCTAGTGTATTTTTTTTTATGTAAGAATCATCAAAGTATCATTGCTTCGCATTATTTTCCTTTATAATCTTAAATTATTTTACACAGGCTCATCAAACACACATGATAAGGCTCCTAAAAAGAATAAGTTATCCCGTGAGGAATTACTACAGGAAAAGAGAGAAGCAGAGCGACTACGATACCAAAGAAGAAAAAATTACCCTCAAAAGAGAGAAGAAATGAGAGAAAAGGAGAAGTTGAAATACCAAAAGAAGAAAGAAAAAGGTTTGCGGATGTTAGTAAAGAATATGACACCTCGTGAGCACAGAGCTGCCTTTAAGAAGTGGAAAGAACATTGTACCGTATACCGAGTCAAAAGACTAAGACTGAAAAGCATCACTAATACTAAAAGTACGCAGAAGAAATACAGGCTTTTCACTTCGGTGGATCTCGAGCACAACTGAGTCTACATACCGTAGTAGTTTACCTACGGAATTCCATACTTTCTGTTTGCACAGTCTCCGGAACATAAACCATTCACCTGCTTCTCATTCTCGTCTAGCTAACGAAGAGTACTTGCATAGACACAACCTTGTAGCCAGGATTATCCACCAGAAACTTGCTCTGAAATGCAGCCTTGTGGAATCAGAAGTGCCGTGGTATGTGCCCGACCCAGTTCTCGAAAATGGCAATATCACATTGTACTGGGATCGTTCCATCATCACTGACAGGACTATTGTTGCCAATAAACCTGATATAGCGGTGACGGACCGAGTAGAGCGGCGCACACTGATCATTGACATAACGGTCCCGCATGACGGGAACCTCGTGAAAGCCGAGAAAGATAAACAAATCAAGTATCTTGACTTGGCTTGCGAGGTTGTCGACATGTGGGATGTGGACTCAGCGATCATTGTGCCGATAGTCGTATCACCCAATGACTTAATTGCCAAGACCCTCGACCAACACCTAAGGAGGCTCTCGATGGGCAGCTGGATCAAGGGCTTGATTCAGAAAGCGGTACTCCTGGACATGGCTCGCATTGTCAGGAGGTTCCTCTCTCTGGAGCCCTGACCGCATCGGTAGCTTGGACCCTGTTCCCGATATTGGAGGGCTACTATTTTTTATATTTTTAAATATTTTTTTTGATCCTTTTTTGTTTTTATAAAGATATTTAAAAATGTAATAGATAGGTATGTTATGAAATAAAGGAAAACACAAATACTAATAATTAATAATAATTAATAAAATTTTTGTTCCAATAAAACATTTGATTTGATATTCAAATATCATGGTCCCTAACTTTTATTGAGTTATGCGAACATGGTATGGAACAACAGATTTTTTCGCGTTTTCGGGTTTTGTCCCTTCGTAAAAGTTGTTTGTAAAAAGTACAAAAACCCCTTTTTAGGTTTTTAGTTATTTCATTTCGACCTTTTATATTATCGCTTTGAAACTTAAATGTACAAAAACTTTATATTCGTAAGGAATTGAGCAATCTATACTGTCGGCAGTAAATTCCGGAAGAAGAGGAGGCGACACTTTTTATCCGCATCCGGAAATAATCCGCACCCATTCCATACTACCTACATTGTTGAATTGTACAATTAATTTAATGTCACATTTGGTATTTAAGACCATTTTAAGACAGACAACAAAATATATATTAAGGAAATTAAATTTTAATTTACAAAGTAACGCAAGACTCCCGGGGTCTCGCAACAATAGATAGGTAATTAATTTGGTGTCATAATATTGATGCTGGGTAAATTAAGATAAAGCCTGCCGCAACCAGGCGTGACGCGTCGACGCGACGCGACACCTGGTAGAATATTTTCAGAGAAGTTTTCATAGAATTCAGTAATAATCTATACTTATATTATAAAGAGGTAAACTTTGTTTGTTTGTATGTAGGAGGTAATCTCCGGAACTACCAGTCGGATTTGGAAAATTCCTTTTGCATTGGATAGCAAAATTCTTGAAGATTATAGGCTCGTGGACGAAGTTGCGAGCAGAAGCTAGTAGAATATAATATTAATTTATTGTTGTAACAAGTGGTTTCAAAAATAAAACTGGTAATTTTTAAAAGAAAAGTATCTCTGATATACGCCTTGGGTGTACTAAAATAATAATACCCCACTGGTACGAAATGAGGTGTTATCATACAAACTGTGTCTGTAAACAATAATAAAAAAAATAGGTTCACCGCCATAAAACGGGTAACAAAACCTTAATCTTTTAAATTACTTCGCAAGTAATTCGCGTAAACATTTTTTCTTCAAACTTTTCCAAAGATTGATTAAAAAACTTTTTTTACTATCGATGATAATATGAAGTCGATTTATTGTCTAAGTTTTTTTATACATTTTCTTAATACAAAGTCACATTTGGCAGGAAATTAGCCGTTTAAGGTTCACGATTGACATTTGCGGAGCGGAAAATTATGTATCGTTGGGTGCAAAAGTGGTATACAGAAATATATTTGGTTCTATTATACAATATATAGATGAAGTTTGTGGATTTTTTCTAGTTATAATGTTAAACAATTATATTATATCATACTACAACATTATTTTAAAATATTTTTTTAAGTTTGCTAGCCACGCCCGCACAAGCGTCTCTTTTGGGGACACCCAAGGAGCCATATAGTGATCTTATTCGTAATTTGCTTCGGAAAGGTCAGGTGCGTAGTACTCGCGGTATAATATAAAATATGTTTTATAAAGTAATGAAGTTAGATCAACGCGTGTCGATGATATTGCAAACTTACGGTGTTCTGTGAAACCACCGAACAGTCGGTGATCGGATCAAATAAATAAATCGGCAGTTGCCGAGGCGTTATCAACCATAGAGGAAGTTGCAAAAAGCCTGTAATTTGAGTGGAAAACTGGAAACCGCCACACAATTTCGATAACCATCACCAAAACGTTTCTACACAAAATAGTGAAGCCGAAAGTACAAAAAACACTTGTGTGCGTCAGTGTGCCGTCCTATTTTATTATTTGCGATGGCGGTGACGGTACATTACCCCTCTATCGACTAGGGTCCACCATCATACTTTTATATGTGGACCATTCTGCTATTGTTATTTTACGATTGGCCTGCTCAAACGGCGCATGATCAAAGAAACTGCGCATGATTATGATGAGAACTCGGGTTTTTTGTTGTTAAACTTTTGGTAATAGTTATTGTGTCATCGGCAAAGTATGTAACAGTTGGGTTAATTCATTGTAATTGATGTGAAACATCTTTATACGTGCCTTAGGAGTAAAACTGACTCGTATGCCGTGATGGCAAACGATATGACGCTCTCTTATGCCGTCATGCCCCGTCATGTCAGAAAAATATATTTATTTATATCCGTATTTATTTATTGTTTTTTTTTTATTATAAATTCTTTCAATAACTATCAATTTCGATGTTTCACATCGGCTGGGCGTCCCGTGACGGCCAAATTTTTTTTGATAAGACATATTATATTAAATGCGTTATATGTGAGGTCGTTTGCTCGCTTGGCCATATGTTTCGATGTCCAGGTTCTATTCGTCACCCGGGTTTACATATTTCCTTAATACAACGATAGACTCCCTTGTACCTAGTCTGTTCGAAAAGTATCTAAAGAATATGTAAACAAATGAATGTGTGGATGCCAATTTGTAGTGCCACTTACAAATCGAAAGCTTTGAGTTTATATGAATATAACAACTAACATTTAAAGTTATTCAAACAACAACTGTTAGATATTTCTAAATACAGATGAATGTGTTACTCGTACTCATTCCCTTCAGTGAGTAATTGCGCAAGAATTTAACCTGTAATTATGATTTAATATGTTGTACGAAGGAGGATCCACCTATAATACCAACATACTTGGAGGCCTCTACCAGTCAGATAGGGTATTCTCTAACTGCTGGAACTCATAACGGCATTTTAGACTCTTCACTTATAGTTGTGGATGTAGCTCCGGATAATTTAAACTAGACAGTAAGACAACAGAAGTTACCACATCAATTAACCAATTATTATTAGAGAATAATAAAAAGGTATCTTCTGGCAACTTAACTCATATTATTAAACCAAAGGGAGTGCAACATACTTTAAAATTATTTAATCAAAATATCCAAGGTTGCTCTTCCAAATTATTAGAAATAGAATTGTTTTTGGAAAATACCAAGTTTGATGTCATTTGTTTAACAGAACATTGGTTGAAAGATCATCAAGTGATGTCAATTAATTATGAGAATTATGGTGTAGTTAGCCATTTCAGCCGAAAACGTATGATGCATGGCGGGTCATTAATATTAATTAAAAATTCTATTAAATCGAAAGAAAGAAAAGACATCACCGGACTGTCTGTTGAGCACAACATTGAATTGTCCTGTGTTGAGCTTGATAAGCATGTTATAGTTTGCGTATACCGACCTCCAAGCTACCAGAATCTATCCATGTTTGATTCTGTAATGGAAGATGTATTAAAGAAACTCAGTACTAGTAGTAAGTCAATAATCATATGTGGTGATTTTAATATTAACTTATTAGAAAATAACTCGAATACTGTTAGATTATTAAGTCTTTTTAGGTCATTTGATTTATCAAATGTTTTCTTTGAACCAACCCGAGTGACAGCTTCTTCTGCCACTTGTATAGATAATATTTTTTGTAATAGTGATTACTTACACAAACAAATTGTAAACAAGTTGCCATCAGATCACAGTGGACAAACAATAACATTTTGCTCCTACATACCTTTACAAAAAATACAAATAAGGTTTAGGCCCATTACATGTAAAAGTTTAGAGAAATATAATAATTCGTTAGCCAGTCAATTATGTGTTCAGAATTTTAATAATATAGGTGACCCAAATGAGTTCTACGCCGAGTTCTTTTCAATATTAAACACGCAATTTAATAACACTTTTCCACTAAAGACTAAAAGTATTTACATAAAGTTCTTATTTAGTGATTGGGCGACTCCAGGTATTCGTAAAAGTAGGGAAAAACTATTTGAACTTTATGGACTAAAGCAACATATGAACAATACAAGCTTTCATAAGTATGTTGCAAAATATTCAAAAACGTTTAAAAGTGTGTGCAAAATAGCCAAAGCTCTTTACATTAGTAATAAAATAAAATCAGCTGAGGATAAAATAAAAACTACCTGGCAAATAATAAATAATGAAACAGGTAGGAAAAAACAGTGAAATAATGAATTTAATTTAGAGACTGCACATGGCCCTATCAACTCAGATATAGAAATAGCTCAGGAATTTGAAAACTTTTTTACTAATATTCCCCTTAAAACTACTGAAGCATTGAATTCCTCACCAGCGCTTTCTGCTGCCTTACTTAGGCAGAATGTGAAGGCATGCCCTTTGGATTTTAGGTTTCAGCATACAAACCCTCAGGCTGTTATAAAAGCTTTTAAAGATCTTAAAATTAAATCAACAGAAGATCTCTGGGGAATGTCTGTAAAAGTCTGTAGATCTATTGTCGAAACCATTGCGCCCTATTTAGCTTTCATATTTAACAACAGTGTGGACCAAGGAGTCTTTCCGGATCTCATGAAACACAGTAAAGTAGTTCCATTGTTCAAATCCGGTGATAGTAAAGAACCCAACAATTACAGGCCTGTGTCAATTCTACCAGTTCTCAGTAAGGTGTTTGAAAAGTTGATGCTCAATCAAATGTTACGTCACTTTAATAAAAACTCCATCTTTCATGAACAACAGTACGGTTTCACCAAAGGGCGTTGTACTACTGACGCCGGTGTCACCCTAATAAAGAACATTTTTAATGCCTGGGAAGAAGCACAAGATGCCATTGGAATCTTTTGCGACCTCTCGAAGGCGTTCGATTGCGTAGACCATGAGACACTTCTGCTGAAACTGGAGCATTATGGGATTAGGAATACAGCTCTTGATTTACTAAAATCTTACCTGAAAGATAGAAAGGTTAAAGTTCAAGTAAACGGCATAAACTCATTAGGGTCTGAAATGGCAATGGGCGTTCCTCAAGGTTCGATATTGGGTCCATTCCTCTTTTTAGTTTATATTAATGATTTACCCCAATTACTTCAAAATCAACCGAAGATGGTGTTATTTGCAGATGACACATCATTGATCTTTAAAATCAACCGACGGTCGCAAAATGTTGACGACGTGAATAGCTCTATTCTTCAGGTCCAAGATTGGTTTACGGTAAATAATTTGGTACTGAATAAAAATAAAACCAAATGCATTAGATTTAAATTACCTAATGTTAGAAGTAGCGAATGTGACATTATATTGAATGGAGAAAAACTGGAATTTATTAATCAAACGGTTTTCCTGGGAATCACGCTAGACGAGAAATTACAATGGGGACCTCATATAACATCTCTTGCGGGGCGGCTAAGCTCGGCCGCTTATGCTGTTAGAAAGATCAGACAGTTAACAGATGTAGAAACCGCGCGTTTGGTCTATTTTAGCTACTTCCACAGCATTATGTCGTATGGCATTTTACTGTGGGGTCGGGCTGCTGACATTGAATCTATCTTTATTTTGCAAAAGAGAGCTGTCAGAGCCATTTATGATCTCCGTCGTCGCGAATCTCTCAGGGAACTATTTAAAAGGATTAATATTATGACCGTTCCTTGCCAATTCATTTATGAAAATATTATGTATGTAAGGAAAAATCTACATCTTTTTAATAAAATAAGTGATAGACATAATTTTAATACTAGAAATAAAGATAAACTAGATCAACCATTTTTCAGATTATCTAAAGTACATACATCTTTTATGGGGTACTGTGTTAAATGTTACAACAAAATACCTTGTGATATATTACAATTAAATGAAAGAAAATTTAAAACTCATGTAAAAAGTACACTTTGTAAACAAGCATATTACAGATTAGAGGATTATATCCAAGATAAGAATGCTTGGAAACCTGCTGGTCCTGCTCCATAGGACAATTTAGAGTCTAAACAAAATCAAACTGGTTGCTTACTTAATTGTATTTATTTTTCATTATATGACATTGATTTTACATCCTGTGATTAGTTCCTCACACACTGACTTATTAATTGTAAATTTTTAGTAGATTCGTCTATTTTTACAATGTTTGTGAATATGTGAACACCATGTATCTACCACATAATTAATTTATCTGTCGTTTGCTCCAATTTAAATTATTCTTACTGTATACAGTAATTTTATTCTAGGTGCATCGTCTTCACATATTATAATTATATAAATAATGTACTTATACAAAATATTGTAAAACATTTTAAAAGAGTAACGGTGGAGTTTCTTGCCCATTCTTCTCCATACGAAAACTACATTTTGGAAGGGGCGGTAGAATCAATAATATATAATAACTATAATTTGTAAATTTTGACGTTCAAAAGTGCCTTCAAAGGCCTATTTGAAATAAATGCTTTGACTTTGACTTTGACTTTGACTTTGACCTCGTCAGGGTTTATACTTTCACCTGATACTTTTAGGACAGACTTTACTATACGAAACAATATTTATTGCAAACGACGAATAAAAACAATCAACATCTTTCTCGTGAACAACAGGCGTATTTTCTAGTATGTAACACCGACTTTGCTACATAATATTCGAGTGCTACGCGGCTACGAGATTTCGTAGCAATCTACGAAAATGATGTCTACGCAGCGTAGCGTATTACGTTACTCATGGAGTGCATGTTATTATGTTGGCAGTATATTCAGTGGTGTTGGCCAACGTAACAATCTTAACATTGGCCGTATGCTCGTATTCGACCGTGAACGAACTTTGACGGGCACAGCGGGAGCCGGGTAGTAATGGAGGCGGAAATTAATTGATATACCCGGCTGTTATTTTCCCCCTTTTTTTCAATCCCCTTTATTTGTACGCTTAATCGTATTTTGTAAAAATGCAGCCTAGTTAGCATTAGCATAGTTAAAAATATGACAGCCAGATTGACACGATCGTAGACAGCGTTTGGGTATGGAATTGCATAATCATGCATAATCTAATGTTCCCACTGCTGGGACATAGGTCTCTGTTCTGTGAGAGGGAGTGGGCTGTAATCTACCACGCGGGCCCAGTGCGGGTTGGTAGATGTCACATGTCTTCGAATTTTTGGTGCTAAGACATGCCGGTTTCCTCACGATGCTTTCTTCGCCGTTTTGAGAGCAGTGGTGATGAAATAATTTACAAATAGTAAAGCGCAGTTTGGGTTCAAACCTACGCCTTACAATTCGTAAGACGCGGCCGCTACCACTGGGCTACTGCTCAATTCATGCATTCATTCATGCGTTGTTGCATATTTATACAATTAAATGTGTAAAGTTGTTTTTTTTTTAAATAAAATACACATATTAATTCACGAATTGCGATATATACGATAATTACATACACACGTCCGACACACCCTGATTAGTTTGATGCGCCATCACTTTTTGACTTTGTTTTTTTTTGAACTCGGTTGTTTGGTTTCGTAATTTAATTTTATTTTGTCTTTCTTCTTTACGTGTGGATATCAGAGAACTATAATAAAATAGCTTTATTTTCCTTACACACTTAATCCTTATGCATTATAAAAAAAAAACTTATATTAACAAAGTTTTTATTTTTTGCCTATTTATTTGTTGCTATGATGTACAAGGACCGCTACGCGCTATCGATACCGGTAAAAGCCTCCTCTAGCCGTTTCCAAACTTTTCTGTCTCTGGCTATTCTGCTCCATGTTTTGCCTGCTTACTTTGTAATATCGTCACTCCACCTTTTGTGTGGTCTACCTGGACTACGTTTTTTGTTTATTGGATACCAGTTCGTGGTGATTTTTGTCCACCTGTTGTCTATTACACGTTGGACGTGAGCAGCCCACTTCCATTTTAAGGCTTCAGAGAACTACGCACGCAAAATAACTACCACACTATTCTGACTATTCATCTATACATCTGTGACCAATGTTGGTTATCGTAAGACGTAAAGCAAGTCACTTCAGTTCGGCTTAAAGTCATTGTTGTTTATTGCCTGAGGCTCATGACTCTTCGCGTTCATACCATGTGGGAATACGACGTCAAAGGAACACACGACACGACACGACGTCACACATGACACCAACTCTGTGGTAGGTAGCTAGTGGCTACTGGCTACTGCACGAGGTGGGCAGGAAAGCTGATACTTGCAGTATTGAAAGGGAGCGACGTCATTGAGCTGGTTTTACATTATTTTGTGACATTTCAAAGTAAAAAAAAAAAAAAAAAATCGAGTATCACTGACTCATAATAGAAATATTACACCCATACAGTCACATTACATACACAACATTACTAATTAAATTCAACTCAATTCAATCCAATACAGCAGTTCAGCTAAGCTGCTGTCTTTTTGTTTCTAAACGCAAAGTAATGTTACTCCCACCCAGTTACCCATATATTTTTAGAGAGTTAAGCGTGGCAGAGCTATACTCCGCGTTTCGTTTCAATACTAATACAGAGGATTATAGTAAACGAAGTGAATAGATTATAGTGGTGAAGCTATAGTGGTGGGCGTTTTGGGGGACTGTCTTATGTAATTTTGACGTTCGAAAAGTGCTGATTCTCAGCCTAGTTTGAATAAATGACTTTTGAGTTTTGTTTTTGAAGCAAAAGGAGTATGTAACGATCGTAGAAGGTGGCGTTCTGTAGTTTCTGCCTACCCCCATGGGAAGAAGGCGTGAGTTTATGTGTGTACGAGTATGTGTGTAGGATTAGAGTATATACATATCTAGAAACTTTACCAACTAAATAAAAAATGCTGGTAATGGTATTTTCTCAAACATGTTTGGAAATTCAAACATTGTTTTGCCAACCTTCTTCGAGATAAATCGAAATTGCTGTACTGGTCGAATAATGTGAGCGCCCGGCCGGCAATGTTTGTATGAAAATCCATATCTGTCGTGTTATTTAAAAATAGAACACGTTTTTACTTCAACACATATCAACCAAGGTGGTCAAAGTATGGTCAAAAACAAAAAAAATATCACATTGATGGGGAGTACCTACAAGTGAGTCTCGCCTTCGTAGGGCGTCTTTTTACACCCATTATTATCCTACTGGCCAAACCTCCACTGTGGCGCTCTACAGGGGGCTTCATAAAATATTTTATGACACTAATAAACTGGAAGGCTGTCTACACAAGAGCGAGTTTAGTAACCTACCAAGTTGTCAGCGTTAAATGGCCGAGAAATTAGATATATACCTTTATGTACCGGTCGGCTTGGTTAACGAAGCCTCGCAAATTACATGGATAAAAAAGTTTGCGTTATCCCTTATGTATTGTACGTAGTTAATGGCATGTTTTGTCACATGAGTTTATGTGGTTTGTTAGTTATGGAGTTATTTTTTATTTGATTCTTATTCATAAATGATCTAGAAAAACATGAATTCTTAGATTATTTATTTTATAGAACAGATAAAATCTTTTTATATTTCTAATACCCATTAAACGTTAACTAGTTGTACTGTTTAAATTATGGTTAAAGGGCTGGGTTTAAAAGTAGTACGATCTCTTCCTATGCAATGCACAGTGGATTCTTCGATGAGTTTTTGGCGATTATATTGATTCTGAACATTTGTTATTCACACTGTCATGATGCAACATTTCAGTCAATGCCTTTTAACTCAACCCTCGTAAAGGAAATGTTTTTTTTCTTATAAAATACATTTCATTCAATCCGGGCGATCGTCATTTATGCTCATGCCACTTGTCATTACTCACGCGTCGCCAACACGAGGGATGTGTTAAAAGAGGAAACAGCCTGTATATATTTTTTTAGAGTTTATGTGAGCTCTTTATTTTTGTTTCAATACGCAAATGTACGTTTATTTCTCGTTGTTTTAGGAATTACGAATAGTGAAAATAATCATATTGTATTGCTTTTATATGAAATTTAAATCTTTAGACCTTTATAATTTGTACTCATTCGTTTATTTTAATTGCATTAACAATTTATCGTATTTTAATCTATTTTGTAATAATAATTATATAAATTTTTAGGAGCGGAAAACGTGAAACATATTTTGACGTCGATGGTGGTTGGACGTCGACCCAGTGATTGGGGAAATAATTATATTCTTCAAATTGAAAGCACTTGAAAGCACATTAGGGCATAGATGGACGATCGTGATATAGGTGAGTCAACCGACAACAACCACGTTGTTAGGTCAATTTCAACCATTTTCAAAAATTAGAACACGTAAGATCGGCTGTCGCCGCATCCGTTCGTATCCTTTCCGATCCGATGCGATGCGACCCGTTTGGTGGAAATCCTCCATCCTTAACTCTGTCTGTCTGTCCGTTACCTTTTCACGCCTTAATGGATGTGCATGAGCTTTAGCACACGGATATACCGTGACCTGGGCCAGAACATATAGTTTTTATCCCGGTTTTACGTTCCCGTGAAATAGTTTCCGACCTCCACGCGAGATAAGCCAGAGGAAAAAGCTAGTATCTTATACGCACAACATTCCTCCCTTTACGATACAAATTGATCTTATAATGAACATCACAACTTCACAACAAAGACATTTTTGTACGAGTCGAAAATCATACAAATAAGTACATTCTGTCAAAGAACATGGGTACAGGGGGCTCCCGATCCCTCATCCGCCTGCCAGAGCCAATAACTCGTTCGATCTCAGAACAAATCATGCTGAACGTTTTATGTACACCTTTTATTTTCTTGCCATTATTGGTACCAGTGAGATTTTTATTGTTACAAGCCAGAATTCATAAAAACGAGATGTATTGACGAATACTGAGGAACACTGAGGCAGATTGGTTGGTTTCCGTTGCTTTTATTTATTTGTTCCTAGTTGGATGCTGATAGCAAGGTGACTTTTATGTTTTGGTACATTTAGATGGAAGGTAGTGTAGCCCGGTTGATGGCAACAGGCAGGCCGGTCCCATGTATTACATGGGACTTAAACATACTGGCGAAATTGTCAATATGTCGTCAATTCTTGAAAACCCGGCTTGTATACCTAAAAAGAAAAGATGATTCTGAAGTAGACTTTAGAGGCTTGTCCTAGCAATACGTGATTTCGTCCTTAGTGGCAGTCACACCAATAACACTTTAAACATTCCAGGGTTATCAAATTTTGAAGACAGAAATCACATGCATACGTTTTGTGCACGAGACATCGCTCATCCAAGCCCTAAAATAACAGCATGAAAACTGATATACCCATCGCTTCTTTAAAGGGTTAATTGACGCAAAAACGTCCATAAAAAGTACACAGTCACGTCGAATTTCAAACGACCCCTGATTCTCTCGTTAAAAGTAGACACAGTGAGTAGGAGAGTACCCAGACACGTGGGTAACAAAGAGCATCCCTTCAGAAATTGACATAATTTTCCACGCGAAAAATTCCTCTGATCCTCTCCGAAATTCCACAAATTTTATTGTTGGTTCGTTTGGTAAGGTTGCACTACATTATCGGCGATATATCGCCCTTGTATAGCTTGTCTATGGTTCTTGGTAATGATGGGATAAGATGGTATAGTTGTCGTCATGTAAAAAGAACGCTGAGCGACAGTGCAGGAAATGTGTCTGCGCACTGAGTACAGTCGCGTCCTAAAGTGTTGGGCTATTTTATAATATTTAGTGTAATTGTTTTATTGCAGAATCATAATATATATAAATATTATATTATATATATTGCCAGGCTTTTTATACCTGCAGTCTGTGGACCAGATACACGCAAAAAACGTTTAATGCCCTGCGTGTGCAATACAACAACGCTTTTAGGATACTGCTGTCGCTGCCACGTTACTGTAGCGCGTCAGGTATGTTCGCAGCAGCGCGCACAGATGACTTCTTTGCGATCATGCGCAAAAGAACCGCGTCGCTATTGCGTCGGATGCGAGACAGCGACAGCAGTCTCCTGAGAGTTGTTGCTAGCAAGACTGAATGCCACCTGATGGGGCACCTGTGCGCAGTGCATGTATTGTTGCCAAGTGTCCTCGTGGCCGGAAGGTGGCTTAATAGATATAGGTTGGTTTAAGTTATGTTGTATTGTTATTGTTTTTAATTGTTTATGTTTTTCTTTATTAACTAACATAGTTTAAGTAATACTAACAAATTATGGGTTAACTTATTATACCTGAATTAAATATGAATAAATAAATAAATAAATAAATAATAGGTACTTTATTAGCTACTTAGTACTATGGAATAGGCTGGAATCGATAAATCGCTCAGTGCGCGGCCAGAGTTCGTTTTACGTGACGGGGCCAGTACAAAGTGCTTTCACAGTAATTTAACCTCTGATGTACAGTGATAACAGTGATGAGTGAGAGAGAGAGAAATCTATATTCATGTTGGCATAAGGTTGCTGTCTGTTTGCTGCCAGAATTAAAATAACTGCAAAAGGACTGTACTTGTCGTGTCTTTAAATGTGGCATGTTGATATAATTATAAAATAAATCTGTTGGTACGAGGTTGACTCAGTCACTGATGGCTTCTGTATCATTTAGCAGGAAGACTAATATCGCGGCTTTGTTAAACGTCTTTTTGGGACAAAACCCTCTATTTAAATCTGCTTGTATTAGAATCATGCAAATCTATAATTACAGAACACAGAGGTACAGAGTATAGAGAGATACAGAAACCCTCAGTCACGAGGGTTTCTGTATCATTCAGCAAATAGAAGAATATCGCGACCTTGTTAATCAGCTATCTAATTACGCAACACATTTTCGTAAACGATTCCGACTAATCTGTTTCATTTTGACAGTTCAACAATATTCATTGCGATAGTTACGTTGTTGAGCAGATTTTTTTCGAACATATGAAGCAATGGACTAGTAATTTGTTTCAAACCGATTCAAATTCTGATTGATCGTGCATTACGTAATTAGATAAGAGTACCGCTTGGTAGGAAGAAACCTTTAATTTTGTTCGATTTTGATCCGCAAACTTACATTAATATTGTGCTACAGGTTAAGAAATGCGTATAATGTTTTTCTGATTTTCAAGAAAGTAAGATCTATCTCAGTTAATATCGGAGTCTGGATTTGTGCCTGGTCGATTGCAATAGGCTTGCCCTAGGAATTACATGGGACTTAAACATAACTGGCGAAATGTGGGTGTAGGTACTATAGGTATACCTCTGTCCGGTTCTTCGGGGAAACAAGGCGTGATGTAATGTTATGTGTAAAAATAAAGTGCTCCCTTTAAGAGTCTGTGTTTGCACGCATCTCTTTCGCTGTCTGTGTAGTGTTTCCCTTAAGCTGCCAGAAATGTATTCGACGAAGTGTGCGATATTAATTAGGGTTTCAGATATTTTGGATGTTTTCCGTAATACTTTTCTCTTAAAATCGATTTTGTATTATGGTGGAAATGTCAGTTACGTTATTTCCTACTGCTACAGGATAATACATAGGTAAGTAATTTAAACGTAAAAAGCAAAGCCAGAAAATAGAAAACTGTTTTGTAACGACAAATAACATCTACACTTTTTAAAAACAACTAAAATCTATTTAACTTTATAGGCAAAAATACTATACATATTTGTTATTTTCAAAGGGGATTTAACAGTAGTCAGTCTATTTTCTTTCTGACACCCACTTATTGCGTAGATACGAATTACGAACTTAGGATATGTGACTGATGTCCGTTATCATCAAAAAAATCCGTGAATAGTTATTTGAAAACGTTTTTTGATGATCTCGTTGAACTCTCTTTCCCTGCGGCCTGCGGGTGTTACAGCATGACCAGTTTAAGTTTGCAGTTCACGGAGGAGCTTGTTAAGGAATAATGCAATAGCATGACAATTTCGGTACATTCATTTTTAGTTCTGTGTTTTGCCGCCTGCACTGATAAGTTGGGCGCGCTGTACAATTTGCAACTGAGTGATTATGTGGACAGGATAATATCTTTCTGTTTTCGGCGCACTTTTTCAACGTTTCTTGTACAACAATGCATTCAATATGCCAAAAGAGACTAGTTTGCACTAAACGGCATGTAAGTAATCGAACCTCTAATAATTCTATTGAACCGAAAAGTCAGAGGTCGTGCATTGGTTCATTCAAATATCGAATACTATCGTAGATTAGCAAAGACAAACATAGTTTCCTCTTTTCCGCTTCCCATAACTTTTCCCTGACAAAAAAATCATTGGTGAATAGCGTTTAGCTTACAATTGAACAGGCTATAACGCCATTGACGCAATTAAGCACAGATTTATAGCCTTACAAAGATATAAACACACGAATGAACGCTCGCCGGGAATACCGCCGGATTGTCGCGCTTGACAGATTTATACATTGCACTGTGTTCGGAACGCACCGCACAGGGTTGCCACCATGAAAAATTACAGCATTTTATTTATAAGAGACATAACATTTAAACATCACGCCTGTTTTCCCCATGAGATTCAGCAGAGGAGTAATAGGTACACACATTTCACCAGTTATGTTTATAAAGTCCCATTTTCATAAGCTGATACTCGCATACTCAGTCCGAGAGCTTGAGGCGCTGCATGCTGAAACACAGGCTATAAACCTAGTTCGGCAGCAGATGCTAATAATAAGACACAATTTTTACTGAATTACTTTTGAGCATAATTTTAAGTAGCTAAGATAATTGTGTTACATGTTTACTTTTTCTGGTCTAATAAATAAATTTAATACCTATGTATGTATTAATGACAACATTTCTCTATTTAATTAATGATATACATAAATAAACTCACGCCTTCTTCAAATTGGGGAAGGCAGAAACTACAGAATGCCACGATCCTAACATACTCTTTTTCTTCGTTTACGTTCATACATTTTAATTAATGACAGTAATTATTATAATTAAAATGAATGAATTAAAGTAATATAAACATACAAAAAAAATTGCTGACATTGCAATGCTTGCAAAAGGCTGCTCAATCATAGTACCAACATAACATAAGACCAATATTTGTACACTTAAGGCTAGCGCAGACTGGGGCGACTCGCGCCGCAACGCAACGCATTGCGAAAATTCTCCTGCATCACTTTCGTACATTTTCTACGAACCAACGCACACTACAGGCACAGCACCGGATTTTTTTGTATTAAAATGCGTGGCGCTGCGGACCGTTGCGGGTATAATGTGCGCATTAGATTTTGAAAAATAGGGGGCACGAATATAAAACATTATTTTTATTTGTTAAGACTGAATTTCTTTTTGATAATTTTTCTCTCTTTTAGAGGAATGTAAAAAAAGAAAGAAAGAAAACACTGTTTATACTGCACAAACAAAACGCACAACGCACAAAGTAAAATGACATTAAATAGGTACACACATTATTATACAAGTAGCTAAAGTAGTAGTAACAAATGTCTACGCAAATATTTGTTGGTTTTCATGTTTTAATAGTTTTGAAAAAAAAAATAAAGAAATATTTGTGAATGAGCTTGCTCTTGACTTTGATCATGCATGATGGAAAGCAATGGATGAAGTCAAGGATGGATCGAGCGTGTCCAGAAGATGCCTCTTGCTTTAAATTCTTTCCGTGAAACTGTAAATGCCCGTTCTTTTTCTGTTACATGGATCAGATCTTTCTTTGTACTACGTTGTGCACAGTTGTTAAAGAGTACCTACCCACTGCTACGCGAGCGCACGGAGGGAATACCACCGGATTGTCGCGTCTGACAGATTTATACATTGCCCTGTGTTCGTAACGCATCGCACAGGGTTGCCAAGAGAATAAATGGTATTATAATATTTTATTTTGTTTGTTATCATTTTACAGTGACTTGTGACCATGTAAAATACTGGTATTCAGCTGCAACCGGTAAGACTGGAAGCCGACCCCAAGATAGTTGGGAAAAGGCTAGGAAGATTCATTGATCATTTTACAGTGACTTTATTAGGGAGTGGACGTCTTCTGAAACTTGTAATACTTATTTGTCTTACCAAACTTGGCAAACTTATTTATACGATTTATGGCATTGGGAACAGATGCGTAACAGACATACTAGAATCTCTTGTCATAGACCATGATAATAAGATCGGCATCAAAATCAGTTCCGTTTCGTAGATTACAAGAACAACGCAGTCACACTATTTTGCCTTGAAGGTTTTAGTTTTTCTGACATAGATATTGGGTATTTATTTATTTTTGTTTCTCATTCACAACACACCACACACACATGTATGTCACAACATTTTATTTAATTTTGTGAGCTTTTCCTATTATCCTATCTTTTACTACATTTAATTTATTCTGTTAATTTATTAAATCGGACACACACTTCCCTTTCTTTCATATTCAAGCGAATGACACTCGTGGGTTGCAGCTGAAAATCAGCGTCAGGTGGCACACTTTGTGCTGCCATCTGACATTATGCTGACCTGAGGCCCTTTTGGCATTATAATCATTGTTTACTGTTTTTTTTCTAGCTATAAAGTGTTTTTTTCCTATTGTGATGCCAATAAACGCATTTTTCTTTCTTTATTTCTGTAATCTTATCAAAATAGCATTATTTCTAGAAGTCCTGCTAGATGGTATGTAATGGCAACACTAATTTAAATCTGGCCACACTGCGCCACTTCCTCTTCGGGTGATATAAAAAAAAATTGTGCGTGTAGCACCGTCATAGAAGAAAAACTTCTTAAAAAATAAAGATTTAGTCTGAGAAACAGAGAGAGTTATTTCTGTCTTCTCTCTCATGTAACGAAATTTGCCTAAACATGACGCGTCCTTGAAATTTCACTCTCAATTCTCGACCAATTATCGAATCGCCACCAGAAGTTTCACTTCAAAAGTAATAAACCCCGAATACCTCAACAAACTGTTTTATTCAACAGCTAAACAACATTACATGGTATACCAGCTCAACTTCGGTCTCCAAGGACGGCAAGAACTGACATCTACCGAGCATAAAAAGCCGTAAAATTTTACACCATTTTCCTGTAACTGGCAACCCTAAGCGCATCTGTTACTACCTACGTACACACTTATCAAAGATAGCGCAGTTTATGAATGTGATAGCGCTGTGTGATAAACGTTATGTTACGGCCTAGCTGCAAGATTATATTATAATCATTTGGAGGTATTTAGTGGAAATCTGGACAGCAAAAATTAAGGTCAATTTTTAAGGCTGCATTGAGCGTGTGGAACTGCTCATGGAATGGGAATCCACTGTTCTCTTCAAATATATAATTCTGCTAAAGGTACGTCTGTATGTCACTAAACGGCTGAACTGATTTCGATGACACTTTTTGTGTGTGTTTGAGTGGGATAGTTGGATGCATAGTTTAGATTTTGATTTGCAATTGGACCCGGTAGGTGGCGCTGCGATTGAGGACTAAAACAAAACCACGTATGTCCGGTTAGCTAGTTTTATATTATTATGTTTCATGTTTGTGTTGAAACATCACACACAGAGATATGCGCAGAACAGTGCGGGTGAATTGAAACTGGAAAACATTGAGACTGGACTGGACTGGAATGCACTGAACTTATGGCTTTTGACTGTACCTATAGAGGTATATGAAAACAGAACATGTAGGTCCGCTTACAGGTGCAAGACTACCAGGAGTGAAGGAATTACAGGAGGTGCTGTTCTGTGTTTACGCGTCAAAATTATTACGATCTCTCGACTCAGTCTAAAGGCGTCAATTTAAGAACTCATTTTTCTTTACTTGACTCAACAAGTACTAAGATTTCTCTGGTAAATGTGGCTTTCTCACATGCACAAGGCACAACGAAACAATTCAGGTAGAACATGCAAATATTTTGGTTGATTCGTGGTCGCCATTTGTATTACCGGATCCTTTCGCTTACGGGTGCTGGCTCCTTTCAGAATCAAATAAAAAAAAAAAGAAACAAGTTGCAAATGTAAAAAAAAAACAAATAATAAAAAATACACCACATTTTTGTATTTCGTAACGCCCAGCACTTTCAGCCTCATATTTGCGAAGATACCCCGAAAATAAGAAATAGACAGACAAACAAACAAACAAGCAAACATTGACGCTTCGTATCAAAGGCGTTTCAATCGTCGTCGACAAACATGCTTGCGCCAGGCACAGTAAATAGTGGAGATTTCATCGCCGCACTTAAAGGTTGGTTCTGCTAAACAGACAGAAAATACGCATCATTTGAGAACATTCTTTTTATTATTTTTTTAGCTTGTGTTTCATATCTCGCAGTAAGAATTTTCGGATGAACAGAGCCTACATTCGTGCCGATACCTAAGTAAGGAGGGTCAACGCTAGCTTAGCTCAAACCATGACAGTGAAGCGATGTTATTGCACCTCCCTCGCTACGCATCCTCGCTCATCTCTGGTTGAAACGCAGTCTTAGTCCCGTTTCCACACTTGCTCTGTTTTTGAAAAGCTCAGTTGTTCTATTTTTAAAAGCTCACGAGGGGAAGACGAAGGATGTAGTGTTTTGTTATAATGATTTATTTGCAACTAGCTGACCTACCATACGTTGTCCTGTCCAAATTTCAATAATTCATACATAATTCCCATGCAAAATACACTTTCAGTTTTCCCGAATTTTTCCATTTTCCCGGCAATTTTAATTTGTTTTCTCTCCTTAAGAACCGGATTGTGAACATTTCAAAACAATAGCCAAATTGGTCCAGCCTTTAAAGCTTATGCGCTTACCAACGAACATCATTTACTATACTTTTGAAATTGGTACCATTCCCTTTACTTACCTTCCTTTTATAATTTAAACTTGTGTCGTGTTATCAGTACGTATTGAGACCTCCCCTTAAGAAAGGGATGCTTGATGTAAAGTGTTTGTTCAGGTTTTGACGATACATTTTGGACGCTTTTTTAGTCTCCTTCACGCTTTTTTAATTCTATTGGTGGGTAGAGGTGACATGCATGTATGATGAGGAAGATTTGAAGTAGATCTAGGAGGGGAATTTGAAGCGTAGGAGGGGTCACCTCTTGTAACCTTCTTTTCGAAACGTCTTTCTGCTTTTTAAGCCCGTCTTAAAAGATGGGGGTTATAAGTTTAAAGCTTTACTTACTTGTTTTGTTCTGTCTGTGCAAAGTAATCTGCCTAGCCGTTACCCAATTATGTTGGGGTCGGCTTCCAGTCTATCTGACGTCCACAACCCAGTTACTGGGTAACACGATACACCTTGGTAAGAATGGTCGTCAAACTCTTGGACTTCTGACTACTCGTAACGACTGTTAAAGATCTACTAATGCTGCTAGTGCAAACAATAGAATTAAAAAGGTTCAATCGTAAAAACTTAGGTCTAACGTCACAGAATAGAGATATTATCTAATATTAAGTTTTATAGATATGTGCCATTATATTGTAAAGCCATGGCTGAATTTCTCACAGTAGGCATGGGGATTTCAACCCCCCTGTACTATATAATGGTAAGTACATTTCTATATTATAATATTGTTTACGCGAAGCCCCTATTTATTAACGTTAACTTCCATAACTCATTCATAGCTAGTTATGCGCACATAAATTATTATATTATTTACTTCATATTCAAATCCCACTTTGAAAGCTCTCAACAAATAATGAGTGACGTCATCTATTGCGTAGTAATTCACAACCAAAACAAAACATGGCCTACTTAACCACAACATTATAAATACATTCAAAATAATCTTTATAGCTACGTAATAAAGTTGAAAATCATTTGATGGGGTTGTTTGATAACTTGGTAATAAAAATGTGTGTGATTATAGCTCTTATTGCAAGGGTGTAAGGTGGTAGCGGTATGATTAAGTGGGGTGAATGAACTTGGGTCCACGTGGTGCTTGCAATTGCGCAGTTTTGAACCCCCTGCAGTAGTTACGACGCACATTGGTATATGGGGTAGGGTGAGTGTACCAGTTATCGGGTTTGAGGGAAAAAATACCTATTGAAACAAATTCTAGCATATAACTAAGCGAAAATGTATTCATTCCATGTAGCCAGGTGCCTAAGTAATCGAGTTTCTCTTTCTTGAAATAATAATAATAAAAGTATTTATTTCCCAAAAAAACGATAGCACTTTGCACTGAAGGAAAGGAAAAATATTTGTACTATGCAATAGTAGACTCTATCTTTCAAACTAGGACTAGCCTGTATCTTAAAAGATAGGGTTTAGCCAAATGGATTCAATTAATATTCACAACCAAAAAATGATGCCCAGTTATCAATTTTTTTTATATAAGATGCGATATAAGTACTAGGCATGTATCTATGATTTACCGAATAGATAAGTAGGTAAAAAAATTCTATCTTTTAATAATTATTAGTTTCCAAATGAGAACAAAGATCCAAACAAAATAATCTTTTAAACATTCAGTCAGGTTTCTTAAGTACATACTTATTAATTCTGTGCATTCTACTATAAGTAGCTAATCTGCTCACCCCATAGGGACGCGAAAGCATGATTATAAATTAGAATAAGCGAGCTCCGAAGACATTTAATTCGTAACAAAAGAGGCCACAGACTGATTCATATGCATCTAACGACATTGAACCAAAATTAAACCAAACAATAAAAAAATCAGAAGTCCCACTTACTCGTACACGCAGAAATAAAGCAAACTTCCAAAAATCAGCAAACAGACTTTTTTTAATGATAATAAACTCATACATGATCTTTTTTTACACACAACATAACATAACATCACGCCTTGTTTCCCCGAAGGGTTGGGCAGAGGTGTACCTGTAGCAGGTACACCCACATTTTGCCATTCCGCATGATCTTCCAACCATTTTGTTGTATTCACGATTCCACTAATCAATCACGAATGAACGAGCGAAAATACATCAAGTCGCTTGTTTACATTTCGGGGAATACTTGTACCCGAACTGTGTAGATAAACATAGCATTGCACGTATGTTTGCACGTTGCAACGTTTGTTTACATAAACTACGGCGTTCATGTCGGGGAAGTCCCGTGACACCATCTCAACCCTACTATTTACTTAATGATTTAAGACGCAGATATATACCAGTGACCTTGACTGGTTAGCTCACGCAATGAGTCTTACGTCCAGCCAGTACTAGGACTCGCCCATCAAGGAGCGACGAGTTTCCAAAATAAGACGCATTTTTAATTTTTTATAAATAATACAAACGATATTTTAATAAAACACGTATATTAAAAGATCAACAATTAAATTATCTTTAAAATGGTAAAAGTTTCAGAAAAATACGCTTGATAGTTTTTGCGTGATTCTAAGGTATTTTATCCACGTGATCTTCAGTATAAAATCATTGAAAGTCGGTTATCGTTGCCTTAATAAAGGCCCAAGAATTATCGAATCATTGACTGGTTGTTATTTTAGTAGACCTTTTGTGTTTGTTTACTCAGTGTGTGAACTTATTAAGTTGAAAATAAAGCAAGGAAGTGAGAGCGGATCCTTTGCGGCTGTGTCTGAATATCCTACGTGATTAATCAAAGTCAGAAACGTTAGAATTTAATTCTAGTCTAGTTATTTAGAAAGCAGTTTCAGTTGGGACCCGTTCATTGTCTGAAAACATTATAATACTGAAACATTATACATACTATAATAATCGAATGTCTTTTTCCTATCAGGGCAGGCACAAACTACAGAAAGCAGGTGGCGTTACATTTTCTTTTTGCTTCGTTTAAGTTAATACATCTTGTCTTACAAGCAAGCCTCCCGTTGCGAGTAGGTACTACGCACCTGACTTTTATAGGTACCTACTATTATTTAATTTTTAATTACGTCTAAACTTTTCTGCGTTTGTTTTTATACCTACCAATATCCTAGCAGTGTACCTAATTAGTAATTACGTTATCATTTTAAATACCGAATGCCCATTAAAAAAAAAATATTTTTGTCAAAGACAGCAACAGGAGCATCTACCCTGCATTAGGGCGCGTGTATTTAGGTGACCCATATCCATCCCTTCTGGGAGCACCACGGTGCACGACACTGCAATCAAATCAGAGTTTTTGCGCACTTAAAGTACTCGTGGCGCACTATATTCAATAGTAGTACTCTGTTTTAGATCCAGCTGTTGCATTACATAAGATGCCTGTCATTGGCGAAGGGTTAGGCGGTAGGCCTCACTGCATTTGTCTTGTTAAGTTTAATGTTAGTCCCATGAAGGGGGGCGAGCCTATTGCCATCAACCGGGGATAAATCCAGACCCCTGCTGAATTTCATATTGAAAAACCCAATAACAATTTGCCCGACCTGGGAATCGAACCCAAGATCTCATGCTCAGAAAATAATCAAATTATCTTTAAAATGGTGAAGGTTTTAGAAAAATATGTGTGATAGTTTTTGCGTGATTCTCAGTTTTTCGGACGTTAGACATAACTTTACAAATTAATTACACTATAGAATATAAACATACTCTAAAATATTCACAGATTGAGTTATTAAGAAAATGCTCTAATTTAACTTATATTTTTTCCAAATTATTAACACTACTCATTTAGACGTGATCTCCAGTATAAAATCGTAAAAAATGGGTTATCGTCGTTCGCCTTAAATTAATTTCTTGTTTGTTTTATCATGTTCAATGTTTATTATATCGATACCTGTCATGTTTGTGGGGTTTCGCTAGGTAATTTTATTTGACCCTATAGATGCTATTCTCACTAGTACCAGTAGTAGCTTGGCTGGTAAGACATGAAGACATTGTATTTAAGCAATAAGTATTAAAGCGGCAGTCTGCTGAGCGGGACGTGGTTTTCACTACAGTACAGATATTGTTATTGTTATTACGTACATTCTACGTTAAGGGGCATGTTACACCGAAACGAATAAGATGAAGTGAGACCCAAAGTAGAAGTTTGGATAAAGGAGGAAAAAGAAATGTGTTTATTGGCATTACAGCACCTTAAAACTTAAAAAAAGAGCGAACCTTAAAGTAGTTGCATATGATGTGTATAATCTGACATCTCACCTTGGTAATAAGCAACATTAAAGGAGCAAGGCTTCATCAAGGTCGTTTCTGACGGCCAACTCTAGCACCACGCGCGCTCATTGGTCAAATCAAATAGCGCGCGCTTCCCAACATTAACTTTCCCAGGAAAAACAGACAATATTGTGTAATGAAAATATAATTGAAAAAAATACAAGGTGTCAGGGACATCGACGCGAAGCCTGTTACCATGGATTCAGTACATGATTCTGAACCACGCGCCGCGTTGAAATTTTTCGTCGGTTATCTAAAAAAAAACAGCTGTTCCATACATTTTGACTGCGTAGGTATTGCACTCTTCTATGAAACAGCAGATCTTTTTTATTAAATAACTGATGAAAAATTTCTACGCAGGGGGGGTTCAGAGTCATGTACTGAATCCATGATAACAGGCTTCGCATAGATGTCCCTGACAACGTGTTTATTAAAAAAAATTGTATAATAAATATAATTGTGTTATTTTCATTAAGTAGGTACACAATATTGTCGTTTTTCTTAGAGAATTGCTCCTAAAGATATGCGTTGGCAACTTTGTACTATAACTTACAACAAATAAGCTAACGTGCTATTTTGGTCCTCATCATCATCAGCCTATCAATGTTCCCACTGTTGGGACACAGGCCTCTTCTCTGTGAGAGGGAATGGGCCGTAATCCACCACGCGGGCCCAGTGTGGGTTGGTAGATGTCACATGTCTTCGAATTTTTGGTTCTAAGACATGCCGGTTTCCACACGATGTTTTCCTTCACCGTTTTGAGAGCAGTGGTGATGAAATTATTTACACAAAGTAAAGCGCCTGCATGGGTTCGAACCCACGACCTACAACTCGTAAGTCACAGGGTAGGTAGGGTAGGCAGGGTAGGTAGGGTAGGCAGGGTAGGTAGGGTAGGCAGGGTAGTTATCATAGGCAGGGTAGGACGGTAGGTAGGAAGGTAGGTAGTTAGTTAGGGTAGGTAAGTAAGTAGGTAGGTAGGTAGGGTAGGCAACCGTATAAGTACTTAGTGCTACCCGTGCGGGCAGCTAGTTTGAAATATTTTTTTGTTTATGTAAGCGTTTCTCTTGGTATATTCCATTGAACAAAATAGAGAACGCAAAAGGAACATTGTTTGGTTTATATTTTAGAAGATTCTGAGCATCCTACCAGAAAATATACACATGGCCGGGCTGCAACGTATACGGTACTGCCCGGCGACAAACCAGTGCTTTTTTAACAAGATATATTTGTGGTACATTTAATCTATTCATTGGTACTGCAAGAACAATTTAAAAACATTTAATTGATACGTCTATACATTACGAAATCGACTGTGACCGGGCTGCGTCGCAACACACTGTAATTCGAGTATGTTTTGGTGGTACTCATACAGAGTCAGTCCGACTGGTCATTTTTATCAAAACTGGATATCGCTGGCTTTTCTACGCTGAGAATCTCTGAGAATATCATCATCTGCCTAGCCTTTTCCCAACTATGTTGGGGTCGACTTATAGTCTAACCGGATGCAGCTGAATACTAGTATTTTACGCGATCAATCACAATCTGAATCACTTTGAGGGATATTGCTAATGCATTGTTCAAAAATTTCATAGGTTCGAAATTTTTTTTGCTCATAAATGTGTCTTGTATAAATAACGCAATGAATGTTGTTGAACTGTCAAAATGAAACAGATTGTGATTGATCGTTTGTTACGCAATTAGTGTGCTGATCTCTGAAAATATATGCCGAAATCAAATCAATCTTCCTAGCCTTTGTCTCAACTATCTTGGGGTCGGCTTGCAGTCTAACCGGATGCAGCTGAATACCAGTATTTTACATGGAGCGACTGCCTATCTGACCTCCACAACCCAGTAACTGGGTAATACGATACCCCTTGGTAAGACTGGTGTCAGACTTTCGGGCTTCTGACGACTCGTAACGACTGTCAAAGATCCACAAATGACAGCCGGGACCAACGGCTTAACGTGCTTTCCAAGGCACGAAGGAGTCTCGGTATGTAAAGATGGTCACCCGTCCACTGACCAACCCCGGCAAGCGTAGCTTAACCTGATGGATCGACCCGTGCGGCTTGTTATTACTTAGCCACGAGCGAAAATATATGCCGAAATAAAAACGGTAATTTTCTCTTGAAGCTACCCCTTAACAGAGGCTAAGTACGGCTCTGAGTGAGTTGGCACAAGTTCGGGTTAATTTGACTGTTTGCTGGATATATCGCCTTTTAGCTGATCACCGGTAGGATATCTGTGTAGCTCCAGTCTTGAAGCCTTGGGGACTAGGGTTCATGTTACCGTTGTATAACTGAAGGTACATTACATAGTTTAACGATTCGTGCATGAAGTTAGGTTGTTTGAACTAGGAGATGGTTTTATTTTACAGGTGTCTTAGGTTCTAAGACGTCCATTCAGGTTAATGAAGCATTGACTTAGGATTAGTTCAGTTTGGCCGGCATTTCTTAACGTGGGGCGAATTACAGAGTATAGAATCGCCACGCCACTGAGTCGGCTGCGTGCTGGGGTGAATTAAAAGAGACAAAAAGTCGCTGTCATCTATTCGTTTGATTCACGCTTTGAACTGAATACTACATACAATTATGCTCTACAGATGGTCTGTTTTCTATTTAGGCCTTATTTAAGCAAGTTACTATTTTAAACCCCTGACAGAAAAAGAGGGGTGTTATAAGTTTAACGTGAGTATCTGTGTGTCTGTCTGCGCCATCGTAGCTTCCAAATGGATGAACCGATTGTGTTTTGTTATTTTTTTTGTTTGAGAGTGTTCTTAGCTATGATTTAAGAAAATCGGTTCGCCCGTTTGAAGATTATCAGGTCTTTTCTAGTTGATGACTGGACGTGAGCATCTTCCACAGGTCCGCACGATTTAAAATTTTGTATTCTGCTACTTCAATGATATTAGAAGAACATAGTAATCATGAACTGATGCTGCAGCATCACCTGAAATTTGTAGGATACCTAACTCCCTTACCAACTTGCAGTACAGGTATCGTTTTTGGGTTCATTAGAATGGTCTCCATGAAGGTTATAGATCGATGGTGAACACAAAGAGTCTGGTGATGGTGTAGGAAAGAGAAACGAGAAAATGTTTGTGTCGGGGGTTTTTAAAATTTTTAATTTATGCTTGTGTTGTAATGTGAACGAGTTACTAATATTTTTTTTTAATATTTTAAGGGAATGTCGGATCCTCTCTGAACATAGGCACAAAGTAAAACAAGCTGTTGATAGACTCATCGTAATTCAACTAAACCGATAAATCTACATTTAGCAACAGAAAAAAAATCTGTCAAGTGCGAGTTGAACTCGCACACGAAGGGTTCCATACCATGTCGTACAAGATTTAACACTATGAATTTTTGTAATACTTTCGTAAAGTTAACAACAGAGGCGCTATAAAAAAACAAAGATTTGTAAAGAAATTGTCTAATTTTAATGAAAAAATGTTGTTGTGTTAAAATATAGGTGTAGAAGTATATTTCATTTATTTTAAGAGAAAAATATTATGTTAACTTTATCCAGTAACATGCATTAACTAAAGTCAAAGTTATTTATTTGCTAGTAACATAGTATTAGTGGGTATAAATAGGTATATATGGTAGGTAAGTAGGTAGATATGTAGGGTAGGTAGGGTAGGTTAGGTACCTACCTACCCTGGTAAGAAGGGTAGGGTAGGTAGGTAGGGTAGGTAATTAGGTAGAAATAGGTAATTAGGAAAGGTAGATGCGCCGTAGATAAGTACTTAGTGCTAACCGTGCGAAGCCAGGCCGGGTAAAGCTAGTTACTTATAAATAAAAGGATTTCTCTTGCTACATCAGACTATATTGTACAAAATAGAATGTAAGTAGTAAGCCAAATTTTAATTATAACTGTGCGTTTGCACTGGCGAAACATTCACAACAAAACATGTTGGAATCTCTATTTTCTGTAAATTTTTCATACAATGTTTGACAGGAACTAGAGATTTCAACATGTTTTGTCGTGATGTTTCGCCAGTGCAAACGCACGGGTCAATACAGGTATATAATTAAGTTATTTTTGATAGTCATACAGAAATCTATTATTTCTTACTTATTATTTTTACACATCCCATCGGACTATGAGAGTGAGGGAAGAGAGAGTGCACTCGTGTCTGCGCACACACTTGTGCACTGTAATATCTCCCGCGCCGAAGGCCAGTCTCCGTTGAGATTGGCCGCCGTGACCGAATATTTTTACACCAATAATTTTTCTCAATATGAAATTGTATCCACAACGGTTTAAGGTAACTGAATAGAATAGTACACTGTATGTGCCAGCATTCATTTCAATGTTACTGAATTGTTAGATACGGAAGTGAATGCGGAAGGACGGTGACACTTGTCAATGTCAATCAAACTCGCTAGTCCGTTGCACACATACATAACATCCCTTCCCCTTATTTTGAAACAACCCTTAAAGCAAAACTCTTATCCTATTATTCTAAATCTACACTTAACCTATAGTCGACTGTTGTTCTGTTCATCATCATCATCATCAGTGACGTACTGGGCCGCCGTAGGTGTCGAGAAGGTCGGACTTATTTCTTGCCGCCTGAGAGTTACCGTGACGCGCGGCGGAGTCGCCGGAGTTCCTTGTCCAGAGTCCGTTACCGATCCTCCTCCCTCTCCTGGCTGCGTGACGGGCTCAGGGTGATTGGCGACAAGTGACGCCAAATCGGGTACCACGTCTGGGTCCCAGTCCTGATCGTTGTTTGATGATGATGGTAGTCTTGTCCTTATTTGGTCGATATGTCTGGTAACTTCGCATCCCAAATGTGGCACGTATACCACGTACATTATATTGCCGATTTTTTTTCTTATTATTCCTTGTATCCAACTGTATTTTTTATTATGTGTGTTTTTGGTTATCCATACATTCTCGTTTTCAGTGAAGTCAGTTCTCTGTTTGCCATGATAATATTTAGCCTGTAAGGACTGATTGCGTGCGACGGTTTGAGTCAGGTCTGTGGACGATGGTGACGGCGCGGTCGGATTTAACAGATCCAGCCGCGAGCGCAACGCACGCCCGAATACTATCTCCGCGGGTGTTTTATCAGTGGTACTATTTTTTGAGTTCCTGTAGTCAAATAAAAATTTCGCAATTTTACCTTGAATTGTTTTTTTATTACAACCTTCCAAAAGTATAGCCTTTAGCCCCTTTTTTACAATTTTTACAAAACTCTCGGCCTGCCCATTGCTGGCCGGGTGATATACAGGAGATAGGACATGCTCGATACCGTTAAGTTTACAATAGTCCCTAAATTCCAATGAAGTAAAAGATGTACCGTTGTCGCTCACCAACGTGTGTGGAACTCCAAACCGCGACATAAAATCATTTAATTTACTTATCACCGCCTTTGAATTATAAGTTGAGGACATATCGTAACATTCCACCCATTTACTATACGCGTCTACAATAATTAAAAACATGTAATCGTGGAACGGGCCCAAGAAATCTATATGAATTCGGTAAAAGGCGTGCGGCGGCAATGGCCACGGCGCGAGAGGGGCGTGCGGCGGCGCGGGGCGCAGCGCACAGCACACTCCACAAGCCCCCGCTATTTGTTCCAGCGCCGCGTCTACGCCAGGAAACCACAGCCGCTTGCGAGCCTCTGCTTTCATCTTCACTATCCCGAAATGAGAACTATGTAGTTCCCTACATACTTTTCCTTGCAAAGATGAGGGAATAACGACTTTATGCCCACGCATTAAGATATCTTTTTCGTAAGATAACTGAGTACGACAATTATAAAATGGTTTTAAGCCTGCGTCATCAACTGTCCTTGGCCAGCCGTATAAAATATACTGTTTGACAGTGGCCAAATGACTGTCGCGAGCCGTCTCGCGACGCATGTCATTTAGTGTCACCGGTAAGTCTCCCTCCACTACGAAATTGACGTAGGTCGCGCGATCCTCGCAGTCCATGAGTTCGTCCGGCGCCTTCGTCCCGTTCTCTTCCCCGCTACCCCCGCACGCCCGAGATAGATAGTCCGCGCTGTTATGCTTACTGCTGATGTATTCGATGGTATAGTTATACGCAGCTAGAAATATTGCATATCTCTGCAGGCGGTTGGCGGACACTTCGGGAATGCCTTTGTGGGGCCCAAATATAGCTAGCAGGGGTTTATGGTCCGTTCGTAGCACGAAGGGCTCGGACCGACCATATAGGTACTGGTGGTATCGTCTTACCCCAAAAATGATCGCAGTTGCTTCCTTTTGAATTTGTGCGTAATTTTTTTCCGCTGACGTCAGCGTCCGGGAAGCGTATGATATTGGCCTTTCTAGCCCTTCTACACCTATTTGAGATAGTACAGCTCCTAACCCCGTTGGTGACGCGTCTACAGTTAATATTAACTTGGCGTTCGGGTCGAAATGCGCTAATGTCTTATCGGATGCTAGAATGTTTTTTATTCGGATAAACGCGTCATCGTGATCGCGAGTCCATTCCCACTTAGTATTTTTGTTTAATAAATTATATAAGGGACTCAATACGGATGATGCGTCCGGCACAAAGTTCCGGTAATAATTAGTTAGCCCTAGAAACGACTGTAACTGAGACACGTTTGTTGGCTTAGGTGCTTGTAAAATAGCTTTGACTTTCTCTGGCGACTTCCTAACTCCATGTTTATCTATGACGTGTCCTAGATACGAAATCTTGTCTTTAAAAAATTCACATTTACCTATCTGAACTGTTAATTCGGCATCATCTAAGCGTTGTAAAACCGTGATGAGTCTCTGCCTATGCTGATCTTTATTTGCACCCGTTATTAGGATATCGTCTAGTAAAAATATGATTCCGTCAATACCCGATAGCAAACATTCCATTGCCCGCTGGAAAATGGCGGGTGCGCTGGCCAAACCAAATACTAAACGTGTGAAATTAAAAAGACCGCGATGCGTATTAATGCAGGTTAACCTCTGTGATTCTTCATTTAGAATAAATTGGTTATATGCCATTGACAAATCAATTTTACTGAAGTGTACGCCCCCGTGTAACTTGGCTAACAGATCGTGTACCGTCGGTAAGGGATATTGATCGATTATTAATTGTTTATTGATCGTTACTGAGTAATCTGCACATAATCTGATGCTGCCGTTCTTTTTCAAAACAGGCACAATCGGTGATGCGTATTCTGAGTGTTCCACGGGCTTTAAAATGCCTAGTGATAATAATCGGTCGAGCTCTTTGTCTATCAGTTCTTTTAGCGCGTACGGAACCGGTCTTGCTTTAAAAAAAATTGGTTTAGCGTCGGATTTTAAATGTAAATCAATTTTATGTTTATTAAACGATCCGAGGTTGCCTGAGAAAACTTTAGGGAACATGTTAAGGAGTTGCTTGTCAATATTGGTATGATTATTAGACTCGCATACCACTTGCGTTTGGTCGAGCACGGCATGGACAGGTATACGTGCAGGCGCCAGCTCAAGGTCAAACTCACGAATGAAGTCGCGTCCAAGCAGCGGCGGTCCGCCTGCGCGCACTACGTACACGTTCATAGTATGCGTTCGGCCCAGGTACGATACCGGCAAATAAACAACTCCGATCGTTTTAATATTGTCCCCCGTATAACTAAATAATTTTTTGTTGGTGACTGACAACGGTAATCTTTTAAAATTCGTGTTGTATGTTTTCTCTGAGATTACGCTTACTGCTGAACCACTATCGATTTCGAACTCTAAAGCAGTACCACTGATCATTACACGCTCCGTCATAGGTTTCCCTTCCACGCACCGAATATTGTAAAAACACTCACCATCGTCGCCTCCGTCGTCCACAGTACCTTCCTTCACGAACTTTACTTTGCCCTCGTTCGGGCACATTTTTCGCAAATGTCCTTTTTCTCCGCACTTTTTACACTTATAGGTTTTATAACGACACTGATTTGCTTTGTGATTAGTGAATCCACACACACTGCACTTTTCCTTTTTGGAGATGTTGAAGACGCCGTCCGGGCCCGCTGCGCCGATGCCGTTAGTGCCCGACGCTGCCAGCGACGAGGCATCGCGCGCGCAGCGCATGCTCTCTGCCAAGTCGATGGCCTTTGCGAGGGTCAGCTCCCGCTGATCCTGCATGAAAAGTTTGTCCCGCTCTCGTCCTGCCGCCATGCCCATGATAAACTTATCCAGCAAGGCCTCCTCCAAATTTTTGAACGCACAGTGAGTCGCTAATCCTCTTATCCTGGCCGCCCATTGAGTGTGCGTTTCTCCTGGTCGCTGTGTTGCCGAATAGAAGATTGACTTCTCTGCGAACCCGAACCTTTTAGGTGTGAAATGTTCGTCGAGGAGTTTTATTATTCCCTCGTAACCCAATTCTTCCACCTTGTTGGGTAACGCCAGGTCACTAGCAAGCTTGAACGTTGATTCACATAATGACGTTAATAATATCGCCCTCCGTTTGATCGTTGCTTTGTCCGTTTCTGAGGTTATGTCGTTAGCGATAAACCACTGATTTAATCGCAACTTATAACTATTCCACTCTTGCGACTGGTGGTCAAAAGTGGAAAGAACCCCATAAGTCGCTCCCGTAGACATTTTGCTATAAAATGTTGGTTCGCTCGTCGCCACGTGTTAGATACGGAAGTGAATGCGGAAGGACGGTGACACTTGTCAATGTCAATCAAACTCGCTAGTCCGTTGCACACATACATAACATGAATATATTGTCTATTGGAGTGTAGTTTTAACACGAGGTACACACATCAACACCGTCTAGGGATACTTTGAAAAAAGTCGATAAAGTTCTTAAACTCAAAAAATACTGGCCGGTTTTAAAATCTTGTGAAGAAAGTTTATTTTGTAGACCTTTTTGGATGATCGAAATTTAAATGATCGAAATAGTATATGCTGCCATGATAGTAGGTACTTACTAATTCCATGTCATTACTCCGACTATTAAATAGTTATCTGTGGAATTTATATCGCATAATATTAGCATGAAATACAAAATTATTACTTTAAGTTGCAGAAAATCGCCCATATTATATAAAATACGTTATGAATCGGCGTTTTTAGTATTTGTTGATTATAAAAAGTATATGTTACATGATACACACAAGTTTCAAATTCCTAATTTGTTTAGTTGTTGAGATAGAGCTCGTACAAAAATGGTCTAAAACAGACAACTTCTACGGCCCCCTAATTCATCATTTTTGAAGATAAAAACAAATAAAAATTATATTTATTCTCTACTCGATGAGCTCTAGAAAATGATACCCCACATGCCAAGGTCAGATTATTTTTTTTTCAAAATTTAATTTTATTGTATGGCGACCCCCCTTTATTATTTGTTGCTCTTGCGGCAATAGAAATGCTCAATTTGTGAAATTTTCAACTGCCTACCTATTACGGTTCATGAGATAGAGCTCGCTGACAGACAGACGGACAGCGGAGGCTTATGAATAGGGTTCCGTTTGTCACCCTTCGGGTACGGAACCCTAAAAAGTAGTCAATCCAACACATATCTGTTAATGTTAAAAGCCACCTTTAAAACCAGCTTAAGCACATTACCACATCAACTGCATCATTGGTCTAGTGGTCGCAAGCGCTACGGCTGAGCATGAGGTCCTAGGGTCGATACCCGGGTCGGGCAAAGTGTTATTGGGATTTTCTATCTGGAATTTCTCAGTAGCAGCCTAGATTTCTTGCTTTGTACCCGGTTGATGGCAAAAGGCTCGCCCCCTATCATGGGATTTAAACATAAATGGCGAAATATCGGCACTATAGGTACGCCTCTACACGACCCTTTGGAGAAACAAGGCGTGATGTTATGTTAAACACGTCGGCTCCGACAATTAGACCGCACGCCCTCCGTAATGGCGGGCGCGGAGACAGATTTTATTCCAATCCAAAACGCATCAAGTAATTACAAATAAACAGCGCCAACTACCGACGGGCGTGCGGGAAGTTATACCGACACCATGAGTCGGGCAGGACTTTTGTAGAATTACATTAGGAGACTGTTTGATAGGAACGGGAATTTCTAAATTAACATATTATGTCTGTAATTTTTATGGCATAATAAAGAGTATTCTATCTATGTTCTATATTGTAATGGGTTTCTTTTCAAGGTGTGTTAGACTGATTTTCGACGAAAGTAGATCAAAATTGAATGACGTAAAACCATTAGTAAGTCATTGCAATAACTAGTTTTGAAAGATTGCCGTGAGTTTGATAAAACTTTCTGCAATCATTCTAATTTATACCTTACCTTACCAAGATTTAAGAGTCACATTGCAATGGTTTTACGTCAATCGTGAATGAAAGCGGTCAGTCGCGGCTACCGCAGCCTAGTAACTAGTCCTGTCAATGGTGTAGTTGTTAATTTATTTATGGTACTGATTTCAAGCGGCAGTTGTTATTTTAGTGTGCAAATAAAAAAATGCAAGTTTATTAACAACTTCGGCATTAAAGACTGAGCAGTAAACAAAATAAAAATAATTCGTAACAAATATTTAAATGGGTAATTAAATAACTATTATGCAGTAAAATGGCATAACGGGCAGTCATGTGTGCAGTGTGTGAGGAGCTTGTGGCTACAAATAATAATAATAATAATAAAAATCTTTACGCTACGCTACGTAAGAACAGCCGCACGGGTCGATCCATAAGGTTAAGCAACGCTTGCCGGGTTTGGTCAGTGGATGGGTGAGCATCTTTACAAACCGAGACTCCTCCGTGCCTTGGAAAGTAAGCCGTTGGTCCCGGCTGTCATTCGTGGATCGACAGTCGTTACGAGTTGCCAGAAGCCCGAAAGTCTGACACCAGTCGAAGTCTTACCAACGGGTATCGTATTACCCAATTACTGGGTTGTGGAGGTCAGATGGCAGTGGCTCCTTGTAAAATACTGGTATTCAGCTGTAGTAGTAACAAATAGGTAGTTAACAAATCGGAATTAGTCGGTAAGAAATCTTTTTTGGAAGTAGCAACGCGGTTGGTCACAGTTCTAACCTAACCTAACCCATTAGGTACCCTGGCTTAGTAACTGTGACCAATTCGGCTCGCGCGCTAATCTAACCTATGAACTACCGAACTATAAACCTTACTGCCCATTCCAACATTTTTACTAGCCATACGGGGCAGTATTTACTGACGTGAAATAACCAACCGCCGAAAAATAAAATGAGTGCCCGTTAATTGCCCGTAATTTTTTTCAACTGATCATAATAACCTCTCCAATGTTTTAAAAATTATTTCCTTCACTTATTTAGGTCTCCATTCATAATATCATATAAGCCTATTAATGTTCCCACTGCTGGGACACAGTCCTCCTCTCTGTAAGAGGGAGTGGGCTGTAATCCACCACGCGGGCCCAGTGCGGGTTGGTTGATGTCACGTACAGTCAAGGGTCATAAATTGTGAAGCACCGGAATGTTTATATTTGCCTGCACGCCAGGTCTGCGCCTATCTCTGTGTGTGTGATGTTTCAATGCAGACAATAACACGCACACAGTATAACTACGAACGGGCGATGTTGGTTGGTCAGATGGATGTGTGGTTAACACTAAATAAAGTATACCTACTTATACTTGTTTTCCTATTTAAAAGCAATCAATAGCAAATGTAATGTAAATCTCTTAATAAATCCATTAACAACAGGACTGATCAACCAAGAGTTGTGGATATATTAAGGAAACCGTGTGATTCAGTAGAAATGAGTTTGATTGAAGGCAATAAATTAAAAAGATTAAGAGATAAAGACATGATAACTGAAGAATTTGAATGCTTAGCATTTGTAGAGAATAAAAAGATATTATACATTAATCTTGACTTCAAGGCGCATTTCTCGCGAGCCGAATTTGTGCAGAAATTAAGCTATTTTTGTGAAAAGATACGTATCAATGAAGTTTGTATAATTAAAAGTAATGATAACATAGAATTTATTAAAAGTGTTTGTGATGAGATAACAACACTTACTAGTTGGTCCGGACCACGAATATGTATATTACGAGGCGTAAAAAGAATAATTGATGACAATGAAAAGACTATAATTATAAATGACTTTCATTTACTGCCATCCAGTGGTCATGCTGGAGTGCGCAGAATGGTAAATACTATCAAAAGACGATACTATTGGCCAAGTATCGACAAAGATGTACAAGAATATGTAAAAAAATGTACAAAATGTCAAAAATCAAAACATTTTCGTTACATTAAAGAACCAATGGAAATTACCACAACGGCTTCCTCGGCATTTGAAAAGATTTATTTAGATGTTGTGGGTCCTTTAGATAGAGATGAAAATGGTAATTGTTATATATTGACTATGCAGTGCGAGTTAACAAAATTTGTCCAAGCTATTCCTTTGCAAAACAAAGAAACGATGTCCATTGCAGATGCATTTGTTAGACAGTTCATATTAAGATTTGGTATTCCGGAAACAATAGCTACAGATCGAGGAACAGAATTTATTTCTGCAACTATGGAACAGGTTTGTAAAATTCTTAATATTGAAAAATTATCTTCTACAGCCTATCACCATCAGTCCATTGGAGCTCTTGAAAATGCTCACAAAACTTTGGGTTCATTTTTAAGGATCCAGTGTGGCAATCATACGGATACATGGAGCTATTGGTTACCATTTTGGTGTTTCAGTTTTAACAACACAGTCCATTCAGAAACAAAATATACGCCATATGAACTTGTTTTTGGTAAACTTTGTCGAATACCTGATAGCATTTGCGATACCGTAGATCCATTGTACAATATAGATAATTATCCATTACAATTAAAATACAGGTTACAGTTAGCTAATGCCGATGCAAAGAATAATTTGTTGTTAAATAAACATAAACGTAAGGAAATACATGACAGATCTGTCAATTCTACAACATATGAGAAAGATGATTTGGTTTTAGTAAAAAATTAAGCACGTAGTAAATTAGATGTGCTATTTGAAGGTCCCTATACAGTTGTGGAAGATTTAGGTTGTAATGTAAAAATAATTAAAAATAATAAAATAGAATTAGTACATAAAAATAGGACTAGGCCATTTTGTCAATAGACTTGATGTAATGTAAGATTTAATTTTAGATAACATTGCAATGTATAATGATAAGGATAAATAGGTACCCATATTCGTAATAAGCAACTATATAATAATTATATGTAAAACACTAATAATTTGAAAGATAATATTTTAAAATAGGTAACTATTAATAATTTAGAAAGATGAAGAAAAAAAAAAAAAAAGTTACCATTTTTTTTTTTTTTTTTCGCTGTCCGCGGGAGGTGAAGTGTAATAATATAATATGTATGGTCCTTTACTTTATTAAGTAAGTACACTCCTTTATAACTGAGCATGTATGCTGAGTTTGCACTATACCTCTTATGCGTTTATTCTATTAATTATGGATTCATTCAATAAATAGTACTTAACAGATATGGTTGTTTCCTTTGAAACCACCTCTTAGGAACCCCAACATTACAGCTTAAATTCAACATAATAGTTGAATGAAGCGATGGCAGGATCGCACGAGTAGGTCGGAATAATTGTGTGTGCATGAGAAAGGCGAAGGTTCGAACCTCAGTGCGAGCTCTCGACTCTTTTTGTTTTATTTTGTTTTCGTGTCAGAGTTCAATTATTTGAATATCATTAATTTACATTGGCTATAGGTTACGGAAGGTATAAATAAAGTAAATAGATAAAATAGGTAATTTAATAAAATAAAAAATACAGTTTTTCATAGAAACATATATTTATGTTATTATTAACTTTTAAAACATACACGTATTAAGAACGATATAACAAACGTTGACAATAAATAAATTTATAATTTGTTTGTAAATAATTTTTGGTTGCTAATAATATTGGATGTTACCTATTGTTTATTGAGGTTATAGCTTAATTTATTCATTTTCTCAAGGAAAAGAAGATTGAAACTTAACCTCAATCCTGTAATCTTACAATTATTAACTAACTTATTTCTATTATGGCCAGTGGATCCCCTGAATTCCCCTGATAACATTTAATATTACTTACTTTTTTTTTCTGATCGAGACATCTTTCATTTCGTGCTTCCAATCTTTGCACTATTAAACCCATACATTTTCTATAAGGTTTAGATCAGGGGATCGCGCTGGTCACGGAATAACTTTAACATCTAAATACGGACTAAACCCACTCACGAAGTCTCGAACAATACTTATTGGCACCATGAATCGGACAATTATCTTGAACAAAATAAAGTTCACCAATTTCATACACTGGATAAACATTGCGCACACTGTAGGTAGCATTATGTCGATCAAAACCTCGACGTAGTTGGAGCTGTTGGGCCGCGTCGGTATAAATTCAAACTCACTCGGCCCTTGAGGACTAATCCACCCCCACATATTCACACTTATTCTTCCTGACTCCGTATTATTTATAATGTTATTATCAGACCTCCGTGTATTGTCTCTGCGCCACAAAGGAAGTCTTCCTTTTAGACACGATTTGAAAGTCTTCTCGTCAGTAAATATAGTAGTCTCCCAATCAAAGTCTAAATATTCCCGGGCAAAACGTAACCGTTCATCCTTATGCCTTTGCGTTAAAAAGTTGCGAATTCTTCAGCAAATCTTCTTGTTGGTATAACACCATTCGTTTAAGATTCACCACCCATAAAGCGTCGCTGAGTCACTTACACGGCTCTTCAGACTTCCCTCTTCTTCAAATCTTTTCACCCAACGTCTCACAGTGTTTCTCTAAAAATAAATAAATCCTTATTACTCATTTTGAACCACCACTTAAGAGATTAACAAATAGAATAAATCACAACAAAATAACTTACACATAAGTAAACCGCTTTCATTGGACATTTCAGATAAAAATTAAACCCATTGACATGCAAGGCTACAATATTCGCCCTTTTTTTTTTTTTTTTTTTTTTGGGTGGGAAATCATCAAATGACTTCTCCCGCTCTGGGCGGAGCGGAAGGGCGTGTCAGACTTTTACTGACTAAAACCCACCCGTGTTCCTTCCCTTGCCTAGACCAGGGCCACGGTTTCCCCTAAGGACTTATCCGCAACCCCAGTGGTAGGGCATCGGCCCAAACGGACCCCTTCAGCTTCGCTGACGACTCTTTGAGGCGCGCGTGGAACACTACGCGCCGTCGACCCGGGCTTGGTCCTGATCGGACGGAGAGCTACCCATCACTCTCCGTCCGCAAGCCCGCGCCTACGGTGGCCGGAAATCCGCGATGGATTCCCGACGCCCGGGGCGTCTACTACCGCGGCGGCTAGGGGCTCGAGGGAGCGACCTTAGTCTCTGCCTCTCGCGCCCCGCCTCCTCCTTCACGAGCATTACTGCTTCGCAGAAGGAGGTGACAGCCTGCCATGCCCTCTCGCTCCGCACCATGGCCTGGACCAGGGCCGGACGTGAGAGGTCACTGCCGCCGATCGCCTGCACGAGGACACGGCGGTGCTCCACCCAAGCCGGGCAGACCTCCACCGTATGCTCCACCGTGTCCTCCGGGCGATCCACGCAGTGGTGACACCCGGGCGTTTCCTCCTGCCTGATCTGAAACAGGAACCTCCCGAAACTACCGTGTCCGGTGAGGACCTGCGTCAGGCGGTAACAATATTCGCCCTGGCTTCATCATTTATATTTAATTGCATTTTGAATAAAATCTTTAAACTAAAAACACTAATAGCAATAACACAAACGCCCGTAACTAAGTTCACCATATAACAACGTCATACGAATTAATTACAGCCAGTAAATAAATTTTGTTTCAAATCTACCCTCAATTTTTATGTTATTTATGTTGACTAGTTTAAAATTTTGTATTAATGATACTTACTCATTCCTCGACATTCGCTGTCTTCTTCTAATTGCTATAATCAGAAAAAGACAACGGGGCGTGATAAGCCTACGAACTAAGGAAAACTGTTACCTATATACCGCGCTCTTTCTATTTGGTTCATGATGAGAGAGTGCAATACGGGTGTGTAAGTGTATGTGTGGAATGCCTTATTAGAAGAAGGTCTCAAGTGCGACGAGTTACGATGCGATAACTTTGTAAAACTGGTAATGCACTAATGACCCATACTGTACATGTCTTCGAATTTTTGGATCTAAGATCTTAAGGTTTCCTCACGATGTTTTCCTTCACCGCTTTGCCGTTTTGTAAATAAACTAAACATAAGTTTCAATTGGTTTAGATGAGGCAGTTAAAAATCAGCCTTTGCCGTGGCCATTGTTTCCTTTTATCACCATCTTAATTTTTTACGATAAATTAGGTTATTTCAAAACAATATCCTTCGTTTTCTAGAACAGGTATCGATGCTTTTGAAGACAAGTATTAGGAGTACTCGTAGCATGACGAAATCAAACCACACAAAACGAGAATGAAATAAGAAAGTTTGTAGAATAATAAAAATCTGTTTATTAATCATGGCAACCCTACCAGTTAACATGCGGGCAACATTAATTAGTAAACAGTAGAACGTCTGAGTGTAGCAACAAAGCAAGATTTTTCTTGTGTTCCACACTGCTGTGGAACAAACTTATTTTTTTTTACAAGTCTGAGCTTTTTCAAAACGTAAAATTCATGAATTTAAAACGGGTGTACATTTTAAATGTTAATTAGGCTTGGCGATAATTTTTGCAGTTGCGTTCTGAAAATCTGTTAGCGCAAATGCGCGATTAACTTTCATAGCTTTTAAAAGTTTATAGTTCAGAACTTACTTTTAAAGATATTATTTTAATGAGTTAAGAGTTTGTTTTGGTTCAGAATATAGTTATCTGTGCGTAATATTTTTGTTAAAATATTTTTTTTGAATGATGATTAATTCAAATCTTTTAGCATAAGCATGAGCATATTATAATCATGTTTCCACTGCTGGGACACGGGCCTCCTCTCAGTGAGAGGGAGTGGGCCAGTGCGTATTGGTAAATGTCACATGTCTTCGCGTTTTTGGTTCTAGGACATACCGGTTTTCTCACAATGTTTTCCTTTGCCGTTTTGAGAGCAGTGCTGATGAAATAAATAACGCAAAAAAGCGTATGAGAGCAGTTGGTGGTCCAGTGGTAGCGGCCACGACTTACGAGTTGTAGGTCGTAGGTTCAAACCATGACAGGCGCTTACACTTTCAACTGCTGGGACACAGGCCTCCGCCTGTTCCCCCAGCAGTGGGAACATTGTAGGCTGATGCTATTAAGCTCCTATCAGGGTTCGAACTTACGACCTGCAACTCGTAATTCGCGGCCGTTACCACTGGGCCACCACTGCTATCAAATGTTTTAATAATGTAAAAATCGTTACATATACCTAAGTTTTTGGTAGTAATTTTTCTCAGGACTATTTTCAAAGTTATGACCGTGTAAGGTTATCGCGATTTTCCCAATGTGGCCAGAAAGGAGGCCTAAATAGGTCAATAAATAATCTCTAACGTTAATGGCTACAGTAAAACGTTTGCGAGTAGTTATATCCAGACCTTTTTGTTTCAGGCTGGAGATTTTTTGCAATATTTCTCTTACAGTAACTGGCTAGATTAAGAAGAGTTTTAATCAGGCAATTAGTTTAAAACAATGATAAAAGAGGACGAATTTGGTTTTTTGTATCACCATCATCATTATCTGCCTGGCCTTTTCCCAACTATGTTGGGGTCAGCTTCCAGTCTAACCGGATGTAGATGAATACCAGTATTTTACATGAAACGACTTCCTATCTGACCTCCACAACCTAGTTACTATGTAACATTATATTCAGAAATAAATTATATTCAATTCTATACCAATTATCAAATCATTTGGTAAGTTTGATGATTATGGAAACTAAGCGGTTAACCATAAATTGTAAAGTCCCAAATTTTGTTTTATCTAATTAATAAATATCTTGAATTCTTTAATTCACTGACACAACGCTCGGCCTAAACTGTTGGGTTAAGAAGCATGTAAGTTTGCACAAGTGTTCCTTATATAAAGAAAGTGAGCACTTAGCAAGCATTTTTGAAAAGTCCCTCTATCAAATCAATGAATCAAGATATTTTATATCACATAAACCTACATCGGCACTTATGAAACGTCAGAAGCTAGTTGCTCGGTTCCAAATGGTCGTATCCTATGGAGAAGTGCTGGGAAGAAAGAGAGGGATTAAATAGGTGATGAAAGTTTGAATGTCATTTATTCATTCTTTGCCGATGCAAAATCCTTAATAGTTCCTTAATAGTCCTCCATACTTAGCCTATTAATGTTCCCTCTGCTGGGACACAGGCCTCCTCTCTGTAAGAGGGAGTGGGCTGTAATCTACCACGCGGGCCCAGTGCGGGTTGGGAGATGTCACATGTCTCCGATTTTTTGGTTCTAAGCCATGCCGGTTTCCTCACGATGTTTTCTTTACCGATTTGAGAGCAGTGGTGATAAAATTATTTACACAAAGTAAAGCGACTGCTTGGGTTCGAATCCACGACCTACAACTCGTAACTCGGGGTCGTTACCACTGCACACTGGGCCACCACTGCAACTGCTGCCATCGGGCACAGTGCTTGTTAAATAATAACTTTGTTTCTATTAAAATATGCACCCTTTATAAACATCATTACTTTTTCACACCAGATTACCCAATCATCTTTTTTCTCCCGCTTTCTTAACTCCTTTTCGAATAGCAGACACAAAGGTAATAAGAGCTAGAGGTGACGTCTAATATCGCAACAATGTGTCATAGTTGTAACTTGCATTCGTGTGCCATCTCAGGACGATGCAGCCGACGGCCTGTCCAAAGTTAGCACCCCTTCATACTTAGCGCGTATCCCGAAACACAGAACAAAATCATTGTCACCCTACTTTGTCACCCTGTATACAATCCAATGCTGGCTTTGTTACAACGAAATTTTTTGATTTTGAACAAATGCAGCGATGTATATGGATTGAAAATGTGGTAGGTTCCTGTCGAGAGTGTCACGGTAAAGGTGGGTTTCCAGCTTTTGTAATAAATTTCCTCAAGTTCAGTTTCGGTTAATATAATATGCCACCTTTGTTAACATGCACGAAGCGGTAACCAAATATTGGTGTTTGTAACTTTTCGGAGACGGTAGTATTCATTAAGCGTTGACGCTTTGTACTTTACATTGAACGTTGACATTTTTGGGGCACATGATACAGAGATTGTTGGAATTACTTCATTAACTTGTTATTATTGTTAAAGCTTGCTTAACTTTTTTATGGTTTTATAATATGGAATAAGTTTTATTTGGGTTATTACTTCATTAAAGCAACCCAGAGCCTAGATGTGTGCTCTGTTGATGGCAATTGGTTTGCTTATGTCGGACATGAAACTAAAATTAAAAAAAACAACTGGTTGCACTCCGGGAGTGCCAGCAGAAGTGAAAACTTGAACATTAACGTTGTGCATTTTTGAATAGTTAGGGAATAATTTCGCACGTATTGCTTTATTTATCAGTATAAAAGTACTATCATTTATATGGTTAAATACAATATTCATATAATAGTAGTAGTAGTAGTATTTTTTGCTTTCAAAAATGGTGAAGGAAATCATCGTGAGGAAACCGGCATGTCTTAGAACCAAAAATTCGAAGACATGTGACATGTACCATACCGCACTGGGCCCGCGTGGTAGATTACGGCCCACTCCCTCTCACAGAGAGGAGGCCTGTGTCCCAGCAGTGGGAACATTAATAGGCTGATGATGATGATGATGATGAGTAGTAGTATATTTAATTACTTTCAAAATTATACTCTAACAAAAATAAACAAAAATTTTTTTAAACACTTCGCATGAAGTATGTTTTGACTGCTGTTTTTTACCCATCAATATGGGTAAAATTTCTGAACTCGCAATCTTTACGTAATGTCAAACACTATTTACACACATCAACACGGTCTAGGGATATTTCATACTCAATTAAATAACTCGAAAAGTACTGGCCGCATTGGAATCTTTTATACACCGATTTGTTTATAATTTATCTCAGACTAATTCCAAATTCAGATTTTTGAAAATTCTTTTGTTTCGGTGGCATAAAAATGTCTTGATGTGTAGGAGAGGGAATTTTCATTTGTGCGAAATTTAGAAAACAATACGAATTACGTTTAGTTACAGTTTTTTTTCATTTTTAAACGAAAGATAAAGTTAAAATTGAGGTATTGTAGCCATGCAACGCCCACATTTGACGAGGGCGGAGATGTTACGAGCTGTGGGAATGCTGGAAGCTGGGTCTGTTCAGCGTAATGTTGCTGAGGCCATAGGGACCCACCAAAATGTAATTTCAAGATTGTGGACACGCTATCGTGCCACAGGTGAAGTAGCGGAGAGGCACCGGGGGCCAAGTCGCATCACTACCCCCAGACAAGACCGATTTTTGCAAATTACTGCGCGAGCTCAACCAAATGCAACGGCGACTCAATTGGTCCAAAGGCTGCGAGTGGAACACCAAGTGCTTGTGAGTGACCAAACTGTAAGAAGGCGACTGCATGAAAGCAATCTACGCTCTCGTAGACCACTCCGGGTCCCACCTTTACGGAGAGGCAATCGTGGACGACGATTAGAATGGGTTCGGAACCACGTGGACTGGGGCCGTGAGCAATGGTCCAATGAGCTGTTCACGGATGAATCCAGGTTCGGCTTCCATCCAGATTCACGAAGGACGCGTGTTTGGCAAGTTCCTGGACGATGGAGCCGTCTTCAGAACCCTCAGGAAGTTGACCCATACCAAGGAGGAACAATTATGGTTTGGGCAGGAATTCGTCTTGGAGGACGGACGGATCTCGTTTGGGTGCGGGGCAATATGACGGCAGAACGATACGTCCAACAGGTGCTGGGGCCCGTAATCTTGCCCCTTAGAACACAAATGGGGCAAGATTTCCTGCTCATGCACGACAATGCCCGGGCACACACGGCGAGAACGGTAGCAGCTTGGTTACATACACACAATGTTAGGGCCTTAGACTGGCCTGCTGAATCGCCAGATCTAAATCCCATTGAGCATGCGTGGGATATGCTGCAAAGAAGAGCTCTGAAGGAAGTTCATGAAAATCTGGCTACAGAAGATCAACTTTTTGCGCACCTCAGAAGGAGATGGGACAATATTCCGCAGCAAGACATTGACAACCTTGTTCTGAGCATTCCGAATCGTTGCCGATGTGTTATGAACATCATGGGCGCTTTCTCAGACTACTAACTTCAAGTTTATAAACACAAATTAAATGATTTTTCTATTTTTTTCAGTTTTTACTCATAAATTAAAAGTTAATTCATATACGGTTTCCATTTTAAATTTTAATCGAAGTACCTAACCATTATTAAAAAATGGTAGAATATTAAATAACGTATCTTTTAAATATATACATGTCATATAAATAATTAACACATTGATAGTAATTCGCTTTTTAAAAAATATCCCTAGACCGTGTTGATGTGTGTATTTTGATATTTACTTTGTCGGTTGATAGGCAACGGATCTTACGGTCACGTTTCCTGACGCGAGTTTAACATTTTTTTCCCATTCCAAAAAAAGTGCACAGCGCCGTTAAAGAAGTTTTCATTCCAAAAGTAACTGTCAAAGTACCCATTTATTTATTTATTTACGATAAAAAATAAACAATAAATAGGTGTACTTTCACTTATTAAGGAGACCACAGCGTGCACTATAAAGTTAACAACTATAAAGCTAACAAAATTAAAATATTAATAACAGTTAAAATGAGACCCCTGTACACCTCTGCCTAACCCTTTGTACGGGCGTAATGTTAAAGAATCATTCGTTCAAAAAACCACCAAAACATTAGGATTTTCGTCCGTACACGTACACGTTTCAAGTACACGTGTGAAACGTCACGGCGTGCCTTTAGGGAGCCGTGCAGGAAGACTAACGTCTACTGACACTGTGCCGGGGTCGCTGCGTTATAAACTATTCACAGAAACAACGTGGACGAACGTAGGGTTAAAACTACCAATTTTTTTTCGGTATATATTTTTTTCTTTTGGAAATCACTTGTACTGGAGATGGGATGAGAATTTTTGCAAGCAAAAAATTGTTTTATGGTTTTATTACATTCAAAGTTAGAAATAAAGTAGTAAAATGTGTGAAGTGTAGAGTTTAGGGTTTAGAGTTAAAAGTTAGTAGTTACTTTAAAAATACCTACATAAAATTAAATAAATAAATAAAAACTCAGATATTGCAGACCACCTCAGACTAAATAAAAAACCAAGACATAGCGCTGTCACCAGTGACGTGAGGCCGGTTTCGTAAACATGTGTGCACTTAGTGAGGTGTAGTTTGATTGTAAATGTGTGCGTGTGAGCGTGTATGCACAGAGCGGAGATGGAGTTTTGGCATGCTTCACTGTATTGTTCACAGCGCTATGTCTTGGTTTTTTATTTGGTCTGAGGCAGACCACAATGATCCAGAAAACAACACACAATTATTAGGTTGGTTAGAGTTAAGTAGTATATCGGTGCGGGATTAGAATCTGCTACCTTGAAGACGCCAATCACTTCACTACCCTAAACAAACCATAAAAAAATTAAAAACAAAAAATAATCTTCCAATTCCAACTAAATGACAGCAGAACTCCTGTAACCCAATCTCCCAAGCTAACTTACGTTAGCAACCCGTTCCACTAACATAATATAATACGGCAATATTCTTCCGAATCAGCCGTCAACTCCGCTACTGGCAAAGTGCTCGAACAAATAAATAACTTTCTCTTTCTTACGGACTTTATAACGGCCCGGGATGCCATAAAAACATGTGGTTTGGTTACGATAAAGAGCCCATTGTGGGTTTTTCGTTTACTCCCCATGGTGAGACATGGTTTGAAAATGGGGGACACTGTCTTTTTACTTTTCGTTGTGCTTGCGAAAGTTGCTGCATTATTTTGGTAAGGGAAAACATTGAAGCATTTAAGATATCATTAGAAATTTGGATCAGCGGATTAATTAAGCTGTAGAAATGTTAATATTTAAATGAATATAGATGTAGACACAAAAGAAAAAGAAAATATTATTCCAAAAAAAAAAACCCGACTGCAAAAACACATAACTGAAAAGAGAAAAACAAGCATCTATAGAATTTTGGTATCGCAGGCGGGGACAAACAAAAGTTAGGTATACCATATTTCCGGTTATTATTGTCCCCGCCTGCGATACCAAAATTCTATAGATGCTTGTTTTTCTCTTTTCAGTTATGTGTTTTTGCAGTCAGGTTTTTTTTTTTGGAATAATTTTCTTTTTTTCAAGTTTTTTAGTTTTATTAATATATCTTAATTTGGAATTGACTCATTATCAGCTTTTATTTGATACCAATATTGTTGAAATTTATTTTAAAAAAAACCTTCCCCTCCCTTTTTTTGTACTTGCAGATGCAATACATAAATATTATATAGCCTATGTCACTTCTACGATTAAGACGAATCTAACGACACCTCTTATGTTAAAATCCATCAAGCCGTTTAGGCTACAGAGCGTGCCAAAGAAATAGACATACATACATACATACATACATACATACATACATACATACTCTCGAAAAACATTACCCTCCTTCTGGGGCAGTCGGGTAAAAAAAACAGACGCAGCGCACGTAGCTTCAAATGTCATAATGCAACGCGTAGCACATACGTTTGCTACGGCGTAGCTCTAGTATTGCTTCTGCTACGCCGTAGCAGTACTGCAAATTGTATTGATTCCGATAGATATGAAATCATGCTATGTTTCTACTCAGAGTGGTTCAAAAATGACAAACTCCGATAGGAAGAGAATGTTTGTGAAGGGGTTTCAGCACGAATATCGCCTTCAGTGATCTCTAATACAGTGTAAGTAAAAAGTGGTGATATCCTATTAATATTGACACTGTTGACGAGATTTTTGCTCAGCAAAAGATAACGGGTGTAAAAATATCCTTAGCGAAGCTTATTATGATCATTTATTTTATTGGACTATACCTGGGATCCTTCTGGTTACGGAGATATTGACGTTGGTTTACGAAAACCCGTTTTAAATGTTATAACTTAACTTTAAACACTCCCACGATCCCTGTACCGATCATGCATGCACCCATAAGCACAAAGTTTTGTGTGTGATACGTTGCGCACTACTGTAAACAGCGAATGTTAACGCAATAATAATAATTTAACACACAACAAGAAACACCAAAAATAAAAGTCGTTTGCCAATAATTATTTAGCGTAGATCACGGATTCGTGAAGGGTCTTGTTGCATCCTGTTCTTACGAGTGACATTGAAACATTTATCATAATAGAAATAATCCTCAATTTTCGTACCGCACAACTTATTCCATACAAAGATTGAAGGCTATGGCGCGTTTAAGGAATATTGCGTTTTTTCCTTGATTTGTGAATTGAATTATTGTGTATTGGATTTATTTGAGGTATTCTCTCGTTTTTCCTTTATTGTTGTTATTTTTACGAGAACGGCCTCTATTGTGGCTTTGTGAGAACAGATATAATAGATCAGAAGATAATATTATTATATAAAAGTTATATTTTAGAGTGAACTTTATCCGGCCGGTTCATGAGAGGGTAATGTTGTCTTAGATCAGTATTGTAGTGAAGATCTCAAAGTAGAAATAATAGGAGAACATGTGTAGTCCCACTTGTAATAACGATTATGGTCGAGATGCCTGCCAGGGTTGCGGTTAGGTTCAATTTAAATAAATGCATTAATTTGTTTGAGACCTCACTCTCATCAGTCCGAGATATCTTTGAGCTATTGCCACTTTAGGTAATACTACTGATGGCCGGGGTTGCGGGAAAGTCCAAAGGGGATACCGTGGCCTCTGACAACGTACAGGCGAAGAAACACGGGTGGGTTTTAGCCAGTAAGAGTCTGGACACGCTCTAGCTCCGCCCAGAGCGGGAGAAGTTATTTGATGATATCAGACCCGCAAAAAAAAGGGTGTAGTTTTTTTTTTGTACAATTTTTTTTAAGCCTTCATTTCGATTCAAGCAGTTGTATCACAAAAACGTCTTTAAAAATTAAATACAAAAGTGCCCCTTTAATAACTTTTGTCGAAACCTCACTGTAGAGAATAAAAATTTGTATGTCTGTTTTAAAATGTGCGAGGTAAAGAAGTGCATAGATAGTTTAGCATACCTTTAGGTGAAAAAGTGTACTTTATGTATTAATGTAAAAAAGCAGTTACCTCTGCCAAACTGTAAAGCTGCAACTAACCTACTAACTGTTGCTACACTAACTGCTGTACTGTTGCTGTTGTTGTTGTATTAACTGTTGCTGCTGCTGTGTAGCTGCTGTGTGTAACTGCTTTACAGTTTGGAAGAGGTAATGTATATCTCTAGCTAAAAAATATTTCTGTAAATAAACACAAATCTATATTTTTTTTTACTAAATGCTTAAACTAATTGAGAAAGTTGTACAGCTTGATGGTCTGTACCTATCACATCCTTAAATATGACCACACTTATCTGATAAACGCTGTATGTACCCTGAAACCCTGAAGTTAAAAAACAAGAGTCAAGATATGAGATATAAAAATCATATTCTGGTTTCTTTCACCGTGTCCGAACCAGTGAAGCATAGTGATACCCATTCATAAGTTATGTGGGCCCAGCTATAACATCATGATAACATTATAAAAAAGTGTCGGGCCTTAAATATACGCATACGAGCGTTATGTTGCTAGTGATGTACATCGACAGTTAAATCGATTCATCGCTAGCTAAAGATCGACTAAAGAGTTTGAAAAGTAAAATGGGATTTTTGGTGTAGGTATCGGACTCTAGACTGCTTCTGAGAAAATCCGAATAAAACTTTTCGCAATCTGGGAATTAAACCTAGGGCTCCACGCTCAATAGTCGTGCTAACGACCACTCGAAAAACAAAGTACATTTCTATAATTTTTTTTAACAAACCCTAATACATTTTTTTACTTTTTTAATCCATTATGTAAAATAATTCATAGACATTTGCTTATCACTTTAATAATAATATTGAATAATCTACTAACAATGTTTACTATTATAATAATTAATAGTAAGAAGGCGTGGTTAAGGTACGGGCAGAGCTTTTACGGAATTAGGCGATTACACCGGATTATGGAATTAATCTCATGTTCTTGCACGCACTGTAGTCATTTACTGGTTTTTGTTGTTAAGTCAACAGAGCAACATATGTATGCTCGGCCTCATAATATTGCTCCAACATCCTAAGGAGGAATGTCACTTGGACGTCTTAAAACGACAAGGTCTATTTGTCTTTGTGAAAGTTAGATAGTTTTAACCTTACTGAAGTTTCAATTGCATGGGAATTGTTATCGATTTGATCAAAATTCTAAAAATCCAAATTCAAAAGTCATTTATTCATAGTAAGCTGAGAATCAGCACTTTTCGAACGTCAAATTACATAAGACAGTCCCCCAAAAACGCCCACCCCTCACTACTTCCTAGTGCTTTAGCTGGGAAGAAGAAGTGGCGCAACAAACTCCCCAGCAGCACTGCTGTCTGTTTAGTTAGACATCAATTGAATTGAAATAAATAAGTTTACAACCTATTTATGTACTTGTGTAACTACTTTATTTATAGTAATGCACTATAAATAAAGTAGTTACACAAGTACATAAATAGGTTGTAAACTTATTTATTTCAATTCAATTGAAATAAATAAAAATAAATGTTATCTTCTTAATTTTTTAAATTATTATTATATACTCAAATAGAGCACCTGCCATCAAATCTCTTCACCACCCTAGGTTGACTGGTAAAGAATGCCTAAGGCATTAAGTCCGCCTTTGTTCCCTATTGTGTGCGAGAAATTTAAATAAATCATGAAAATCGACTAAATCAACTTGACTAAGGCACATCACTAGTGACGAGCACATTTTTCGCACCCCACTAAGTGATTCTCGATAAAAAGCCTGCGTTACGTGAATGGCTGTCTCTTAGGCGTATGGATATGACGGATATAATTCAAACTACGGGAGGGCCGGGCCTCTGTTTTTCTACTACATACTTAGTTCTTTTTTTTAAGAATAGAGTATTTTGTTATTTTTATCCGACTGCCCCAGAAGATGGGTAATGTTTTTTTTTTAATTTGCTCATCTAGTGGTCGTTATTGCGACCACTAGATGAGCACTAGAATGTATAGGGGTGTGAGATCAATGGTTCGGACGGTGGTGGGTGAGGCAAAACCAATAGCGGTCACAGAAGGCGTACATCAAGGCTCTGTACTGAGTCCCTTCCCGTTTTGCTTCCCCTTTGTATTCACTCACTGAGTTGGCGCAGAATTCGGGCTATGTCGGTGACCTTGGTTCTCCTGCGGATCTCTTCATTTCTGATTCGGTCACGTAGGGAAACTCCAAGCAAAACCCTCTTCATTGCCTTTTGGGTGACTTTTAGCTTTCTCATAAGGCCCATTGGAGAAGCCTTAATTGATTTCAAATATACACATAAAAGGCACTTTTGAACGGCAACATGTACAAGAAAATAGAATTGATTCTAGTCGCCCTTTCCAACAGGGTAATTTCGTATGGAGAAGAATGGGAAATGAAACTCCACCGTTACCTACTTTTTTTTTACAATATTTTGTATTTGATATTATAATTACTTATAACATTACAAAATTATTATTCTATCACTCACCCTCACAAAACCAAGGAAACATAATATTAGACGCGATTATTCCTTGAATAAAAGCAAGTTGTACGCGACCGCCACAAAATGGTGTTCATATAGAAAAGCTGAAATTTTAATGAGAGCCTCCGGGCATATGGACCGCTGTTAAGTACCTTGCACATGGGTTTAACGGACGTTAATGTGGCAGCCATCTGATTTGATTTAGTGTATAGCAATATTTGATTGGGAGAAGAATAGACAGTGCTTTATTGCCTGTTACTGTCGAGGTTTGTTTGTGGATGGGTGAGCATTCATTACATATTAACACCCCTCCGTGCCTTTGAAAACACGTCACGTTGGTCCCGGCTGTCATTCGTAGATCTTTGACAGTCGTTACGGGATAACAGAAACTCGAAAGTCTGACAACCAGCCTAACAATGGGTATTGTGGTACCCAGTAACTGGGTCGTGGAGCTCGGATAGACGACTCTCCATATAAAAGACTGGTATTCAGCTGTAGCCAGTTAGGCTGGAAGCCGATCTCAACATAGCTGGGAAAAGGCTCGGCAGATTGAATGTTGACCAAGATGATACAAGACAATCATATCGACATGAGATTAAAGTAAGCGTTTGTATAATGCATAATATTGGCTAATATCTTGTTGGTTGAAAAACCTTGTCCAAAAAACTTCCATTTCGCGTGTTGTAAACGTGGATAAGTGTTGCGCTATGTAAGAATTGGAACTCACTTTTGTCTAGCCTATGATGGCAAAAGGCGTCAGGTCGCCATCAGCGATAAGACCGACCCATACAATAAGCAATATTGTAAAAGAACTGTGTATATTAGAGTAAATTCACGGAAATTAATTGTTAAGCAATTCGAATTCCAACTCAAAATGTCCGTATATTAAAATCACAACTGTAATTTTTTGTCGGTTGTATGAAATGGTGTAAACACGGCAAATTGACGTAGGGTGTCAATTTGCTTAAAAAATATAATTAATACTAACTTTCACCCGCGGCTTCACCCGCGTGCTAGTCGGAAATTATCCCACGGGAACGTACTATCGGGATAAAAAGCATGCTATTATGTTAAGCCATGCTATAAACTATCTGTGTGCCAAATTTCATTTAAACCTGTGCAGCCGTTTTTATATACATATAATATTCACATTTATAATATTACTAGCTTCCGCCAGCGGCTTTGCCCGCGTGATAAGTTTATAAATTCTAGCTTATTTATTATGCATTATGCAATGCAGCAGTGGTGGCCCAGTGGTAACGGCCCCGACTTACGAGTGGTAGGTCGTGGGTTCGAACCCAAGCAGGCGCTTTACTTTGTGTAAATAATTTCATCACCGCACTGCTCTCAAAAAGGTGAAGAAAAACATCGTGAGGAAACCGGCATGTCTTAGAACCAAAAAATTCGAAGACATGTGACATCTACCAACCCGCACTGGGCCCGCGTGGTAGATTACAGCCCACTCCCTCTCACAGAGAGTAGGCCTGTGTCCCAGCAGTGGGAACATTAATAGGCTGATGATGATGATGATGATATTATGCATGTATCATACATATTATAAAACATCCTCTTGAATCACTCTATCTATAAAAAAAACCGCATCAAAATCCGTTCCGTAGTTTCAAAGATCCATACATAGCATACATAGGGACAGACAGTGGGAAGCGACTTTGTTTTATAATACGAGTATGTAGTGATACTCGTATGTATATAGTAGGATTTCTCTGACTATACAATAAAGTACCTATATTCTTTCTATCTATCTACGGAAAAATAAATAATCTCATTGATAATTAATCCAAAGCAGCGTATAAACTCCCTAACAATACTCATCTGGATGCTGAAATTATAACATTTCGGTCCCCATTCGATCGGGCCGTTCCTCTCGCTTCACTCGTTGGTAGATTATCTTTTAATTATTCCCTACGCCTGTTTTTTCGTATTAAATACGCCATCATTATCAATTTCCCTCGCTCGGTTCAATGGATTTTGTAATTGTAGGCATTGTTGTAAAAGTTGTTGATTTAAAAATAGATTATCGTTGACTTGTATGTGTAATAAACTAAGGCCGCTTGCCCATTGGTCGGTATTTTACCGCGCAGTACTGTACAGTACTGCGCGGTACTGCTTATGTTTCCTCACTGGTCGGTAAGCACTCTGTACCGAATCGGTACTGCACACAGATATAGATATACCTAGATAGCACAAGAGCATCTACTTCGCGTGCCCGAACGTGGCTCAGTGTGTCTCATTTTATATAATACAGTATATGGTCTGCGCCTGTCCGCCGCGCTAGTCGGACATAAATAATAAAATAGAAAATGCCTATATTCGTAATACTTTATAGCTTTTTACTAGGAACGGTTGATGTGACGTTGAGTGTTAACAGGTTATGACAATCGAAACAAGTGATACTATCGTATATCGCTTCAGTTTCATGGTATAGGCGCTTTGATCATTTTTCAAAAATGCCACGCATGGTTTTCATACAGATCGTGATACTTGCCTTATCTAGGTATTATTATATATCTATATCTGTGTACTGCACTGCTTTCATCTAGAATTCCAAATTCAAATTAATTCAATTAGTACGAGAGAGCATGACCAACATTTTTGCTTTATCGTTTTACGAACAAAATCGTATAAAAACGATAGATTTGGTTATTCTTAAATTCAATAATCCTATTTTCAGAAATTTTCCGCGTCACATCTTCTGACCTGACCGCATTTTTAAATATGTCGATAATTCTTTTTTATCATGTTTAAAAATGATAGATTTTACATACCGAAAACACCATTTTCAGAAACCAGTAGCTTCGAGTACGTACCCAAGAGACCATTTGAGAAAATTAAATTTGAGGCAAACAATAAAACCCATAGCAATCCATCTGAAAATCTTGTTTTCTGGTGAACATTGGTCAGTTGATTCGAATACGTCATTTTTGGAAATGTGCTCAGGCCACGTTTGACACGCAAAGTGACGCAACGGAAATATCTGAAAACAAACTTTTTAGTAATAAAATTACGAAATCTTTGTATATTTTTATTATCAGACACATTGTGATGAAACCGTCTGCCAATTTTTTTTGACATAGTAGAAATAGGCTCCCATAAAACTGTAACGTTTCTGACCGGTACTGCCCACCAAGTCGGGTTCAGAATCATCAAAACGTAAAGATTTTTTTACAATTATTCCCGTAAAACGATGTGACATGGTTTTGGTCATGGGCTCTCGTACTATATAATTCACTTGTTTTTGGATTTTCCCCAGTTTCTGAATGAATTATCCCTAAATTTCCCTAAAAAATCTTCAAATTTCCTTGGTTTAGGGAGCATTATTATAAATAATAAGGTAATGGCACAATTAACATGGTAAATTAAAATTTGATGAATTGCATTCATTATGAGTTTGGGTTGAGGGAATAAATCGGTGGTTGAATAAATCGAATCCTTTAATAAATCGGTGGTGCCATAGAGTCAAGTAATATATTGAGTGATGCCTACTATAAACAATAAGGTTACCAACTTAAATTCATATTAACCCCTAAATTCCCCAAATCCCTGTCAAAATAAAATATCCCTAAACCAAACTTAATATTGGTATTTTTTCCCTAAAACAGGGAGAAATCCCTAAAAGTGGAAACACTGCGCGGTAAGCTTCCAGTACCGATGCAGTAAAATGCGTGACGTCACGCAGTACCGAAACGATATCGCCCCGCACACTTACCGACCAGTGGGCAAGCGGCCTTAATTATGTGAACGCCTAGCTTCTAAAAATGTGGGTGAACTTATACATCTCTTCATACATTTAAGAGGTAACTAAGTCTTATACCCGTTTTCACAGCAAATAATGACATAACATAGCATTACGCCTTTTTAATTTAATGTTTTTGCTTAGGATATCATCAAATAACTTCTGCCGCTCTGGGCGGAGCGGGAGTGTGTGTCAGACTCTTACTGACTAAAACCCACCCGTATTCCTTCAGTTGCCTGTACGTTGCCAGGGCTCCTTTAGGACTTTCCGGAACCCCGGCAGGCATTGGCCCTAGCGGACCCCGTCAATTGTGCTGACATTTCTTTGAGGCGCGCGTGGAACATAACGCGCCGGCCACCTGTGCCTGGTCCTTATCGGACGGCGAGCTCGCCTGTAAGTACTTCGAATTTATCCGAACACGTAGCGTTCACAGGTATTATACTCTTTGGTCTTCAGATATATTTTCAAAAATAACGAGTATTTAATGAGTTCAAAAGAGTTCAGTATCAAATACATTGGATAACCGTATGCAACATTATTAGTCAGCCTTCAACCTCTTTGGATAAGACCTTGATAAGACTATTTCCTATAATTAGTAATTTGTCATCTGATAGACGAGCATGCGGTTTGAGTTCGTGTTTAATCGTGTAATCTCGTGAATGTATAAAACTGCAAATTTTGAAAGTTTGAAAGTGGCTCATCAATTAAAGTCCGTGACTGTACCTACAGTAACACCCACATTTCGCCAGTTATGTTTAAATTCCATGTAATAGGGGGCGAGCCTATTGCTTTTGCATAGTGCAATTGAAAACAGAAATGCTCACTGTTGAATTTTAACCGAAACTTGAAAATCCAATTGCAATAATAATTTAAGCGTTCATTCTGGTGTTTCCTAGTGTAGTGAAAACGGGAATTATAGTCCTAAATTAACGGGCGTTTTTTGGGGAATTAACGCACACCACCAGACACCCTAATTAAAATATTATATTATTATCATAATACATACAATGAATTTATACAACCATGTATAAAACATTGTTTATTAATTATATACTACAATAGACGCCGTATATTTAGTAACCTAATCCGCTTAACTGTTCTTAATAAAGAGTCCTAAAGAATCCTGTAAGAAGTCGACACGTGTTTCACCTCTCAACGAGGCAGCCTCAGGATGATTGACTTGTTGTGAACGCGGACACGACGTGTTGCCACGACAAGCGCCGAACGCAAAGTGAACTAAATCGCCCGATATCCCCAAAACAAAACGTACTAAATATACGTCGACTATTGTAGTTTATAATGGATTTCCGCAAAGTCACGCCTGAGTCCATTTAATGAATAGTTAATTAACTATTCATTAAATTATTTATATTGATTGTGGCAGCAAATTGTTCCTACATTAAAAACGCGTGCCGCGGCACCCCCTAAATTAATGATATGCCCAAGCTGGCCATTTCATGAAATGGTCATTTCTCGACATTCGCTCACAGTCTCAGAAGTCGTAAATGATTTTGAACCCACTACTTTCATAATTTGCATTAATTCATTTATCCATATAACTAGCTTCTGCCCGCGACTTTGTCCGCCTGGAACAGTTACTTTGGGCTAACGCTAAAACCCCCCGATTTTGAAACATTCTTCATTGGTGCTCCGCTTCTATTGGCTTTTGCGTGACGACATATTACGAGTATAGCCTATAGCCTTCCTCGATAAATGGGCTATCTAACACTGAAATAATTTTTCAAATCGGACAGTAGTTCCTGATTAGCGCGTTCAAGCAAACAAACAAACAAACTCTTCAGCTTTATTATTAGTTTAGATATACAGAGGAATTGAGAACCTTTTTCTCTTTTGAAGTCGGTAAGTAAAGTTCTGAGTATCGTCAAGGTTTTCATAGTCTGACCGTACCTGAGAATCCTAAGATCATGAAAACAGTAGGGTTGACTACACATAGTAGTATAAACCTAAAGCTACAGATACTCCGGACATGAACGGACTTCTGCAAGGTCTGGTCGGTCGCAAGTGTGTACCGAGCCTTATGAATATGCATGAGGAAGCTCATACCGTGCCGTGGGCGGGGGATGAAGGGGGGGAGTCTGATAGACGTAATTAGTAAATATAATAATAATAATAATCTTTATTCAATAAATTACAAGGTATAAAAAGTGTACAGTTTTGCTTATGTGTAAATTATAATCCTAAGACTTACGTGCCTGAACTAGGTAATCCTGTGTTTCAGGCGAGAAGAACTAAAATAAACTTATAAAATAAATAAATAATTAACAGGTAGACAATAGATCACTAATTAATGTTGAGTAGCTTAACTCTTAGTTTCTAAATTTAATAAATACATAACGTAGGTGAGAGTACATAAATTCATTTTAACACAGTTAGTAAATTCTCTGTATCTTCGTGGGACATACTTAGGAGAACATCCTTGAGAATTCTCTTACAATTTGCGTGGTTCATGGAATATATATTTGCTTTCGCGTTTAGTTTATTATAGAGAAGAGTAAATATGTAGATATTATGGGAATATTCTGAAGATGACACCGATATGAGAGTTATAATAATATACTGTCGTCCGGTACTTTGCAAACTTGCAACGTGCGTTTATAAATAGGTTTTTAATTTTATTAATTTATTAATCTTTTATATAGATTCTTTTCTTTTTTCTGAATGTGAGAACGCTGTAGGCTTAGTGGACTGTTTTTTTTTTTGTTGAAAATATTGTAAAACCCAGTTATTTTTAAAAGAGTAACCGTGAAGTTCCTTGGCGGCTCTTCTCCATAGGAAACGACCAATTGGAACCGTGCGTAGCTTCTGACGTTTCATAAGTGCTCATGTAGGTTTATGTGAAATAAAATATTTTGAATTTGAATTTGCGTGACTTACGAGTTGTATGTCATGGGTTCGAACCAAGGCAGGCACTTTAAATTGTGTAAATAATTTCATCACCACTGCTCCCAAAACGGTGAAGGAAAACATCGTGAGGAAACCGGAATGTCCTAGAACCAAAAATTCAGGTGATATATTGAAAAACGGGGTCTTTTTCTTTTTCGTGTACCTTATTAGGTTTAAGGAATAGGGATTCAATATTTCGGTGTATGTTTTTTGACTATATGGTCTAGTATCCTGCAAAAGGAATACACGATACAATGAAATTTTCTCGATACAAAAAAATTGCAAAATTTCATCTATTTTTATGTTTTTTTGAGTATCAAAGCGTATCGCTTATGAGTTATTTAATGGAATTTACTTTATAACATAGATAGTAATCATATCAAGTTTTAAGCAAAGCAGTTTTAGTTTTAATAATACTTTTAATTTATAAAAGACGGCATTTGGTTTTGGCACATATGTTGTTTTATTCCGACCGAACACACAGTATCGTCATCTCTTCTTTCGCCTATAAAAAGTATTGTCATCACTTTCGTTCGTTCATAAATCAGTCGCTCGGTGGAGCTCTTCGACTACGAATCTATGTCATTTTTTTCCAGATCGGTGCTGTCAGATGTACGTAATTTGAATAATTATATTTACAGGAAAAATCGAGTTCAGCAGATTAAAATTATTTTAAAGTAAAATTAGTGTCGAATAGGCATATAAACTGCGTATAATAGAATAAATTTACGTGACTGTGAACAAAATAAAAATTATTTTTGGCTATTTGTGACGTCATATATATAAATTATTTATTAAATATGGGAAGGAAAACCAAAGCAAAATACAACATTTGGAACACATGAGGGCGAGGGCTCAGCACATGATCCCAGTGTAAAAGGTAAGTAAACAATAATTGTTTCTATATACCTACATACTTACAATATCTAATGGGCTCATGAGCTACTTTTGTTGTGGGATTGTTCTATTGTTGATAGATGCCCAATTCCCATCCAATCCATTCGTAACAATAAGCTCATTTTACAGGGAATCAATAGAAATTCATGATGATAACGAATCGGAGTCGGACCTTCACTCATCAATTTGTACAACTGGCAACAATATATCCTACCATTGCAAAGTAATACTGGGTAAGCACTAAATTTTCTAGAACATAATGTCTGTTTTATTTTTAGTAATTATAAAGAAACAGGATAAAACGTATTACTATTGATGTTACAAAAAGGTACTTCAAAATTGTGTTAATGCCAAATAATACTGTCGTTCTGAAGTTAGGTTGCGCATGCGTGCCGGGATGCGCGCTACTGTTTTATAATAAGGCAGATTGACTACTGCGCAGTCATTTGTAATCTACGTCAGAGCGGCTTCAGGACGCACAGTGGGCTGAAAATCGATCTTCATAGACTTAGGGATCAACTTAGTAATTTTTTTCATTTTTCGGCAGAAATGGGTTTAGGTATCGTATAATGATCAATTTAATGCTATTTCAGTTTTACAATAAACCTTTTCTTTTACTTTATAGCACTTGCTTGAAAAAAATCTCGAGGAAATCTGGAGGAGCTCGTGGCTAAGTAATAACAAGCCGCACGGGTCGATCTATCAGGTTAAGCTACGCTTGCCAGGGTTGGTCAGTGGATGGGTGACCATCTTCACATACCGAGACTCCTCCGTGCCTCGGAAAGCACGTTAAGCCGTTGGTCCCGGCTGTCATTTGTGGATCTTTGACAGTCGTTACGAGTCGTCAGAAGCCCGAAAGTCTGACACCAGTCTTACCAAGGGGTATCGTATTACCCAGTTACTGGGTTTTGGAGGTCAGATAGGCAGTCGCTCCATGTAATATACTGGTATTCAGCTGCAACCGGTAAGACTGGAAGCCGACCCCAAGAGAGTTGGGAAAAAGGCTAGGAAGATTGATTGACTTGCTTGAAAAAAATGTATGGAGATGTATATAAAAAAGCATAATCATTTTCTAGGACTGCATCAAAGTAAAAAACAAAAACTCCTTATTGTGAATTAAATTGGGGCAAAATAGTTAACAGGAAAAGAAAATCGAGTTGCACAACTAATGTCATATATTTGGATAGGGGTCACTTATACAAACATAAACGCGGTTCTGAAAAAAAAAAAAAAAAAACGCGGCTTCACGTTAGGGCCACCCTCCATACAAAAATCTTCAAACCCCTTTTATTTATATTATGTTAAAAAAATTGTAAAACTAATATATTATTTCAGAACTAAACATTTTACAACAACAAAATCCAGACCCTGAGTATGATCTTCAACGCAGCCATCGTGCAACTACTTAGTCAACTATTCTAATAATATTTAAAAATTAAACATTTTCCAGGACTTTATCAAGGTAAAAAACAAAAACGCGTTTTAGGAAACAAATTGAGGCAAAAAAGTAAACAAGAAAATTCTGTTTATATTATGTTAAAAAAATTGTAAAACTAATATATTATTTCAGAACTAAACATTTTACACCAACAAAATCCAGACTTCAACGCAGCTTTCGTGCAACTACTTAGTGAACTCTAACATATTTAAAAATTAATTATTTTCCAGGACTGCATCAAGGTAAAAAAAAAAACAATTTTGGTTACATTAAGTACCTATGTAAAAAAATTGTAAAACTAATATATTATTTCAGAATTAAACATTTTACAACAACAAAATCCAAAATTCAAAATTTTCTTTACCAAATGTCAAAAGTAGAGATTGTGAGATAGTATTGAATCAAGAGAAACTAGAATTCGTCGATAAAACTGTTTTCCTGGGGATCACGCTCGACTCAAGGCTACAATGGGGTCCTCATTTAACATCTCTTGAAGGACGGTTAAGTTCAGCAGCATATGCTGTCAGATAGATACCGCGAGGCTAGTCTATTTTAGCTATTTTCATAGTATCATGTCTTACGGTATTTTACTGTGGGGACGGGCTGCAGACATCGAGTCTATTTTTATTCTGCAGAAAAGAGCGATCAGAGCCATATATCATCTACGCAGGCGTGATTCTCTAAGGGAACGGTTTAAGGATATTAACATCATGACGGTACCTTGTCAATATATCTATGAAAACATCATGTACGTAAGAAAAAATTTACATCTTTTCAGCAAAAGAGGTGATAGACATAATTATAGTACAAGAAATAGGGACCTATTAGTTCAACCAGGTTTCAGACTGGCTAAAGTAGACTCATCTTTCATGGGATACTGTTTAAAATGTTACAACAAAATTCCTCTCCACATACTTCAACTGAATGAGACGAAATTCAAATCTTGTATAAAACGCACACTATGCAGGCAGGCATATTATAAGTTGGCTGATTACATTGCTGATAAAAATGCTTGGCTCAATGCTGGTCCTGCTCCACAACCACAACTTAACATTTGAAAATACTGTTGTCGCTGCTGAAGATTGTAAAACCATCTTTGCATTGTATAAACTCAATCTCCTTTGTATTGTATAATTGCATAGTACATGTGTGAGTACTATGTACAACAGAGCTACCATTTACCGGGTAATATGTCTTTCATTGACTTGAATGTGCCCTGGCGGCTGAGTGTATGTCATGCTCACTCAGATGTCTCGCTGATGGTGGCGTGTGTGTTGGATCATTTAGCTCCCTTCAAAATGGTTGAGCTGAATGGTGCTAATACATGCGTCATGTTCGTGAACGGGCGCCGTCAGTTGGGACTGGTCACCTCTTGGCTGCCGTGGCTTATTTTAATTTATTTTAATCCTTGAATTGTTTTATTTTTAATTTTTTATCTTTTTATTACGGACGCTTTTAACGTGCGCATCTTTTTTACATTGTTCTCACATGTATAATTTTTAAAACATGAATTATGTAACCACTATTTTGTAACAATTATTTCTTTAAAAGAGTGTCCGTGGAGTTTCTTGCCCGTTCTTCTCCATAGGTACTATTAGGTACCTACTACGCTTTGGAATGGGCAACTAGCTTCATATTTCTGACTGACTGACTCCTTGACAATTCAAAAGTGCCTGTATATGGTTTATTTGAAATAAATGATTTGAGTTTGAGTTGAGTTTGAGATCCAGACCCCGAAAATGAACGTCAGCGCAGCCTTGGTGCAGCTACTTATTGAACTCTTCAAATAATATTTAAAAATTATACATTTTCCAGGATTGCATCAACGTAAAAAAAAAAAAATTGTTTGTACAGCTAAAATTGTTCGAAAGCTACCTGAAGGGCAGAGTTCAACGTGTCGTTGTCGATGAATGGTTGAGTGATGACTGTGAAGTCAATATCGGAATTCCCCAGGGGAGTATTTTAGGGCCTACCCTCTTTTTAATTTTCATCAATGACCTGTGCCAGTTAAACCTTACAAACGGCAAGATTATTACATTCGCGGACGACACATTTAGTTTAGATTAAAATATGCCTTGACATCATATCATTTAAATGAATAGTTTAAAAGATATCGCAGATTCAAAATTACGCGTAGCAAAATAATTATATCGTTGACGCGAACGCGGGCGCAGCGGTAGGTAGGAGTCTATGACCTCCTCGGCTTTTAGGTATGTAATCTCGGTGGTACGTTCCCGTGGAATATTTTGCGACATCCACGAGGGCGAAGCCGCGGGTAAAAGCTAGTAAATTATAATTTGCTACAGAAGCAGTAAAAAGTTATAAATTAAATAAGGATAAATTTATCCCAACTACGGAACCCTTCATTGTGCATGCCGTGCCGGTTTTTATATAAATAATACAGAATATTAATTAACAATTTTTAATTTCATGTTGTTTATCTATAATTAATAAATATTTTAGTTGATAATTAAATATTTTTTATTATTTGTATCCTCCATAGCTCGCTATGTGCAAAAGTTTCATAGACTGAGATAAACTAACGTTCCGTACTCAACACGCACTATTTTCATAGGTAAATGTTTCCGTCTTTATCTTGCACTTTTAGTTTGACAGTTGTGCGGTAGTGACAAGAATAATGCTAATTCATGCTAAATAAGTAATATTTGAAATTCCGGTCTGCGATTTCGTTAGTTCAACTTTTGGTCACTGGTTCAGATAAGTTTGTATCAGTGACGTGGCAGCCGACCACTAAAGATGGAACCGCCACTCCCCGCGTGCGGGGGAAATAAGCCACACCCGTCAAACTAATATTTATTTTCAAGGTAGGCCCTTCACCTAGACATATACTAACCCGCGCTAGGCCCGTGTGGTAGATTACAGCCTTCCCTCTCGAAGAGAGGAGGCCTGTGTCCCAGACTCCCAGCAGTGTATCGCAACTTCGGCGCCATCATCTTGTTGACATTGGCGATGAACAAACGACCTAAGGGTTTAGGTGTATATATTATTATTTTATTTTCTTTTATATAGATTCTTTTCTATTTTGTGAATGTGAGAACGTTGTTGGCCTTGTAGACTCATAGATAGATGCTTCGATTTTTTTGCCACAGACCTACACTGTCCTCTTATACCTATTAACATTGTAATTCGAAATCATTGTAAAAGCCAATTATTTTTAAAAGAGTAACCGTGGAGTTTATTCCTGTCTCTTTTCCTAAGAAACGACCAATTGGAACAGTGCACTTAGCTTCTAACGTTTCATAAGTGCACATATAGGTTTATGTGAAATAAAGTATTTTGAATTGAATTGAGGTAATGTTCAAAGACATTTTTATCATTGTCAATATCTTCCTCAATCATCAATTTAAATAAAAACCTCTATTATTAACAAAAGGCAAGTCACCTTTTATACGAAATGAAACATATGTTTACGTTCCATTTCATTTATTTCAATTCATTTCTGTCGGAGGACAAAAAGTAAAATAGTCGCGCGGGACAATAGTTTGGTGTCAGCGTCGGTGGGCGAAGCTCGTCAAACTTACGGGCTAGTGATGTGCCCACTTGTCGACTAATTGGTATTTCATCGAGATTTTTTTAATTAAGTTTTAGATTCAGGCATTACTTTACGGAAATCCATGACACTAAAACGTATTGTATAAATATATATTTTTTTAAATAAATTCTGGTAATGAAGTCTTTGGCAGGTAAAAACGTAGTTGAAAGACGCAGAAAAATAATTTTATTGCATTGTTATATAACTAATATACAGCGCAAGGAAAGCACGTGCCGTTGGTCCCGGCTGTCATTTGTAGAACTTTGACAGTCGTTACGGATAATTAGAAGTCCAAAAGTCTAACGACCAGTCTTACCAAGGGGTATCGTGTTACCTAGTAACTAAGTAGGTTGTGGAGGTCAGATGGCAGTCGCTCCATGTAAAATACTGATATTCAGCTGCATCCGGTTAGATAGGAAGCTGACTCCAACATAGTTGGGAAAAGGCTAGGCAGATGATGATACAGCACAATAAACTTCGATACAAACGGGTGTTTCACGAAACTTCTCGACTTTTTTATTGTCTGTTGGTAGGTTCATTTTTTACTACTATCTCACCTGATGGTACGAGATGACGTAGTCGACGATGAAGCACGTCGGATAAGTCGGTTTATATCGAATAAATTGCTATTATAATATGTGAGTGGGTCGCAACACTATGCGACTTGTTGTGTCGCCATTGCAGACGCTCGTATGAATTGCCTGTCGCCTCTTTCCGACCGTGTTTCTTTGCCATTTGAGTTCAACATTACGATTATATTAAGGTGGATATGAAGTAGTGGTCGGATAGTGGAGTGTTGGAGCTAATTTTTATAATACTAACGAACCGCCCCTGCTTCGTACGGTTTTTACAACTTGACAAAACACCAAGATTTCTATATGTACTAGTTTCTGCCCGCGACTTCGTCCACGAGCCTATAACCATAACCTTCCTCAAAAATTGGGCTATTCAATGCAAAAAGATTTTTCAAATCCGACTGGTAGCTCCAGAGATTACCCCTTTACATACAAACTTACATTTTACCTCTTTATAATATTAATTGTAGGTAAACAATAACCTTAATAACTATGTTAGTAAGCATGCCGGTTTGACAAATAATGGACGAACGGGCGATCAAATGCCCTGCCCTTATGGCATTATAATCATTGCTTTCTGTTCTTTTTTAGTTTTAAGGTGTAATTTTCTGCTGCAATGTAAATAAACGCATTTTTCTTTCTTTCTTTCTTTTTTTTCAAATACCTACCGTGTTTCTGGCGAATAAATTACTTTGAGTTTAAAAGTTCATCATTTCTTATCCACGTTTCTTGCATCCACGAGTTCGCCGTACTTTTGTCCGCCGTTTGAAAGAAGTTACCTAGTATAAATGAAGACTGCTTTTATTTTTGTTAGTACTTACTAACAACTGGTACTTGTCGCTGTAAAGTTACGTTCTAGTGGAGTTCTGTTTGTTGTTCAATAATAAGCGAAGGAATATTCATCCGTTGATGTTTTGATTGTTTATTTGGATTTTTATTTATTTATGTCCTTTAGTTTAGCTCGTGGCCGCACGATCTTCGAAAGAATAATTCATGCTGGGTGCTCCAAATAATGACGTTATACAAAAAATATATAGATTCCTTATGTCCAGGGGTATCCGAAAATACCCCCATGTATGTTCCGCGATTTTTGATAGTTTTCGAGTTATAATGACTTAAAATTTCTTGAAAATTTTGTGGGATCGTTTTAAAAAAAAAAAGTTTATTTTTACACGGCTTTTTCTCATTATTTTTTTGCAATTTTCATTATTATGGAATATTCTTTCAGACATACATGTAAAAAAATAACCTTCGACCTTCCTATCATCAATTCAAAATGTAAAAATTATGACCGAAAAGGACGAATTTTAGTTCGAGAGATACAGAGTCGCTTATTATATATTTTTTAAATATTACGTGGTTTAGGTTTAAGAACTAGTTAGTATTTTTTTCTTTCGTGCTAAGATAGCGATACCTAATACGTCTGCGGTTAATTCGGTGAGGTTTCGCTACTTAATTTAATTTGACCCTGTATACCTTTTTCATTATTTGCAACTTTCCTACACCTACATCGCAAGCTAAGTATTGTTTGTGGCATGAGGAACAGGGTGTAAAGTTCACTCATCCTCTATAGAAAAGGGAGGACCAGACGGGCATCGTTTCTGGCGGGCAACTGCCCCACGGTTGATATCGGGTGGTCGTATATATACTCTTTGCGCGGTAAACTCTGCTTGCGAAATGCAGGATTTGAGTGACGTCATGTTTTTGACGCGTAGTTCGTATGTGGCGTTGTAGATGTTGCCACATATTTACACGTCATTAAGATCACCTGATCCCGATTGACACATTATCGCCGATCACTGTAAATCGCTTTACATAATTCTGTTTGTGTCATCACACCGCCACCGCGGTCGATGGCCTCGTCATAATCGGGAACGCGCCAGACATCGACAGCGCATATTTCAGAATCGAGTAATCGAATGTACCCGATAATCGATTCGGTGTGGGCACTATTTTGCATGTGATCTAAATGATACTGTCTTTTGTTTTTCGAGTTTACTTCTTGAACGATAGGTAACAACATGATTATAACTTCACGCTTGTATTCCCCGAAGGCTTTGGCAGAGGTGTGCCTTTATTGTACCTACATTTCGCCAATTATGTTTAAGTCCCATCTATTGGCATCAACTGGGCATATATCCAGACTCCGGGCTACTACTGAGCAATTCATGATGGAAAACCCAATAATACTTTACCCGGCACAGAATTCGTACCCAGCGTTTGCGACCACTAGAACTAAGGCAGTCAAAGTCGGGGAAATAAATAGTTAAACAAAATCAATGTAAATTGTCCACACATTCAAATCACAATTGATATTCTCTGAAAGTTGTTTGAAACAGCTATAACACGGCAAATTAATGTAGGGTGTCAATTTGCTTCACGATTCGTTCTCAGTCTGAGAAGTACCTAGACTGTATGTTTGTTGTTTTAGAACCTATCAGCCAAGTTCATAATATTAAGGAATGCATTCACATATGAAGTGTTTTTAGTCAAGGACTAACCCATAAACTTCCGTGGAAAGCTTGGACCAATCGATCTTTTCTTTACTGATGTTTTGCTTAAACTAGGTTACCAGTATCCGTACCTCTAACATTAAATTCCATTCAAACTTCGTGCACTTACAACAAATAAATTAATACACTAAACTGCTTAATAGCTCTTAAACATTCAACACAAGTTTATGATAAGCCTCCTAACCTTACTGTACCGACCTCATAAGATACCTGTAAGTACCTCTAAAGATACCTGTACTATCAGCCTTCAATTGAACTAAACAAATACCCTTTATCTGCTAAAATAGCTGCCAACTATGGACCTGATATCCATTTTAATAATTTCCCTGGCGAACCAATCCACAAACAAAGTTACAGCTTCACACATGAAAAACACTATTCTCATAACAATAAAGTTATTTTTTCAATGGCACAGGTATAATAGTTGGCGGTTGTAAGATGCCTCGGAGTTATAAGAGCTATGCCAAGTGGAATATTAGTCGTTACTTGTAACGCGATATCGAGTAAATATTATCGATATTCGTGTATCGAGTCCGTTTATCGATTGTTACGAATTTATGGGTTGTATTTCACCTGGATCTGGGGTTCTGGGTTAGGGATGAAGTAGTTCTATTGGGTTGTTAAAATTCAATTTAGTCAAATATTGGAACATTGGAATTTTTTTGGTGCTGATATTTTCAAACAGTTTTTATGGAAATAATAATGTAACATAACACCATTATAATACGATTGCATTAAAGCTTTATTAGGAAAAAAGGTAATAATTCAAATTAAAACATTTCTACTTTTCCTTTGATAAGTTATCAGCCCTGAAAATAAATAAATAGGTCAAGGCGCGGTATTCTATAAGTCGCTGCGTAGCTGTTTATAAATCTGCCACGACTGCGTAGCTGTCGTAGTGCGAACCGTCTACGCCGTAGCAGTCTACGGCGTAGCTCTGACCAAAAATCGCTTTGTCTAAACATAGTCTTTGTTCATGATCTTAAAAAGAAACTGTTCAATTTCAAGCAAGTTTAAGTTAAAATACATTTAACTTAAACATTTTCTACTAAAAGTTAAACATAAAAGAACACAAATAAATCACAGTTGACAAATAGGAACGCTGGCGTGCCTTGCTCCCATACGTTACGACTGTATTCACGACTTTTTACCCTATTCCCGAGTTTTTACCCTTTCAGTTCCCAGACACGGCATAGATGTCGCCACCTGAGTTACCGAGAGATTGATTCACGAGACCGTTTTAAAGTTTTTGTGAGCTAGAACTTATTTACCGAGCTCTTCGTTATCAATTAATCAGTAGATTGTTCATTTTTCCTTTTAGTGGCTTTTTCACTGGAAATTAAATTGATCTGTTTTGCCCGCGGTTTTGTTTGCGTCAATGAATTAAAAGAGCTTTAAATAAGATTTTTGTAAATAAACAATTTTTTAATGTGGTACTTCATCGACTTACTCACTAAAACATACACAAACAAAAATCACATACAGTTTTAGGTGTTGTGAATTCGTCATTAACAGAAGTGCATTAGTGAAATTACATTATATGGTCAACACATTTTTTTTTTGTGATTAATTTGAAACTGTAGATCCATTGCACAAGCTTGAAAAACTTCGTGTATTTACCACATACTCGTAGATCTAATACATATAATAAAGCTGAAGACTTTGTTTGTTTTTTTGTTTGAACACGCTAATCTTCGGAACTGTCAGTTGGATATTAATTAGTTTTTTGTATTCGTTTTTTTTTATACGAAGTAATAGCGCCGGCGAGCGATGCGATGCGACGCGGTGGGTCGGGGGAACAAGAAATTTCACGCGGACGTAGTCACTGGTAGAATCTAGTGTAGACCATTACCCATGGATCTTTAAGGACTAGTAAGAAGTACGTAACTTCTAAGTAGTCCTTAACGATCCATGGACAGGATGGGCATATCCTTCTTCAAATAACTGCAAGTATCTGGGCGACCAAGCTATGCTCTGGCAAAAATAGAGAATGCTCATTTAATTCTTACTTTTCGGTATAGGAATTAGTAAAATTCCATGCTGCCATGATAGTAGGTACTTAGTAATTCCATGCTGTCATGTCATTATTCTAAGGTAAGCCATCTTGTTCTAAATTTTGGGCGACCGAGCTCTGGTTGGGCGAAAATACGGATAAACGAATTTTCAAAAATATATATCTATGTATATTTATATAGATAAGTTTATGCTTTATGTTTGTATGTATTTATTATATATGTAAATGGTACACCACTGACTACCTGCAGTATTGTCTCTCCTTCTTACTTTAATCCATCCAAAGGTTGTCTGTAAAAGATCGCTTTTAGCGATAAGACCGCCCATTGTGTCACCCTATGTAAAATTTCTAAATCAATGTCTGTAATTTTTATGGTGTACATAATGAAGTGTATTCTATCTATCTATCTTTCCCGGATGAGATGAGATGAGACCTAGGTAGATCGATTTTCACCTTTCAACTTACATCGAAATCGTTAGAGCCGTTTTCGAGAACGCGATTACAAACATACAAATATTGCTCATTTAATAGGATATTATAAACTGCGACGTTCAATCTTCTTAAGCGTAGTGATTACAGCAATTTCCTGAACCAACCTGTATACGTCTTCCATTAATAATATTTGTAACAAACACTATCTTCTTTTCCGCCATATCGCATGACCTAAGTCTTGCTAAAGTTAGCAGAGATTGATTCACTGCAAGGTTTTAAACTTTTTACCTAAGATCGGATGTTCTGTTTTTGTGCTGAAAGATTAACGTAAGGGAGTTTCGGACTGCGCTTGTTTGTCGGTAAAGTTCGTGTGGTGCTTTTAGATTGATTTGCAAATTGAAGTCCAATGCTGGACGTAAGTTTTATAGTCAGTATGGGTCGTGTGGTCAGAGGGTAAGCATTGCCATTCAACGTGGTATTGCCGTCAGTCTTGGGTACATTACCAGTCGACAGTCATACGGAGGATTTTTTAACGCCATATTTTTGTTAGGATAAATAGGATATTATACTTTATATATTTAATATATCATTTAGGTATACGTTGTTATTTATGTACATAATAAAATCTTTCCGCTGTTATTGAACCTAACCAAAAAAAAAAAAACTAAACGAATGACATTTGCAACCGAAGGACTTGTAATTTTTGCCGTATTTTGGTTCTTTTATTGAAATATTAAATCTGTATTCAGCAACACGAAACCCAGTGCTGCAACAATGTAGCTTAACTTTGTTTACCACGAATATGAGGTTTTTTACGTGATAGGTTTTGCAAACAATCAGGTTGACGACGCATCTGATGGACAGTTCTAGCGCACCTGCTTACCAAAGATGCAAAATTGAAGAATTATAGTTATAAAGTTAGTCATAAGAAAATGAAAAAATATGCTAAACTAAATAGAATAATTAAAAAATGTAAACAAATTAGGAGACAACAAAAACACTTTTCCAAAAATATTCCACGGAGAAAGGAACGTATTGATCTAATCAATAAATTAAATAATTATCAAATAAAATTAGAAGACAGCAAAAACATTTATGAAATTGATACACAGCGCTTACAGTCCGACATACAGGTACTTGAGAGCAGACTTAGTTCCCTTTTCATTAAATATGTGGGTTCTCAGAACCAAATTAAAGAACACATTCTTGCTGCTAATGAGTTAGTTAGGTGTCAGTGTACTTGTCAGGTTTCAAACCCTGATGCTGTCCAGCCTGAGGCAACGGAGGACCCGTCCCAGACTGAGAGTGTGTCTCAAGACTGTATCCCCAATCAAGATAAACCTGATATTGTGCAAGAATTATCTCAAATGGTACAGTCAGTAGCTAGTAGTATTTCCTCTTGTAGTAGTCAAGTTTGCTATCAGTCAGTTATGTTTTCAGATAGTATAGGAAGAGGGTTAGGGAAATTAGTTAGTAACAACTTGAGTTTTTCTACTCAAAACTATTGTTTACCTGGGATATCCTTCAAAGAAATAATGACATCAATTACAAGGACTCAATATGATTCTAATACCAACATAACTGTATTTGTAGGAAATAGTTCCCAGGTCAAAAAGGAAGATATCACTGACAGTGTTACTGAGATTTTAAAGTTAAATTGTAATAAAATTATTTTGTGTGCTTTTCCCTATTTTGAGAGGTTATCAAATAGAAAAAACAAATAAATACTTATGCTTAACAAGCATATTCAGTTCTTAGTAAGTCACTACAGTGACAAACTTATATTTTTTGACACCAACAATTTTGTTGATAAGTTGAAATCGACAAGGAATACAGTGTATCTGCCCATTAGGTTTAGACTTCAAATAGCGAGGCTATTAGCTTATATAAACTCAGACATAAGTAGTATGTCGACGTGCAGTACTATAATTTATAATTAACACCACAATTATTAGTAATAATTCTAATGTACAGGTGGCCACCAGTAACTGTAGCACTAATGCTATAAACTTTTACAATTATTGTACGAAGGAGGATCCATGTGTCACTATGGCAAATTCTTGTCATAATGTGGGGTCCACAAGTAGTAGGATCTCCTTGCCTGGTGATGGCATGGGAGTCTTGGGGCTCACTCTGGATGTTAATTTAAACTAGATAGTAAGACAACAGAAGATACCAGTAACACTGTAGTTATACCTACCAAGAACAAGGTGTCTTCTGGCTCTAAAATAGTTAATTGTAAAAAAGAGTCTAAGCAGAATACCTTGAAATTATTCCATCAAAATATTCAAGGTTTTTCTTCCAAACAATTAGTAATTGAATTATTTTTAGAAAAAACTATGTTCGAAATTATTTGTTTAACTGAACATTGGTTGAAAGATTCTGAGATGTTAATTAATTATAAAAATTATAGCGTGGTCAGTTGTTTTAACCGCAAATCAATGCTGCGTGGGGGTTCACTAATCTTAGTTAAAAAGTCTATTAAATCTAAGACTCGTAAAGATATAGTTGATTTGTCGGTTGAACATAACATTGAGTTGTCCTGTGTTGAGCTAGATAAGTATGTCATAGTGTGCGTTTACAGACCCCCCAATTATCAAAACTACTCCATATTTGAGGCAGTAATGGAAGATGTTCTAGCAAAACTTGCAACGGGGAAAAAATCAATAATTATCTGTGGTGACTTCAATATTAATATCTTAGAAAATAGTTCAAATAGCAGTCGATTATTAAGTCTCTTTAAATCATTCAATCTGTCAAATGTGTTTTCAGAACCAACCCGCATAACTACAAATACTGCTACATGTATTGATAATGTTTTTTGTTGCTGCGACTACTTAGATAAAGCTATTGTAAATTATCTGCCTTCGGATCACAGTGGTCAAACTGTTGCTTTCAAGTGCAACACACCATTACAAAGATTTCAGATACAATCTAGACAAGTAACAACCAGCAATCTAAGTAAATTTAATAATAACTTAATTAGTAAGTTAAGTATACCGGGTCATATTATAAACAATGTAAATGAATTATATGAGGAATTCTTTTCGGTAGTGCGCACCGAGTTCGATAATACTTTAAAAAAGAAAACTAAAACGATTTGCCCAAATTTTCTGTTCAGTGACTGGGCAACTAAGGGTATTAGGAAAAGTAGGGAAACATTGTTTGAGCTGTATGGCCTTAAGCCTTTTATTAACTCTGACACTTTTAATAAGTACGTTGCTACTTACTCTAAAACTTTTAAAAATACCTGCAAGGTAGCTAAAGCCTTGTACCTTAGCAACAAGATCAAATCAGCCGATAATAAAATAAAGACGGTTTGGAAAATTATCAATGACGAAACAAATAGGAATAAAAGACATAACAGTGATTTCACACTAGAAACTTCACGTGGTGTCATAAGCACTAACAAAGAAGTTGCTCAAGAATTTGTAAATTTCTTTACCAGTATCCCACTTAAAACTACTGAAACCTTAAATTCCTCGCCCTCGCGTTCTATTGATTTATTAAGAGCCAACGTTTCATCCTGCCCGATTGAATTTAAATTCAAGCATATAAACCCCATAACAGTATTAAAAGCTTTCAAGCAAATTAAGATCAAATTAACCGAAGATCTATGAGGAATGTCAATCAAAGTTTGTACCTCTATTATTGAGACTATAGCGCCGTACTTAGCCTTAATATTTAATTTGTGTGTGGATCAAGGAGTCTTCCCTGATCTAATGAAATATAGTAAGGTAATACCACTTTTCAAATCCGGGGACAGTAAAGATACCAATAATTATAGACCCGTGTCCGTGTTGCCAGTATTAAGCAAGGTGTTTGAAAAGGTAATGCTTAATCAAATGCTCAATCATTTTAATACCAATAAAATCTTACATGATCAACAGTATGGCTTCACCAAGGGACGTTGTACGACTGACGCCGGTGTCACCTTATTAAAACACATATTTACGGCGTGGGAAGAGGCCCAAGACGCCATAGGAATTTTCTGTGACCTCTCCAAGGCTTTTGACTGCGTCGACCATGAAACCTTAATCTTGAAACTTGAGCATTACGGACTTGGAAAACTTGCGCTCAGTTTAGTTAAATCTTATTTAAATGATAGACAACAGCAAGTTCAAATAAATGGTGTCAATTCACTCGGTTTAAAAGTAAAAATGGGTGTACCACAAGGATCAATATTGGGTCCTTTTCTCTTTTTAGTATATATTAATGATCTACCCCATTTGTTAAAAACTCAACCACAAATGGTGTTATTTGCTGATGATACTTCATTAATTTTTAAAATGAATAGACGTGCATCAAATCTTGACGACGTAAATAACGCCCTGCAGCAGGTCCAAAATTGGTTCACTGCTAATAATTTAGTATTAAATGAGAAAAAAACTAAGTGCATAAGATTTTCTTTACCAAATGTCAAAAGTAGTAATTGTGAGATAGTATTAAATCAAGAGAAACTAGAATTCGTCGATCAAACTGTTTTCCTGGGGATCACGCTCGACTCTAGGCTTCAATGGGGTCCTCATTTAACATCCCTTTCAGGACGACTAAGTTCGGCAGCATATGCTGTGAGAAAAATCCGTCAATTTACGGATGTAGATACCGCGAGGCTAGTCTATTTTAGTTACTTTCATAGTATTATGTCGTACGGTATTCTACTATGGGGACGGGCTGCAGACATCGAGTCTATTTTTATTCTGCAGAAAAGAGCCATCAGAGCGATATATGGCCTCCGCAGGCGCGACTCTCTAACGGAACTGTTTAAAGATATTAACATCATGACGGTACCTTGTCAATATATCTATGAAAACATTATGTACGTAAGGAAAAATCTACATCTTTTTAGTAAAAGAGGTTCAAGACACAATTATATCACTAGGAATAGGGACCAATTAGTTCAACCGGGTTTCAGGCTGGCTAAAGTAGACTCATCATTCATGGGGTACTGTTTAAAATGCTACAATAAAATACCTCCCCACATACTTCAGCTGAATGAAACGAAATTTAAATCTTATATTAAACGCACACTATGCAGTCAGGCATATTACAAGTTGGGGGATTACATCGCTGATAAAAATGCTTGGCTCAACGCTGGTCCTGCTCCACAAGGGCACATAAACTAATTGTATAGCATCTGAAAATACTGTTGGAGCTGCGGAAGATTTTAAAAACTATCTTTGCATTGTATAAATTCAATCTCTTAGCATTGTATAATTGCATAGCACATGTGTGAGTACTATGTACAGACTATAAAGCTACCATTTAGGTACTGGGTATGTCTTTCATTGACTTGAATGTGCCCTGGCGGCTGAGAGTATGTCATGCTCACTCTAATGTCACGCTGACGGTGGCGTGTGTGTTGGATCATTTAGCTCCCTTCAAAATGGTTGAGCTGAATGGTGCTAATCCATGCGTCATGTTCGTGAACGGGCGCCGTCAGTTGTGACTGGTCATCTCATAGCTGCCATGGCTTATTTTAATTTGATTTAATTTTTTAATTGTTTTATTTTTGTTTTTATCTTTTATTACGGACGCTTTTAACGTTTTGCATCGTTCTCACATGTATAAGTTCAACATAAATGATGTAACCAATATTTTGTAACCAAATTTTTATTTAAAAGAGTGTCCGTGGAGTTTCTTGCCCGTTCTTCTCCATAGGTACCTACTACGCTTTGGAATGGGCATCTAGCTTCATCTTTTCTGACTGACCGACCCCTTGATAATTCAAAAGTGCCTGTAATTGGTTTATTTGAAATAAATGCTTTGAGTTTGAGTTTGAGTTTGAGTAAAATTTCACCGGTCACATACCCTTTAAACAGGCACATAGTAATGTCGTTTGACGGCAAAAGTATCTATGTTAGTACTTTGTCAGACGAAGCCTTTTCAATTTCAAATAACTTTTATTTACAATCTTAAGACGGCGGCGACCGTTGAATTGTCCATACAAACGTAATACCTAAATCATTTGCAATTTGAGCATATTTACATCATATTATGTTAATATTCGGATTTAGACAGTATTTATCTAGGCTTGTACATCTTTTTTTTTTCCAAAAAACTTACCTAAAATGAAGTTTAAGCGAATTGAATTTCGCACATTTTTACAGCTAAATGACATGTTTTCATACTGTTTTTTCTGTATTATAAACAACAATATTTGGAATATTGTTTCGACGGGAGCATAGCTTATATTATCAAGTTACAAAGTATAGAAAAAATTGTGAAATAATATTAAGTTTTCATTCATAATTTTTGGTATTACGGAACTCATCCAAATTTATCATAAATTCCGATAGCTAGTAACAACGCTAACAACACACAACACACATAACACACAACAGATACAGACAACAACAACAACACAATAACACAACAGAACAGAGATAACAATATTCCAAACGCATTTTCCTCGCATCTCGACTTGCAATTGCGAGCCGTGTTCGCCGGACCCTTAAAACCTTTTCCCATGAGGGTGGGCAGAAACTACAGAACGCCACCGACTAAGATCCTCACATGATACACTTTTGCTTCGTTTACGTTTAGCATTGTCCTCCCCATTGACTTTTCCATAGCTCACAGTCGTTGAGTGAGTTTTTTGTAACAAGGCCTTTTACCAGGAAATAATCTTAAACGTAACTCAAAACCTAACGTTCCTTCGCACGGCTTTATAAAATAACAAAACACATTTTCAATAAACTTCTTTCAGTTCAAAGTGAATAGAAGTTTTAATCCGGCCAAATTGGCGCCTTGTCACACGGCGTGAGAGCGCGACGCGTCGCCATCTTGTGCGGCGCCTAGACAAGCGGGGAAAAGGGTACTTTAGAAAAAAATTGTTTAAAACATAACGTGATATAACATAACATCACGCCTATATTCCCCGAAGGGTTAGGCAGAGATGTACCTATAGTAAGGTACACCCACATTTCGCCAGTTATGTTTAAGTCCCAAGTAATAAGGGGCGAGCCTAGTGCCAATCAACCGGGCACAATCCCGACTTCGGGCTCTTACTGAGAAATTCTAGATGGAAAACTCTTTTCCCGAACTGGGGATGTCATGCTTAGTAGAAGCGCTTGCGACCACTGGACCGTTTGTATGAATTACCGGCAGTCTAGAGACGGCAGTACTTACTGATGAAATTCGTAGCGCGTAATGTGCGTTGAGCGCACAATCTGTCACGGTCAGCCATTCAAAGCTGTCAGTTTCTATACGTCATTTGTGTCTTCTCTAAGTGCGCATAAACGGTGACACGCGTGGTTTGTACTTGTTTACAATCCTTTTCTTATATATCTTTAAATACTTTTAAAGATGTTTAAGAAAATAGATGAAAATTGAGCATTTCCCCCCTTATCTCCGAAACTACTGAGACAAAAAATTTGAAAAAACAAATACAGAGAATGGTGCTTTACTCATATATTGCAGGAAAACCTATAAGAAGTCTATGGTCTTAACTAACATGGTAAATCTCTCAATATTGTAAGTACAAACTTACATTTGCAGTTGGAATGTATGGGAGAACTTGTTTTTCAACTACAATACTAAATATTGTGTGTATTTGTTCTTGGGATAATTCATTATTAATCCCAACAACGGAACCCTTCATTGTGCGTGGTCGGACATGCAATTAGCCGGTTTTTTCTTTATCCAGTCAGTTACCAAGGACTAGTCTAATAGATATACGAGCTTATCCCGCCATTTTCATTATCCAAGATAGTCTTCTTTATACAAGAATCACGGAACTTCCCACGCGCTGTTTTAACAGCCCCAAATCTACCAAAGCCCGCGCTTTCAAGTCGTGTGAATTGACATTAATTGCATACAAATTGTGTTTTGTGTAGTGTAATCCCGTCTTAATAAAGCTAAATCATTAGTGAAAAGTATTACTGCTCACTGAAATCAGAAATAAAGGGAAATCGACGGAAATTCGCGACTGATTGAACTGAAAATTACGTATTGAAGGAAAAGTATTTTTTGATTAACATAAATGAAATGTCGTGAAATTGGAGATTTGATTTTTTATTTCATTAATGTATATCACGTTGGTTTGTTGATTTGTGACTAGAAATGGAGCAAGCTGTCCGTGGATAATTGATATGTCGCAACGTTAAAAAAATATTAATTTTTATTACAACTCAAATACATAATATTAACATACATGATATTTAATACAATAGACGTAGATATATTTAGTAACAGACGCACTTTGCGCACTCTGAGTCTGGCGCTTGGCCTGGCAACACGTCTTGTTCGAGTTCGCGACAAGTCAATCGTCATCCTGAGGATGCCTCGTTGAGAGGTGAAACACGTGTCGATTTCTTACAGGTTCCTGCTACTTAGTTAGATCTTAAGTGTTAACCATCTCAATCAACATTCAACAGCTATAGATCTCATCCATCGCTTTCCATTAAGCAAGATCGAGGTCAAGAGCAGGCCCATTCAGCTATAAAAAAACAAAAAAATAAATAAAAGGAAGTAAAATGGTTTGTTTCTTTGTGAGAGGTAAATAAATCTATGGAAATTCAGTTTGTATTACAAAACTCTTTCATTCAGAGTGTCTGTGTCAGAGTTTTATAGTCGCCTTTATGCCTCTGATTTGGCTTCACATGCCATATAGAAATATCTCTCAGGCATGCTGGTTTCCTCACGATGTTTTCCTTCACAGTTTTTGAAGTAAGTGCTAATTAAACGACATGAATCCGAAAAGTCAGAGGTGCGTGCCTTGGGTTCGGTTTAAGAACTTTATTCTCATTAAGACAATCGTCACTTACATGAGAACATTAAATCTTATTAATAATTATATTATATCAGTGCAGGTAGAAGAAAAACAAAGCAAAAAAAATATATTAAGTATGATCATTGTCAACAAAATAGGAAGCGAGTTCACTGTATTCCTAAGATAAGGTGGTGGGCCAAGGGTTCGAACTCGAGACCTATCACTAGGCTATCACTACTCTAGGTGAAAGAACTCATGATTATAAACTACTTTCACTATGGGACTAACTACGAGATAGCAAAAGAACTACATCTGTGTCATTTTCAATACTCAATACTCAATACGTTTATTGCATTCCACAATGTGAACTTAGGTGGTAGGTACATAAAGACATACATTCGTTTTGGAGCATTGTGGGCCCTGTCGGGCATAACAACATAAAAGTTAGGAGGAGGGCTATTATAGATATTTGTTTACAATTTTAATATTAATCTACTCTTTCGTTTTGTGTAGGTAGTGTAGCATTAGAAGATCAGCTTCTGCCACTTGTTGAAAAGAATGCTTGGTGAGAATCGAACCCACTCTAGCATAGGGTAACTAAATACAAAGAAAAAAATAATAGGAGATTTTAAATATGATTTGTATTATATTTTTTAAAGTAAGAAAAAAACAGAAACAGTTATGTATAAAACGTGGTAAATAAATTTAAGTATGATTGCGAGCCGCTTATAACTACGGTTGATTTTTATTTTCCGAACGGAGAATTATGCGGTTTAGGGTTGAGTGTACGATCGCACGCGGGTTAAATACGTATAGGCCTTTACTAATTTAATCCCGGAGACGCGAGGTAGAACAGAGCAATTAAACCAGCAATAAATCTGGGTTCAGCGCGGTAGATGGATTGCCTAGCTTAAGATTCAAAAATAAAGTTAAAATTAATGCGATGGAGATTAATAGCCAATGAGTCCTGAAGTCCTGAAGTACGGGGCGCCGTCCTGCTGCTGCCCGGAACGACCTCGCCTTGGTTGGCGGAGGAACCCAACGTGGCTAGAAGACGTGGGTCTGTGTTGACGCAGGCTGGGAGTAGAGAACGCCAGGATCCTGTCCAGGCGACGGACGGGGGTCCGGGAAAGGCCTTGTGGCCTTGGTTATCTGCCAAGGTCCGAAAACGAGAGAGTTTTAGAAACGGCATAGGCTAGATTACGCGATTAGTGGGACGCGAGAGTGTATGATTTGATAAACGGGAAATTGGTTGAATACTCACATGTTTGTACAGTAAATACTTCACCAAAAAATAGTGGTTCTAGATTCTCGCTTGGCTGGCACGAACTATAGGTATAACTTGAGGACTAGACACCACAAATGAACACGATATGCTTCATCAAAACTGCGGCCAGCTAGCACAAAGATACTATCGTGATCTTTTTACATCCGCGTCTTAAACTGAAAACACGACACTTGAAGCAGAGAAAAATTATTTTATACCATGACGTATCGTCCAGAGCGGCTCACAATAGAATGACGCAAGTCAAAAAAATTGTTTTACTTTGAACGATATAGAATTCAAAATTTGAAAATGTACTCAATTCGAAATTTTTAAAAGAAATAATAGTTTATGAAACTTTTACAACTACAAAAGAGGCTTGAACGGCAGCGCAATGCTGCAATACACCCTTTCCAGCAAAAAAAAAAAAATTATCGATACTATCGATAAAAAAATTTGACAACCCTAAACGATGTCGTCACTAAAGACGGAAGGCATCATCGATAAAAATCACGACCCTATCGACAAATTTTTGACCACCCTAGACAATGTTGTCACTAAAGACTGAAGGCATCATCGATAAAAATCACGACCCTATCGACAAATTTTTGACAACCCTAGACAATGTTGTCACTAAAGACTGAAGGCATCATCGATAAAAATCACGACCCTATCGACAAACTTTTGACAACCCTAGACAATGTCGTCACTAAAGACACTTGACATCCCTATAGGGAAAACGAAAAAAAATTATGTCTCCCCTATAGGGGTGACGGTTGAAGAAGAGACGAGACAAGGTTAGGGGAAGTCCTGAGTAACAGAGTAAAAATGAAATACTTACAAGACAACTAACAACTAACAAGACTAAACCAGAATTAAAATACCTAACCTAAGGAGCGCCTACTAAGTGCATTCGACAAAGAGTAAATACGGAACGTTCCAAATCTAAACCTTCTCGACGCGAGCTCAGGCAGCGTCCACTAAACCTAAAAAATAATCTAAGTGCGCGACTAAAAAAAAATACAGCCTAACAGAATTGAAATAACTCACGGGATAATATACCATGGCGAAATAGACTCTAGACGAAATAAAGAAGCTAAACTAAAGTACAAAGCGAATGTAAGTATAGGTTAAAATTAATTATTGACACATGCTCAGAGGGCAATGTCGATAAAAGAAGAGGCTAGAGGTTGTAATCAACGAATATAAGCTGAGGAGGACCAGGCTACGAGAGGAAAAAACCTAAGTCCCGAAAAAATAATACCCCAGCCTACAAAAATAAGGGCTATAAACCAGTATTTTAATGTCCCTAATTGTAGGGTATCCCTCCTGATCCGACTTTCAGCTAAGAGAGTGCTTAGAGTCTGATCAGAGGAGTGATAGTAAGGTGGGAGGGTTGGTGCACCTCAAAGAAACTCCTAGAGGTCGAACACAAACCTATTCGTCCCTAACAGCAAAACTCACTAACAAAGTTGTTGAGAGTCAACAATAAAGTTGAGCGATGAGTTACCTCTCCGAACAAACCCAGAGGTTACAAGAGGGAGAGAGGGAACATAACAAAAAGGTCGCTCATAGCGTATTGGTCAGCGAAGAGAAGAAAAATTACGGAGTAAAATTAAACAGAAAACAATATATAAATAGATACAGTATGCTTAGTGTGTTATGTACGTTATTTACATCAGATAACGGAATTGTATAGAAACAGAGAATTTTGGGAATGTTATTATTATTAAACTTACCGAGAAATCGGAGAATAAACCACTAAATAGCCAAATACCATAATTATAATAATATTATTATTTTGGTTTCTTATGAAAATGTCAGCGTGATGACGTGACAGTGTAAAAAGAAGTAAAAAGTCAGAGAGTGAAAATAAGGCTGTATAATAGAGAAAGTTCGAAAAGAGTTTGTAACAGATTTTGCGATAAATTTAAATTATATAATTACGTACTTTGAAACTTAGCTTTTTTGTTACGGGGGGTATCGCGATGATTATGGCCTGAAAATGAGGGGTTATGGATAAACACAATATTTATGATGAGTAAATTTGGATTAGGTGGTGAGATGAGAAGAAAGAAACAGCGAATTTTGGAATGGAGGAAATCTAATAGGATGATTGATGTAGATTATGGGGGTGCTATTTCAAAATATCTTTGATGTGATATGACCCGGAATGAACGGAGTCACAATCTTGAAGGAGGTAAGTTGTTCTGGAGAGTACTCTACTCACCCGACACTTCACAAAGCGAGGAGCAAGCTTCCCGGAAAAATAATCAGATCCCGAAGACCTGGAGAAATTCCTCCTCCAGACCGTGTCACCGACGTTGAGGGTGATAGCGGAACGGTTGGCGTTATATGTTTTTGAATTTCGGAGGAAAGCAAGAGAAAGATTATCGGCGACCCTAGAATAAACGTGTGCGAGGGAAGATAGGTTTGACGCGTGTTGAGACCGACTTTCGGCTAAATCGGTGCCTTGAGTCTGTCCGTGTGCACGGGTCGGATCTATAATAACTTCCCTACCAAACATAAGAAAGTTTGGGGTAAAACCGGTAGCTAAGTTGATACATGAGTTGAGGTATAATTTGACCTTGGGTAATAATTTTGACCAATTTCTTTGATTTTCGCCGACTAAGATGCTTAAACATGTAATAACGCTTTGATTGTAACGTTCAACTGTATTAGCCTGTGGGGTATAATACGGAGTAAAAATTGGAGATTCAATGTGGTAAGACCTGAGGAAATTCAGCAATCGGTTACTACGGAAAACGGTGGCATTATCGCAAAGAATGGCGCGTGGGACTCCGAAATTAAAAAATATCTCAGATTCCAGCGCCTTAACAACAGAATTAGCGTCGACCTTTTTTAAAGGAACGAGCCAAACATACTTGGAAAATACGTCAACCATGGATAAAATATAGCGATAGCCATAAAAGGCGATAGGAAGGGGGCCAACGATGTCAATGGAAATAAGCTGTAAGGGTGAGGAGACGGCCTTCGGGTACAGCATCTGTCCGCGCGGTTGAGTGTTAGAAATTTTATAGGCCTTGCACACCTCACATTGACTCAATGTTTCCGTGACGTCACGAAACATATTTGGCCAGTAGAAAAGTTCCTTGATCTTAAGGTAAGATTTCAAGACACCAGGGTGTATTGAAGGGAAATCATTGTGAACTTCCCATATGGCGAGTGGAACTTTCTCTGAAGGCAATACGACGCGCCATGGGTCAGATGAGAGAGGGCTGGTGATAGGCATACGTCTCAAGAGGACACCGTTCTGAATCGCGTAATCGGGGAACATCTGAGGCGTATCTCGAGCGCCCAAATAAATCCTCTTATACCAACGGTCCGTAGTATGTTCGGGACCCTGATCGAACGAGACAGGGCTGGCATAAACCCTGGAAAGTGCGTCTGGGACGACGTGTTGCGACCCCTTGCGATGAACGATGTCAAAAGTGTATTGGGATATGACGGTGGCCCACCGGGCCAGGCGCCCAGAAGGGTTATTTAAAGTGAGTAACCATTTCAAAGCCATATGATCCGTTATAACCGAGAACTTCATACCATCTAAATAACACCGGAAATGTTTTATAGAATCAAGAACGGATAAAAGCTCGCGTTCGGTAGTGCTATAATTTCGCTCCGCCTTGGAGAATAGGCGGGAATAATAAGCGATAGGATGCTCCACACCATCGATTTTTTGTGAGAGAACCGAACCGAGGCCAACCGCTGAGGCATCACACTGCAAAAAGAACGGCTTGGAAAAATCCGGACAAGCCATTACGGGAGTGTTGATTAGCGCCTCTTTCAGCTTGGAAAAAGCTTGATCGGCAGCCTGATTCCAAATTATGGGATCTCGACCTTTGCTTTTTCCGATCAAGGCGGTGAGTGGCGCGATTATGGACGAAAAACCGTCTACGAAACGCCTGTAATAGGAACACATTCCAATGAAGCCGCGCAGAGACTTGGCACAGGTAGGAGTAGGATAATCCCTAATAGCGTCAAGTTTGCCAGGGTCAGTTTGCAGGCCCTTTTCGTTAACAATATACCCCAAATATTTGAGTTCGCTCTTGCAGAACTCGCATTTTTTTAGGTTAATTGATAAACCGGCTTCCTGAAGGCGGTTCAACACCTTCTTGAGGAGGGCGAGATGGCTGTGGAAATCCTTAGATATTAGGATCAAATCGTCGACGTAACCGAAAACACAATCGTCGCTAGTGGAGGTAAATTCGAAATTTACGATCATATCAGTGAGACGTTGCATCTCGGAAGCTGCGTTTGTGAGTCCAAACGGCATTCTAACGAACTCAAATAAACCGCGTTGAGGGATTATGAAAGCAGTCTTCTGACAACTATCGTTGTCGGCGAGAGGTATCTGCCAAAAAGCACTCCTAAAATCGAGAGAGCTTATGTATCTCGCCCCACGGAGATTATCAAGGATATCTTGAATGCGCGGGAGGGGATATGAGTCTCTGATGGTAACGCTATTTAGCTTTCTACTGTCGACGCAGAAACGAACCGAACCGTCCTTCTTCGTGACCATAACAACAGGACTAGCCCAGGGAGAACGGGATGGACGAATAACGCCTAACTCTAACATCTTGTCAACTTCGTCGTTGAGGATTTTTAATTTGACGGGTGAGAGCGGATAAAACCTTTGCCTAATTGGCTGTCCGGTGGTGTTGATTTTATGTGACAGCCATGTGGTTTTTCCGAGTCCGATTTTGTCAGACGAGATTATTTCAAATTCGTCTATGACTCTTTGTAGACTTCGCTCTTGATCGGGTGACAAGACGTTACGAGGATGTATATACCGTGGCTCGCTAACGCAAGAAGCAGATGGAAGGGAGCGATTAGCGGACGAGAGATACATGTTACCTTTAATATTTTTATCGAATGCTTGACTAAAGACAGATGTCAAGCCAAACTTATTCCAAAATTCAATACCCAAGATGACTGAAGAAGACATAGAGCGCGCTACAAGAAACTCATGAGAAAAGATCGTATTATTAAATTTAACTGGAAGGTGAACCGTACCTAAAATATCAATGGGCGAGTTATTGGCAGAAATAACGCGGGGACACGCGTCGTATAAATTTAATGGAATAGATAATTCCTGGATCAAGGCGTCGCTGATGAGTGACATCTGCGCGCCCGAGTCCAATAAGGCTTTGATCAGACGATCACCTAACAAAATTTCGATAAAAGGTCGGTTATCCGACGAACCGTTCGTAATCACCGGTGACACTGTACGAGAAGCGTGTCGCCGGTGGCTTAAACATTTTTTGGATTGCACTTCGGGCAATCCCGAGTTATGACACCAGGAGTCCGACATTTAAAACAAAGGATGCCAGGAAAATGAGGACAATTACGATAGGAGTGACCGTTTTTACTACATTTGGGACATATCTGGGTCTCGCATGCAACGGTTGATACAGCCTTAGGAGAAACTGGTATAAAACTTTCAAAATGGGAAGCCATATCGATGAGCGAACTTAATTTGTCAAATTTGTGGACGGATAAACAAGGGTAGTATTTAGGGTGCATATTGTGCAAAATAATCTGTAATAAGTTCGGTTCAGTTATGGGGAAGGACAATTGGTCGTTCAGGTACGAAACCTGGATGACGAAATCTCTGACTGACTGGTTAGATCTCTGCTTCAGATTCCGGACATCCTGTTCGGTCCTAAATTCGTAATCTATCGGGCCGAATGTCCTTAGAAAGGACTCTTTGAGGTCTGGATAGGAGAGGTCGGGATGGCGAATGGATCGGAAGTATTTAAGCGGAGACCCTGATAATACCTCGTGGAAATGTTTCAGTAATTGGGCGTCCGATATGTCGTCTGCCTCCTTACGTTCGTCAATCGAGACGAAGAAATCACGGACACAAGAGTCGCCAGAGAAGTCGAGCTTCCACTTCGAGAGTGAAACCTGCCTGCGATAGTGGAGCGGACATTCATCGGTCTTGATAGGCGACGGAACGTCCGACGACGCTGAAGGCCTGGGCGTTCTAGGCGGGATCGAGCGAGGTCTCGAAATTATCGGGCTTCTACAGATCGGTGTCTCGGTAATGGATCGCTCTTCGTCCGACATATTTAGAGTTGGTAACCCACGGAGGCAAAAAAATTATTAAATGATAAAATGTTTGAGGGAAGAAGTATTGTTAGAAAAATGGTCGTTGTCCTTTTAAAAAATTTCGGGTTAACGTGAATGGGCGGTCTCCTTTATTTTGAAGTGAGTTTGGAAAAATGAATATTTACGCGGTTTGAAAATGCAAATTTATTCCTGAGCGAATATTTGGTTTGTTTCGACGGCGGGGTCTAGAATTAAGCGCAAAACTAATGTTTAAATAGAATTTTAGCAAGATAGATATGTGATACGTGAGTTATTGAAAAAAAATGTTCGAATGGAGTATTTCTATAGGAATATATGTGTGTACCTAATTCATACCCTTGGCGACGAGTAATAGACGTGCGAACAAACAGAAAAAGACGATAAGGCGAGCAAAAGAGACGGGTGGGGCTGAATGCTAAAGAGAAAAAGAAAAAACTAGACATTCAGCAAAATCACCAATCAAAAAACGCTTACCTTAGATGTGGTCCCTACGCATTCATACTTCAAACACACGTTACCTACGGGGAACTAGCTACACTAATTACGAGAGATGAATAAAACTCGGGGAATAATAATATATTTGTTGGGAGGAAATGAAAAAAAGTCTGAGATAAAAGGTATTCGATCTGGTTACAGAGTTTTGAATTGCATCATAGTACATTACATTAAATTATATATTATCATACAATCGTATTTCATCACATTAATTGGTCATTAAATGAAAGGCACAAGGTTAGATAGACGTAATAGGAGCACCAACAGCAGCAAGGCACCAGCGCGAACTGTTCTGTAGTTAGGCTTGCCGAGATTTTATTTAAAACGACCGCACCTGAAACAAACAAAATTGCTCTAGGAATTAGAAATTGTGCTCTTAAAAGGGCACACCACACCGGTGCTATGAAAAAAAAAAATTATTAAATTGCTTATGGGTATTATTACACAACAATATGATTATAGTGAATAATAATATGTTTTATTTACCTTTAATTCGGGCGCCATCTTGTAGCATTAGAAGATCAGCTTCTGCCACTTGTTGAAAAGAATGCTTGGTGAGAATCGAACCCACTCTAGCATAGGGTAACTAAATACAAAGAAAAAAATAATAGGAGATTTTAAATATGATTTGTATTATATTTTTTAAAGTAAGAAAAAAACAGAAACAGTTATGTATAAAACGTGGTAAATAAATTTAAGTATGATTGCGAGCCGCTTATAACTACGGTTGATTTTTATTTTCCGAACGGAGAATTATGCGGTTTAGGGTTGAGTGTACGATCGCACGCGGGTTAAATACGTATAGGCCTTTACTAATTTAATCCCGGAGACGCGAGGTAGAACAGAGCAATTAAACCAGCAATAAATCTGGGTTCAGCGCGGTAGATGGATTGCCTAGCTTAAGATTCAAAAATAAAGTTAAAATTAATGCGATGGAGATTAATAGCCAATGAGTCCTGAAGTCCTGAAGTACGGGGCGCCGTCCTGCTGCTGCCCGGAACGACCTCGCCTTGGTTGGCGGAGGAACCCGACGTGGCTAGAAGACGTGGGTCTGTGTTGACGCAGGCTGGGAGTAGAGAACGCCAGGATCCTGTCCAAGCGAAGGACGGGGGTCCGGGAAAGGCCTTGTGGCCTTGGTTATCTGCCAAGGTCCGAAAACGAGAGAGTTTTAGAAACGGCATAGGCTAGATTACGCGATTAGTGGGACGCGAGAGTGTATGATTTGATAAACGGGAAATTGGTTGAATACTCACATGTTTGTACAGTAAATACTTCACCAAAAAATAGTGGTTCTAGATTCTCGCTTGGCTGGCACGAACTATAGGTATAACTTGAGGACTAGACACCACAAATGAACACGATATGCTTCATCAAAACTGCGGCCAGCTAGCACAAAGATACTATCGTGATCTTTTTACATCCGCGTCTTAAACTGAAAACACGACACTTGAAGCAGAGAAAAATTATTTTATACCATGACGTATCGTCCAGAGCGGCTCACAATAGAATGACGCAAGTCAAAAAAATTGTTTTACTTTGAACGATATAGAATTCAAAATTTGAAAATGTACTCAATTCGAAATTTTTAAAAGAAATAATAGTTTATGAAACTTTTACAACTACAAAAGAGGCTTGAACGGCAGCGCAATGCTGCAGTAGGTAGGCTGATAACTAATTGTGTACATATAATTTTTACCACTCATATATTGGATTTAAACATTAATATTTATTTAAATTATACATATATTATTATTATCATTGGTAATTATAAATAAATTATTATTGCGTTTTTTTATTTTTTATTTTTTATTTATCATTGTATTTTATTTTTCATCGGGTAAATGTTGCATTTTTGTATGAAACAGCTGATACTCTTAGTAAAAGTTGCTCATAATCATTTATACGTTCACGCCCTTAAAGATAAACAGTGAATTAAAAATCACCGTGTGTAGTTGACTTTTTTTCGTGTAATCATCTAATGACTTCTCCCGGTCTGGGCGGAGCGGAAGGGCGTGCCAGACTCTTACTGACTAAAACCCACACGTGTTCCTTCTCTTGTCTGTACGTTGCCAGGGGCCACGGTCTCCCTTTTGAACTTTCCCGCAACCCCGGCAGGCATCGGCCCTAGCGGACCCCGTCAATTTAGCTGACATCTCTTTGAGGCATCGACCCGGGCCTGGTCCTTATCGGATGGCGAGCTACCCATTGCTCTCTGTCTTATGTGCCAAGTGACGAAGTAACGGGCAGAAGCTAGTCTTCATAAATTTACTGCGTGGCAAAATAATTTAATGACGCCAAATAATTGCAAAATAATTTAATGATGACAAGGGAAGAAAAATATATTCTAAAAAGCAATATTTAAGAGATTTTTTGCAAGAAACAAATTGTGATTACATTTCAGATATAAGAAAAACCGAATCAATTACAGCCAAGCCCGCAGGCAAAACCTACCTTATACTTATTCCAATCTCATTCGAAAAGTACAATTTCTAAGAAAAATGTAACGAAAATTTTCTGTCATTTATTTCCTCTTAACTCTATAGGGAGGGGATTAATGTATTTTGTTTTTGCTCTTGTTTAAGTTTCTCCGTCCCGGGAAAGAGTAATGCTGTGCAATCCCGCGTTTGTTAATGCATTCTTTATGACATCTCTAGCTCGTAGTGTTGTGCCTGTACGGGACTCGACAGATTTATATGTTAAATATTTAGTATGATGCATTAGTGGGATTAAAATGTTATGTACTTGTCTTGTTATATAAAATGTTAGCTCACATTATTAGCTTATAAATTCATAAAGAAGTTAAGCTCTTTGTGAAGAAGCTCGTCTGAGAAAATACTACCTACTACGACCGACTCCGGGCTGCTACTGAGATATTCCAGATGAAAAAAACCGAATCACACTTCACCCAACCTGGAAATGGAACCCAGGAGCTCATGCTCAGCGGTAGCGCTTGCAACCACTAGGCCAACAATACAGTCATTCAGTTCACATAAAGAATCTTTATAAAACAGCACTAATTGCGACTCCAAACTAGCATTGCTACTTACCCACCGCTTTTTGTCCGTATGTAAACACGCGGTTGGGTTCCGCAGGTAATTAATTAACGCCCTGTTTACGCCCACCGGCTATTTTATGCTTTAGGGTTCCTTAAACCAAAGGTTTTTATCATTTACGTAAGTGAGCCGCTGAGGTGTTTGATGCTTATCTTAGGAAATTGAGGATGAATTTTGTGCTGTTTTAGAGAGAGTGAAAGTAATTAGTAGTATTAGTTTATGTATTTTAATAATAAAACTTGTTTTTTAAACATAAATTTTCCTGTTCTCCGTAGGAAGCTTCCTTTTGGAAGGGGTAACTAATTAGCATAAGCATTAATGCTGCTGGATACAGGCCTCCCCTCTGTGGGAGGGAGTGACCTGTAATCTACCACGCGGGTCCAGTGCGGGTCGGTAGATGTCATATGTCTACGAATTTTTGGTTCTAGGACATGCCGATTTCCTCACGACGCTTATCCTTCACCGTTTTGAGAGGAATGGTTATGAAATAATTTACATAAAGTAAGCGCCTGTCAGAGTTCGAACTTACGACCTACAGTTCTTAAATCATGGCTGTTACCACTGGGCCACTACTAAACTAATTAAGTTATTATTTTTCCTTGGTTGAAATTCGCCAGTTCTTTTTTCAAACCGAATGATATCTTAAATTAAGCGGTACCACAGATTGTCTACAAAATGGATGTATTAAAAAAACAAACTAGGTACGGAACCTTTACATCATATTACAATCGTACTGCCTACCTCTATTGCTACTTACTTAGTTCTATTCAAAAACTAGTATATTGTTTTTCAGAGCACTAATGCGCACTCTAGAAAGCAGTTATTTGGACTATAACAATGGGTAATTTTAGCCTCAAGTTAGCCAGTTAGCCAATAAGTCTATTGTAGCTATTTGAGTGAGTTGCCAAATTATTTTAAGAATCTTTATTTATATTACATGTAGCTCTTTGGGAAACTAATGACTTCAAATTGCTTATTTTTATGTTTACATTAAAAGACGAAAGATAATTTTATGAAGTGCGAAACTAAAGTACGTGCAGTGACAAAAGTAAAGTGAGTAGCAGTTCTCGTAACCAACTTTGAGTCATGAGCGACTATCGAATGTACAGTCGGCCGCACATCAGTGATAACACATTGACTTTGAGCTGGCCTAGCGTAATACGGAGTTACAATACAATAAGAGGCTAGTATATAGGTTTTGTTAAAAATATCAAGATCGCAACAGACTGTGGAACAATTCATTGCATCTTCTGAGGTTATAGGAAATATGAGATTTTTACTGAAGATAGAAATATAAAAATGTGCAAGACAATTATATTTCAAAGGATAATGCGAATTTATTCGCGGGCATCAGCTAAAATATATCAAAGAGTATGGTTTGCAAAACACACGACAAATGAGTTGCTGACTTGTTTCCAGCCAGACTTCGCAAAAAGTCTAGGAAAAATGATGATTAGATCCCACACACTGATAACAAATGATACGTTTTTTCCATAATCCCCATTAGCTATAGTGAATGATGGATAGACAACGTTGTCTGCCGATAAATGATGTCGGTCGACAAATCGCCATAGCGCTGCGATGCCGTTCGGCCAATATTTTTAATCGCTGTTTTTATAACACTCGTTAATAGTGAGACTTACGGCTGTTTTGTTTGGCGAACAACCAATTAATCTGTCTAGCCTTTTCCCAACTACGTTGAGGGTCGGCTTCCAGTCTGGATGTAGCTGAATACATGTATTTTACATAGAGCCACTGCCTTTCTGGGGGCCCCTACCACAACCACTAAAAGCAGTATTTTTTAAATCTTACTTCAGTGGGGGAAAGAGATGGTGCTATACGTCCTGTAGAGCTTCATCTCTTTCCCACACTAAAGTAATATTAAAATAATACTGCTTTTAGAGGTGGTGGTAGGCCCCCTGATCTCCACAACTCAGTTGTTGGGAAACAAGATACCCCTTGGTAAGACTGGTTGTCAGATTTTTGGGCTTCTGACTACCCGTAACGACTGTCAAAGATCTGCGAATGACAGCCTGGACCAACGGCTTAACGTGCTCTCAGAGGCACGAAGGGGTCTAGTTATGTAACGGATGGTCACCCATCCACGAGCCGACCGCGGTAAACGTAACTTAACCTTTGATCGATGCACTGCGGGTGTTATTATTAATATAGCCACGTCTTTTTTGTTTTTCGAACATAGAAACAATTTGGTCGTTTTGTGATAGAAGTATGGACGATGCTGAGTTAAAGGTTTTGGGTTTAACTAGAGGTTACTTTGTTTTTGTAACAAAATTCTTTTCAGCTGTTTGGAGTTTTGATGCATTTTTTTTTCCTTGTCCTCTATTACATGCGAGCGAATGTGAAATGTTAGTTTATAACTATACAGCTTGATGCGTAAGTAGGTACTCGGATTTGGATGGATTCTGAATAGAGGGGCCTACTCTATTCAGAATCTACATTATGTAAATCCGAATAAGTCCATAGACTTGTGATTCAAAGGTCCAATGTCATCATACTACAACAATAAAAAACAACCTCCCAACTACCGCGCACCATCCTCCCTCACAGTATGCCACGCTCAAGTGACATCCTATCACGAGACGATTAATAGAAATACTATCTGGTGTGAAGTATAGCACGCGAAACTGCCATCAGCTGGCCGCCCGCTACGACCGTGTGTTCATTACTTAGCGCAGCGATTATAAAACACGCGACGTCAAATTTTATGTTTTTTTTTAAGCATAAATGTGTCTGTGGATTATTAGATTTTTTAATGCAAAGCTCGTGGCGTTCTTTTTCGACTTTCCGTGTTGTTTTTGGTATGTTAATATGCCATGCGTTCTGTATTTCTTGCAGATAAAACGCTAATAAATTGCTGCAGGGTTCTTTTGGCGTGAGAATGACGTTGACAGGGGAAATATTTGTGCAATTAGTTATTACTCTGAGGCAAATATTTTGTGAAATGTCAATTGGAATGTACAAAACAAGATGGTGGCGCGGCGGCGTTCCGATTTTGGCCACGCGCCTAAAAAATCTTGTAACGCTATGTAACTCAAAATTCAAAAGTCATTTATTCAAACTAGACTGAGAATCAGCAATTTTCAAACGTCAAAATTACATAAGACAGTTCCCCGAAAACGCCCAACCTTCACCAGTTCCTAGTGTTTTAGATGGGAAGATGAAGAGGCGCAACAAACTCCCCAGCGGCACAGTTGTCTGTCAGAAAACAAAAAGAAGAGAAGTCTTACACCCAGTTGCACAAAGACAAACGTTAATATGAAAAACGCCCTATTACGTAATGCATCATTAACGCTAATGATTTCATTAATTTCATCACAGACCTATTAAAATTGAGTCTAATGTTGCTTTCTGCAACAAGTTAATGGAAGATTAGTATTTAATGACAGCTTTAGAAGTTAAAGTTCGTTTTTGCAACTGGCTGTTATTTAGATAACGCTGATGAACGCAAAACAAGAGTAGACAGAAAGCATAGTTTGGAACTCAATAACATCGCTAATACACATACTTTTTTAATATCCACGCCATGCAAGTGAATCTTAATTACGTTTACGCTAAGTAATTTTAAAGTTATTTCTGCTAATTCTAAAAAACCAAGTTAAGAAAGTAGAAAATGTGTATTTTTTTTCATAAAGCTGGCTGGTGAGTGGCTATAAATCGCTGGTGCAGCTTGGTCGGCTAACCGCGCGGCTATAAATCGCTGCGGTGTCAATTATCATTTGTTGCGACCGCGCTACCAGTTCTGACGTCTTAAGGGGGATGCGATCGTGGTACAGAGAAAATGTTCTTTTTTAAAGGTGACACTTTTAGTTGTAATTGGGTGAGGGGCTAAATGATAACAGCCGCACGGGGTGATCGGCGGTTAAGCTTTATGAGGCACGTACCCCTCCGTGCCTCATTCATGTAAATCTTTGGTAGTCAGTCTGACAACCAGTCTTACCAAGGGGTACCGTCATGTATAATTCGGTTGTAGAGGTCGCTTCTTGTGAAACGTGGTCTTGAAAGTTGGTAGTGTGATACCCCGGTGCCTCAGAAAGCACCTAAAGCCGTTGGTCCTGCGCCTGATCACTCCCCGGTTGTGTCGGATTGTCGTCCCATCTGACTATGAAAGTAAAGGAACAAGAATGCACCTGTGTTTGCGCACGCACTTGTGCACTATAATATCTCCTGCGTACCTGCAGTGGCGGATTTGCAGTTTTGGCCGCCCTAGGCCTCAGGCCATGTAGTTGTCAGCCGCCCCTTTCTCAGCACCCATCATAAATATAAACTACTTAATGAATTTACTTTATTGCCAACTTTTATCAAAATAAGTTCAAAAATTTCGCTAACTATGAGTCGGGTGCCGCGAAATTCTATGACGCCGAATGACGCGTTTCAATGAGTTATTTGGACAGATTTATAAATGGTTTTAAGTTATTATTGTTATACGATACGGTGTAGTGCGGCCTGCCATAATGTGCGCGAATGTTTAGAATGTAGAGGTACTTTGAGCTATTTCTTTTTATCATCAGTGACTTTTTTGTCACGATTGGCCGCCCTAGGTCTAGGCCTACTGGGCCTTAGGGCAAATCCACCACTGCGTACCTGGCTAATCTCCGTTGCGATCAGTCACCGCGAACAAAATCGGTCGGGATCGGGAGGATTATTAAGAAGAACCTAATGCAAGCATGTCTATATTATTCTTACGCCAGCAATGCACTGTAGACGTTTGCGTCTGATAAATCTGGATGGGGTTGAGCCAATGAGAATTAAACCACTTGAGAGCTGATAGACCGATTTCGTCTAGGCATACGACTCACCACTGCGGGCCGGGGGACGAAGAAAATACAGCGGTTGTGATTGGCCGGTGCAACAATGACAGGACGTATGTTTTAAAAATAGTGACCCGCAAGTCAGTTTTGCACAATAATATCGATATCGATAAAATCGACGTCTATTAATTCTATATTTTTTTAAACTTTAATTGATAGGGTGTAAGGCTGCCTGTCCACTGGAGCGGAGAGGAGAGGAGAGGAGCGGAGATGTGCCATTATTAACCAATCAAATCTAAACTCAGGGGCGGAGTCAATATTCTAATGGTTAATATTGGCACATCTCATCATCATCGCTCCTCTTTTCTCCTCTCCGCTCCAGTGGACCGGTAGCCTTAAGAGGGTTTATTCTGAAAGTTGGCAACGTCGCAAATAGATGTCAAATATTTCGGTGTTTTGATTAATTTGATAATATTTCTGTATGGAAATAAAAAATGTGGCTAACTAGCGAACTAGAATATTGATTATGAAATGCAACAATTAATATCGTAACACCGAATTATTATTAAAAAAAGTATTTGGAAATTTTCCAAATGCCTTTTTTACACCTATCAAATTCAAAGTTGCAGTTCAATTGCAATTCATCATTAATATTCTAGTAAGTTAGTTAGCCACATTTCTTATTTCCATACAGTATTATTTCCAAATTAATCAAAACAGGTAACTATTTGACAGCTATTTACGACGTTGCCAACTTTTAGGATGCGCCCCCTTAACTGGGTGCAAATAAAACACTGACGTTACACTTCAAATTTAACTTTATTCAATTAAATCAATGCTAAAATTGAATGAAGCTTATTTAATGGTCTGAAAGTATGTCTTATAAAAATAATAGCAATATTAATCCCTGTCGGATAGAACAATGAATTCTCATAATGTGAAATTCAAATTCAATTAATTTATTGTGCATTTAGGAATCACTTTTACAGGTCATTATTTGACAAGCTAGCTGGAGTCGAGATTTCCTAACTGATAGTCATAAGGAATGTAAAACTCATTAAAGTACCTACAGAAATTAATTGGTTTGTTATCTCTGCATCACCTTAAAACGGGTGATAGACATGCGTACTTAAAGACCGCGGTTTTTAAGCTCGACAACTTGCGCGGCTCGCCGTCGGTGACACACGTGAAGAATTCTCACACTCTATCGCGATGTTTTCGACTTTTCTGAACCAAACTAAACAAAAATTACACAAATATCAAAACAAAATGCTGACTCGCGACTCGCGGCAATGACAGACGTACGAAACTACGAATTAAGGCGGGCTACGAGCAAAATTTCAAACTGTTGGATCGCCGGCGAGCTTAGTCGGCGGTTTTAAAGTGCGCGTACTTTGGGTGACACACGAGCGAGTAAGGTCGCCGAGCCATAAGACCACAGACCTGCTCGCCTGTCTGTCACCCCTTTTAGATAAACTAGCATAAAATGCCTAAGGCATTCAATTTCTCCTTTCTGAGTTTTTAATAGTGCATAAAATATTAAATAAATTGGCTTATTAAATTTTGTTTGACCTAGCCGCAAAATTCAATTTTTCATTATAGTTTTACAAATTTCATCTCTACTTGACATAGTATGTCGCTTGCGTGACAATAACGGTTAAGTAAAAACATCGCCCGCCGTTATTGTACTGAATAGCGTTATTGACAAAATAAGGTGACGAATAGAGCTGAAATTTGCAAAAATCCAATGAATATTTTAATTTCGCGGTTAGGTTGGACGATTCCCCTTAAGAGGGTTTACATCGTACGGCATTTCATACAAACTTTCAAGCCCTTGTTTTTCGAAATGACTGAACCGATTTTAATGAAACTTCATACGCATATGCAAGATACAAAGGTCTAAAAACTTAGTTAAGAGCATTTTTTAAATGTCTTATTTAAAAACAGATACCTGAATATCTCTGTTTCTATGGAAAATTTAAAATCGGTCAATTTTGGCTGTAACACTATTTTTCGAAAATGTTCTTAACTAAGTTTTTAGACCTTTGTATCCTGCATAAGCGTATGAAGTTTCATTAAAATTGATTCAGTCATTTCGAAAAACAAGGGCTTGAAAATTTGAATGAAATGCCGTACGTCGTAAACCCAATAAACAAACTGAAATAATGATCTATATAATAAAACATACCAAAACAGGCAAAAAAAGGGTCGGTGTTGCTGTACTAAATAAGCGGCGTCGGTTCTTTAAAGTTTCAAAGCAATCTGCAGTGAAATGCCTTGAACAAACAACGCAAATTTTTTTTGGAAACCAATTTTCCCTGTGGACTGCATTAATCCACTTTTCTTTCAGTTTCGGAATATTTGGAAATCTAAGATGTAAACATTAAGTAATGTTACTTTTTTACCAGTAGGAAACATCGTAACTTTTATCGACAATATTATATAAAGACTTTGTTTTGAAGTTGTCACAACACTACAGCATTAGTAAAGATAAAAAGGGACAGATATATTGAAATACCCTAGTGAGAGAAAGGGACTTTTCAAAAAGACGTACATTTTTGTGCCTTTTTACGTAAAGAACCAGTTCAGCTTGAGCCCTGCAATTATTCATAATAATATTTTAAAATAAATATATTTTACTTACCGATGAAAAGTTATGCCACCTTTTTTATAGCTGGATGTTCTAGACGATTTCCCACACCATTTAATAGAACAGGAACTCATAATTGTTTATAATTATGCAGACTTTTTTTTAATGTGTCAAAATAATGTGTCAAAATAACCGCGTGTGCAGAGATCCAATAACTGGTCAAAACTAAAATGGCCAGTCATATTGTCATCTAATATCAGTGCATTTTCATTTATGTGTCGTGAGCCTGAGTCGCCCGTATGAGCAGTCAAGAGGATATATAGTCATTGGGTTGAGCGGTTATTGATGACGTACTCATTGATCGTGCCTTCCGTATTGCTGTTACAATTTTAAGATTCGAACGATTTGAATGTGTCATATTGTTTGATTTTGCAAGCTGTTGAGGTTTATTGCATAGACAAAATGAAATACTGGTCGAATTTATTCAGGTTTTTTTTTTACAAAAAGCATGTTTCGTCTATATTACTATTTTATACTATTAACTATTTCCCTTTAATCTATCTATCTTATAAAACATTGAAAAAAATTCTGTCCGATCCGTGAGGGTGTTGTAAAGTATCATACTGAGAGTATATTTATGTTGCAATTTTCAGGAAAAAAGAAAAAAAAGTCGGTACATTTTTTTTCATTGACGTATTTTACCGGGTTATTACACGGGTCATAAATTATGACCCCTGTTGAAAGTTTGCTAATTTTTAATGGATTTAGGTACCAAAAATTTAGGTAATTTTGGTACTAAAAATGTGAATTTTAAATTAATAAAAAATAAATACTTAATTACATTACTTCAGAATCAGAAAAGAAAAGAACTAGAGCAGTGGTGGCCCAGTGGTATCGGCCCCGACTTACGAGTTGTAGGTCGTGGGTTCGAACCCAAGCAATCGCTTTACTTTGTGTAAATAATTTCATCACCACTGCTCTCAAAAACGGTGAAGGAAAACATCGTGAGGAAACCGGCATGTCTTAGAACCAAAAATTCGAAGACATGTGACATCTACCAACCCGCACTGGGCCCGCGTGGTGGATTATGGCCCACTCCCTCTCACCGAGAGGAGGCCTGTGTCCCAGCAGTGGGAACATTAATAGGCTGATGATGATGATGATGATTATTACTTTATTTTTTAATTTTGACTTTTTTTTCTATAATAATAAGATTTTTTATTCGTTTTGGGTAATGTTATTGCAATACCTGTGTCCCTTTCAGATCGGCCATTTTTTTTTAAAACTTATTGCATAATATAACTGAAGAGTTTGTTTGTTTGCTTGTTTGAACGCGCTAATCTCTGGAACTAGCAGTCGAATGTGGAAAAATCTTTTACATTTGATAGCCCAACTCTTGAGGAAGATAGGCTATTTATCAAAACGCTACAACCTTAGGAGCCGAGCAAACAATAAAAGTCAGACAGAACGCTAAGCGAAGACGAAGTAACGGGGCACAGCTATAAGATACCTATATTTTTTTTTTTTACATGATGACGTAGCCGCGGGCAGAAGTTAGTAACGTAATACATCAGCGAAAAAAAAAACCAACTGGAAATGATTAACATCAGAAATATTAATCTGAATCACTTAAAAGGCTAGCTACCGATAAATAGTCGACTTCTGTAAGCACCACAGATGAAAAATAAATTTCGAACGCGCGCTGCAAAAGGAAATACGTCATACATTTTTTTTTAATATGCAAAGCTCAAAGGAAATAAATTCAAAGGGAATGTTTAATAACCTTTTTTAAAATTCGATATAGCTCTGCGTTGCCTTTATAGATTTTTTACGCTTACAGTTTAATATCTTTCATTTATTTTTAATCGGTATGCTGTGATTAAGTTTTTATTTTCATTTTAATATTGGAATTTTGTTTCATGTTTCAGTATTTACTTTTCTGTTGATCAACAAGCGCACCTAATAGGTTATAAGGTATGTATTTATAAATTAATGACGAAATGTTAAATTATTATGAGTATACATTTTTATCGCATTTTATCTTTATTACCGTTTAAGACAAACATTTTAAACCTCTACTGAAAATAACAAAACCTTGAACAAACCATTTTACGTTTAATCACGTTATTATAACAGTTTTGTTTACCAACCAAGATGCGATAACGTAATGTCTCCCTTACTTAGCTGGAAATCTCAAGTTAAAATTTATTTAAGCAATCTTGGCAAAAGCTGTGATCTTGCTGAAGTATTGCCTTAATTACAGAGCGGTAATTGACCTATAAATAGTGGCAATACCGACGCACCCTGGGTTGTGCAAGCGACCTAATGTTAACATGTGTGTGTATTTAAGAGTAACCAGTTATCTTCGTGTAACAGAGGGAGATTTTTGAAATAAGAAAAGATTTGTTTCTTAAGATTCCTTATTTGAATTGTCGTTTTTTTTTTAAGAATTTATTTTCACTGTGAGGATTGAGCAATGAATTCGCAAATAGTAATTTATTTAGTTTTGACTAGTTTTAATTGTAATTTTCTTAAAGAGGAAAAGAGTTTAAAACCCCGGGGTTGTTGTGATTGCTAACTCGCTAATAATTTTGGCCATTTATGTTTTTGCATATCTATGAGAATAGTATTGGTATTTTTTTATTTTCAAATAGTAGTTTTCGGAATCCAATATTCATCAATAAGAGTTAGGATTCCCTGAAACCAAATTGTGAAAATCTGAAAACGATTTTATTTAAAAGGATAACGTTAGGCGTAATTGAAGTGAATGAAAATGGTTTTAATTCTTTTTTTTGTTGGAAAATATCATTGACTGTTTTTTATAATTTTATATAAATAAAAAAAGAAACAGCTGTGTACTTGTTAATGGGTAGGCACCTAAGTCGTTAGTTTTCCTCTCTATATATATTAGATAGTTTATTCGTTGGGAAGCAGCGTTGAAACTGCTGAATTGATATGTAAAAGTAGGTAGTATTTGTTGTTTTCTTGTTTTTTTTAAACGTTTCCATACCTTCTTTGAAACTTTTAAGTGCCAGTTTCAATAAAAGAACTTTACCATAAAAAATATTTTTTAAACTTTTTTTTAAAACAAGCTGTTAATGAACTAAAAGCACCTACTAAATAAAACTAATGTACCGTAAACATAGAATTTTAATATTTGCTTATAGCTTGAAGTTTATCTTTAACTGTAAGAAGGAAGTTCAGGCTTCAAGGTTTTAAGAAAATAATAAAGTTCTAAAGTTCTATGATTCAGCTCAATAGGATGCCAGGAAAAGTTTAAAAGATCCTATAATATTAAATGAGCAATATTTGTATTTGTAATAACGTTCTCGAAAACGGCCTTAACGATTTCGATGGATGTTGCAATATAAAGGTTTACGGGGGCGAAAAATAGATCTAATTTTATTTGAAAATATTATGTATTATTTTAATATCGATCTATAATATCCACTGAGGCAACACTGTCAAAGTACAAATGGTTAATATTGTAAGAAACTTTTAAATGTATTTTCATTATGGCAACTGAATGTATTATTTTACTTTGGCAACACTTAGAAATAACGGTCATGATATTATTATCGTTGAGGAGCTCGTGGCTAAGTAATAACAAGCCGCACGGATCGATCCATCAGGTTAAGCTAGGCTTGCCAGGGTTGGTCAGTGGATGGGTGACCATCTTCACATACCGAGACTCCTCCGTGCCTCGGAAAGCACGTTAAGCCGTTGGTCCCGGCTGTCATTTGTGGATCTTTGACAGTCGTTACGAGTCGTCAGAAGCCCGAAAGTCTGACACCAGTCTTACCAAGGGGTATCGTATTACCCAGTAACTGGGTTGTGGAGGTCAGATAGGCAGTCGCTCCATGTAAAATACTGGTATTCAGCTGCAACCGGTAAGACTGGAAGCCGACCCCAAGATAGTTGGGAAAAAGGCTAGGAAGGAAGATTGATTGATATTATTATCGTTATTTCTGGGTGGGGTCAAAAGTCGTTTTAAATAGTAAAATGTAATGCTTAGTCAGTCTTCGTTTGATTGTGAAGTAGTACAGTTGTGTGGATTAAAAGTATTAGCAAGAAAAGAGCGTTTTCTTTACACTAGGTCTCATATCTGGGAAAATTCATTTACTCTATTTTCACCTGAGCAGAGATCGGTCGCCCAGATACTGTATTATAAACAGAGTAACCGGAACACATACGAACGAAGCAAGTTAACATGTTTAAAAAAACATTGATCATGTTGATTGTAGGTCAACATATCTTTGAACATTCGCGTGCACGGCTCTTTAAGCGATATTTACGCATATAATCGTCGAATCGCCAGCGCGCATATCATAAATTTTAAAACCCAACCAGACGGGCTATCGTCGGTAATAACTTGTATCCAAAGTAAACAGCAACTGTAAACACGGCTGCAACCGGTGAACGAGTGTTTGCATACATGAATACATTGTTTGATAAGCCAATTGGTATTACTATTGGTAATTATAATTTATGGTTTTAACCGACTTTTAGGAAAAAGTCTCACTCACCGGACTGATTAAATCTGGTCACCGCCGCCACCTTGCTACCCGTACTTACCTGCTACAAAAAAGAAAAGGAATTATCAAAATTATGTTTACGATGAGTACGTTATTTGTGTGTGTACTTATTAGCCGTAATGTATAGTCTACTTCAGTAATTGTTTAATTATATTTGACAACGCGTTTTGCGTTTGGCGCTTGGCGTGGCATCACGTGGTCCGGGTTTGCAACAAGTCAATCGTCATCCTGAGGATGCTTCGATGAAAGGTGAAACAACTGGATTTCTTACAGGTTCTTTGAACTCTTTAAGAATGGTTAAGCGGATTAGGTTACTAAATATACGTCATCTATTGTACATGGAGCGACTGCCTATCAGACCTCCACAACCCAGTAACCGGATAATACGATACCCCTTGGTAAGACTGATTGTCAGACTTTCGGGCTTCTGACGACCCGTAACGACTGTCAAAGATCCACGAATGACTTCGGGACCAACGGCTTAACGTGCTTTCCGAGGCACGGAGGAGTCTTGGTATGTAAAGATGGTCACATCATGGTCATCCACAGACTAACCCCGGCAAGCGTAGCTTAACCTGATGGATCGAACGGTGCGGCTGTTATTACTTAGCCACGAGCTCCTCACATGATATCTACAAAGTCAAAGTCAAAACGTTTATTATAAACTAGGTGTACCTACAAATATTGTTCTTATTTATAATGTTGGTCAAACGAATCAATCACCAATCCGTCTCTTAAGTGTGGTGATTAACGGAGATTCTTCTTTAAAACTTCGTGCTGAAATAGACGATGATGTCTGGCAAATAACCAATACAAGCCTGAGTTCCAGCAGTGGGAACATTATAAGCTAATTATACTTATAATTATGCCCAACCAATTCAAGACCTCACTCCTTGGCTCAAAACTCTCTGTCATCCACCACGCGGGCTGTGTGGTGGATGACACATGTCTTCGATTTTTTGTTTCTACGGTACATTACATGAATAAATAATGATAAATGATATTTACTTCTGTAAATTGGTTAAAAAAAACATTTTTGCACGTCAATAATAAAGTATGTTTTAAAACCAGATGACTTTGGTGTTTCCTATCCGACTCTGAGACGAAATACAGACAGTAAACTGAGGGTAGCTCGCCGTCCGATAAGGACCAGGCCCGGGTCGGCGGCGCGTTGTGTTCCACGCGCGCCTCAAACAGATGTCAGCATAACTGACGGAGTCCGCCAGGGCCGATGCCTTCCGGGGTTGCGGGAAAGTCCAAAAGGGATACCGTGGTCCGTGGCAATGTACAGGCAACTGAAGGAACACGGGTGAGTTTTAGTTAGTAAGAGTCTGACACGCACTCCCCGCTCCCAGAGCGGGAGAAGTTGTTTGATGATTTCCCACCCAAAAAAAAGGTATCTTTTGAAGTCCAGACATAATCTTGGGCAGGCCATGCGAGGACCTTGTAGGTTAATCTCTGAGATGGTCTTTTGAGGAAAGAACCAGACGGTTTTAGTCGACCTATCCAGTCAGTGCACGGATTTGTCAGTAATAACCAATACTTTATATAGTTTAGCATTTTGTGACCAATGTCTTTTCTGTATGTGAAGAGGCCTTTGGGCTGCCGAGAAGCAATAATTGGCTGGTTTTATTCTACTTATACATAGTAGGGGCTTAAACATACATACTATTTGCTCCCGTCATAACACAACCCGTATAAAATTGAACTATTTATATTTGCTTTAATACACGGCGCACACAAACTTGGCAGCGGCGCGCTGTGGGCTATTTGCTCGAAATTTTCCTAATTTAAAGTTTTCTTTGATTAAAATTTTGGTTCGCCTCCTGGGATTGAGTGGTTTAGGGTTAATCGTTCTGTGATCACTGGTCTAAATGTTCTTTGGGCAGTTCTGAAGGTTATTCTGTGTAGGAATTGATTTATTGTTATAGATAATCCTACTAATATTATAATGTGAAAGTTTGTATGTTGTTACTCAATAACGCAAAAACGGCTGAACGGATTTAAATGAAATTTGGCACACAGATATTTTATAACCTGTATTAACACATAGGATAGTTTTTATCTCAGTAGTACATTCCTATGGGACAATCCGACCTCCACGCGGGGAAGCCGCGGGCGAGAGCTAGTCAATTATAGTTTCTTATGACAGCAGTCTTTGGAGACGGTTTTTTATCCAACAGCGGCGGAGCTCGAAAAAACGGTATTTTTTTTTAGATTCGTAAAATGAGGTACTTACATAACATAATATCATCACGCCTCACCCCGACAGGTTAGGCAGAGGTGTATCTATATTTCGCCAGTTAGGTTTAAATCCCATGTAATATGGGGCGAGCCTATTGTCATCAACCGGGTACCTACAAATACAGACTCCGGGCTGCTACTGAGAAATTCCGGATGGAAAACCCCACTTTGCCCTACCTGGGAATCGAACCCAGGAGCACATGCTCAGCAGTAGCGCTTGCGACCACTAGACCAACGAGATATAGGTATATATCTTTGCGTTTAACAGTGGCATTGCTCAATAAAGCTGTTGGACATTATAACATTACGTACACAAATATACTGAACATTTAAAATTATGTTTTCTCGAATCTACCCTTTTTTAAACCCTCTGGCCCTTTATGTTTCTTTACCTAAATATCTTTAGTACACAAACCGCATCTCCAAAGGGTATTAATATCATATTTGCTAGCGTTACCCTCAGGGGGTGCCATTCGTGACTGATAAATATATCACTGACCCTTCTGATAAGTGTCCGGTAGACACCAGTTACTTATTGTTATATTATACATTGCGAAACTGCATTATCTACTGTTTCTCATTGAAACATGAAAAAATGGATGCGCTATTCGTGTGTAGACTTATAGCACAGGCCTCGTTTAGATGGGCATCGTACCAAATCAAATAATTCCTATTGTACGCCCCTAAATATATTATATTATCTACATTCTAATATAATGATTGTGCCTCTTTATGTGAACCTCACATAATTCTTATTTTGGGATCTTGAAAATACAAAATAGCCAAGTGACTGTGGCAAACTTGGATGAAGCGCTCGCCGCGGCCGCTGCGGCGTTGAAGCCTATAATACTTTTTGTCGTGCTATGTTAACTCATGTTTTAAAACAGCATTAGAAACACCAGTTCTGGTTTCTGAATTATAAAATAGTTTGGAAATTCAAAAGTGCACGCCTCATAACACACATTCATAAATGAAAAAGAAATTCAAAACATAGTTTCTAACAAAAATTTACAATTTATCACTTTTTATGAAGTATGTTTTGACTGCTGTTTTACCCATCAATATGGGTAAATTTCTAACCTCGCAATCCTTACGTAATGTCAAAGACTATTTACAAAGATATTTACTTGGCGGTTGCTAGGCAACACTTTAAGTCAAGGTTGGAAATATTTAGATAAAGATATTATATTTTAGTTAGTATTTTATTAATTATAATTAAACTCCTTTGAATAAAAAAGCCATTTTTAATAGGGTTCCTTCTATGGCCGAAACCAATGTATAAAAAAAAATTAACAAAATTAATTGATTTTATCGCAAGCTACAATGTTTTCAAGGTTCATAAATTGACGGACAGGAATTTTTTTTCAACTATTTTGATGTATTTTTCATTTCTGCTGCATTAAATCAATTGGTAAAAAGTACAATATTAATCTCCATTTAATCATCTATACAATGTTATATAAATTAAGCAGGGTTCGGTATACTAGCAGGAGTGTAACAATAAAAACAGTTGCAGAAATGGGGCAAAAAATATTTTTCGATCGTAGAGCACACTCTAATGCTTCGCATTACGAGTCGTGCAAAATACCATTCAAGAGTGTAATGATAATACGATCAAAATATAAGGACGAACTATTTTTTATTTCCGACTTCATTCCATAGTAAATAAATATCTTTCGTAATTCTTGAGTTGGTAACGTGCCCAGTAAAAGCGTGTCCGGGGTTTAAGTCTACCTACTAGATTACAAACGTTGCAATGATCTCTCCATTTTGAGCTTTTGACAGGTTTGCTATTAAATCTTGCAACGTTTGTAAATTAGTAGATTTGGTCCTCTAGTATTTTTTTGGACCTTGTTATACACTTTACATCCGCCCGTGACTTAATCCGTGTGAAATTTCTTGTTACTCCGATAACTCCGACCCACTCTCCGCATCGCATCCGCATAGCGTTCGTTACTTGGCTCCTGGGGGTCCTAGGGTGATGTTTAATAGCCTATAGCCTTCCTCAAGATTTAAGCTATCGAATTTTTTCAAAACCCACTGGTAGTTCTAGAGATTAGCGCGTTCAAACAAACAAACAAAATAATAACTCTTCTGCTTTATTTTTAGTATTTATATATATAGATGCTGCCAGATTTGTTGAACATTAATAAGGTACATTGGTGCTGGATTCATTAACTGTAGTATGTATTTGATCTAGGTAGGTAGACGTCGTTTCTGAAACTACATGTTTGCATAAAGAGACTCGAAAGAGGAGGGACGATGGAGGCTACCATAGATGGTAGAATGATTGAAGACCAAGGCTTTTTGTTAACTAAAAGGGCCTTCAGAATACCTACTCAGATTTGAGAATGGTCAAAATAAATATTATAAATACGTAATAAAGTAATAATACACAATGTTGTGAATATGTTAAAGAATCTGTAGTTAGTGATTTTTAAGATTCCGTACGTCCGAATAAAAAAAAAAACAGGTCAAGTGCATGTCGGACCACGCACAAAGAAGGGTTCCGTAGTTGGGATGAATTAACCCAAAAACAAACTTAACTTTGTATTTGAAAAACATGCTCTCCCATTAATCGATATACATAATATCAAGGTTAATTCTCCAAGCGCAAATGTAAGTTTGTAATCGTTTAAGTTATAATCATTATGTAACCAATAAAAGTCCAAATTGGTCGGGTTCATATTGGTCTTTCACTTTATTATACCATCTATTTAATACATATGGAATGCAATAAAGAATTGAGTATTGATTATTGAAATTAATTCAATGCCGTCAGTAATTGCTAACACGTTAATTAAAACCCAGAAATTGCCTTCTCCTCAAAATTTCATTCCCTGGTGGCCAAAAGCACCGAATATGTAGATGGGCCGAAGCGATACGGCGGTAAATAAAAATAGGGCTGGTGTGAACACGGCTTAAATCATTTTTTGAATTATAGCCGCCAGTGTGGCTACACCCTTGTGATAATACATTGTTTGTAAATGTGCTTATTGCTTTGATATAAATGTAACATTTTCATGAAAATGGTCAGTTTTGTTTGTTGAAAATATTTTAAAAGGATTTTGAACCAGGTTGTTTTACTTATATTTTTTTATTATTTTATATCTTTGCCCCACAATAGGATTACCCGCATCGTCCAAGTTTATAGCCTCACTTGCTAGATTGCTCCTTGATCATGTACGATTTTAGGCCATTTAAATATTTGTTCTAATCGTGAGTCCAATTCGGTGTCGATCACCAATAAAAGGTGACAAATAAAGAACCCGAAAATTCTACATAATTTTAATCTTTTTTTTTTTTTTTTTTTTTAGGTCAAGACGTAATTAAAGTTTTATTCGTTTTTAACATAATTAACTATTTACACTACGTACTAAGACTACCTAACTATACAAATAAATAAAAATTAAAATAAAACAAACGGATACTAATACGGATTTTAATCTTATATTCATTCACTCACTGATAATGCACATCCTAAGCCACTAGATCTAGGAGCATGAAATTATGTGCAAGAGTTCCTTATGTTACAAAAAAAAACGAGCACAAAAAAGGTTTTTTTTAATTCATGCCCTAAAGGGTTTAAGGGTTTAAAGCGTCGTTGATAATTTTTGCTAATGGGATACCCTATCGGCCTTTTCTGTTAGTTAGAGCACCCGCAATTTACCGTCAAATGAAGTCATGTATGAAAGAAGTTGGTGTCCTTCCTTAGAGAGCGTTTTTCGACACCATAAAGTCAAACCTCGATGCCTTTTTTTCATGACAGCTGTCACTGCGGCCGTTATATGACGGCCACCACTGTCATAGAAAACTTTACTAAAATCGCGATTCACAAAGCTTAAAAGTTCAACTAAATCATATACGTCTTGATCTTGTTATCAAACCTCCGAGCCAAGACAACCGCAGCATTCCGCTATTAAGGGCTCCCTATAAATTATACTATATCTCACTTAATTAACCATTAGGCCTTTAAGTAAAGGTTGACAAATTAACGGGCACACGTGAACGGGCACCGTATATCATTGGTGATTAAGAAACCATGGCTTAAGTGACATCTACGTATTAAGTGCGAGGCTTAGGTTGGAGCAAACTTAGTCAAGAGGCTGTCAAAATGATATTCGATAGTTTAATTGAATTAGTGACCCTTGAGTCTATATAATAAACTAACAGTATTTTAGCTACACTGGCGGACAAGGTTGATGGACCATTTATCAAGCTCTGGGCTGGCAGACATGTGCGTGCACATGTTCATGTAGCTAATTAATGTTCCAATACCTAATTATAGTATTTTTAAGTTTGCTAACATAGGCTTAGTTCATACTAACACTATATCCGCTTGACTGTCACTAATGAGACACAATTAAATTTTAATTGTTATCCAACGGCAGCCGTCTGTTGGACGGTTGAGCTTATACGGATCCTTTGGTCTGAAATAAAAATTTGAATTTGAGTTTGAATTAATGAAACCGACAGGTGACAACCCGACTATTTGCAAGTATTTTTTCATAGTTTTAATATAAAATCACGTATTCCCCGAAGAGTTAGGTTAGAGCAGAGGTGTATCTTTTAATATGACACTTCGCCAGTTATGTTTAGGTCCCATGTAACAGGGGGCGAGCTTATAGCCATTAACCGGTCACTTTGGCCCAACTTAGGATGGTATACTTTGCTTTAGTTGAGTCAAGGCTCAGATACAGTATTCAGTTTTGGGGTAACAGCTACAAATACAATGTCCACTCGGCATTTGTCATTCAAAAAAGAGCATTAAGGACGATGCTCCGTATGAGACAGACAGAATCGTGTAGGGAGCACTTCATCAGACTTAACATCTTAACAGTGCCATGTCTCTATATTCTGGTGCTGCTAACCAACTTTTTTAAGAACTTGCGCGAGACCGATGAGGAAAGACAAGCTAGGGATAGTACTCGTAGGAAAGACTTACCTTCCACAATCCAACCGAAATTGAATGTGGTTCATCACAGTCCCAGAGTTCAATCTGTCTTTCTATACAACAAGTTGCCTATGGACTTCAAAAGCATAAATAGCATAAACATATTTAAAAGCAAATTAAAGACATATTTATTGAGGAAATGCTATTACAGTATTGATGAGTTTATAGATGACAAACGACATCCCATTATTAATTGATTTGTGAATTATTATTATGTATTTTTGTGCATTTGTGTGTTGTATTGTTATTGTTTATGTCTTTTTATTTTATTTTATTTTAATACTGGGAAATGAAATTTAAAAATTATACAGAATGTTGGTAATTGTTATTGAATTATTGACATAAAATTATTTTTAGTAAGTATTATTGATATATTCTAAATGCGTAATGAAGTTTAAATATGAATGTAATGTTTATGCTTTTTTAAATTATTATTTATTTATCATCACTGTAATATTTTCAACACAATGTATTTTGTTATGAAATAAATGACTTATGACTTATGACTTATGACAAATCTAGACTCCGGGCTGTTGCTGAGATATTCCAGTTGGAAAAACCAAATAACACTTTGCCGGATCCGGGAATCGAACGCACGACCTCATGTTTAACAGTGGCGTTTGCGACCACTAGACCTACGAGGCAGTCTAAAACAAACAAATTAAATATGTTTTTGGAGACACAACTTGTAACACTTTGAGGGACACTAAACGCCCTTAAGTTTTTTTTAAGCGTGTTGAGCACATTTTGGGTGACCAAAAATCATGGATCTCGCGTCATCGTCACCTAATGCGCGAACGAAAGACATCAACGCGAGAATCAAAAAGTTATTTAACGAAAGACATTAACACGAGAATCAAAAAGTTACTTAGTTTTCACTCCTATCGGCAGTCCCCAAAGACAGCCCGATTTTTTTTTTAAAGGCTTTGTTGTCCCCCTGCTGCGCGAAGGCCTCCTTTCCCTCTTTCCCCTTTTCCCTCCCATATGTGTTCTACCATTAAAACTTCTATTATGTCTTGTTCAGTATCCTTGAATACGTTAATACCAATAAATTAAAAATACTTAAGTTTTCATAAACCTACATGGGCATATGAAACATCAGCTAGTGCATGGTTACAACTGGTCGTTTTCTATGGAGAAGAATCGGATAGGAACTCCAAGGCTACTCTTTAAAAAGTAATTGGTACACCCTAGTTCAGTTTGACCTTAATCATCAAACAGTTTATGCCTTTTTCAATATTACTAGTCATTTTGGAAAAACTTAAAAAAAAGACACTACAAAGTCTAAAATAACTTTAATTTCGGAGGTCGAATATTTGGTTTTGAAATTTTGTTTTTTGCCACCGACTTCCGAAATTAAAGTTATTTTTGTCTTTGTAATGTCTTTTTTGGAAATTGGTTGTATTTTTCAGTTTTTATTTGTGGTACCTACCCCACACAAATTCGAATACCAGTACCAGCTATGTAAATAACAGTGACAGGAACTTAGTTATCATCAATTATCATCCACATAGGCTAAGTGGGAAAAATACGTAATAAAGAAGCTAAATCAAAAACGACCTAAGCAAAGTTAATACAACTTTTAAGGGACCACTCCTGAAGATTACCTATCCAAAAAAAAAAAAGAATCATCAAAATCATAAAATAAAATAAATATATAACATACAGTCGTATTGAGAAACTCCTCCTTTTTGAAGTTGGCGAAATATCAACTTAATTTCTACTACCATAAAGTTATTCGTGTGAGTGGAAATAACGTCATTTGGAAACAAAGATTTGAATAGACTTTAGGCCCATCACTTGCCATCTGTTAGGCCATCGACCCGCCAGCCTATAATAATAAAAAGTAAAGCTCTCCCTACTTGTACCCTCAAACTCGGGACCACTAAGATACTCTGGTACCGTCGTGAACTTACCGGCCGATATTTATCATTTTAATTAAAATGTTAAGCTTATGATTTATAGCAGTTCCCAGGTATATTTTACTTTTAATTCCCTGTCTTCCTGGAGTGGAAGGATTTAAAGTTGCTGTAAGGTGGGATTTAAAGTACGGACTCTTGGAGTTGGCAGAGTTTTAAGTGTAGATTGGCCAATTTTTTGTTCTTATTTAGAATAGATTTTTTGCCTGTGCTGCGGCTATCTTGGAATAATCACGAGAATCACGAATTGACTCAGGCGTGATTTTGCGGAAATCTATTATAAAATACAATAGACGACGAGGCATACTCAGGACAACACTGACGGCGGTTGACGTGGCAACACGTCGAGTCTGGGTTCGCAATAAGACAATCGATGAGAATGCCTCGTTAAGAGGGGAAACACGTGTCGTTTTCTTACAGGGGTCTTTAAGGGCCTACCTCGAAAATAAATAGAAGTTTGACGGGTGTGGCTTATTTCCCCCGCACGCGGGGAGTGGCGGTTCCATCTTTAATGGTCAGTCAGTCAGTCACCACGTCCCGTCACCGCAACAAACCCCGGCCACGGTAATATTATAACAGTATTGTAACTCGGTCGTATCTTAGAAATAAATGCCTACAGCCGCGCGGTACGTAAACATGCGATAGGGCTGCCCGCCTCCAGCATTTTAATTACATTTGCCTACTTTGTGTTTCCATTTAGTTTTGTGATTGTAAATATACTTTTTTTTTTTAACATAAATAAAATACTTTTTCATCTCTCATGCTCGGAAAGTAGTGTTTGTTTGATCCGAGTAGCGGGTGGAAAACGCTGCTTCCCTCTCTAGGGCGGGAAAGACTCATAGTAATTGCTTCCCGCCCTAGGGCGGGAAAGAATTTTTAAAATAGAACTTTTGGTTAGGTAGTCTGCTACGAAACTTTTTACATGAAAAATATCGAATAGAATAAAAACAAAAAAGCAGCGGCAGTGTTTCCACTTACGTTTTTGGTTTTTCCCCAGTTTCTTAATGAATTATCCCTAAAAAATATAAAAATTCCTTGGTTTAGGGAATTTTTCATTTTTATAGTATAAATACCTAGAAAACATTCATTAAATTATAAATCGAGAGAGACGAAACAAACCAACTCTAGGTATAATGCGACTTATTTCCGATGTCGTCTTTAGCCACAGAAATAGTACTATTAACATGGTAAACTAAAATTAGACGTATTACAATTATTACAAGTTTCAGGGAATTCCCTTTATTTAATCGGTGGTGCCATAGAGTAAAGTAGTACATCGGGTGCTGCCTAGTATAAACAATAGGGCTATCAACTCAAGTTAAATTTTTCCTTAAAATTCCCTAAATCCCTGCCAAAATAAAATATCCCTAAACCATGCTTATTATTGGCAATTTTTCCCAAAAAAGGGAGAAATCCCTAAAAGTGGAAACAGTTTCCAGGTAATCTAAAAAAAGTTATTTCTGGATGCGTATATCATTGCCAAATTCATGCAACCAAAAACAGCACAATATATCCTACTCGTCTTAGTAAATATGTACTTGAACTTATTTCTAGTGAAAAAACCGCGCGGTTATTGTTAAAAAAACAACACACCGTCCGTTCGTCACTGCGGCACAGTCGCGACTATCTGCATGCCACGCGCATGCCGCGATCGAGGCGCGTAGATATAGCTCGCGCTTCGTCCGTTTGTATGAAGTTGGAATACTGTATGATAATATTACCGTGCCCCGGCCAAACTAGTGGCCAAAAGTCGAATTAACAAAATCATTGACTGGAATTTAAAAACGTTACTTAGTTAGCATGGTCTTTGGCCTAGCATTATTCTTGTCACTGTCGCACAACTGTCAAATTAAAAGTGCAAGATAAAGACGGAAACATACCTAAGAAAAGAGTGCGTTATAAGTAACGTTAATTTAAAAAACGTTAGTGACAGTACTTGACTTATTGATGTATTGTTGACGTATTTCAATCAAACCTAAAAACTAATAATATATTTTAGCATATTTCTTTAGATAAACAATTATTATAAGTTGTAGGTATAAAAACAGACGTTCTTAGAAAATATAATGCTTACCCAATATTTCTACGCAAGGCGAGAAGAGATTGTTGTTGGTATGCTTTAGTGAAGGTGGTGAATTCGACTCACTATTTATCATCATCTTATTGCTTTGTTCATTGAATGCCCTGTGTAAATACTACAAACGTTGCAGGTACTGTTCAGTTTTGGTTTTTTATTTCTTCCCATTTAAAAAAGTATAAGTAATTAAAAGTGTAAGTAGTATAAGTAATTTATATGTCACCACGAAATAATAATAGAAAAATAATGTAATATCGTTCAGTGTCACTAGTATACACATACACACAGTGTACCTACCTATTCAACACTAATTGTATTAAATAATTACTTTAACATGCTAACTACAAACCTTTTCTGTTAACATCATAATTAAAATCACGTAAATTTGATCGCCCAGATTTGCAAAAAAATGACATAGATTCATCGTCGACGAGCCCCACCGGGCGACTGAAATATGAATGAATGAGAGTGATGACATTACTTTTTATAGGCAAAAGAAGTGATGGCGATAATGTGATGCGCTCGAAATAAAACAACGTAAGTGCCAAATCGAATTGCCGTCTTTTATAAATAAAAAGTATTATTAAAACTAAAACTGGTTATCTTATACCTTGATATGATTACTCTTAATGTTTTAAAGAAAACTCCATTGAATAACACATAAGCGTTACGCCTTGATACTCAAAAAAACATAACAATAGGTGGCACTTTGCAATTTTTTTGTATCGAGAAAATTTCATTGTATCGTGTATTCCATTTGCAGGATACTAGGCCATATAGTCAAAAAACATACACCAAAATATTGAATCCCTATTCCTTAAACCTAATAAGGTACACAAAAAAGAAAAAGCACATATTTTTCAATATATCACCTTAAGTCTCTTCAAGAACAGAAGTTTATAAATATACGTCGTCTATTGTGTTTTAATCACGAAGCTGTTATGTAACCACCGCATTAGCACGATAACTTCTAGCGAGCAATACGTAGATACGAAGCTACGGCACGATTGCTTTGTGACGATAGACGCAGTACGGCCCCACCATATCAGTAAGAAGAACGGATTGATCTGATATTGGCCTTAACTCCTAGCTTAAAAGACAATTCTACCTACATACATAGTTCGTGCCGATACACGAGAAAAATCTATTTATGAAAGTGAGGTCATCTATAATAAATTCTTCGCGAAACCAATGTCACTAAAAATATAACATTTTATTTGTTACCCATAAATCTAGTAATCCATGTAAATAATTTATCACAGCACGCCCTAGTTTTTTTATTATATCCAATAACATGGTAACATGCACAAAGCGCAATCCATCATACGCGACTTTTAAAAATATTGAATGTTAGATACCGCGTTCTATTTTATTTTATGTTCATGTTACACGATAGTTGGTGCTGTCGAAGCTATTTTAATATTTTTGAGTTGAAAAGGATATTTTTTCTACTTTTTGTGGTCAAGCCGTAGGCGGGTTTCCCATACATAGAGTGTTTAGGAATATTGCCTGAAGCAGTTCGCAAAATTGCATAAAAATAGATTTGACGCAGTAACGCAATCACCAAAACCAATCCCTGTAAAATACAACTTATAAGGGTTTCCTACCCTTACAGATTTGTATCCGCATTTAGTCCTTCAGTGGACATCCCTATCCTCATCCTTATCTGATTTGGCCATTACAAGAAATTGTAACGACTTTAAATATGAGACTCTGCTTCGATGTTTCTTTTCTAAGTAGTCGGCTAGGAAACACTAACCTCACCTAGCTCAAAAATAATATTTTGACATTTTGTGTGACATGTAAAACCTATTTACAAAATAAATATAATTTACACACGATCAATCATAATCTGAATCATTTTGAAAGATATTGCTATATCCATTGATTCATAAGTTCGAAAAATATGTCTGCTCAACAACGTAAATAACGCAATTAATGTTGTTGAACTGTCAAATTTAAACAGGATCATGTGTTACGCAATAAGGTTGGTGGTCACTGCAGACAAACCTATCTATCTATGCGTAGAGGTTCAGAAACATAAATGTGTCAAGATATTAAACCAATAGCACTATCGAATATATAAAGTTAAAAATAGCTCAGTAACTGGGCACTGGAGGATAATAATTATATGTTTTAATATAGGAAAATATAAGGAGGGGCTTGTGACTAAGTAATAACAGCCGCACGGGTCAATCGATCAGGTTAAGTTACGCTTGCCAAAGTTAGTTCGTTGTTGGGTGGTCATCTTTACAAACCACGACCTCTTCGTGCCTCGGAAAGCACGTTAAGCCGTTGTTCCCGGCTGTCATTCGTAGATCTTTGACAGTTGTTACGGGTCGTCAGAAGTCCGAAAGTCTGTCAATCAGTCTTACCAAGGGGTATCGTATTACTCAGTAACTGGGTTGTGGACGTGAGATAGGCAGTCGCTCCATGTAAATACTGGTATTCAGCTGCATCCGGTTAAAAAGGCTAGGCAGATGATAGGAAAATATTGGAAAATAATCACATACTAGAAAACAGTGAAGGATAGGCTTTTTTGCTACTTTTTTCAATATTGTCAACGTTCAAAAATAATGTATAGGTACTCTCAAAAAGCTTTTATTACAATCGCCAGTTACGATCACCCTTCCTCCCATATTCAACCTTTTACAGATTAAGAGTCCCCTTTACTTAGCGTAACATCACGGTGGTAATCCTGGAATGGTAAAGCAGAGGTGTACACCAAGTAACGCCCTCATTTCGCCAGTTATGTCTCAGCCCCATGTAATATGGGGCGATCCTATTGCCATTAACGGGGCACAAATCCAGACTCCAGGCTGCTACGTAGAAAATCCCGATGGTAAAACCCAATAACACTTTGCCCGACCTGGAAATCGAACCCAGGACCTCATGTTCAGCAGCAGCGGTTGCGACCACTAGACCGACGAGGCAAAAATAATGTATACTGGAAAAGAGCTTTTTGTTATCGCCTCCCGTCTCTTCTCTCATATTCTACCTTTTACAGATTAACCTCTCTGCTCGACAAGATTTTGACACGTGACACATCAGCTGGCTCGACGGGGTGTTGCGAATTACGTCATGAAATTCAGGAATTTACATAAATTTTCAGCATTCGATTTTATTGAGAAAAATATGTTACCGCGCCTATTTTATGCCATAAGTTTGTGGCAAATTTCTTTAATTATATGTTGAGGTCAGTCAAACCGCGTCAGTACACTGCGAAAGTTGTATAGAATAGGTATTACTACACCTATCCAAAAGGTAGACTATTTAAATTCACTGAAAATATGTACCTAAACAACTTTCTCTCTTGCTGAAAATATGAAAAAGGAAAAATAAATATATTAGCATTCTCTCTACATTCTTACTTTTACCACATTTCATACATAAACTAAAATAAAAAACACGATCAAAACATGATAAAAAATACAAAAAATTATGTTGCAACGTGACACTTCTTAGTGCTGACCGTCTACCCAATTTTCTTATTTCGATTCAAAAGTTGCATTCAGCTTAATCGATACTCGCAATAAAATCGAACATGAAAAAAGTGGTAGAAACTGAATAAAAACTCTTTGGTATATTTCCGATGAACAATTATTTACTTTTGATATTATAATTTTATTAGTACCTACTTAAGGACATACACGTACGTACAGTGTGGATAGAGGAGTAACTTTTTAGGGTACCGTATGTACGACTGAAACAATGGAACCCTTATAGTATCACTCGTGTGTCGGACTGTCGGTCGGTCACAGCCACTTTGCTCTGAATCTACTTGACCGATTAAGTTGAAATTTGGTACATATATTAATTTTGGTGACCCAAACACGGAAGTGTAACGTAAATAAATGAATTATTTTGAATATGGGGTCACTTTTGGGGGCAAATAAAAAAATTGAAAAATAAAAAGTTTGGCTGACTATACCGTGTGACATATCAAATGAAGGGGCTTGATGTGAGGGTCTCAAAAATTTATTTTTAATTATTCTATACCTATTATTTTTGGAACGAAGTTCTCTAACGCGGCTTGCGCGGTAGGAGAAGGTAAAGTGGCAGAATTTGTCACGCGAAAAAGTGTTCATACTTGCCACTGTTTTCTTCTAATTTGATAGAGAGAGAGAGAGAAAGTGTGATTTGGTCAAAATGTAAAACTAAGATGGCGGCTGCGATTTTTTTTTAATTTTTCATCGTTTGCTTCGTTTTCCCGGTTTTCGAAGCTGGAAGAACCGATAGTGTCGTTAAAATGTAAATCCATTATCGCGGCTGCGAAAATTATAAATTTTTCATCATTGGTATCGTTTTCATAGTTTTCAAGGGTGCTAAAGTCGATAGTGAGGTCAAAATGCAAATCCAAGATGGCGGCTGCGAAAACTTTGTTTTTGTTTTAAATCATACGTGAGAAGGAATTTCGTTCCTGACCCCCCGATCGGGGCCGTCAGGACCGTCCCCTGACCGCACACGTTTATATTTTTTTATGTATAAAAGAAAAGAGACCGTTCCCCCCACTTAGCTCCGAATCAATTGAAACCAAAAATTTTGAAAAAATAGAGAAAATAGTTACTTGATTCCTGGAATATATATGAACAACATGTTTTTCAGGTAAAATGCTAAGTTTGATTTTGGGATAAATTATTGGTATAAAACATGATAAATTTATGATGAGAACCCTCTCCACGCGAGTTCAACTCGCACTTGTTCGTTGTTTTAATAAGTTCATAGTGGAATTATTTAATTATTTTTAAACAACTTCAAAAAGTAGGAGGTTCGTAATTCATTTCATACAGCCTCTGCCAAATATGAACGGAATTGATGTTTTTAGGGACTCCGTAGTCGTAAAGGATTCCTTATAACTTCGTCATTCCCGTCTGTCTATGTGCTTGTCGGTCTGCCATGTCTAAATCTAGATTTTAACCAATTTGCACGGTCCAGTCTTCCTTACACTGGGACAACGCCGGCGTTTTCGCAGGGCGTTCGTGCAGAACTGGATTGCGGGACGAAGTAGGCACTGTTTAGGTCCCAAGTTGCCGCTCTGCAGTTTGGAATATAATTTTAATACGGGTGTGATACGGATAATATACGTATACAACCGCAGAATTAACTTTGTTTTTCATAGCTTTTTCGAGAAATACAAACTTATTTTTGCAGTCGATAAAATTGATGCTGTGCAATGTGCTTAAATATTCATCCCAACTATGGAACCCTTCACTGTGCGTGGTCCGACATACACTAAACCAGTTTTTTACGTTGGTAAACTAGCTTCAACTAACGAAAAATATTAACGTCATTACTTAGAAGTGTTTGCGGAATACCTTCCCATTCCAAACAAACAAAATTTTGTTAAGCCTAAAAAATGTATACTGGGCATTCTGTAGCAAACTATCAGAAAATATCAAAAATAAAATCCACATCCAACAAATTAAAATAATTTAAGCAGCGAGTGCATTCTGAATTCAAATAAAGAAACAATTCGGCGCGAAATTAAAAAATGACGTACCTATCCCGGTCATTTAGTGTCCTGCCTGTTGACTCGGTTTCAATATTATAATGTACGAAAAACGATTAAAATGACATTAGAAAAGTATTAATCATTATTTTTAGCAATGTTTTTTGTATTTAATACTTAAAACAATTTTATTTCAATTTTCGTGTATCGATTTCTGACATGCGACATATTTTAATATCGAGTCGATCGAAAAAAATCGTTTGGCATAATCGCTATCGCACATCATTACAATAAAAAAAACATTATTAGTCGGAGATTTTGAACACAAATTGAGTAGTGGTAATGAATATTACGTGTTATTAGACCTGTGTTCGTATATTACGTTAAGATCTAGGCATTTTCTAGTTGTTTATAATATTTAAAATAATATTTGTCACATTTTATATCGTATCTACATGTTTAAGTGTGATATTTGTGAAAAGTAAAAATGTTAACACGCACGATTGGCGCGAAACTTCGACTTTGGATATCAAAAATCTTCATTACCACTACTTATTTAACGTGAACAATGGATGAATTCGTCAAATAATTAAATGACGTATTATTCACTGCCCCTGTGGTGGAGTTTGAATGTTCGAAATCCCCAATTTTCATGTTTTTTAGCCTCGACTACCACTGTCATCAAAATTGCGATTATCACATTTACGGGCTTACATTTTATTAAGGTAAATTAATTAACTTGCAAGTTAAATATGAATGATGATATGGCGTTGTCATATAAGTTTTTTATCCAACTCTCTTAATTAATGCACATTCATAAGATTAGATGGGTAGCATAATAAATAGTTTCATTATTAAATTAGGATGTCGTATGTCATCATGTTGGGGTCCAATTGGATCCGCTACCGAGCCGGCGGAGGTCTTCGTGTTCGGGTCCAATTGGGGGCGCTTCCGAACTATACGGTTAAGGCTGACTGTCCACTGCAGCGAAGAGGAGAGGAGCGGAGCGGAGTGCCAACATTAACGAATGGAATTGCATAAAATATCCGCTCCGCTTCAGTGAACAGGGATTTGCGAACTTGTTTAAAAATTCAAACAAACCGGAAGCGGAGCGGGGAAGCGGAACTGAGAAGCGGAGAAGGAAGCGGAGCTGGGAAGCGGAGCGGGGAAACGGAAAAAATCCGGCCGCGGGGTGTTGCAGCCTGCTCAAATTACTCATCGCGTGAACTCGGCTTAGCTCGGCTCAGTCCGCAACTCCGCTCCGCACTACCCCGCTCCGCATCAATGGACATACTCAGTCCGCAACCCTCGCTCCGCTCTGCTGCCTCGCTCAGCGTCAATGGACAGGCAGCCTAAAAGTGTGCTTTACATCTCCTTAATAATTTTCCAGCTCACCAAATAGCATTTAATTTTAGCCTTCCTACGATAAAGTTGTCGAGACCACAGTACCCGGCGGCGGCGTCAGTAAGTTAACTCGTTGACAAACAAGTGTGTATTATAAACAACTGAACTGCACCGTGATCCATCATTGTGAGGATACAACGAAATACCTCGTAGATACGCCGTCTGCTCGATTAATCACCCTGTATACGTATGCGTTTAAGGAGGGCTGTTCATTATGCGATATGCGGAAATTATATTACGACTTTTGGGCGACTTTTTAGTTCTTGAAAATGAGTTTGTTTAGCTATGGTTCAAGTAGGTACTTATACCACAAAAGAGTATTGATGTGTGTTTGACGTAGGTACATGATTATATCTCCTTTTCCCGCATGAAAATCATCTTGAAACAGCCCTTTCACACGGCAGTCCAGTTTTGCAGGATCGGCTTTTTACGGTATCCTGCTAAACTGGACGCTGTGTTCACATGGCAGTTCAGTTTTGCAGGATTCAGTAAAAAGTCCAGCAGCAACAGTGTCCAGCAAAAAACCGCACGCAGGAAGCCGTGTGAACACTGCTATTGAAATATATGTGTGATTAAACGGGATCCCGCTTTTTACTGGACTTCGGATCCAGTTTCTAGTGACAAAACCGAACGGCACAATTCGACCGGATCGGTTTTTTGCAGGATCCCGCATGCGGGATGCTCGTGTGAACGCTAGCATATAAACACATTCGCCATCAAACGGGATCCTACAGAAAACGGGATCCTGTTAAAAACTGGACTGCCGTGTGAAAGGGCTGACTGTTTCCTATCCTCTGCCTGAAGAAGGTGGTGGCGTATATCAGACTCCTTAATGTCAAAAATGTAATGACTTTAAAATTATTAGTAACACGTACCTTCTCGACTTGCAGACCAACAGGCATTTAAAGATTCGCACATACTTCCATAGGGTAAGCAACATGCAGTAGGGAGGGGCTTGTGGCTAAGTATAACAGCCGCACGATCGATCAGGTTAAGCTACGCTAGCCGTGTTTTGTCCGTGGATGAGTGACCATCTTTACATACCTATACCCGTGCCTCGGAAAGGGTCCCGGAAGTCATTTGTAGATCTTTGACAGTTGTTATGGGTCGTCAGAAGCCGGAAAGTCTGACAATCAGTCTTACCAAGGGTTATCGTGTTACGCAGTAACTAGGTTGTGGAGGTCAGATAGGCAGTCGCTTCATGTAAAATACTGGTTTTCCGCATCCGGTTAGACTGGAAGCCGACCCAAATATAGTTGGGAAAAGGCAACGCAGATGATGACTTCCATAGGGTAGGCACAGAAGGAAAGGGAAGGTAACAGAACACTACGTCCTATGATCATACCTACATACTCATTTGCGACCAAAATTACGCGACTAATCGCACGATGAATAGCCAGCTTTAATTCTCTTGTATACAAAATTCGATTAAGGTCGTGTTTCGAGCGTTTTTGTTAACTTATGAACAGGAAGCGATGTTTTGCTGCAATATTTTCAGTACTGCTGATGTAGCTTCAAATAATTTAGTCGCAGTTGTTATGTACCGTCGAACTCGCTTGAGTTGTGAGAAAAAACGCGAGTCATTAGGTTTTTAGTTCATTTTGCTGGAACGTGGTTGTTTGAAGGTTTTATTGTTATATTAATAACTCGATTGCAGGTGTGATTGAGCGTTATTTTATTCCAGTAGGTAATTTGATCGGAGATCACATAACCACTTAGGTAAATACATAAAAAAACGCCCATGTTCAAAAACACGTGGACATTTTAACGATGAAGTTATTTCTTATGTTTTTATAATCGCTGACGCGTGTTTATTTTATAACTTTTAATTATAACGATACAAAAGTCCCTTCTATCCACTCGATTTCCTCAAAGTAAACATTTATTTTTACCCTTAAACGTTTTTCCCGTTTTTCGGAAGAGCTATTGACATACCTACTCGACTAACAAGTCAAAAAAAAATACGGAACTTCGACATTAAACAGCAATTACGACAACAAAACGAGAGTCCGAGATGTCTTTTTACGAGGCCAGGCCCTCGAGCGTCGAGCCTTTGAGGCCTCGAGCCTCTTGCCTCGGGCCAGGCCACTTCAGGCTTCGTACAGCTGCGCTAACTGTTGCATGCGACTCCCGGACTACTTGTCCCTGAGTTTTATTTGAAGCTCCCCGACTACTCTTGTGCGCGAGTTTTTATTTCAAGTCTTGTTGGAGTATGTACGGCTTGCTTGAAGTTAGTATGTTGTGTGTGTGTGTGTGTGTGTGAATGTGGATAGTTGTTTTTCTTTTGTTGTAACATGGATTTGAGTGTAGAAGGCTTTATGAAAAACAGATTTTGAAAGAGACGACAAAGTTTTTTATAGTTCTAGCGTAGTTCTTGACAGAGAAAAATTTACTGAAATCGACGGCGAAAGGAAAGGATACAACCCTACTACAAATAGATTTAAAAAAATGGGATAATGCCAGGAGAATGATTTTAATTATTATGTGAAACTTTGTATGTTTGGATGTTTGTTACTCAATCACGCAAAAACGGCTGAACGGCTTTGGATGAACTTTGGCACACAGATAGTTTATAACCTGGATTAACATATAGGATACTTTTTTATCCCGGTAGTCGTTCCCATGGGATAATTTCCGACCTCCACGCGGGCGAAGCCGCGAGCGAAAGTTAGTTACAATACAAGATATTTTTGTGCCCTCACAACTGAAATCGCCAATCAATGTTTCATGATAATCATGGTGGTTATAGGACCAAACACATTTATACTCACGTCCATTTATTATTCTGTTTATGAAGAGACTCAATTTGCCTACAGTCATGTCATATAGAATATCGAAGTTAAATGATCATCCAACTAATTGCATTCCATATTCCCAATTGCTCTACATAATTATTATTGATTTCAAAGCTCCAAAATAGTCACTAACTTCCTGCGTTGACAATTCCAGTAAAGATACGGCACCAATAAGAGAAAAAAAAAATACAAAAATTTGCACTTTGTAGTGTTTTTTTGGAAATCGGTAATTTTTTTTTGTAATAGGTTTTATTTTTCACTTTTTTGTTGTACCTATACCTACCCCACACAAATTCGAATACCACTACTATGTAAATAACAGTTTCTGGAACTTATTATAACATCGTTCACATAACGACTAACTCAAAAACTACCCAAGCAAAGTAAATATTTATACGAGTATGAGACCTCTGAAGTATGACCTGCCAAACAAAATAAAAATCATCAAATCAATTCATAAGTGTATAGGTAAGTACATTAGTTCTGTTTAGCATAAAGCTACTTAATACCAAACATACCTAACGCTGATGTCAAGTTACAAAAACATCTCGAAACACAAAACACACAGCAAAAATTGAGTGTATTATCGAAGCACATATACTCCCGCGAGAAACAGCACGAGCTCATTACTCCACAGGGCGAGATCAAAAGGAGTGTCTTGTCTCTTTATTTGTACACCCCGAGATGCCAACTTTTATTCCAGAGCTCTATGTTAACAAGACATGCATAATGGCTAAAAAAATAACCAACGAGTATGATATTCGGATAAATATAGCGGGGAAAACATGGGTTTAGAACCCGGGTTTTAAAAGACGGTAAAACCTTTCTTTAGAAGGTGTTCTGCTATCGTTTCTTGCAATCTTTTGGAGGTAATGATGGTGGAATGTTGCTCGTTTTTCGTCTCGCGAGGAACGTGACTGGCTTCTGGTTCGAGTTTATTTCGTTTTGTTTGGCGTTTCGTCGGTTTTAGGTGATTAGGAGTAGGGGAATTTGTTTAGGCATTTGTAATATGCAGAACACGACAGCACGTTTCTTGATATTTTATTTTGGCAGTGTATAGAGTGCCACCAGTGGCACTCTATCCCTAGCGGATATAGTGCCACTACAGACACCCTAGTAACACCGCCTCGGCCCGGCCAAAGTGCCGCAAGCATTGGATTGTCATTGTCACTGTCACTAAGTCACGTAACTTGGTATTTTGTTTGATTGTCGAGGTTAGATCGCTGTAAAACACCACATTCCCAAAACATTACATTCTCTTGTGCCTAAACACTAGAGTGCCACAAGAATACTCGCGGCACTCTATACTTACACTTCGTTTTATTTTTATGATTTGGTCATGAACGGATTGCTTTCTCTTTGTTTTTATAATTATGTATTTTAGCGAGATGTTAAAACCAAACAAATAGACCTATCGTTATTTATTACACATTAGCCCCGTTTCCTGTTTACAACTTTATAACGGCAATGTCTAAAGACTGGGATTGATTTGAGGCCTCAAACTCAGCCAGCTTATAAACAAAATACAGAGCGTTTATTGTGACAGTGGGCAATGTCGCAAATAGATGTCAAATATTTCGCTGTTTTGATTAATTTGGCAATATTACTGTATGGAAATCAGAAATGTGGCTAACTAGCGAACTAGAATATTGATTATGAAATGCAATAATTAATATTGTAACACCGAATATTTAGTTTTCGATGTAAAAAACGTATTTGGAAACTTTCTAAACGCCTTTTTACACCTAAAACGGGTACAGCATCAAATTGAATTCAATGTTATATTGCAATTCATTATTAATATTTTAGTTCGCTAGTTAGCCAAATTTTTTATTTCCATACAGTAATATTGTCAAATTAATCAAAACAGGTAAATTTTTGACAGCTATTTGCGACGTTGTCAGCTTTTGGGATAAACGCTCTTAAAAAACCTCCAAATCTCTTTGAATCCATAGATTTATTTTGAACTAGTTTCTTTCTGCTCGCGACTTTGTCCGGGTAAAATTTCGGCCCAACCCCGTCGCATCGCATCGCCCGCTCGCGCTATGTCTTCGTTTTCGCTTCCCGTTGTTTCTGACGTTTTGTGGTTTTGCTCGGCTCTTCTAAGGGTCGTAGCGTCATGATCAATAGCTTATAACCTTTTTCAAGAATTGGGCTACCCAATGCAATAAATAAAATATTAAATTCCGACTGGTAGATATCCATAGATTCCAACGCCTTCAAACAAACAAACAAAAAAAAAAACAACTCTGCAGCTCTATTATTAGTATAGATCTAATTCACTCGGTATGCCTAGTGAGTTGAATAAAACCTCAGAACCAATTCCCTTTAATACTTGAACCACTCAGACTATTTAGTCAATTCCCGTGGCAACCCTGATCGCTTACGATATTACACAAATAAACAATAATGGCGCGGTATAAAAAATGCATTAGCGTCACCAAAAGGCAAGTTTTCCAATGGCTGATGATGTAAAATGCATGTACGGCTAGGGCTGTGCGTTGACGAATGAAACGGGAGTTAATCCCGACTTCACCCCTGTCGGCGTCGAAAAGATTTCCCCCGGGAATGTCACACGAACTGAACCCTTTGGTGTGGTGCAAGTTACAAGGGACTAGGGTTTTAGTAAATTAGTAACTAGCAAGTGTTTCTCTAGCTTGTTTTATTCGAAGGCACGTGATATTTAACAAACCGCGCTGTGCTCGCGTGGCGGAGTTCGGTCCACTCCCTCTCATAGAGAGAAGCTCTAAGTTCCAGTAAGTAGTTAAAACATTATAGGCTGATTGTGTAAGTGTTTTGTCGGCATACAAGATTTCAAGACGTGTCATCGTGAACATTCTTTCAATAATCTCTCAATAACTTTTTGATTATACCAACTCAATTGAATGTGCAATGCATAACCTAAAAGGTTATAGTTTGTAAAGAATGTACCTATGTTCTAGAAATGGCAGGTTCACATCCTGCAAGTAGTAGGTATGCAACTTCGGTTTTAGCATACTACATACGTGCAGAATGCATATTCCACGAATGAAGATGTTAGTATGCTTGTTCGTTAAATAAGGTACCTGTTGATACGATATAACCTTTAAGTTTTTCATAACATAAACTAACATTAGGTAGAATTATGCTGAGCGTTGTACATTTTACGTGGATGTGACGCATATTTTCCCCAACATGTTCTTTGTGTGTTTGTGTTTTATCTTTCCGTCATGTCTTACAAACAAAAGTATTTTCTTTCTTTCTTTTTACATATACTCACATAACTCTATTACTTAGCCCGCTACCGCTTATGCTTTACCCCGCATCCCCATACAGACTGAAGTAATATTTTAAGCGGCTTTGAATCATCGCTGCAACTCTTTTTTCCGATACCCGCCATATTGGTTCGTGACATTAAGTATTTAGGTAATACAGCCTTAATTTGGGAGCGGTTACTTTCTATTGAGAAGGATTATCCTCTCTGACGTATGGCTCTGTGGGTTAAGGATTTTATTGCGTGTGTCGTGTGCTAGTATTCTATGAGAGTCGTATTACGATAAAAGGCATTGTTCCCCTATACTATACTACTATAAAATTTTTTTTTTTTTTTTGGAAATACCAACTTATACTAACAGTTTGCATCACACATACAAGTTATCGGTCAAATCTATTAATAATTACATTTACCTATAGAAAATGAGATTAAATTACATAAAACTTAATGTAAAAAAATTAGAATAAATTACATAAAACTATACAAAAATTGCGAATAAAATAAAATTAAACAAAATTAGGTAAAATTGGACAAAATAAAATAGAATTGGATACAATTGAGATAAAAATTGGAATAAAATTATCAATAACAGTGAGATTGTGCTGGGAGTGGCAATGGACTCCAGGTATCGGATAGCAGTGTTCAGGAATCCCAGTTCAGAATTCCTAATAATGTGATAATGTGTGTAATAAGAGTTTCTAATAATGTGTCTCAAAACATTAAACATTGTTACAATACATAATTAACTTAACAAAGAACCAACCACTCCTATCATCATCTGCCTAGCCTTTTCCTAACTATATTGGAGTCAGCTTCAAGTCTTAACGGATACACCTGAATACCAGTATCTTAAATGGTGCGACTGCCTATCTGACCTCCATAACCCAGTTACTGGGTAATACGATACCCCTAGGTAAGACTGGTTGTCAGACTTTAATGTACGTCGGTCAAACATCCACGAAAGATAGCCAGTACCAACGGCTTAACGTGCTTTCCGAGGCACGGAGGGGTCTTGGTATGTTAAGATGGTCACCCATCCACAGACCAACCGCGGCAAGCGTTCTTAACCTGATCGATCGACTCGTGCGGCTGTTATTACGTAGTCACAAGTGGGTGTAAACCAACCCCCCCTCATTAATATATACAGGGTGTCCCTCGTAACCTGTACCAGCGAAGGTCTGTGATCAGGGGACACCAATACCCATCGATTGAACCCCCATGTATGTTCCGCGATATTTTGTAGTTTTCGAGAAATGATTTTTTTTGTAATATTTTCCGATTTTTTTACATTGTAGGCGTTTTTGGTTCTAACTTTTTCTGGGTGGTGTTTCTTAGATTTTTTTTTTGTCAGTATTATGGCCAGAATGTGTGTTCACCTGTTATAAAACAAAATCCCAAATTCTAACTACTAGAAGCTCAGAATTTGTTCACAAGATTAAAGTCTATGTTTGAGACACATTTTAATTTGACTTCAAATTGAAAAAAAAAAACTTATGCCTAACTGAATGACATGTAAATAATTTTAAAAACTTTACGGGTTCCTTAGCTTGCAAAATAACATAAAAAAGTTGGTACTTCATAAGACATTATTACGCGAAAACGGAGTTCAAAGTTGATACAGTCAAAAATATTGAATTTTATTTCAAGCATTTGAAATGACTTTTCTCACATTTTTGCGATTGATATGAAGAATAATTATATAATTATAGTCGACATCTTGTTGGTCTAGTGGTCGCAAGCGCTATTGCTGAGCATGAGTGTTGGGCAAAAATTAAATGTTATTGGGTTTTTCTATCTGGAATTTCTCAGTAGCAGTTCGGAGTCTGGATTTTACCCGTTTGATGGCAATAGGCTCGCCCCCTATTACATGGGACTTAAACATAACTGGCGAAATGTGGGTGAACTAGAGATGCACCTCTGCCTAACCCTTCGGGGGATACAGGTGAGATGTTATGTTATACTATAAAAGTTAATGATTTACTCTTTGTAACCAATGGTGATAAAATCTTGCTGGTATTTCTCCATAGGAAAGTAATTACCCGAGCACTTACCAAAAACTGAATATAATCTGCACGGCTCTTTTTTAAAATTTGCATAATATCAAGTCTTGTCATTTGTACCTATATTTATTTGTTTATTCTTGTGTACATTATTTTACTCAGAGGAACTGCTTTTAGTTCGTCTTCCTTCATGTCGATACGAGATATACAAGAATAGCTTATCCCTTTTGAATAGATTCTCGAGACAGCATCTGACATTCTTATGGCGTGGGAACTTTTAATAATCCGACCATCCCAGATAGCTGTGTTCCGTATGACAACCAGGACTAAATTTTTATCGCGTTCCTGGAACAGCGTGGGATTTTAGCATTTAGCAGGAGTCAATCGTAGCTTAACTTAGCAAATACTTGGGTACGTGGTTGATTGAACAGATCTCAATAATATGTGTAAGAAAAATGGAAATAAAGGGTATTTATTGGTATAAAGGTATCTGGCGCCACTTTGGCCGGATTAAAACTTCTATTCACTTACTGAAAGAAGTTTATTGAAATGTGTTTTGTTATTTTATGAAGGCGTGAGAATTAAGGAACGTTTGATTTTAAGCTACGTTTAAGATTATTTCCTCGTAGAAGGCCTAGTTACAAAATACTCACGACCGTGAGCTATCGAAAAGCCTGGGGGACGCCTATGCTAAAGACCAAAGCAATCTGGAGAAACCTTTAATTTAAATAAATTGTGAGCTAGTTTTAAGGTTGATAATAAAGGCTATTTGAAATTGAAAGAGCCTCATTTGACAAACTACTATAGAGGTATGTGGAATAGGGTGAAAAGTTCACTCATCGCCCTCTATAGAAAAGGACGGAGCCTCCGACTAGACGGGTGTCGTGTCTGGTGGGCAACTGCCCGACGATAGCGGGAAGTTATATATATGCTGATTGCGCGGTAAACTCTGCTTGTGCGATGTAGGATTTCGCATGACGTCAATGTGATGTGTAGTTTGCATGATGCGATGTAGATCGTCACATTAGGATTTGAACAGGAAGGTCACACACACAAAAAAAAGCATAATTATATATAAAAATACATGGAGGAGCCTGTGGCTAAGTAATAACAGCCGCACGGGGCGATCCATCAGGTTAAGCTACGCTTGCCGGGGTTGGTCCGTCGATGGGTCACCATCTTTATATACCGAGACTCCTCCGTGCTTCGGAAAGCACGTTAAGCTGTTGGTCCCGGCAGTCATTCGAGGATCTTTGACAGTCGTTACGGGTCGTCAGAATTCAGAAAGTCTGACAAACAGTCTTACCAAGGGGTATCGTATCACCCAGTTACTGGGATGTGGAGGTCAAAAGGCAGTCGCTGCATGTAATATACTGGTATTCAGCTGCATCCGGTTAGTATGGAAGCTGACCCCAACATAGTTGGGAAAAGGCTAGGCAGATTGGGATTGATATAAAAAATATATGAAAATAAAAACAGAAAGTACGAGGCCAAAAACAGGCAATTTAGAGCCGATTCTTCCAACCCCTGATATATTATTTATACGAAGAAAACGTTTGAATTTTTTACAGTTTTTCCATACAAAAACTGTCTGACATCAATTTTATATAAGATATAAGCCAAGCTCTGCGACTAAGTAATTTAATTTACAAAAGCAACGTTTGTTTATTTCCATCTAATAGTAATATTTTTACACTACAAATGCTCTTATAATATCGCACAAATCGTATTGTTGGCAATCATATGAGATGGCACGACGTGTCCCCACGGAACCCCAAAATGTCTACATGGGAAAGCGTTAATTACGTTAAAGTAAATCACGCGAAGACATATTGCTAAGTATTGTGCGGAGCCACGGAAACAGCGGGTTGGAGGATTAAAGGGATTTACATAAACGGATCAGAATTTACATATAAATACTTCTGTGAAATCAGTAGTTTTTGCTATTTTTAGTGAGTTTCGTTCGCGAATACTGGACTTTCGTAAGTAAAAAAAAACAAATCGATTACTTAATTACCGATAGGATATTGGGAAAAGTTTTTTTAACGAATTAGTGGTACTTTAATCAAATATACAACATTACCCTCCTTCTGGGGCAGTCAGGTCAAAAGTAAGGCGAGTTTATTCCAGGTCGGCTTGATTCGGCACAGCCGAACGACAAAATCGGATTAATATTGTGCTGCCCGCCTGTGCCGAATGGTGCCGACCCGGAACAAGCACGCCTTATGGCTGAAACATCCTCAATGCGTCAAGCATCGAATGTATGTTATACTTATTGTAAAACATTGAAGTAAAACAGCGATTAATAAACATAGGTAATCTATTCATATTATAAATCAGTCACTTTTCCAGTCTGTCTATGTGACTGTGTTCTATTTCTAAAATAAGCAATGGATTTTGATGCGCTAAAAAAAAACAATTGAACGAATTGCCAATTTGCCTTAGGCATTTTGCAAAACCGCCAACGTTTGTAAAATGACGGCGCCGTTTGGAAAATGACGAATCATACAATTTGCCTGCGTACATCAATATTCAACTTACATAAAATCAAGAAATCTAGATATTTTTTGTTAAGTTGTAGCCAACCGTGCGAAAAAGGGGCGAGTCGCTAGGAAACATAATAAATAAAGAATTCACTCGCTGTTTTCAAGGCCACACCCTCAGGGAATTCGCAGGCGGGCGCGGAACGTACCGGATCCCTGATTTATGTGGAACCCATATAAATGCAATCTGCTTAATTGCCGGCTGCTATGCTCGATAAGCTATGCTATAATGTTGCTATACTGAATAGTTCTCATTCTTTTTCGAATCGCTGCATGTCTGTAGAGATAACTTTAATTCCACAATCATTCAGGTCTGTCTTTCATTTGGTTGAGTCCTAGGTCTGAAATTATTTGTGATATTTCACAATCTTTCACAATAATATTAGGCCTCAGAAAAAATATTTAGTTATGTCCTATTATACTGTCTTTAAAGACAAAACAAAAACCTTTTTTATTCTCCTTTATTTTTGTGTGTTCTGTGTTTCTTTTGTCTTTTTTTAAAATTTATTGATTAAAATGAATTCTTGCTATGACCATTGGGCTGCAGATGTGCCCAAAGAATACGTGAATTTTTAGTTAGACGAGGTACCTATCAATATTATTACTTTTTTTAAACAAAACGGGTAATCTCTCGACCTTCATCGCACCTGATGGTAAGTGATGATCAGGCCGAAGTTGGAAGCGAACTTCACCCGGAATCCACAGAGGAACTGGCTATCGTACCTCTAACTACTGAAACACAACAATGCTGTTAACATTGTTGTTATGGCGACAGACTTAGATGTGATGGTGGTAGCTAGCCAGGTGGACTTAGAACAAGCCCTACCACCAACCAAACCGAGCAGAAAACTTTGCCCCCGCTAGACATCGAACCAGGAACCTGGGTCTGAGACAGGTGGTCTTACCACTAGACCAGAGAGGCGGTTACTACTATTGTAATCCAGAGATCATAAGATAACAAATCAACATGCGTTTTATAACTAAACGCTACATGTTTTTGAGCCCGATCCTATTGGTTCAGCAATAAAAAATGTCACCTTTGTTCCAAAATTATAAACAATAACTGGTTTATATAACCCAGTAACATTTTGCACAAACTGAGATGCAACCTCACGATGATCTGCATCAATGCTTGCTAAACCAAACCAAACAAGCAGCACCTTTCCTCATCATATTAAACACCACACAAACAGGTATTTCATTTAAAATGCCAAGAAAACACACATCAATTCGTGAACAGTAAGCAACAGTATTCAAATATTTTTAGCATTTCAATCAGCCGCCCCTGTTTATGTCAAAACAAAACGTCTTTTTTTTCTGCTCGCTCGAAAACCATCTCGCGTGCCCTCAGGTTTTTACTTCAAGTACAAATTAAAAATGCTTTGCTGGGGACTATTCTGATGTAACTGTATTTTTTTAAGGCAGGACGATTATTGACAGAGTGTTTTGTAAATTAGTTGTCAAATATGTGATCTGAAGACCAATTCGCGTACTTACATTAAAAATTTTGTCGTAATTAAAAAAAAACATTTATTTCAGGTACCATAAACCCATATTAGATAACAATTTTTTTTTAATTTATTTATTTATCAATTTATATATTTCACTCAAATAAAACTATTTACACTACGTACTAAAACAATGACTAACTAACTATACTATAAGATATCAATAGATGACACACAAATAAATACAAACGAATAAATACAATACAAATATAATATCGGGTTGTTCCCAAAGTACTCCATTATTTTGTTCTAAAAAGATAAGTATCTCATACATTAATTCCCAAGTTACTCCAAGGAATTATTATTATTTAAAAATTTATTACACATAAATGAAATAATTAAAATTCATAATGTTACGAGTACTTAGCTCATATTCAATAATTATTCAGTAGTCTCTTACCATAATAAAAACGTAAGTAATTTGTAGTATTTTTTTTTGGTAAGTAATTTCATCTCAACGACAATCATTGTCACAGACATGTCAAAAATATACATATATTAGAGGTATTTTTGACAGATTGAGACTGCGATTAAAATGCGAACGTTCTTAAATATACAGGAATTGCCTCTCTGTAATTCAAGATAGGTACACGGTCTTCGGTCACAAGAAGTACCTATGACGAGGGGGAGAATCCGTGTCCACTAACAGACTAGGAGGTCACCTGATGTCCAATGCAGCCGGCCACTGTCAAACAGGTTCTTCTACTAAACCTTAGGATAAAAAACGAATAAGCATGCCAAGTTAATCGCTCACTCATCAACCCGATACTGAGTGTAGACTTTATGTAAGTTATTGTTAATACAGATTTTGAATAAATAAATAATAAAAAAAGTTCATACCTTCCCCTTTTTAACGTTACGATTATACAAGCAAATCAATTTCAATTCAGAATCGCACACCAAAAAGCTATACTCACAGGTTTTAACACAATCCTAAAAAAACAATCCACATTTTCATAACAAAATGCAAGCACAAAAAATTTTATCGACATCAATTTCGAACACATTACGAGCTTCATGTAAATATATCGTGTGTTTCAGTAATACAGGCCTGCAGTCCCCCGCGTAACTTACACCCTTCGTTAATGAACGAGAGATTCTTTTTCGATTTTCATCAAAAACAAAAGGGGAATATTTTTGGCAGACGGCAGGTGAATGTGGAGTGATATATGTTGCTTTATGTCGAGTGTTTTCATGATATTATGTTCGTCATTTGTGTATGAAGGAAAATAGTGGAGGAGCTGTGTTTATATTATTATTTTGCATGCACTCATGCGACTCTTTGTTACGCGATTAATTAGTCCGAACTCCATTAACTTAAGGGAAATGATAAAATCGCCACGCCAACAATAAAATTATGTAATTTTCATAATTATGAGCCCAAATTACAACTGAATAACAGTCCCTAATATGCTGTAGTGGTCACCACGCTTCACAGAAGGATTTCTAATTGTATTTGCCTTACATGTTTTATGATAGATACTCAAAATCTGGAGTGCTTCCTCGTGGCTAGCAAATAATGGCTGAGAAATAAATAGATTTGTAGAAAATTACCAACTAATCTAACTTTCCTTGGAATTACCTCAAGAAAACTGACACATATCTTTATTCTCAACTGCAAACCGATAATAAAGTCATAAAAATGTGACTTACATAACTGTCGACAGGTTTAAACTAGTCCAAAAATTTACTGTCAAGTGAACTGCCATTTTAACTATAAAGACATCTCGTAGGAACTGCGCTATGGTTGTAAAACCGTGACGTAAGAAAAGTAGATCAGAAGGACAAGTCTTTACAATAAACATATCATAATTAGCCTATGATGTTCTCACATGCCTCCTCTCGGTGAGAGGGAGTGGGCCGTAATCCACCAAGCGGGCCCAGTGCGGGTTGGTAGATGTCTCATGTCTTCGATTTTTTTGTTCTAGGACATGCCGGTTTCCTCACGATGTTTTCTTTCACCGTTTTGAGAGCAGAACTTACTTTCTTTTTCTTGTTTATGCGCGTTACATAACCAGAAAATTTACCATTAAAAATATGTATTTAATATTGGTTTTAGCGCTTGTATTATTTCAATTAGATAGGACTTACTATGAAAGTAAAGATGTGTGATTTTTTCTTTTTAATTGTAGGTACACTCAGATTTCGCCGATTATGTTTAAGTCCCATGAAATAGGGGGTGAGCCAAAAACCGGGCACAAATTCAGACTTCGGGCTGCTACAGAGAAATTCCTGATGGAAAAACCCAAAAACACTTTGTCCGACCTGGGAATCGAACCCAGGCACTCATGCTCAGCAGTAACGCTTGCACCCACTAGACCAACGAGGCAGTCGTTCTAAAACTAAAATCTCCAGATTTGACTAAATTATTTATTAGTTACCCCTGAATTAATATTCATAGCAATTTTTTCGTATTTTAGCCCGTAAGCATTAAAATCGGAAGTATGTAATATTTTAATTAAACTTTTGCGATAATTTGAGATTTATTATGATGGGTTATTTTTGAGCCTTCTCCTTTATTTTCTTTCTTTCTTTGTTTTGACTATCTAAGTTGTGCGTGGATTCAAATAATTGAGTTTGTTATTCAAATTAAAATAATTTATATTTCAGGAATACACCCATATAAAATTCATAACAGATTACAAATTCATTCAATTAGTTAATTAAAAATGATTACAAAACAATCAATATTAGAACAAAGCAATTACTATTTTAGCTAGAATATTTATTGCTATAATGCAAAGAAATAATTAACCTCGTATAAGTCGCTCAATATTCCATGGTCTTATTTATGTATTCGGTTCATATAGGAGGCCTGCGGCTTTCTCATGCATGACTGCTTACTTATAACAAATCCAAAGTCGCCGGTTTGTTTCATTAGAGTCATCAAAAATCTAAAATCAATAAAGGGATGTTAATTTTTTTTGTTTTGTTCTCAGTTTGATTATTAAAAAATATTAGACAAGTATTTTTTCTATTTTTACGTAATCAAAAGATTACGGCATATATTGAGTAGGCAATACGTTAAAATGTGGCATGACGTCACTCCCCGGTAGATTTTATACTGACTTGTGACGTAGCGAACCCTCACTCCCCAAGTTTAATGCGTTTTATCTAAACCATTTTTATTAATATGATAACGCAAAAAATATGGACTAAATTGGTTTTTTTTCCCCAGTCAACATCCTTATTGGTGAATCTTCTGTCCCTACATACTCAGTGATCAAACTCTATAAATGTGATAATAACAAATGAAAAGTCACAGAATGTAATGACATAGAAGAAGATAGTGTCATTGTACGGGCTCCGGGACTATCGATTTCACATTTTTTCCTATCTTTATTAGGTTTGAGGTATTTTTGGATTGCGAGCTTTGTTATGTAGCATGTTACTGCAACGAAGGCCAAATGCCTGTTTCAAGAAGTTTTTGACAAGCAGAACGTCTTTTTTAGTTTACCGGAAAATACTGAAAAACTTCCCTGGTCTTCATTAGACTACTACATCACGAGATTTTAGTAATCTAACGAAGAGCGCTAGACTACTCAAGCATTTAAACTGCAAAAGTTTAAAATAAAACCAACATACTTAACTGTAAATTATATAAATGATGTTTCATGAAAAACCCTGTGTGACAAAACTATTTGTAAATCGACATGTCCTAACTAAGAGAGCCGGATGATCTGTAACTCAGGATTCTCCTACCTCAGACACCTTTCTCTATTTGAGATCGTGCATTTCTCGCCATCTATTACATCTTCTTTTCGAGTAGATGGTAAAACATGTATTATGTTAAACGAGTTGGGCTCAGTAGGAGGCCACGCCCATATAGGCATCAGAGGCATTTTTTTGTGCCTCAGAAGTGCAGGTTTGTGGACACTTTGGACACTCTAGCAATTATGGGACATGGTTTGATCAGGAGCACTGCATTCGCACTAGGTATCGGTGGGATCTATTATCCTCCATTTTGCTACATTGTGCTTACAGCGGCCTACTAGGGTCCGCAGTGGATTGATTGTTTTTCATATATCGTACTGCAGGTCCCGGTGGCAGATGCTCCTGGGGCTAAACGCAGTCGGGTGGTGGCGGGTGCTGTCTTTCCCATAGGTTTCTTCTCGCCTTAGGCGGTTGTCCCTATTACATGGTGCTTAAACAGAACTGGGAATGAAATGTGAGTGTATTTACTATGGGTACACCTCTGCCTAACCCTTCGGGGAAGCAAGGCGTGGTGTTATGTTAGGTGTGACCGTGTGAATGCAAATAAAGGATTAGTTGCCTCATTCCAAGTTACTTTTCCTGTAAAATAGTTTTATTACTCTTACACGTGGCTATGTAAAAGAATATCGTTTTCTAGATGATACACGTGGAAAAACTTCGTGCTGTGAAACTGCTTACACTGCTAAGTAACCGGCGCAACGATAGATACATTTTACTTGTAAAATATAGTGCAGATTGAACCTTAATGCTTTTAAAACAGGAAATGATTGTAATAAGTATGCACGTGGAATAAAGGTTTGGTCACACTGCACTGTAATATTCATAAGAATATAGGACGTATGTACCTATATGTTTGCGTGAATATACTTTTAAAATAATTGTGTAAGCAGTGAAAGTTTCAGGATTTGTCGCTGCAGCAGGTTTCGGGTTTAAAGAAAAAAAAAAAAAACAGTTAAACCCAAGTCTAAAGAATACTAGTGAACTTTTGATTAAATAAAATTATTGAAATTTTTTTTTATAAGGTTTGTAAATTTTTTTTATAAAATTTTTTTGTAGGTACGCGCTTAGTTTATAGGTTTAAGTTATTCTCACAAAAAGGCAGATATTGAAAAACATGAGAACAATGTTTCTAGAATAAATGATAAATATAAAGTTTGTCATAATCGTCACTCAATTAGCTAGTGTAAGTTTATATCTATTGCATGATAGCATGCATACCACTGACGACGGTAAAAGAAAACCTAGATTTGGTCTGAAAATATGAACACGAATTGTCAAACCATTAATGTTCAAACAATGTCCTGAAATTAACATTTATCTAAAAGTACATTATTTAACAAACTTTTGTAGACACGTTTTCGTTTTGGAAAATGATTAAAATTAAAATTAGATTTGCTGATGATACTGCACTGAGACGAAATATAGAGATTACAGTGCAGTGTACATCTACCTTAGCTTCCCTTCGTACACCAGGATATTATCATAAAACCCAACAGTTTACAATACACCTGACAGGATTGTGTCCCGACATGCCAACCAGCCATAATCGTCACAACGATCTACGACACCGATATCTCATAATTATGTCTGTTCACTCGATTATTATATCGATAACAATGCGGCTTACTTTTCGACGTAATTAAATCGATATTTGGGGTAATCGATTTTCGAGTTTCGCATATTTTGGGAGCTGGATTTTAGAATTTCGTGTAATTCTGGCATTCTTCGTTGCATTTTGAATGAGATAATATTGTTTTCTATCTATTTATGGTAGAGAAAGTGCATAATCTAGTCCGTAAACATTTTTTGATCAATATGGGATCTCCTTATAACTACTACAATGACTGTCTTATAGAAAAATTGCCATAAATAATCACAAACTTAGCACTTACCAATATTGAATGATTTAATATGCTGTTCTTTTTTTTCTAGCCTACGCTTTCCCACTCCTGGGTACGGGCCTCCCTCCACTGGCTCTAATCCTTCCATCTTTCGCGAAAATGATGTTCTTCATCACTGTGACTACATATTAAACTACAAAGTCGCTTCTCGCTGTCTGTTCCTATGTATGCTTAGATCTTTAAAACTACGCAACAGATTTTGATGCGGTTTTTTTAATACGAGTAGATAGACTGATTCAAGAGAAAGGTTTATATGTATAATACATGCATAATTTAGTAAGCTATAATTTATTAAATTATCACGCGGGCGAAGCCGCTGGAGGAAACTAGTGTTTAATAAAAAAATAAGGATGAATCTGTTGATCATCTTAAATTATGTTTTTAAAGTTTAATGTGAATTCTGATTGTAATCTTGATTTAATTTTAATGTAATTTAATTTAATCTTAATTTAATTTCATTTTAATATTAATTTTAATATAATTTGTAAACGTTATTTTATTATGTTATGCCTATACCAATTGTTATTATGAGTCTATATGTTACTTGAATTAAATGATTTGAATTTGAATTTGAATTAACCATCTGTGCCTTTTTGGCCTTTTACGATTCACAAAAGTTGTCTTATTTTTCGTGGATGTAAGTATATGTATTTTATTGCAAATAAGAGTCGCAAGGTTTTAAATATAAACGTTTTCAGAATCTAAATTCTAAAGACGATTGAACAGTAGTGCAGTACTAGCAGTTCGCTGTCTATAGGCTTGGTCAGTACTAAACCAGTTAAGCCTTGAAAGCATCTAATCTACTGCCCAATTAAGCCAATGATTTACGTATGTAACTGTAATGTATTAGACTTATATCTTATATCAAAAGCAGTATAGCAAGTGGACTAACAATGGCCAGTATTATCTACAAAGCTGGGACAATTATCCTTGTTTCAAGTCCTTGGCCTAGCCGCAAAGGGTCCAAGGCTGCGTATTACAGCGTTCTGTAATCCAACGCGATGCATTCACTAGCTCATTTCATAGAGTTGGGCAAAGAGTAGGTTGGAGAAGCGACAGTGATGGGACAGTTTCTGGGTATTATGCCTATATCCTAATAACATATAATAGGTACGTCTTCTAAAACAAAGGGAATGTCTATCTTAGGGGTCTGTCACCTCGTATTTGTAATTTATTTATTAGAGCATCGAAGACAAAACTGACCGGAAGAAAGGAAAAGAAAAAAGTAAAGTATATAAAAATAAATAAATAAGACGACTGCCTCGTTGGTTTAGTAGTCGCAAGCGCTACTGAGCATGTGGTCCTGGGTTCGATTCCCAGGTCGGGAAAAAAGGTACAGGGTTTTTCCATCAGGAATTTCGCAGTAGCAGCCTGGAGCCTGGATTTGCGCCCGTTTTGTTATCAGTCCCATGTTATAGGACTTAAACATAACTGGTAAAATGTGGGTGTTACTTGGGGTACACCTCTGCCTCTCCCTTCGGCGATTACAGGCGTGAATGTAATGATATGTTTAATAAATAAAAACATGCATATTTAGTTAAACATAGTATGTATTTTTGTTTTTAATTCTTAAATTAATTATTTTGTCCTTCATATATAAACAAATAATTTAACTTGTATTTTTGTGTAGGTATCTCATAAATCACGAAATCATCATCATCTCATAATGTGTTTGTCTTTTCAGGATTCATCCTAACGCCATTTTCATTATTAAGTATTTTATTTCTGAACTCCAATTTCAGGGTAAGATTTATTTAATATTTGGTACAAAATATATCAAAGAGCAGGATTCCACTGAGCAATGAAATTTAGGCTTTAAGTTAAAGGTCACAAGTTAGGCATAAATGCAGCACTCCACTAAAAATTGATAAAGTATTTTTTGAAAGTTACATTAACCGACAGAAAGCTAGATTCTATTGGGGAAGTAGGTTAAACCAATATGTTCTACTGCCTGTGGCATCTAACGTTGCCGCTGACAGAGCCCTCTAGGGAAATAAGTGTGAAGCAAAAATTATTTTACACAAAGTCGATCGGTAGTCGGTAAAACAATTTTAATTTTAGTGTCCGTACTGTGTACTAGAAATGTTACTGTTTTTTGTGAAACTTGGTATTGAAATAGGTTTTACGATATCAATAAATACTACTAGCATATTATAACATTTCGCCAGTTATGTTAAAGTCCCATGTAATTGGGACGGGTTTATTGCCATCAACCGAGCTCAAATCCAAACTCCGGGCTGCTACTGAGAAATTCCTGATGGAAAAAGCACAATAACACTTTGCCCGACCTTGGAATCGAACCCAGGCCCTTATGCTCAGCAGTAGCGCTTTCGACCATTTGACCAGCGAAGCAGGCTGAAATAATATTCAATTTTGGTGAAATTAAACAAACAAGTATAATCTTCACGTTCCATTTACAAAGTTTCACCACCTACGATTAAGTTCCTATTAACCTACTTGGCAGATAATTTCATACAAATTCTGTTCCATTTTTGAATTTATTCGGTAAGTAGTGGCTATTCGGACATCCTTAACTCGTAACGTAGCGGTTTGCTACGACCGCGTAGCTTGCGTAGCATCACTAAAGCTACGGCGTAGCAACAGAGAAAGCAAGCAAAGAAAAAAGTCATACTGTCAAATTGAGAACCTCCTCCTTTTTGAAGTTGGTTAAAAGTAGTCACGTAACTTGCTCATTGTAACTTCAAACCTGTATTCCTCGAAGGGGTAAGCAGAGTACTCGCAACATGTACATAAATGGCAAAAATATTTTTTTTTGACCTGGTGCCATCGATTGCATACAAAGCCAGATTTTGACACAAAACTTGGGAGTCGAATACTCAAACTCAAAACATTTATTTCAATTAAACCATTTACAGGCACTTTTGAATTGTAAAAGAGTCGGTCAGTTAGTAAAAAAGTTGAAGCTAGTCGCCCATTCCAAAAAGTAGATCTGTGTGGAGAAGAACGGGCAAGAAACTCCCAGGGCACTCTTTTAAATAAAGATATTACAAAATCCTGGGTACATTATTCTTCTTGCTTCTATATGTGGGAACAATAATATGGTGTGTATATCCTTAGATTTAATTAAATACTTATTCCACAATGTTCAATATTGCACCTACCACTGTTTGTCTCTGCATCACCCAATGGTTGACTGGTAGAAAATGCCTATGGCATTAAGTCCGCCTCTGTACATTTGTGCTTAAAGTGTTAAGGTGGTACCCCGACCAAGCAACCTTGAGCATTCGTTCCCTCTTTGCCGCACCCCACCTCTACAATACTTCGTAAAACATTACTAGCGCCATCAGGCGAACAACTTACGAATACAAGTAAAAATCACTGACCTTAGAATTCACAGACATCACACACATTCATAAAAAGTACTCTGTGCACACATTCGAAAATAGTTATTTATGCTACAAGTGCGGAAAGTATGTGATTTCCGACGAGTGGCTTTTTATTCACGAGCGAGCGAAGTGAGCGAGTGTATAAGTCGACACGAGTCGGAAATCATCTGACGCACGTGTATCATACAACGTTTTACTATGCATTGTGCGAGGAAACAAAAAAAACTAGCGACCCTTACAGTAGTCGCATAATTATGATGTTTAACATCTGACGTATTGGCTGACGTATATAATTAATGATATAAACATCATTCATGACTTTGACTTTGACTTCGACTTCGACTTCACTTCGACTTTGAGTTCACTTCGACTTCACTTCGACTGAGTTCGACTTCGACTTCGACTTCGACTTCAATTCGACTTCGACTTTGAATTTGACTTTGGCTTTGACTTTGTAGCGGTTAGACCGCCACATACAAACTACACAGCAAAAAGACCTGACGTCACACAATTCCTACATCTCGCAGTTAGAGTTTACCGAGCGAATAACATAGATAAGACTATCCGAAATCAACATATGGGCAGTTGCCCGCCAGACATAACAACTCGTCTGGTTGGAGGATCCTCCCTTTTCTATGGTGGATGAGTGAACTTTACACCCTGTTCCTCATACCCCTAAATTGGTGACCCCGACGTGATCGTCTACGCAGCCTTCGTGCAACTACTTCAGCGTGACGTCATCATCATCATCACTCCCGCAAGGTTTCGTGAGGTGAGTCACACAGCCAGCCAGCACCCACGGCTTCAACGGGTATCCTGACCACCAGCATGCAGCGAACGCGCATTCCTGGTCATCACCCTCAGCCTCATCAGCTACCTTGGCACAGCACCTGCACTTCCGGCCGGTCACACAAGCAGAGCCTATTCTACCCTCTCCTGGTCGACGCAAGCAGTCAGCCACAACCCAGCGCTGTACCACATCCGACTCACTGGATGACGACGCAGCACCACCCCGACTCACTGGGGAATCACCGCAGACAGTTCCGACTCACCGTGAACTATGCGGCACCCGGTTCCGACTCACTGGAACCACAGCTGGCACTGTGAAGCATCGCAAGATCCAAGGCTCAGCCCACTATCGACCTCCGGTCTCCGGAGGGGAGTGATGTAGCGGTTAGACCGCCACATACAAACTACACAGCAAAAAGACCTGACGTCACACAATTCCTACATCTCGCAGTTAGAGTTTACCGAGCGAATAACATAGATAAGACTATCCGAAATCAACATATGGGCAGTTGCCCGCCAGACATAACAACTCGTCTGGTTGGAGGATCCTCCCTTTTCTATGGTGGATGAGTGAACTTTACACCCTGTTCCTCATACCCCTAAAACTTTGACTTTGACTTCGACTTCGACTTTAACATCGACTTCTACTTCGACTTCACTTCGACTTCGACATCGACATCGACTTCGACTTCGACTTCGCCTTCAACTTCGACCCCGACTTCGACTTCACTTCGACTTCGACATCGACTTCGAGTTTGACTTCGACTTCGACACCGACTTCAACTTCCGACTTCGACTTCACTTCGACTTCGACTTCGACATCGACTTCACTTCGACTTCGACTTCACTTCGACTTCGACTTCGAATTTGATTTCGACTTTGACTTTGAATGACTGACCATTGTCATCGCCATCGCCATCGCTATCGTCATCGCCATCGCCAACATTAACTTCATCGCCATCGCCATCGTCATCGTCATCATCAAACTTTTCTCAAATATAGGCACATAATAAAAATTAAATTCTGTGCGTCGGGCTGACGACGGATTCAAAAATTAAAAAAAAACAGAAAAGTAAAAAGCCCTAGTCAAAAAAAGTAACACTTTCCGCACAAATTGACTGCTTGGAAAACGCCCTTTTCGAGCAAATGCATTGTAAATATTTTTTTGGAACGAAGTTATAATGCGCTGTTTGTGGTAGCTAGTAAAAATCGTCACGCAAAAAAGCGTTGATACTTATGCTCCATGCGACTTTCTTCTTTCGAATTCACATTGTGAATTTCGTCAAAATGTAAATCCAAGATGGCGGCTCCGAAAATTTTCTCATTTTTCGTCTTGGATGTCGTTTTATTAGTTTTCAGGGGTTCTAAAGCCGATAGTAAGGTCAAAATGGAAATCCAAGATGGCGGCACCGAAAATTTTGTCATTTTTCGTCATGGGTGTCGTTTTATTAGTTTTCAGGGGTTCTAAAGCCGATAGTGAGGTCAAAATGGAAATCCAAGATGGCGGCTCCGAAAAATTTCTCGTTTTTCGTCACGGGTGTCGTTTTCGTACTTTTCGATGGTTCTAAAGCAGATAGTGAGGTCAAAATGGAAATCCAAGATGGCGGCTCCGAAAAATTTCTCATTTTTCGTCACGGGTGTCGTTTTCGTACTTTTCGATGGTTCTAAAGCCGATAGTGAGGTCAAAATGGAAATCCAAGATGGCGCCAGCGAAAATTTTCTAATTTTTCGTCATGGGTGTCGTTTTCGTAGTATTTGAGGGTTGTAAAGCCGATAGTGAGGTCAAAATTTAAATTCAAGATGGCGGCAGCGAACATTTTCTTATTTTTCGTCATGGGTGTCGTTTTCGTAATATCTGAGGGTTCTAAAGCCGATAGTGATATCAAAATGTAAATCCAAGATGGCGGCTGTGAATATTTTAAACTCGCGTCAGAAATTTTACCTATATTGATGGGTGATGGATGGATAAATTGTTTATTTTTGTTAGACTATATTTTGAAAATAAATAAATATACTACTCATGAATATTGTATTTAACCACATAAACTATAGTACTTTTATACTGATAAATAAAGCAATTCATGCAAAATTATTCCCTAACCATTCCAAAATATTCAAAGATGCACAACGTTAATGTTCAAGTTTTCACTTCTGTCGGCACTCCCGGAGTGCAACCCGTTGTTTTTTTAAATTTTAAGTACAAGTATATATACGGTATATAAAACTGTACCTATTGGTATAAAATAAATTAAATTAGGTGTCGGCAACAACTTTTTGAAAAAGGAAATAGGGGATGAAAGTTTGCTTTAGAATCTGTAATTTTTGAAATGTTAAACTCGCGTCAGGACGTGACCGTAAGATCCGTTGCCTAGCAACCGACAAAATATCAAAATAAATAGTCTTTGACATTACGTAAAGATTGCGAGGTAAGAAATTTTACCCATATTGATGGGTGGATAAATTGTTTATTTTTGTTAGACTATATTTTGAAAATAAATAAATATACTACTACTACTAATGAATACCTATTGTATTTAACCACATAAATGATGTACTTTTATACTGATAAATAAAAGTTGGTATCGTTTTCGTAGTTTTAGTTAGATGGTTCTAAAGCTGATAGTGAGGTCAAAATGGAAATCCAAGATAACGGCTGCAATTTTTATTTCATTTTTCGTCGTGGTTGTCGTTTTCGTAGTATTTGAGGGTTCTAAAGCCGATAGTGAGATCAAAATGTAAATCCAAGATAGCGGCTGTGAAATTTTTCTCATTTTTTGTCATTGGTATCGTTTTCGTAGTTTTTTTTTCACCCATAACGAAAAATGAGAAAATTTTCGTAGCTGTCATCTTGGATTTACATTTTGACCTCACTATCGGATTTAGAACCATCGAAACCTACGAAAACGACACCCATGACGAAATAAGAGAAAATTTTCACAACCGCCATCTTGGATTTACATTTTGACATCACTATCGGCTTTAGAACCATCGAAACCTACGAAAATGACACCGATGACGAAATAAGAGAAAAATTTTACAGCCGCTATCTTGGATTTACATTTTGACATCACTATCGGCTTTAGAACCATTGAAACCTACGAAAATGACACCGATGACGAAATAAGAGAAAAATTTTACAGCCGCCATCTTGGATTTACATTTTGACCTTACTATCGGCTTTAGAACCCTCAAATACTACGAAAACGACACCCATGACGAAAAATTAGAAAATGTTCATAGCCGCCATCTTGGATTTACATTTTGACCTTACTATCGGCTTTAGAACCCTCAAATACTACGAAAACGACACCCATGACGAAAAATTAGAAAATGTTCATAGCCGCCATCTTGGATTTACATTTTGACCTCACTATCGGCTTTAGAACCATCGAAACCTACGAAAACGACACCCATGACGAAAAATTAGAAAATGTTCATAGCCGCCATCTTGGATTTACATTTTGACCTTACTATCGGCTTTAGAACCCTCAAATACTACGAAAACGACACCCATGACGAAAAATAAGAAAATGTTCATAGCCGCCATCTTGGATTTACATTTTGACCTCACTATCGGCTTTAGAACCCTCAAATACTACGAAAACGTCGCCCATGACGAAAAATTAGAAAATTTTCACAGACGCCATCTTGGATTTACATTTTGACCTCATTATCAACTTTAGATCCGCTGAAAACTAATAAAACGACACCAATGACGAAAAATGCAGCCGCCATCTTGGATTTTGGTTTTGACCAAATTCATTCAACTTTCTTGTACTTTCGCATTTTGTGTGTTTACAGTTTACCTACACAATAGTAGCGTCTTTTCGCAAAACTCAATAGTATAAATACAAACTTATATTATTATCTACTGAATCGACTGATAATGTGACGATGTGTGTGTGTGATGCTCGATCACGTGACCGACGCGGTGACAAGCGATACGTGTTTCCCCCTCGAGACCTTGCGGCGCACTGAATCCCGGTATGGGGCGCATGAATTACAGTAGTGAATACGCCCAGATTTTGGAATAAAATCTTTATAAAATCAAAATTTGGTCTTTTGAAAAAAAAAAAACGTTGCAAATGTTCGTTATTAAATTGTCTATCCATTAGTGTCAGTAGCAAAGTTAAATAATGTTTACTTTACGAGTAGATTCATATTATAAATCATTATTTCTCATTTTTAAGGTTTCGTTGGAAGGAGATTAATTAAACTTATACATATTAAAAAAAAAAAAAAAAAACGATCCGTTTGGACTCAAGATTATGTAGAAATTTAATGTATTTTTATTAGTTGATATTTCTTTTTAAATAAGAAGTAGTTCGCTCCTAAAAACTGTACAAAAAACGGCTAGCGCGGCGTTTTGGTCAGGGAGCCGCCTTAAATAAATAAATAAATAAACAATGTGAAAAAAAAAAACAGAAACAATTCAAAATATAAGATTTAAAATAAGCCTTGGCAGAAAAGAGATGACCAGTCTCAACCGACGGCGCCCGTTCACGAACATGACGCGTGGATCAGCAACATCCAACTCAATCATTTTGTAGGGAACCGAATGATCCAACACACTCGCCACCATCAGCGAGACATTTAAGTGAGCATGACAAACTCTCAACTGCCATGCTCTTTCAAGTCAACATAAAACATAATAACAGAATAAACAGCCCCATAGTACTCATATTTACAAAAACTGAAAAAATGCTTCTGAATTATACAAAACTATAGTTTGCAATGTATTTCAGAGATTAATATCATTTTACTACTAATAAAAAGAAAGAAAATCATTATTAAATATTGAAATATTAAACAATTCAAAAATTGGTTAATAAAAAATAAATTTAAACATGTAGTTCGTAATGTCAGAAAAAAAAATATAGATAAAAAAATAAGAAAAGGGGTAGCAACTCTTCCAAATACAATTATTTCAACTAGTGAGCCCAAGTGGCTGTGGGGCAGGACCAGCGCTAAGCCAAGCATTTTTATCTACAGAACCCCAAGGTCAGTAGCTACACTTACAACGACTGTACCGACAAGTCAAAGAATTGTCACATCTATCAAAAGCTTACTCGTTTAATCTACATTAGGTGGCGTGGGTGCTAACACCCAGCGAGCGTAACCATGTACCTTCTAACGCAAGGCTCCTACATCGCTGTTAATTCAGAGCTGCATGACGCTGGTGACGTCACAGTAATTGGTTGAATGTACAGCATTATGAGAAAGGTTGCTCGCAGTGGGTGTGCAGACTACGTCGCAAAGAAAAGTGAAAGAAGATGATGCGTTTTATAATTGAGTACGAGTAACCTTAAGAATCCCAACCACATACAATGCATGTAGCACAGAACCAGTCGATGTGGCGACGTTTGAGGGTGGCCTATGTCCAGCAGTGGACGGCTTTAAGTTGATAGGTAGAAGAATCCCTATGTAGAACAGAGGCTATTTTTCCTTAATTGCTATTTCTTCTGAAAATGTTGTCGTGATGACTTGAAAGTGTTCATGACACGGTTAGAAAACGTAACAAGTTTTGTAGAGACCAACCAAAATGTGATCAGCAGTTTAGCAGTCTAAACGTACTTACATTTTATATACATACATTTTTATAAATTGGTATTCGAAACAAATTATCATAATTTCCGCCGAAAGATGTCCACTGCTGGACGTAGACCTCCAACAAGCCACGCCACAGTGACTGATACTGTGCTTCCCGCATCAAAAATATTCGTGCGACCTTCAGCAGGTCATCTTTACACCTTGTGGCAGGCTTACCAACGCTGCGCATTCCGTAATTTTAATTTTATGTGACATTCATACAAAGGAAAAAAATAAAATTGTGGGAGACTGGCCCCTAATCTAAGCTGAAGCCTATTTCAGGATACCAGGTGAACTAAGAAACTTAATGAGAGAATATTGCAAAAGTAGTGTCAAAATTGACTCCGTATCAAAGTTGCGACTAACAAAAGCGCGACAAATGCTGGAGCGACACTACGATAGGTCGACCATCAGCGGTGCGACAGCACATCAGCTCGACGAACGTTAGCGCGACAGATTGTTTTCACGACAAACGATGGCACGACGAAACTTTTGATCGACGAACGTTATTGCGACTGATTGTTTTCACGACCATCGATGGGACGACGAAACTTTTGATCGACGAACGATAGCGCGACACAATATTTACTCGACAAACTAAAGCACGACAAACATTTCTATAATATTTTGTTGCTAATAGCAGATAAGAAAAAAAAATTTTCGCTTACCTTGCTCGTAACTGCACTCGCGCACTGCAATCATATAACATTGACAATAAAGAATACTGCGAATAAAAACGTTAAAAACGAAAGTACTTAGTACTCCACATTTTTTTGTTATCTGCTATTAGCAACAAAATATTATAGAAATGTTTGTCGTGCTTTAGTTTGTCGAGCGAAAATTGTGTCACGCTATCGTTCGTCGATCAAAAGTTTCATCGTCCCATCGATGGTCGTGAAAACAATCAGTCTCACTAACGTTCGTCGATCAAAAGTTTCGTCGTGCCATCGTTTGTCGTGAAAACAATCTGTCGCGCTAACGTTCGTCGAGCTGATGTGCTGTCGCACCGCTGATGGTCGACCTATCGTTCTGTCGCTCCAGCATTTGTCGCGCATTTATTTGTCGCAACTTTGATACGGAGTCGTCAAAATTATAATATTCGAAAACGATTAACAATTTTAGAAAAAAGTAGGCCGACTACAACTACTGCAGTAAGTACAGCATCAAGTACTTATAGAAATATGGCTAAGTAATAACAGCCGCACGGGTCGATCGAATCAGGTGGATGTGACGCATATTTTCCCTCAACTTGTTTCTTTTGTGTTCTTTCTTTCTTTCTTTTTCTTTCAGTACTAAACCAAATTGCCATCGATAAGTATCGACTTCCATTGCTAAAACCCCGACATATCTGCACATATAGTTATTACCTTTTGTAAGGTATTGGCCCTTTTTATCCCTTAAGGTCAAAGGTCCCTTTACGATTAAGGGTGACATTATAACGAGGGAAATTGGGGTTTCGTTTGTACGTAAACCTTTTGCGGTCATCGTTAGAATAAGGAAACTAGACATAGACAAGTTTTATTATGTCGAGAGCATAAAGTAAAAAGTATTAGACAAAAAAAACACATGGTTTGCATATTGCAATATCATCCTTAGAAAACAATCTTATAAGTAGGTATAAGAAGTAATAGTGTATTGTTTAAGACGCATATATATGCTAGTGACCTTGAGTTTTGGTTAGCTTGCGTGTTCTGTACTGAGCTCACGCAAAGCGTCGTACGTCCAACCAGTAATAGGACTCGCCCATCATGGAGCGCTGTCCCAAATTAGACGCATTATTAATTTATTATACAGTCATCATATCAGCCGAAAGACATCCACTGCTGGACATAGGCCTCCCCCAAGCACCGCCACTTCGACCGATTCTGTGCTTCCCGCATCCAGCGAATTCCTGCGGCCTTTACTAGGTCATCGGTCCATCTTGTGGGAGGCCTTCCAACGCTACGTCTTCCGGTACGTGGTCGCCACTCCAGAACCTTTCGGCCCCATCGGCCATCTGTTCTGCGAGCAATATGTCCTGCCCATTGCCACTTAAGTTTGGCAATTCTTCGGGCTATGTCGGTTACCTTGGTTCTCCTGCGGATCTCTTCATTTCTGATTCGATCACGTAGGGAAACTCCAAGCATAGCCCTCTCCATTGCTCTTTGGGTGACTTTTAGCCTTCTAATTAGGCCCATTGTGAGCGACCACGTTTCAGTGCCATAAGTCATCACTGGCAACACGCACTGGTCAAAGACTTTCGTCTTGAGACACTGTGGTATGTGGGACGAGAAGATATTGCGTAGCTTCCCGAACGCTGCCCAACCGAGTCGGATTCGACGATTGACCTCTTTCTCGAAGTTGGACCTACCTAGCTGAACAGTTTGTCCTAGGTAAACATACTCGTCTACAACTTCGAGCGTAGCGTCTCCGATCTTTATGAGGGCGGGTGTTACATGGGCATTTGACATGACCTTTGTCTTGTCCATGTTCATTTTAAGACCCACTCTTTTGGAGGCTCTACTGAGGTCATCGAGCATTATACTGAGGTCCTCCATGGTCTCAGCCATGATAACTATATCGTCGGCAAACCGAAGGTCAGTGATATAATCGCCATTGATGTTGATGCCTAGCCCTTTCCAGTCCAGAATCTTGAAGACATCCTCCAGTGCAGCGGTGAACAGTTTCGGAGAGATAACGTCTCCTTGTCTCACACCTCGCTGCAGAAGGATAGGTTTCGAGGTCTGGTCGTGGAGTCGGACTGACATAGTGGCGTCTTTGTATAGGCACTTTAACACCTCGATGTACCGATAGTCGATCTGGCACCGTTGAAGAGACTGCAGTACAGCCCATGTCTCGATCGAATCGAAGGCTTTCTCGTAATCCACGAACGCTAAGCAGAGAGGCAGGTTATACTCTTCGGTCTTCTGTATAACCTGCCGCAGCGTATGTATGTGGTCCACGGTGCTAAAGCCTTTACGGAATCCGGCTTGTTCGGGAGGCTGGAAGTCGTCAAACCTGCGCGCGAGACGGTTCGTGATGACTCTTGAAAACAGCTTGTAGACATGGGTCAGAAGTGTGATGGGCCTATAGTTCTTAAGCAGGGCATTGTCGCCCTTTTTAAAAAAGAGTACCACCACACCTCTGCTCCATGCCTGTGGCGTTTTACCCTCGAGTATGACGGAATTGAACAGCTTCTGGAGGGCCTTTAGAACGGGTTTCCCACCGGCCTTTAAGAGTTCGGCCGTAATTCCGTCATTATTATACAGTAAAAAAGGTTAATTTATCATACATCAAAACACTAAACACAATAAAAATACGCTTGATTTTTGCGTGATTATCAGTTTTTTATCCGCGTTAGACATAATTTTACAAAAATTCACTATGCTACAATATAAACAAAATTTAAAACATTCCTCTATTAAATTATGAAGAAAATGCTTTAATTTATTTATTTATTTATTTATTTATTGATAGGAGAACCAACAGCTATAACAAATCGATAACAATTGTTTAAGAAACATAGAGCCAATTACAGGTCCTCACGGGTAGAAACAGAAAAAGTAGTAGAAATCTTAGGATCACTAACAAGCACGATAAAAGAGATTAAGTAAATAGATTAATAAATATATACATAAATAAGGTACAATAAGCACTATGCACTTTTAAAAAAGTCAGCGTTAAGCTGAGCGCGTGCAGAATAGGTTTTGGTGGTAAATGGGTCAAATGCGAACTCTTTACAAAGAATATTAAAGTCCTTACTCGCTCGCACCATGTATGAGTTTTGCCTGTAGTTAGAGGAGGAAAAAGGAATGGAGATAGGCGGATTAAATCTTACTGATCTCTGAGGAACATTGAAACGTAGTTTATGTAGGAGATCAGGACAGTCAATCTCGTTAGACATAATTTTCAAAAGAAAAGTGCAATCTGCTAGTCGTCGACGATTTATGAGTGGCTGTAAATGAAATTTCTTGCATAGATTTATGTAATTATCAGAATGGTATGGTATACGTAGCCGAAAACATAGAAAACGAATAAATCTCTTTTGTATATTCTCAATACGCTCAATGTACTTGCCGTAACACGGGTTCCAGATTTGTGACGCATATTCAAGATGACTTCTCACAAAAGAGCAATAAAGAATCTTAAGGGTCTTGGCTTTCTTCAAACACCCTGCGAGTCTCATAACAAAACCCAATGACTTCGAAGCTTTGGCCACTATTTGCTCGATGTGCATGTTAAATAAAAGTTTGGAATCATGAAAAACGCCCAGGTCGCGTACACCGTCGGATCTGTGTAATACTTGCCCTTTAAGTTTATAAGTTGTAGGGAGAGGGACGCGTTTTCTGCTAAAGGAGATTACTGAACATTTGACAGGGTTCAAATCTAGTTTATTAATCAAGCAATAATCATCCAATCGCGCCAGGTCAGTTTGGAGAGCGTCCATGTCATCATCCGATGATATTGCAGAAAATATCTTCATGTCATCAGCAAAACAAAGTAAGTTTGAATTGTGGAAACACGAGTCGATGTCGCTCACATAAATGATAAAAAGTAACGGACCTATCAAGGAACCTTGAGGAACACCACTAGGAGCTGAAACCCAGCTCGACATGTAGTTACTGATAACGACAGCTTGAGATCTTTTTTCAAGGTATGAAGTAAACCAACGAAGTAGATCTCCTCTGATACCATTGTTAAAAAGCTTTGTTTTAAGGATATTGTGGTCAATTCTATCAAAAGCCTTACTGTAATCCGTGTAAACGACATCGACCTGTGCCCCATTGTCCATTCTGTCCGTTAGAAAGTCATTGAGCAAAGCCAGGTTAGATGCAGTTGAGCGACCCTTAAGAAATCCGTGCTGAGAAGGGCTAAACGACTGACTCAGCGCTGCGTAAACTTGGTCGTAGACAACCCTCTCAAAAACTTTAGCTAATATGCACAGTTTGGAAATAGGTCTGTAATTAACTATTTCATTTTTATGCCCTTTTTTATGCACCGGAGTTATGAAGGCAGCCTTCCAGATTTGGGGAACAGAACGAGAAGAGAGCGATTTAGTAAACAATAGAGATACTGGTAAGGCTATGGTTTTAGCACACCCAATCAAAAATTTAGGTGATAAGTGGTCCGGACCGGCAGATTTAAACGGATCAATTTTACTAATTAGTTTAACTATTACATTTAGGTCAATCTCAATTGAGTGAATATCAGAGGGTATATTATAATTTGCAGTTTGAGGAGGACAGTAATTCGTAGTCGCAACATTGGTAGGATCAAGAAAAGTAGAATAGAAGTGGGAAGAAAATGCATTACAAATAGACTCGGGAGAAGAAATCGTCACATCACCATACTTGAGGAAACTGGGTATTGCATTGGACTTAGATCTCTGCTTCACAAAGCTCCAAAAGCGTTTAGGGTTTCTTTCGATGGAGGCTTCTGTATCAGCTAAGTAGTTAGTGTAACAATCCGCTTCAAGTTTATTAACCCGCTCACGTAAATGTTTAAAGGTCGCCTCATCTGAAAGTCTGCCATACGTCTTAAATTTACGGAGATATTTAGCCTTCTCCTTGATCAAGCGTTTAAGTGCCGGGGAGTACCAAATAGGGTATGAGCTGTGAGAGACTGTCTTAGTTGGCACATACTTATTTTGAATTTCCGCTATAGTAGTATAAAAGTAGTCGACGGCGGCATCAAGCGACATGTCAAAAAATACGTTTGTCCAGTCTATAGCTGCTATTTCACCGTTAATGGCCGTAAAGTCAGCTTTACCGTAAAGGTAACGAGTAAAGGGAGCGGGAGTTAAATAAGTGTACTCTGCAAAGTTCACGTCGATACAGAGGGCCGGATGATATTTGTCGACAGGTGATAAGGGCACCAAACATTCACACACTGAAACAATTTCATTACATAAAACTAAATCTAAAATCTTACCATAACCATTTAATATTCCATTATATTGACTGAACCCTAAAATACGCAATTCATCAGTTAGCATGTACTCGTCGCCACTACAAATATTCACAGGTAATAATGTGTTGTTATTTAATTGCCACAAAATTCCACTAAGGTTGAAATCGCCAATTACTAGGTATTTATCAGTTGGATTGTTTAGCACTATACTACTTAAACTATGGAGAAAATTTGACAGCTGGTCGGAAAAAGAATAACCATGGTTTTGCTTACATAGATATATGACGCAAATATTCAATTTAAGGTAATTTCTTGTGTTGGGCTGACGTACACTCAAAGTTAACCACAAGTCTTCGGCCGAAGAGTGAAATAATGGTTGGGGAACAGCAGATATACACTTACGGATAGCTATCAAGACACCACCGCCACGAGACTGACCCGTGAGACAGTAATCCCGGTCGCGACGCCACACAATATACTGATCACCAAATAACTCCGAGTTAAATATGCCGTCGACCAACCAAGTTTCGGTTAAAACAATGATATCGTATGAACATAGGCATAGTTGGCGATAGAAGGATTCAGTCTTGGTACGGAGCCCACGAACATTCTGATAATACACATGCAGTTTGTTGTTACCGTCTATAGCCATCGATAATTCGCACAAATTATAGCAACAAAATTAATAGTATGATAACAACCACTCAAATAACAAAGCGCTAAAAGACTAACGATTGCACTGTCTATGACAATGTTCACGGATAATAAATACTCAACGTTAGTGTAAAATAACAAAATAAAAGCGAGTAATAAGCAAATAAGTAGGGTTAACATATATTTTTTTCAAATTATTAGCATTACTCGTTTAGACGAAGTCGGTTATCATCGCCTTAATGAAGACTATACTTTGTTATCTAACCACGGTTTAATTTATCTAAAAAAATCATTTTATTTGTATTTCTTAGTAGGAGCCCGGAGTGTGGATATTACTTGATACAATAGGCTCGCCTTCTATTATATCATAAGACATAAACATTGGTGAAGTGCGTTGAATACACCTCTGCCTAACCCTTCAAGAAATATAGGCGTGATATTATTTTTATTAATGAAAAGAAAAAGAAAGAAGAAGTGGTGAAGGGTGGGCGTTTTGGGGGACTGTCTTATGTCATTTTGACGTTCGAAAAGTGCTAATTCTCAGCCTAGTTTGAATTGACTTTCGATTTTGATTGGTAACCTCTTTATTTATGGTCCTAATTTCTACCACAGGAACCGAAGCTCAGTTTAGTTTTCTGCAGAATTCTGTAGTCCCAGGAGGAGGCTTACATATCCGTCACTTAATTTGCGGTTAAAAGCGTCGGTCTATCTCTGTCAAGATTATTATAATTTAAAGAATTAAGTGAGCGATAAGGCTTTAGAGCCCAAAGGGATGTTTTATAGCGATCGCTCTTAAAATGTAGTTTTATGGAATTAAGCGGAATCCCCAGAAGAGTGTGTTTTTAAGTGCAGATTACAACGAAATATTTATATTTTGAATTTATTCGAAGCTCGATAGTGTTGGCGTCGAAATAACTAGCGCTATGGTTTCGTTCAGGTTCGTTTCGTAGAGTAGTGGTGGCCCAGTGGTAACGGCCGCGACTTACGAGTGTGTAGGTCGTAGGTTCGAGCCCAGACAGGCGCTTTACTTCTGTAAATTATTTCATCACCACTGCTCTCAAAACGGTGAAGGAAAACAGCGTGAGGAAACCGACATGTCCTAGAACCAAAAATTCGAAGACATGTGACATCTACCAACCCGCACTGGGCCCGCGTGGTGGATTACGGCCCACTCCCTCTCACAGAGAGGAGGCCTGTGTCCCAGCAGTGGGAACATTATAGGCTAATTATGTTATGTATGGTTTCGTTCAAGGCACTATGTATTGAAATTTAAAATAGGTTAGTTACTGACCTATTGTATTACTCTTATTTACGTTGTCGTAACGTTTATCAAGCGCAATAGACGATGTATATCTAGTAACTTAATCCGCTTAACCGTTCTTAAAGAGTTAGAGAACCCTGTAAGAAATCGACACGTGTTTCGCCTCTCAACGAGGCATCCTCAGGACGACGATTGCCCTGTTGCGAACTTTGCGTTCGGCTCGCGTTGATAACACTTCGTGTCCGAGTTCGCAACAGGTCAATCGTCGTCCTGAGGATGCCTCGTTGAGAGGCGAAACACGTGTCGATTTCTTACAGGGTTCTCTAACTCTTTAAGAACGGTTAAGCGGATTAAGTTACTAGATATACATCGTCTATTGTGTTTTTATGATGGATTTCCGCAAGGTCACGCCTGAGTCAATTAACTGTTTATCAAGCGTTAAAACGGAAAAGTATAAAATAAAAAATTTAGTTTAAAAAACTGTAACTGTTTTGTAGTTTTTTGATTATTTTATTTTCCAGTAGTCGGGTTACAGTTTCTTAAACTTATTTTTTTATCATTACTAATCTCTACAACAATCTAGGTAAGACCCTAGGAGGTCGTCCACGGCACAACTCAAAAGTAAACAGTTACAAACTCAGATGACCAATGAGTACTCAGAATGTTACAGCTAGTATTTCAATGGGGGTCCATAGGTACTCGACGCGACTTAGCATAGCATAACATAGCATATTCAGCATAAAATGCTCTCATTTCTGGGACATTCTGGCTCATAATCGGTGATTTGAATTTATAAAACGTTACTTATGAGTAGCGTCATGGACGATGGACTTATCAATACACGTGGATGACAAAGTAATTCTAGGTTGCCCGTACTAGTTCAAGGATTGCTGTGGAACCTTGTACCTACATAACTAGAGTCCCATTGGTAAAACGCGAACGGTATTTGAATTGTGTTATTGAGTTATGTTTTATGCTGCATGTGGCGATGTAGATGCCGGCACAATTTCATGTCGGAAAATAATGACACTGACTGTACCAACTCAAAATCTGACTTAGTTGGAATCTGACGTAGTTGGAATCTGACCTATTTGGAATCTGACCTTCATCGCCAAAATCTTTCTATTGAAGGAAGTTGCATTTTATTTTAGTACTTGACCTTGTGATAACCACCAGCTAAAAAGTAATGAAAAAGGATCTACCTAATTATAATGTACTAGCTTCTGCCCGTGACTTCGTCCGTGTGAATTTTCTTGTTTTAACCGAAAAATATGACACTCAGCAATACTGTAGCTTCTCATTAGTGAATATTTTTTTCAATTAGATCAGTGTTCCGAAGATTATCCCCTACATACAAACTCACAAATTTTACCTCTTTGTAATATTGGTATAGATTTGGCTATAAGGAGCTATTGGTTAGGAGGTGGAAGGTGTGAGGGAGAAAGTTTGCGTCCTCAAGCCCCAAGCCGCCGTAGGAGACGCCCTGGGCGTCGGTAATCCCAGGTCGATTGCCAGCCACCGTAGGCGCGGGCTTGCGGACGGTGAGCAATGGGTAGCTCGCGGTCTGTTAAGGACCAGGCCCGGGTCGACGGAGCGTTGTGTTCCACGCGCGCCTCAAAGCACAATTGACGGGGTCCGCTAGGGCCGCTGCCTACCGGGGTCGCGGGAAATTCCGAAAGGGATACCGTGGCCCCTGACAACATACAGGCAACTGAAGGAACACGGGTGGGTTTTAGTCAGTAAGAGTCTGACACACACTCCCGCTCCACCCGGGAGAAGTTATTTGATAATATCCCACCCAAGAACAAAAATAGCTATTGGTTAAGAAAATAAGCGGGAACACGAAGTTATATACTGACACTAGCATTTTAGGGAATATAGAAAAAACCTAAAAGTTAACTTTTGTATCTTAACTATTCATAGGTAGGTTCATGGTACAAGATTCGAAGCAATGTTTTCCTTAAAGTCAAGTTCCGCTCATTTTAAACTTTCAAATAAATAATAATGTAGGTATTTACAATAAATATTTAGCGTTTCTCAAATATCCTGTTTCTATAATAATTTTCAAAAGAAAATTATTGTAGAGGCAGGCAAATTAAGAATTCCCACAGATTTCCCAGGTGACCTGGAAAAATTTAAATGACAAAACCCTTAAGTACTCTAAATCTCTGATGAAATAAGAAAATTATGCAAATATTTGTATCGCAGCAACTCAAATCATAACGACGGGGAAACGAGCATCGAAATGGCAACATTCTTAATCTGCACAAACAGATAATATTCAAAGCTTAACAAACTTACAAACTTTATTTACCAAGCAATTATCACCTTTAATGCTGAAACGGTAAGTTACAAGTCAACCGCATAATTTGAAAATGTTATGACCAATTAGAATGACCTCTGTTGGTCCGTGAGTTTTCATTTCTTTGGTCGGCCAAGTATTAATGTGTGCGGGGAGGGGTAGGTCAGCTCATTTTGGGCGTTCCGCTTCAAATAGACTTGAAAACAAAGCGCGGATTGTAAGAAAATCCCGCCCGGGACCCGTACCTAGCATTCGCTTTACCAAATTACTGAAATTTCATTCAGCCAGCGGACTCTAGGGGAGGTGGTGAACGAGGTCGGAAGAAAATTAACGATATTTGTAGATGTGGCAGTTTTTTTTACTCTTGTGAATTCTTATCTTACGTCACTGGTAGGTTTTTATGGTCCCATGCAGGATACAAGCTCCTTCTCATACAGAGAAGGAAAGAGTGTTGATCAAAATTCTTACTTTCTGGCGACTACAGAATATTTGGGTCAAGTTTCATCACGACTTCACCTTATATTGTGTATAGCGGGCCGGTGAACACTGCTCCACGTCCAACCATTGACCGTATGTGACTATTATGATGTAGCTTTGTAATAATAAATAGCAATTTCGGACTCTTTCAAGTCCTCTACAAAACTGCTTATTATGATGTAGATTTTTTTATGACTATTATTTTGCAAGATAAAGATAGATAGATAGCTTTCTTAACTTCTTTTAAAACAGTAAGCTATATATTTTTTCGCGTATGTTTCTTTCGGGGTAATTCACAGCCTTCTCAGCTTAAATCAACAGGAGTAAAACATACCACATCCATGCACGCACTAGTTATTTACCATCGAAGTATTTTGTGTTGGAATTTACCCAGTTTTATAAAACCAAAGCGGGCGAAATAAGCTTAGCGGTGGATCGTGTAGCGAGCGCTGAGTGCCCGGCTACTTAGCGGCTGCGGACCGGACTGTGTACTCTCTGTTCTCTATGTACTCTACGTACTCTGTGTACTCTATGACTGCACTGTGTACTCTATACTGTGTACTTTGGTGCAGCTGAGAAAAATTTGGAAAATTAGATCGGGGTTTAGGGATTAGTCGGTAGGAGATGTGGCAGAGGAAGTTGAGATGGGAGTTTGGGAGCGGTGTTGTGTGCTGAAGAGGGTATATGAAAAGTTTTGCATTTTAAATAATAGTGAACCAAGTAGATTGGAAAATATGTTAGTTTTTTACCCTACTGCAAAGAAGAGTTATGTTGTTTTTGTGAACGCACCATTTAAATGTTGTAGGTCTCTTTAAAATTTTAAAAGAAGACTCACAACCTTTTTCGTTTTTTTTTTGGGTTTTTACAACATTGCCACACACTAGGCATTTCTCCTGTATTGTGAGTGCGTTTACAAACATTTAAACTTACATACACAAACAGCGAGACCCGGAACAACTAGTTGTAGTATACAGGTATTTGTTCCGTGCAGGAATCGAACCCGCGACATGCAGCAGTCAATCGCTTAACCACTGCGTCAACCGTGCCGTCAAGATCAACAATCATCTGACATCCTTTCGAAATGAAAACACGCACACACACACATTTACATTTTTACGTACTCGTAATCATTGTAATAAGCTATAAATAAACATATTTTTTTATTATTTGCCATCCCAGTAAAAACAGTATCTCATACTCGTATTTTGGAATTCTGACATCGTAAATCATGGTGGGTAACGAAATTTTAACAAAAAAGTATTTTGAAAGTGTAAAAAATTTCGACACATTTAGATCTAAATTCCGATACCTACAATTTTATACCTAAATTCCTAACCAATATACAGGATGCGTATAGAAATATACAAAACATTTTTTCTGAAACATTTTAAATCATTTTATCGAACTCCGAAAACATATTTCAATTTCGTTTCCGCCCATATTCCCTGCTATATTAAAACACTGGCTATAAAAAGCTAAGTCCATTGAAAATTCGAAACAGTACAAAGGGAATCAATGATTGAAGAATAAATAAAATACGACTGGACAGTGGGCGCGTCCATTACTATTGGCGCAAAAAATACGGAACGAAATTTTATTGGATTTTTTTCGATGAAATTTCAAACTTGTAAATGATAGGATTTTTGTAGTTCTATTTTTATTTTGTTTAGCCTACCAATATCGTTAAAAAGAGTGGAATTTATTACTTTTTATTCTGATTGGATTCCAATATTGTTTATGAATAAATTGCTAAACTTAGTATTTGATTTTGTTTATTGTGTCGTCAGTACATGAAATTTCGAAAATTGTTATTTTTTTGTGTCTTTTCGATACGTATTTCAGGTACTGTCACAATTTTAAGAACTAACAACGTTAAAAATTGTATTTAAACAGTAGGCATTGATATCAGAGTTTCTTGGTTTTAAGAAAACAACATGTTTGTTCATAGTTCAGGTAGAATTCAATTATTATATTCTACCTCTAATTTAAGGCCCTACATTGTAAATATTTATATGAATTAACCGACTGCCTCGTTGGTCGAGTGGTTGCAAGAGATACTCCTCAGCATGAGGTCCTGGGTCCGATTCCCGGGTCGGGCAAAGTGTTATTGAGATTTCCATCTGTAATTTTTCAGTGACAGCCGGGAGATTTGTGCCCGGTTGATGACAATAAGCTCGCCCCCTATTACATGGGACTTCAACGTAAGTACCAAAATGTGGGGGTGTACTATCACCTCTAACTCTGCTCTAAAAAATCTGCTGTTCCTTAAATTTTGACCGCGTAGGTATTGCACTTTTCTATGAAACAGCAGGTTTTTTTTTCAAATAACCGACGAAAAAATTCAACGCTCGTTCAGAATCATGTACTGAATCCATGTTAAAGAATTTCGCGTCGATGTCCCTGCCACCCTGTATATCATCCATCATCACTTTCAGTCAGCACATCATTGCAACAATGAATAATAAGACAATTAAATCACCGACCCGTAACCGGTGATTAACCTTTACGCAAATTGACCGTTAATCCGTAATTCAATGGCGGAGATTACGGACATTGACTGGCTGTGCAAATTTGTAAATCTAATTCCAAGTTAATCTTGATCTAATACCGATAATTGACTTAGCAAGGTAGTCGATTAGTTAACTATAGTTAATTACAAACTATAGGTATGTTTATTTGTTGTACTTGAGATACTAACTTAAGGCTATAAAATAAATCTTGTTTAACAAAAGTGGCTTCTCTATTTTGGCAGTAAAATCAGCAATGTGATTATAAGTAATGATTTAGTAATTTGTCCATAAAGTGTCTGCTACATGGTTGCCAACGGCGTCCCCGACAGAGGTGACCTTGGTTGACGACTGGCAAAGTTGTTTCAACGATAGGTCGTAAATCCTCAAGGTCACCTCTGTTGGGACGCGGTTGGTGACCGTGTAGCAGATGTTTAAAGGTGACTAAATATTACGTCAGTTAATGTCAATATTTTTTTATTTTTGTACAAAAATTGTATCTTTAACACTGAAGTCAATTAATCATAGTCACTGCGCCAGTCAAACTATCCTTCTTTCTTTCTTTTTGTGTGGTTAGTGATTAACCTGGTGTCAAAGTTTTTAATATCTCTCAGGCATGCCGGTTTCCTCACGACGTTTGTCTTCACCGTTTTTGAAGCAAAGTGATAAACGTGGTGTCAAACTATCATCAAACTCACTTGAACAACTCACTCACATTTTTCACTTGATTTATAAAAGTGAGTTGCCCTAGTAACGGCACACACTGTTCCAAATCTAGCGTAAGTGTGGAAAAAAGATTAAAAAATACACTGGCACTGTCCCGCATAGATGCTCTTTTCGAATCTGAATAGAAAATACGGAAACATTTTGGCGCGGGACAAAAAATGCACCTCCCTTTTATGGAGTGCGGTCGAGTAAATTATTTAGACTGTTGCAACGAGTGCTGGTTTTTTCTTTTGTATGATTTGTCGTAGTTAGTAGGAATAACCTTTTCTTTGAGTTAAGCTAGGTTTTAAGCTATTGCATAGCTTCTATCGCGGGCCTTGAGCGTGGAGACCTAATCCAGAAATTCCGTAACGAAAATACCTAAACCTAAGGAGAGTGTTTTGTATTGAAAATTATGTTTAACTGCTTGACAACAAAGTTCAAATTTACTTAGACGAATGATCTATCGAGAGTGTTGTATTGAAAATAATGTTTAACTGTTTGACAGCAAAGTTCAAAACTTAGACGAATGATCCTTGACTATTAATAGTTAAATTAAAACCTTTTTATTAGTTTGATGTTCCCATTACGTTGTGTCAAGTTTTAAACACTATAAATCTGAATAACAGTTCCTGTCAATGTCACCATTGCTATTTCTTGTATTCGGGTTAATATTTTACAATTGCATAAGTTGATAAAAAATGCTATACAATAGCTTTACCGCGGCAGTCCCCGAGTGCCACACTTTTTTTTTTAGTTCTGTATTGAGTGTGATGAAGAGATGACACAATACAGGATGATTTTTATCCTAACTAAATCTAAATAGACATTTTTTCGTGGTGCTACGTCGCTTTACAAAAAATCCGCAAAGTGCGTGTCGGACCATGCGCAGTGGAGTGTGATGAATAATTATGAGTGTTATTAATGATTTACGCATGCACAGTATTGATTTTACCGACCGCAAACATAAGTTTGTATTTCATAGTGTTTCACGAAAAAAACTATAAAACCTTCTTTGCAATTTTCATCGATATAGTGCCAATAGTTTCCGTGTAATGGCTCCTTCCGAACGGACGATCGGACAGACGGACATGATGAAATTATAATTCTGTTATAGCTAATTGGATTCAGAACCCTAAAAAAGGCCCTTTATTAAACAAAACCTCCTAAAAAACGTTAGTCCTTTTTTTTCAATTTTATTTGTGAAGCAAAGAATTTTACGAAAACAAATTAGGAATTCTCCTAACTGAAAAAAACATCCATTAGACATTTCACTAAATAAACAAACATCTTTCCCCGAACTAAAAAGGTCGCTACTCGCTACACCTTCACGAAATAAATAAACTAAATAATTTCCTCCGATAAACACGGGGTATTGGAGACGAATTTATATTAGTTTGAAAACAATTTACTTCGGGCTTGCACCTTGGAAAAAGTCTAAACAAATCGCGGCAGACTCTGAACTATCGCGCAGACGCCTTTTCGTGTTAAGGGGCACAGGAATAGAGGAATTTTTATTTGTAAAAAATCTAAACTTATTATACAGGATGAAATTGAATTCATGGACATCCTCTTAAGGCGTCTTTGTACTCATCATTATGAACAAGTTTCACTATGGGACCAACACTGAAATCGTAGAAAAAAATCTGTGGTTTATGTTCGCATAGCTTGTCAAAATTGTAGGGAACAGGAGATTTTTTTTTCAACGAGTTCAGTTACGCCTTAAGAGGATGCCTATGAATTTAATTTCACCTGTATAATAATATAATAAAGCAGTTTGCAGTTGGCAGTTTGTTTTTTTGTTTGGATCTCTGGAACTACTAAAAAAATCTTTTTAATTGCTGACTCTGTTTTTTGAGTGTATGACATTGATTCTCGCTGAGATGAGAGTTTTCCAAGAAGCTACTAGAATTGGCCTGCTGTTAACTAACCTCACTAACAGAATAATAATGTCTATATGTCTTACCTATCGGGTTCACGCCAATAGTAAGTCGCGTTAGGAATCACACTGACGATCTCGCTGCCAAACGCATTACCGTAAGCCTTTTGCTTTTTCAAGTTTTTGATGATACACATCTTTTCTCTTGCTTTCCTCTCGGTTTCCTGCTATTTGTGGGAGTGATTTAATTGAAGGAAATGAGGAAGTAAGCCGGGGAAGCGCGCGCTATTTCATTAAACCAATGACCGCGCGCAGTGCTAGAGTTGGCTACCAGAAACGACCTTGATGAGGGGCGGGCCCCTTAATGTTACTTATTACCAAGGTGAGACGACAACAATTAACATTGCCATATGAAATACACATTTTTGAAAAAAAAATATTCCATGAGGTTCCGGTAGACCTTACTACAAGGCTCGCACGTTTTTTTTTAAATGGTTTTTTTATCTATTTGAACCGGCGGTATCCCCAACTTATGTGCCAGTATCACGAACCTCCTCCGATACCTGTAGTTGACAGTTTCGTTTCGCCTGAAACTTTTCTTTGTTAACCCGGTGTGGCGAAGTTGTGTCGTTAGTTCGTCCTGAACTTCTGAGATACTTCGATATTGGCCCAGCCTGGCCCAGCATGGCCCAGCCAACCTTGTGTACTCTAACTTAAGTAAATGTGAAGTTGTGGAAGTTTTTCAGGCGATGTTATGTGAAACTTTTAAGTTATAACTGTCATGGAAATGTTTTAGAAGTTCTTACATACATACAAACAAATAAATAAAATTAAAGTGTCTGTTTCTAATGTCAAAATACCAGCGTTTTTACTAAATGCATATTAAAGATATCGATATAAATTAAAAGAATCTATTATTAAGTCAACGTTATAACAGTGTAAACGAATATTTAAATGATAAATCCCTGAAACTCATACAAAATACAGAAAACTTTTTTTTTCTGTTTGTTTCGGTTTATCTCCGAAACGGCTGAACCGATTTTGACAGGACTTTCACTAGCAGATAGCTGATGTTTTATAGAGTAACTTAGGCTATATTTTAGAAAAAGAATTAGTGTCCACGCAGGCGTAGCCGCGGGCATCAGCTAGTTTGGGATAAATTCGTTTCTTGCGATGTTGTGTTAAGTTAGAGATTAGGAAAAACATTGTAAGATTTTCAATAATAATGTGGATTTTGTGTTAATTAGCAACAATGTGAAATAACTGTAGTAGTGGCTATAGACGCTTTTGTCACACCTAAACTGAAAAGGCTGTGATTGCTAGACCGTAATGATTCGGTACGGTTATCAATTTGTACTTTTATATGAAATGGCATAGTTTCTAACTCTTAGTACTTTTAGAACTACCGTCACCACTAAGCATAATTGCAGTATGTTAATTAGTAGTAATTAAAACTGAAATAGAATACAATACGCTGTAACAGGGATCACCAATATTATTGAATGTTCGATTTATTAACCATTCGATATTATGAACGTTCGAGTATTTAGACGTTCGAGTGGTCGATCAATTGGCATTCGATTTGGCATAGTACACCCTAGTTAAATTGGGGGTCCGTTTTTCAAAATAATATGCCTGTCGTGGTCCGATTGATAAACTAACAAAAAAATATTAGTATTTTAATTTTTGATTAATGTTTTAATTGTTTCTAGTATTTACTTACGGTCCGCACAAAATATGTCAGCGCGATCTGCCGTTTTGTGACTTTTGATGTACACCACACAAATTACAGATAAGACTATAGAAATTACAATTATACTATACTATACAATACAATACACAATTATAATGACGATACATCAATCAATCAAACAATCAATCCTTATTCGTGAAAATAGGTATTACAATATTATAAATTCTTATGTATCCATTTTCGTCGACTACATACTACCTATGCTGTTCTCACCTAAGAACTAACCAATCACACGCAGCTTCAACAAGTCTGTTACAATGTCCTGACAACGTATACAGCCTAATATCAAGTTAAGACATTACCTAATATTATTATAGATGCATTAAATACAGTAATGTGCTTGAAATGGATATTCAGTAAGCTGGAAAGCGATCGCACGTTGAATTCAGATTCCCTATTAACATTAACAAGCCTTGCAAATGCCTAAGGGTGGGGTCTCAGTGGCGGCGGGAAGCGGGACGGACTCGCTTTCATAAAACTACGGGCGGAACTTGGACAAGGTCCATCGTTCAAGACGCTACTGAAAAGTAACGTGTCACATACTAAAATCACCAATGAGTAGCTAAAATGTCACAGGAATTGTATTTTAATAATGGCACGTACACACGCAACCAATCACTAACTAGTTAATAACTCGGTAGTAAGTCGCGTCGTGTACGGACTATTAATGAAATATGTAGGAGGAAAGAAATGTCACAGTACTAGGCTGTGACATTTTTTTTGAGTAGCGTCGTGAACGATGGGCCTTAAACCAACATGGGACAGAGATGGTTGACGTTAAGAAAATATTTAAGTATTAAGATGAATTGATGATAATATAAATTGTGTTCGAGTCATGTCAAATATAATATTTTCATTGTCTCAGTATTGTAGTAAATTCACTGTCTACCTACCTGTTGCAGTGATTAAAAGAGAAAGCTCCCGTACCCTAATTACGTAATACACAATCAATCAGAATCTGAATCGCTTTGAAACAGATTGCTAATCCATTGCTTCGAATGTTCGAAAATACATTCTGCTCAGCAACGTAAATAACGAAATGAATGTTGTTGAACTGTCAAAATGAAAGATTAATCGGAATCGTTTACGAAAATGTGTTGCGTAATTAGATAGCAGATTAGATGTCAGGTTTTAAAAGAATAGGAAATGCGTTCGAAGGCGATTTTAAAACCTATCGTCCACCTAGAGTAGATAATATTTTTTGTTTTATGGGCACATAAAATGCGTACAAACAAAGTGAAGCCCTGACTGCTGCGCTAAGTAAAAACATCTGGTTTAAAGGAGCCAGTGTCTTCTCCCAATCAGATAGTTGTAGTAAGCAGCTTTATAAAAATTGGTTGCAGGCGAAAAAATGCATGGTCTTATATGCTGCAAACTACTAGTTACTACTATTATGCTAAAAACCTTAGCTCATTTCTCGCTGTCACTGTGACCCGACCCTTCTACTAGTCATAGTTGATACGAGCGCAGCGTATAGCGTAAACTGAATTATATAATTGTACCGATGTCCGGCTCCACGACTACACGTACTGAGCTAGCTCTTAAACTATCATGTTATTATATACGTAGATGATATTGTTTGTGTTCCTTTGAACACTGTGGCAAGTTTTGTTTGTGATTATATTAGTTGATTTTGAGATATAAATCGATTATTTTGTTATACAATGTACTGACAACTCTACTGTTCTGTTAATTATCTGATTGACTCAAAGGCTTCGGATGACGTGGGAATAAAATCAAGTATAAGTAGCTACAAAACGGATCTTAAACATATAAAAGCTAGAAAATAATCGAGAAATTCTGAGTTTTATGTCTGTATCATTGGTTGGTGCGAATAAAAATATTAAAAGAATCATCATAATCAGCCTTTTAATGTTCCCACTGCTGGGACACAGGCCTCCTCTCTGTGAAAAGGAGTGGGCTGTAACCTACCACGCGGGCACAGTGCGGATTGGTAGATGTCCCATGTCTTCGAATTTTTCGTTTTAAGACATACCGGTTTGCTCACAATGTTTTCCATCACCATTTCGAGAGCAGTGGTGATAAAATTATTTACACGAAGTAAAGCGCCTGCTTGGGTTCAAATCCACGACCTATAACTCGTAAGTCGGGGCCGTTACCACTCGGCCACTGCTCAAAAGGATACTATGCCAAAATCAGGTTTACAACTAGTTATTATAGTCACTCCCCCAGACTGACCACAACACTCCTCACCCTTAAAAAACTAATAAAAATGACGAATGGCCAAAAAGAATACCGAACCAACAAAAAATCAAATAATCGCCACTCAGCCCTCACCCTTATTTCCAATTTGAGTCCGCACATATCATAATTATCCGATATAATGTGACAAAAATAAAATTAAACGTGTACTCGTGGAGCTAATAGGGCATTACAGACCTATATTATTTGGCTGTGTTGCTTTATTAAGCTGGTGACGTATTCAGAAAGTAAATTAACCAATTTGTACGTATAATTGTTTCATTTGGGATTTTATTAAAAATATTCTGTTATTCGGCTGTTTGTTTTGGGTAATCTGACATGGGACATGTGTAGGGAATTAAGCGGTGGTTTATAACATTCAACATATTATGTTAATACTAAATACCCATGTTTCATTTTAGCAAATACAGTTTGAGTTTTGATTATTTTCCTAGAGTGCAAAATATATTTATTTAGGGGAATTCAGACAGATTCCTGATCGCAGTTTATTTACTGCATTAAAATGTATGGGCGGCTAATGTCAATGGCATGTATTTAATCGGACCTCTAAAATAGATCCTATTTTGGGGTCCCAAAAATACCAAATAGCCAAGTAACTGCCGCCAACTAGGATGTAGCGCTCGCTGCCGCTATACCAATTGCTTCGCTCGTTCGGCTCGCTCGCGGTCAAATATTTTCCCCATCATTATACAGTATGTTAACTAACAGAGGGCGTTCCCGTTAACCCGCAATAGTATAGCTGGACGCTAGAAAAAAAATTAAAAGTGAAAAAAAAAAAAAGTTTTTTTTTTTTTTTTTTAATAAATATTTTTTTTTAATTGATACGTAAATGTAAGGCCGCTTGCCCATTGGTCGGTATTTTACCGCGCAGTACTGTACAGTACTGCGCGGTACTGCTTATGTTTGCTCACTGGTCGGTAAGCACTCTGTACCGAATCGGTACTGCACACAAATATAGATATACCTAGATAGCGCAAGAGCATCTACTTCGCGTGCCCGAACGTGGCTTAGTGTGTCTCATTTTATATAATATAGTCTATGGTCTGCGCCTGTCCGCCGCGCTAGTCGGACATAAATAATAAAATAGAAAATGCCTATATTCGTAATACTTTACAGCTTTTTACTAGGAACGGTTGATGTGACGTTGAGTGTTAATAGGTTATGACTATCGAAACAAGTGATACTATCGTATTTCGCTTCAGTTTCATGGTATAGGCGCTTTGATCATTTTTTTTAAATGCCACGCATGGTAATCATACAGATTGTGATACTTGCCTTATCTAGGTATTATTATATATCTATATCTGTGTACTGCACTGCTTTCATCTAGAATTCCAAATTCAAATTAATTCAATTAGTACGAGAGCGCATGACCAACATTTTTGCCTTATCGTTTTACGAACAAAATCGTATAAAAACGATAGATTTGGTTATTCTTAAATTCAAAAATCCTATTTTCAGAAATTTTCCACGTCACATCTTCTGACCTGACCGCATTTTTAAATATGTCGCTAATTCTTTTTTGTCATGTTTAAAAATGATAGATTTTACATAAGTACCGAAAACACCATTTTCAGAAACCAGTAGCTTCGAGTACGTACCCAAGAGACCATTTGAGAAAATTAAATATGAGGCAAACAATAAAACCCGTATTCAATCCATCTGAAAATGTTTTCTGGTGAACATTGGTCAGTTGATTCGAATACGTCATTTTTGGAAATGTGCTCAGGCCACATTTGACACGCAAAGTGACGCAAATGAAATATCTGAAAACAAACTTTTTAGTAATCAAATTACGAAATCTTTGTATATTTTTATTATCAGACATATTGTGATGAAACCGTCTGCCAATTTTTTTGACATAGCAGAAATAGGCTCCCATAAAACTGTAACGTTTCTGACCGGTACTGTACTGCCCACCGAGTCGGGTTCAGAATCATCAAAACGTAAAGATTTTTTTACAATTATTCCAGTAAAACGATGTGACATGGTTTTGGTCATGGGCTCTCGTACTATATAATTCACTTGTTTTTTGTTTTTCCCCAGTTTGAATGAATTATCTCTAAATTTCCCTAAAAATCTTCAAATTTCCTTGGTTTAGGGAGCATGATTATAAATAATAAGGTAATGGCACAATTAACATGGTAAATTTGATGAATTGCATTCATTATGAGTTTGAGTTGAGGGAATAAATCGGTGGTGGAATAAATCGAATCCTTTAAGGGCCTACCTTGAAAATAAATATTAGTTTGACGGGTGTGGCTTATTTCCCCCGCACGCGGGGAGTGGCGGTTCCATCTTTAGTGGTCGGCTGCCACGTCACTGATACAAACTTATCTGAACCAGTGACCAAAAGTTGAACTAACGAAATCGCAGACCGGAATTTCAAATATTACTTATTTAGCATGAATTAGCATTATTCTTGTCACTACCGCACAACTGTCAAACTAAAAGTGCAAGATAAAGACGGAAACATTTACCTATGAAAATAGTGCGTGTTGAGTACGGAACGTTAGTTTATCTCGGTCTATGAAACTTTTGCACATAGCGAGGTATGGAGGATACAAATAATACAAAATATTTAATTATCAACTAAAATATTTATTAATTATAGTTATACAACATGAAATTAAAAATTGTTAATTAATATTCTGTATTATTTATATAAAAACCGGCACGGCATGCACAATGAAGGGTTCCGTAGTTGGGATAAATTTATCCTTATTTAATTTATAACTTTTTACTGCTTCTGTAGCAAATTATAATTTACTAGCTTTTACCCGCGGCTTCGCCCTCGTGGATGTCGCAAAATATTCCACGGGAACGTACCACCGAGATTACATACCTAAAAGCCGAGGAGGTCTTAGACTCCTACCTACCGCTGCGCCCGCGTTCGCGTCAACGATATAATTATTTTGCTACGCGTAATTTTGAATCTGCGATATCTTTTAAACTATTCATTTAAATGATATGATGTCAAGGCATATTTTAATCTAAACTAAATGTGTCGTCCGCGAATGTAATAATCTTGCCGTTTGTAAGGTTTAACTGGCACAGGTCATTGATGAAAATTAAAAAGAGGGTAGGCCCTAAAATACTCCCCTGGGGAATTCCGATATTGACTTCACAGTCATCACTCAACCATTCATCGACAACGACACGTTGAACTCTGCCCTTCAGGTAGCTTTCGAACAATTTTAGCTGTACAAACAATTTTTTTTTTTTTACGTTGATGCAATCCTGGAAAATGTATAATTTTTAAATATTATTTGAAGAGTTCAATAAGTAGCTGCACCAAGGCTGCGCTGACGTTCATTTTCGGGGTCTGGATCTCAAACTCAACTCAAACCATTTATTTCAAATAAACCATATTTATTTATTTATTGGTCTATCTACAATTGTTACACTATTCAGACAATTGCAAACACAAGCCAAAATACAAGCCAAGTGCACAATATTAAGCGATAGACACTGCATGCAAAAACATTATAGAAGACAAAAAAAAAAAAACAATATTATAAGTACAGAAATGACACATAATTGTTACACAATTCTATAAAAAAATATAACAAGATAGTAATTTACAATAGTTGGGGTATTGAGTACAAAGTTACATAGTTTGGTGAACCTGGCGCTTGAATTTTTGAAGTGAAGTGCAGGCACGTATCCAGACTTTTGGTTCGGGGGGGGACAAACATTGAAACAACCATGTGAACTGTGTGAAAATCGCTGTAATCACTGTACTATAATTTTCACTGTACTATACTATAATTATATAAGTATTTTTCTGTTTCCGCTGGCAGCCATTACGTCTAGTACCATATCAGGATCTGGCGCCAAAGCGGAATGAATAGACAATAGAGCGAGACCAGTAAGCCTCTCGCCCGCCATTCTATTCCTTAGGAAGGATTTTATTCTCTTTAGGCATGAAAATAACCGCTCCACAGATGCCGTTGAAACCGGAAGGGTGGCCAGAATATGATTGTATTAGCCTGTTAATGGTAGGAAAGAAAACTTTGTCACACGTGTCTAAAATTTCCATAATTTCGACTGGTTTCTTATCTGTGTTTTTCCACTTGGCACACCACATACTGTACTCTGCTTTTATTAGTGATTCTCCAACACTTTCTTCCCAATAAATTTTCATATTTTCTAATTCACTTATTTTCCTCTCGTCCACATTTTTCGGAAGAATAATTTCTAAAGAAGAAAGCAGCTCTCTTTGATTCGCAAATCTATCATTCATGCCAGATATCAAATCGTCCAAGCACGGTATAAAAATAGTTCTTCTGAAGTATTCTTCAGCAGTATCGCTGGGAGGGTTGCTTCGTGCAGTTTGGTGGGCAGTAACTCGAGGACGCTGAATTTCTATTTGCAAGACATCTTCCGCTATTTTGCAGCATGCGTTATATATTTCTGAGAATACCGGGTTAACATCGTCACGTATCTCTTTTAGTTTTCCGATAATGTCATCGGAAAATTTCATAGCAGAGGCCAGGTCGTGTGTAGGGTTCTGCAAATATGCTGACAGTGGGAGAGTATAACTGAAAAATCTTTCACAGGTTTTTAGAGAAATCAAGAAACTACTCTTTTCCATCGCAGCTATGAGTGTAGAGGCAGTTTGGGCGACAGTTCTGTTTGTGTAGGATAGTTCTCTTAATGTAATGACAATAGGTTCGAGGGGTTCGAGTATTTCACCAAATACATTTATAGAGTCGTGACGTTCTATAAATCTAGTGTCACACATGCCGACCAGTCTTTTTTTCTTACTTTCTGGTGTGAGCTTTTTCACATTTTCCTTGAACTGTTTCCCGGCCATTGCATTGTTGCGAAGTAAATTGCAGACTTCCTTCACAACGCCTATTGAATTTCTCACCTCGGGAACTGAAAGAGCTTTTGAAAGAACTAGGTTCAGACGATGTGCTGAGTAATGTACGTATGTGGCCTTAGGAAATTCTTTTCTGATTCTCGTCTGCACACCACTGATGTGTCCTCCCATGGTAGCAGCTCCGTCATACCCCTGACCAACTAGTTTATCGAGATTCAAACCAATCTCATGACATTTCTTTAAAATTTCTGCACTTATATTTTCGGCACTTAGGTCGTGTATTTCAATGAAACTGAGAAAGTCCTCCCTCAAAATACCTTTATAAACGTATCTCGCACATAAAGACAATTGCTCAGTTCCACTCACATCTAAAGTTTCATCGCCAAGAATCGCGAAACACTCTGAACTATTTATTTGTGTCACAACTTTTTTCTGAATTATCTTTCCGCAAGTATCTATTATTTCATTTTGAATAATAGGGCTAAAATACGTTGCATTTTTAGGGGTTGTAATGATATGATCTTTCAGGATATTATCATAGCTTGCTCGGTATCGTAGCAGAGCCCTGAATTTTCCATCTTTACTAAGTGGCTTTTCTAAAGTCAATGGTCCACTGTCTTTGTCTCCACGAAGCGGCAACTCTTGCTCTCCACAGAAGATGATAGTTGCGATTATAGGTTTTAGTGCTGTTTTATTTCTTTCCTTTTCTTTGAGCCTTTGATCATTAAGCAGCGATGCAACGTCTATAGCTGCTGAATCCATTACGCGTAAGAAATTTTCTGCGCATAACTTAGAAAACTGGTGATATTTAGCAGCAGAATGTTCGCGAAATCTCTCTGTTGCATCTTTCCAATTATCAAATGGTTTGCTGACAAAACTTCCAAGTGTTTGGTGGGAACCTTTTCCAGCGGTGCCTGATGAAAAGACAACGCAATATTTGCAGAACACACCATTCCTCCTCGGCGAATATGTTAACCATTCCCATGATCCCATCCATTCTCTTCGAAATCTAAGTTTCCTCTTTCCAAAGCTACTAGCCGGAAACGAAAATGACGCATCTGGGACAAACGGCTGTGTAATAATATTTTTTTTCTGTTCATCTGTGAGAACAAGAGGAGGATACTGTGTGTTATATATGGCATTAGAAACCACGCCGATATCAGGAAAAGTTTCACTTATAATCATTGTATCTAAACTGCACGTTTTTGAAGTTGAACATTCTCGTTCATCTCTACATCTTCCAGCCGGTTCGGCTAAAATCACATTTTTTTCAGTAAATTTTGACGAAGTTGTTTCTAGTTGTCTACTATCAACAGCAGAAGCCATGCTTGGAGTAGTTTTTTCCTCGCTAGTAGTAACAATTTTTTTTGCCACTGGCTTGAAAAAGTTGTCAATTCTCTTCATTTTAGCAGCAGCAATTTATATACGTTCAAACAAGCACAAATCAAGAAGCACTCACATTTCACACATTACTTTACTTTATTTAAGTAATCTGTGATGGATAGGGCGAACGGTCCAACAAATTATGACGTCTGCAGGTCCAAAATTGTCCAACACTATCTCACGTACGTAACGGACTGGCGATTTGGCGAATCCAATGAAAACAGTGGTTTTGAAGTTTTTTTCCTTTATTTCACGGCACGGGCAAAGTATCAGGTGAACCAAGTCGGAAGGAATTTACTCTACTCTCTATGAAACTGAAACCAATATCAAAATAAACTGGTCTATTGCACTATACTGTCACTATTGCAGAGGTATTTCACTTTTCTTCTCGCTTGTCGCTCTCGATTCTCACTTGAATCGCTCTCGAAATAAACTGACATGCAGGTTCCCGGACTCCCGCCCCCGCCGTATTTATACTACATTTTCGTATTCTGGAACACTGTGGAATATTGCGCCATCTACTACCTGGTAGCAGAAAGTTATGGAAGCTTCTCGATATTTCGCTACTCAACGCGACGATCTTTCTACTATTAGTTTTTCTACTCGACGATAGATGTCTTTCATTACTGTTTTCGTTCTCGGTTTCTCTCTAAATAGGTTAGATGGCACTACTAGTAACGTTGCTTACATAATCAGATCAAGATCTATCTATTTTTATTTTACCTACTTATTGAAAGAACACGCAAGCGAATAAATAAACAGATGGCTTAAAACGTTTTTTTTTTTCAGTCAGATTTCGGGGGGGGATAAATCCCAACTATCCCCCCCTCTGTATACGTGCCTGGTGAAGTGCAACAAATATCGATCCCTTCATCACAATTATTCAGAAGTCTACAAAGTCTTGGGACCGGGGAGTTAGATCCTGAAACAGTTTTGCTAGAAAATGATTATGCTTTTTTATATACATCTCCATACATTTTTTTCAAGCAAGTCAATCAATCTTCCTAGCCTTTTTCCCAACTCTCTTGGGGTCGGCTTCCAGTCTTACCGGTTGCAGCTGAATACCAGTACTTATATTACATGGAGCGACTGCCTATCTGACCTCCAAAACCCAGTAACTGGGTAATACGATACCCCTTGGTAAGACTGGTGTCAGACTTTCGGGCTTCTGACGACTCGTAACGACTGTCAAAGATCCACAAATGACAGCCGGGACCAACGGCTTAACGTGCTTTCCGAGGCCCGGAGGAGTCTCGGTATGTGAAGATGGTCACCCATCCACTGACCAACCCTGGCAAGCGTAGCTTAACCTGATAGATCGACCCGTGCGGCTTGTTATTACTTAGCCACGAGCTCCTCCAGATTTCCTCGAGATTTTTTTCAAGCAAGTGCTATAAAGTAAATGAAAAGGTTTATTGTAAAACTGAAATAGCATTAAATTGATCATTATACGATACCTAAACCCATTTCTGCCGAAAAATGAAAAAAATTACTAAGTTGATCCCTAAGTCTATGAAGATCGATTTTCAGCCCACTGTGCGTCCTGAAGCCGCTCTGACGTAGATTACAAATGACTGCGCAGTAGTCAATCTGCCTTATTATAAAACAGTAGCGCGCATACCGGCACGCATGCGCAACCTAACTTCAGAACGACAGTATTATTTGGCATTAACACAATTTTGAAGTACCTTTTTGTAACATCAATAGTAATACGTTTTATCCTGTTTCTTTATAATTACTAAAAATAAAACAGACAATATGTTCTAGAAAATTTTGTGCTTACCCAGTATTACTTTGCAATGATAGGATATATTGTTTCCAGTTGTACAAATTGATGAGTGAAGGTCCGACTCCGATTCGTTATCATCATGAATTTCTATTGATTCCCTGTAAAATGAGCTTATTGTTACGAATGGATTGGATGGGAATTGGGCATCTATCAACAATAGAACAATCCCACAACAAAAGTAGCTCATGAGCCCATTAGATATTGTAAGTATGTATATAGAAACAATTATTGTTTACTTACCTTTTACACTGGGATCATGTGCTGAGCCCTCGCCCTCATGTGTTCCAAATGTTGTATTTTGCTTTGGTTTTCCTTCCCATATTTAATAAATAATTTATATATATGACGTCACAAATAGCCAAAAATAATTGTTATTTTGTTCACAGTCACGTAAATTTATTCTATTATACGCAGTTTATATGCCTATTCGACACTAATTTTACTTTAAAATAATTTTAATCAGCTGAACTCGATTTTTCCTGTAAATATAATTATTCAAATTACGTACATCTGACAGCACCGATCTGGAAAAAAATGACATAGATTCGTCGTCGAAGAGCTCCACCGAGCGACTGATTTATGAACGAACGAAAGTGATGACAATACTTTTTATAGGCGAAAGAAGAGATGACGATACTGTGTGTTCGGTCGGAATAAAACAACATATGTGCCAAAACCAAATGCCGTCTTTTATAAATTAAAAGTATTATTAAAACTAAAACTGCTTTGCTTAAAACTTGATATGATTACTATCTATGTTATAAAGTAAATTCCATTAAATAACTCATAAGCGATACGCTTTGATACTCAAAAAAACATAAAAATAGATGAAATTTTGCAATTTTTTTGTATCGAGAAAATTTCATTGTATCGTGTATTCCTTTTGCAGGATACTAGACCATATAGTCAAAAAACATACACCGAAATATTGAATCCCTATTCCTTAAACCTAATATGGTACACGAAAAAGAAAAAGACCCCGTTTTTCAATATATCACCTTAATAAATCGGTGGTGCCATAGAGTCAAGTCATATATTGGGTGCTGCCTACTATAAACAATAAGGTTACCAACTTAAATTCATATTAACCCCAAAATTCCCCAAATCCCTGTCAAAATAAAATATCCCTAAACCAAACTTAGTATTGGTATTTTTTCCTTAAAACAGGGAGAAATCCCTAAAAGTGGAAACACTGCGCGGTAAGCATCCAGTACCGATGCAGTAAAATGCGTGACGTCACGCAGTACCGAAACGATATCGCCCCGCACACTTACCGACCAGTGGGCAAGCGGCCTAACTCTCTGTACACGCTCACTTCTCTTTCAACTTGGAAAGACAAGTGCGACAAGTACGCGTGTACAGAGTGTTTGTTTTACGTATGAAATTAATATTTTTCGTGGATATTTTATGATAAAAAAATAAAAAAAGTTTTATTTTTTCGAGTTTAATATTTTTTCTAGCATGTATGGACGCTATACTATTGCAGGTTAACGGGAACGCCCTCTGTTAGTTAACATAGGTACTGTATATTATACGAAATAACTTGGTGGCATACATCTTCTATTAATTTATAGTACCTCAAACTTTACTTTTCATGATACCCCAAACAACAAATTTTTCAATCAGATGAGCACCGGATCCATTTCACATTAGCCTCCAAATATTTACACCTGTAAAAAATTTTGGAACATTGCCTGCTACAAGAACCGCGGAAGATGCATGCCACCATACATTATCCACGTTGACCGGCTTATACGCGAGCTCGCCGGTAGAAGTGCGAAGTAACGTGCTTACATAAATTGTCACTGCGCATGATTTAACCAGTGTTAGCACCTAGGGTTCTCTACATTTTTATTTCTTCGCCCATTATCCTAGAGTCAGGTACAGTCGGGTAGAAAAGGTCTAGAGTTTTAAAATCTTAAATTATGTTCTAAATTAAGGTTAAGCCCAATCAAGCGAATGCTTATTCTATCCCCACTCTATCAAATGATTCAAACTCAAAACTCAAAGCATTTGTTTCAATTAAACCAATTACAGGCACTTTTGAATTGTCAAGGAGTCGGTCAGTCAGAAAGGTGAATCTAGTTGTGTATTTATGAGTAAACAGGGCCATATTCTGGTTCTATGATTGTTTAGTCAAGACTTGAAGAATTTATAAAAATTAAATTCATATATAGCATGAATTGCCAGGACGAGTAAGTTTTACAACATTTTATTACAAGAAAAATTTACGAAGATGAGTTAAATGGTTATGGTTATGTACTCGTTTTATATTCAGTAATTCTCTTAACTGTCTTATTTCAACTTCACACAATGCACGTTGAACAAAAATGGGAGTGCCAACTGATTCGTTGTCACAAAGACATACACGGCACAAGGCCTAGAAGGCAAGAGCTTTTTTGGGCTTGGATTTGACGTCAGATCTCAACTCCAGCTCAACCATCGAGTCAAAAGCACATACTGCAGTCAAGCCACTGGGCATTCTAAATAAGATGCGGCGATACCATCTGGATAGCTTTTTAAGTCTGTACAGAGCAAAAACCCTACTAATATTAAAACCTCTCTTTATTTTCCTACAAAAGTCGCCATTACCCCAAAATATCCTCGTGGCCGAAACACCGCTGTCCCTCACAGTACATTTACATACAGTTGCCATATATCGCGTCGCTTGGACATACATTACGGACGGTATAATTTGACGATAAGTAACGCTGTCCTGAACATAATCTACCGTCGAATCTGAATAACTACCCAAGAGTTTCGGTAACCACCGATTTATGTAATACTGTTTGTTTTCTTTGTGATGTTCTTATGGGGAATTTTTCCTGGATATCTTGGATTTGAAGCGGTTTTAGATTTGTTTGTTTTTCGGGTGCATAGCATAACATCACGTCTTGTTTCGCCGAAGGGTTGGGCAGAGGTGTACCCTATAGTAGTTACATCCACGTTTCGCAAGTTATGTTTAAGTTCCATGTTATAGGGGACAATATTCTGTTTCCATCAACAGGGCACAATTAGAGGCGTCTAATTTCAAAAGCCGCTAAAACGATTTTTTTTTAAACCCGTAAACAATAAAAAAACTTGTGACGCATTTCTGACTAAACAAACGCATTCATATCAGGTATTAAAATCATCGTTAAAGGATAGGAAAACAGAATGGAACATATCTATAGACAATACTATCTTGAATAAAAAGTTATAGACTAAAATAAAATCATTATAAAGTGATTTGAAACCAACACGTAGTTTTAGAGGGTTATGATTCTGACAAGTGACTTTTTTGCGGGTTTTGCAATGAACATTATAGAGGAATTTGAATTTCACCCATACCATTTTAGCGGGTTTTGTTTCCAAGCATAGGTTGAAGGCTCAATTTAATACTGTTGTAGAGGTTATGGTCGGAAATGAGTTGCTCACTTTGTAGAGAATTGAAAGAGCTTTCAGAAGACAACAAAAAGACAATTTTTTAAAAATATTGTTATAGCGGGTTTTGAAATTAGACGCCGTTCCAGATTCCGGGCTGCTACTGAAAAATCCCAGATTGAAAAACCCAATAACACTTTTCTCGACCTGGGAATCAAACCCAGAACCTCATGGTCAGTAGTAGAAATTTTCTTTTTTTCTTACTTTCTTTCTAGCGCTTGTGACGACTAGACCAACGACGCAGGCACCACTTTTGGGTACCCTTGACTACAAACAGATTCAATTACAAAGCTTCGCTAAATATTCCTGGTTATGAAAGGCAGCTATACGATCACTTACAGAGAGTTGATAGAAGTTCTTCTATCGGTCATTCGAAGGTTATCACATATTTAAGCAATTATATATTCCAGGTAGCCCATTTTACCATGTTACTCAGTAACTGGGTTGTCCACAACCCAGAGACCTCCAGGTCAGATAGGCAGTCGCTCCGTGTAAACTGGTATTCATCTGCATCCGGTTAGACTGGAAGTCAACCCCAACATGGTTGGGAAAAGGCTAGGTAGATTGATATTTCATGTAGCCCTATGCTTACGCTAAAGGTACCTGAATGTGTGGCATCCCTATCCAATATTGAACAGTAAACATAAAAAATAATTAATACATTTTTTCATTAAATACCAGAATCTGTATGGAAACAGAAAGTACACGTCTTAATTAACCAAAAACAAATCTTTTGAAGCAATAAAGTTGATTCATTAAACAATTTTAATTTGCAGTAATTCATCGCTGCCGGTCGAGGTCGCCGGCGCAAGTCATAAGCGATAGCGATCGCCATACGTGAAGATTTTTGGCAAAAATTGTGGTGACTTGGGAGCGCTAAGGGCTAGCCCTTAGCGCTAGGACTAGTTCCCTTAATATTATAACTTTTCTTGATAACAAGTTAGTAGCTAGTAATTAGGACACATTTTTATGTGCTTTCCATTCCAATAAGACAAATATGTACAAAATGTTAAATGGCTGTTCTTGTTTAAGAAATAGATTCCATTATTACATTACTTGAAAAATAAATTATGAAAACCCATTAATATTCAACCTCTTGAAAACACGACCATTCGTAATGGTAGACCGACGTAACACACTTTCTATACCTAAAGCGCTTTATTATTTTGTCTATCGTAGAAATAATAATAGGGTCTGTGATCTGTTTGTCTGTCACAAGCACAAGCTGCAGTAAGTAGACATGTCTTGTACCTACCTATATTTGAACAGTGACTACAGTCTTGTTGGCTGAATATTGCCTGTTGAAATCGTCACAGATTTTGTACCTACAGTAGCCGAAAAATAACTTGAACATGCATGGAAAATGATCACACGGTGTCATTGTAGAAACGTTTCACATAATATGGGGCGTGGGAGAGCATATCCATGTCAAAGCCCACCTGCGTAGTGAGCGCCATGATTTTTCAAATTGTTTGTGGGTTATTAATTGTTGTCATCTCAAACCTGTCATCGCTCCTATCTTGTGCCACAACAAACACTGCCCGTTACATCATTGGAATATTAATTTTTGCCCTGGAAGCTTTCCATGATGAATTTTATTATCGGCACGGTCCCCCCAGAATCCAAATTGGACCATTAGTTTCAAATTGATAACACACTCGGACGGCCAACGATCATTTTTGTTACTTCACGAAGATTTTCTTTGATTTACTTTGAAAACGTTTTTCATTTAAAAAGGGAAATGTTGCTGGTATTAGAGAGTATTAAGGTATTAATTTTCTGTTATTTATGGTGATCTTCAAGCTTTTGTGAAATAGTAAAGGTTCATAAATCTTTTGCGAAATTATCAGGTTCATGCGTTCTTTTTTACCGAGGAAAAAGCCAAAACTTTTGAGGCGTATTATGATGAAATTAAATGAAATGATTTTATTTTCTATAAATAGGTTTTAACAAACACTTTTACACGTCAATAATATATTAAAAACTAGAAGGGGTCGGCGTTTCCTATTTGACTATTCTGAGAAGAAAAGCCGAAACAAACTCAGAGGTCACAGTCTCTTTTAAAGTCCAGACATATTCTTGTTCAGATTATGTGAAGACCATGTAGATTGGTGACTGAAATGGTATTTTGAGGAAAGAACCACACAGATTGAGTGGACCTGTCCAGTATGGTGTCTACGTCCATTTTTGGCAGGTTTTTTTTAGTCTCCTGATAAAGAAAACGACTTATGCTGCGACTTATGCCCCATAGCACAGCATTATGCTAAGTGGAAGCCTTCTTATCACAGTCATGACGTGCAGCTCCCGACTATTTCTGTTCTCTATTTTACTACTCATGTCTTTTTGTATGCACCTGTTTCTGTGATGAATAAACCTATTTTTCTTTCTTTCTGCCTTCTATCGGGCTCAGTTATTAAATTTTTCAGAAAACTGTGGCACGTAAAACTGCCGTGCGTGCTATCGATCCCCACACAAATGAGACAGTTATCCAAATCAATGTACTCGTATGTACTTATATACAGGGTGAATTGTAATTTAACGTATTCCTCCCAGGACGTGCGAGTAAGCGAGTAGACATAGTCATGTTAAAAATTCAAAAGCCGCTCCGCGACTTGTGTGCGAATGTTGACCTGGGTGCCTAACGTGTTATAGATTGTTGGGAGGTTAGGAAGTAGTGGGGTGGCATTAACAAGTTAATTAATTCAATTATCACACAATATTTAGATATTTTAAAAATTCGACCTTTGTCAACATTGTCCACTGTTTCATGAGGTCCCCTTAATATTTTTTAACTTTTGTAATAGCTGACTTAATAAAGATGTTGTCCACGTAATTTGTACGCTCAATGCCACAATAAAATTATGACATAACTGATGTAAAAGTTCACGTACGTAGATGTTTTTTGAAAATACATAGTTAATGAACTTTTTCCTTTAACTTTTAACGGTTTGATGTTTTTGAAATCCAGTTTGCACCTAACGGTTTGATAAAGTATAAGGTTCTCCATGGAATAGCAATGAAGGCCATTCTACTGAGAGTTTATAAGAAACTGATATTTAGTTACGAATTCAGGGAAATTTTCAAAAAATACAAATAAACATTGGTTTATTCGATTCCCATGAATTTTCGCCTAAGCTTTATGGGGTGCTTAATTGTTCCAAGTGGGTCACACTACCACGCCCTGCCGGCCTATTCTGCGAAAATCTAACCGAGAAAACTTAGGTAACGTGACCTTGAAGTTAGCCGTCTCATTCCGATGTAAGGAATTGACACTATTTCGCGTAAGTTTTCATGATGAGATGCTTGCAGAATCGTTCGGCTAGAAGGAATACGTCAAATTACAAGTCACCCTGTATTGATACATTCTTAACTTAAAAAATCGGCTAATTCTCCAACTGCAAACGAAAGTTTGTAATGGAAAAAACTACAAATTAACAATTTTCGAACGTTTTCCTTTATATGAGCGGTGATACCTTGCTTCCTGCCATATTTCATGATTCTAGGTCAACGGGAAGTACCTACCCTGTAGGTTTTGATTTATTTGCAAGTCTCAAAATATGTAACTTAAATGACCGTATTTTTTTATTGCGTTGACTTAGAAGCTTGATTTTTTTAGAGCTCCAAGGGACCATAGACCTACGTTTTTTATATTAATTTCAACTTGATACCTCCACGATTTCCTGAGAAAAAGGGTCTTGACAGAATGACAGACAGACAGACAGACGGACAACGAAGTGATCCTATAAGGGTTCTGTTTTTTCCTTTTGAGATACGGCACCCTAAAACTAAAAAAGTTGCAATTTTATTGATTTCCAACCTTGCTCATTTTGTATTGACAAGAGCTTCCGATTCCCTCCCATTTTACCCTCTAGTCAGTATACCAATAACACGTTCTAGTTCAAGTTTCATAGACTAAAGACATCTATGAACTATCAGTCGTTATGTACAAAGACTACATAACTGGCGGTATCAATTATCACGGCCCCGCGTTTAGCTAAATTATGTACCATTACGGTTGGTAATTGGAACCCCGGCGGCATCGGATTATGTACAAGTACACTATATACCTATCGTTGTTAGGGGCAGGACACACTTTTGAACGGTTCATCATCTGCCTAGCCTACTATATTGGCGTCAGCTTCGAATCAAACCGGATAATGCTGAATACCAGTGTTGTACATGGAGCGACTGCCTATCTGACCTCTACCACCCAGTTAGGTATTCGGTAACACGTAGGTAATCCTTGGTAAGTTTGGCTGTCAGACTTTTGGGCTATCGACTACCCGTAATGACAGCTGTCACTTATGACAGGTTATTGGGAGTGAATGAACTCTGACTTTAGATGGCCGAAACGCAATTAAATTTTTAGGTGCCTGTAAGTTCCATGTTGTCTCTGATACTTTAAGATGTATTTTAGCCACAGACAGATGGGTTGACTGGTTGACTGGTACCTGGTCAGGCAAAACGGTTTTGGTTTTCTCTATGGAATTTTTCAGTAGCAGATGTCCAGGTGATGGCACTAGCTTTGCTTCCTGTTACATGGGACTAACCCATTACTGACAACATTCTTAATTTTAATTGCAAATTTTACACCAAACATTGTATTTTACAGTGGTAAAAATACAAAGGTAAGTTTTGTATCTTGCAAAATGTCTGTATGCTTAACCCGACCAAGAATATATGTTCTTTTACTTAATTTTAGCCTCAGCGCGTATTCATGAAACTTCAGTTAGCCTAGCCATTGAGTACGCATCTTTACAACAAAGCTATAGAGTATTATTTATTGAGCAGCACTAATAGATACGCATCACATTATTGCCTGTACGCTATATGAACATGATACACACATTACCGTGATAGACTTGTTATTACTGATATTAGATAATAGTGTGGATGTACTTATCTATAGGGAGGTCTGTGGGGTAAGCTCGATAGGAGGCTTTAAAAGCCTGGCATTGAACTCAAACTCAAACTCAAAGCATTTATTTCAAATAAACCAATTACAGGCACTTTTGAATTGTCAAGGGGTCGGTCAGTCAGAAAAGATGAAGCTAGATGCCCATTCCAAAGCGTAGTAGGTACCTATGGAGAAGAACGGGCAAGAAACTCCACGGACACTCTTTTAAATAAAAATTTGGTTACAAAATATTGGTTACATCATTCATGTTGAACTTATACATGTGAGAACGATGCAAAACGTTAAAAGCGTCCGTAATAAAAGATAAAAACAAAAATAAAACAATTAAAAAATTAAATCAAATTAAAATAAGCCATGGCAGCTATGAGATGACCAGTCACAACTGACGGCGCCCGTTCACGAACATGACGCATGGATTAGCACCATTCAGCTCAACCATTTTGAAGGGAGCTAAATGATCCAACACACACGCCACCGTCAGCGTGACATTAGAGTGAGCATAACATACTCTCAGCCGCCAGGGCACATTCAAGTCAATGAAAGACATACCCAGTACCTAAATGGTAGCTTTATAGTCTGTACATAGTACTCACACATGTGCTATGCAATTATACAATGCTAAGAGATTGAATTTATACAATGCAAAGATAGTTTTTAAAATCTTCCGCAGCTCCAACAGTATTTTCAGATGCTATACAATTAGTTTATGTGCCCTTGTGGAGCAGGACCAGCGTTGAGCCAAGCATTTTTATCAGCGATGTAATCCCCTAACTTATAATATGCCTGACTGCATAGTGTGCATTTAATATAAGATTTAAATTTCGTTTCATTCAGCTGAAGTATGTGGGGAGGTATTTTATTGTAGCATTTTAAACAGTACCCCATGAATGATGAGTCTACTTTAGCCAGCCTGAAACCCGGTTGAACTAATTGGTCCCTATTCCTAGTGATATAATTGTGTCTTGAACCTCTTTTACTAAAAAGATGTAGATTTTTCCTTACGTACATAATGTTTTCATAGATATTACATAGGTAGAACAGAGGTAGATAGAACAATAGGTAGATAGAACATAGGTACTACATCAAACTCAAGTGATAAAGCCCGCTCTAACCCAATCTAACTTGGTCGTCCGTTGTCAACAACGACTGAGCCATCTACTCAAAAGTAGATGATGGCATCGAGTCAAGTTTTTTTTTTTGGTATCTCTACGACCCGAATCAGACACGTCTTCTGAAAAACGACGAGGAGAGCCGACTCGAAATGTGATTAGGTATGAGGATGGGTCAACTTTGTACCGTTTATGAGATATGCAGAGATATATAGATGCCAAGGTCTTGATAAGGCTTTTACGTAGTCGAAAGAGAATGAAGATAACTGACATAGGAGCTCTGAGTGATGACCGAAAGGCGCAGCGTGGGATCCCCCATAAAGATGGCCGATGACCTGGTGAAGATCGAGGGACTCCACTGAATGTTAGAAGCACAGAACCGGTCGTTGTGGCGATGCTTGGGGAGGATTATAACTAGCAGTTCAGCAATTAATAGTCAGGGCTCGCCAAACTATGGGCTTACGTCATATGTTGCAATGTTTCAATTGTGGTCACAGTATTCAGTTGTAGTCAGGGAAATCAATTATTTATCAAATTGATACATCTCCTCAATTTTGCCCCGATCTCATTTAACTGTCAAGGAATGACGGTGGTCAATTTGGAAACAATACATTTCCCTGACGTTACTACATTATACAATAAATAAATAAACAATGTATCTTTTAAACAATTGGAACATCTGTGACCACGGTTTGCGTACAATGTAACGTAAATTAAATGTCCACCAATAGGTGCTGCGACTAAGTAGATGTCAGTGGTCAATTGATTTACCGGGTACCCTTTAGATTGTTTTATTGTTTGGTCACAGATAAATACAGATGTTTCACTCTGAATTTTAGGTATCAAGAGTAGAACGTTTTTCGATATAGAAGCTACAAGTGCGGCAGGCCCGTCTTGCTGGGCCAATTCAGTGAGTGTAACGTAGTCAGAAGATCTATGAGTTACGCGATAAAAAGAGAGGCAAATTCTAGGTGACTGTAACTGTAGGTCATTAGCGCTGTGCGACCTGAATTGCACTTTATTGTGTCGTAGCAAGAGTCGCTTTTATTAAAATAATTTTTGCGAAGTGAACAATTTAGAGTCTAGACAAAATCAAACTGTTTGCTTACTTAATTGTATTGCACGACTCTTAATGCGAAGCATTAGAGTGTGCTCTACGATCGAAAAATTTTTTTTGCCCCATTTCTGTAACTGTTTTTATTGTTACACTCCTGCTAGTACACAGAACCTACTTAATTTATATACCATTGTATAGATGATTAAATGGAGATTAATACTTTTTAACAATTGATTTAATGCAGCAGAAATGGAAAGAGCATCAAAATAGTTGAAAAAAAATTCCTGTCCGTCAATTTATGAACCCTGAAAACATTGTAGCTTGCGATAAAATCAATTAATTGAGTAAATTTTTTTTTTATGCATTTGTTTCAGCCGTAGAAGGAACCCTATTGAAAATGGCTCTTTTATTCAAAGTAGTTTAATTATAATTAATAAAATACTAACTAAAATATAATATCTTTATCTAAATATTTCCAACCTTTGACTTAAGTTGCCTAGCAACCGCCAAGTAAATATCTTTGTCAGTCTTTGACATTACGACTTCATGAAAAGTTATAAATTGTTCATTTTTGTTAGAAACTATGTTTTGAAATTCTTTTTCGTTTATGAATGAGTGTTATGTATGAGGCGTGCACTTTTGGATTTTCCAAACTATTTATTTTTTATTATATGACATTGATTGTGATTACTTCCTCACACACTGACTTATTAATTGTAAATTTTTAGTAGATTCGTCTATTTTTACAATGTTTGTGAATATGTGAACACCATGTATCTACCATATAATTAATTTATCTGTCGTTTGCTCCACTTTACATTCTTTTTTTACTTTATACAGTAATGTTCGTATACAGTAATATGTAATTCTAGGTGCATCGTTTTCACATATAATTATATAAATAATGTACCTATACAAATATTGTAAAACATTTTAAAAGAGTAACTAACGGTGGAGTTTCTTGCCCATTCTTCTCCATACGAAAACTACCTTTTGGGGGCGGTAGAATTAATACAATATTTTGTAAATTTTGACGTTCAAAAGTGCCTTCAAGGGCCTATTTGAAATAAATGATTTGACTTTGACTTTGAACCATCTGTATTAATCTGTGGTTTAGTGAACAAGCTTAATTTGGTCAATGTAAGGAGAAAATACCATGTAGGTATGCTTAGTTTATTTTACATAATATCACGCACGAAAGCGACTAATGTGTGCCTAGGACATACACCTGTTAAGTATATAATTATGTATATAAGTTACATATCCTAACTTAAATAAAATAAATAAAATAAAATAAAATAAGCCTTTATTGCTGCTAGTTTTAACATAATTGACAAAAAATATTTAAATAGTTTAAAATAGAGGTGTGAGCTAATTTACTTAAAACTAAATTCTATCCTCGGCATTCGGTTGGTCTCCCCTCTTAACAGCTTGTCTTTCGACAAAGGCCTCCTCTAAGGCTTTCCACTTGCTTCTGTCTTTTGCTGTACGTAACCATTCTGGGCCTGCTACTTTCTTAAAATCATCTTCCCATCGCTTTGGCTGTCTTCCTCTGCTTCTTTTGCTTTCTCTAGGGTACCATTCAGTTATTATTTGGGTCCATTTCTCTTTCTTTTCTCTCAATATATGTCCCGTCCAGCGCCACTTCAATTTTCTGCATACTGTTTGAACTTTTTTGAACTTAGTCTTTCCTTTTATCTTTTTTAACTGTACTCTATCTCTTCTCCTTATTCCCAATATACTTCTCTCTATTCCATTCTGACATATATTGATTTTATTTTGTTGTTGTTCGGCGACAAGGGGTCCATAGAAAGTACTTACGCATACTAAAAAACATCTACGAGAAAAGCACAGCACAAATAAAACTGGAAACGACTGGCGACGAGTTCCCAATCGAAAGAGGCGTCCGTCAAGGTGACCCTATTTCGCCGAAGATATTCTCAGCTGTGTTGGAGATGATCTTTATGAGACTGGGTTGGGATAATTTCGGACTTAACGTGAACGGAGAGAAATTAAGTCATTTAAGATTCGCTGACGATTTAATACTGTTCTCCGAATGCCCGAAAACCTTGGAAAAAATGCTACAACAATTATCAGACGAAAGTTCAAATGCAGGTCTCAGTATGAATATAACAAAAACAAAAATAATGAGCAACTCTTCGAAAAAGCAGGCTATTAGAATCAATAATCAGCAATTAGAATACGTAAATGAGTACATTTATTTAGGACAATTAATATCACCAACGGAGAACATGCAGAAAGAAATCGAAAGAAGAATAGCTAACACTTGGAAGAGATTCTGGTCGTTAAGCGAAATTATGAAAAACAAAGAGATGCCAATGTCGGAGAAAAGAAAAGTTTTCAATACTTGTATCCTGCCATGTTTGACATACGCATGCCAAACTTGGGCCTTAACTTAAATAAATATATCCTAAATGCAAAAGTGAGTTTTTTTTGTTTGTTTGTTACGGTTTCACGCTAAAACGGCTGAACGGATTTGGATGAAACTTGGTACATGGATAAACTATTATTATACCTACAAAAGAATATAGGCTACTTTTCATCCTGGATCGCAAATGAAGTCGCGAGCAACAGATAGTAATATCAGAAATGCAAAAGTGAATTTGTTTATTTGTTTGTAAAACTTTCACGCTAAAACGGCTGAACGGATTTGGATGAAATTTGGTACATGGATAGACCATGACCTGGGTTAAGACATAGTATACTTTATCGATCGAACCTTATGCGGGTGAAATCGCGGGGTGCAGCTAGTACCTACTTAATAAATAGGCAGTGTATAGAGTGCCACCATTGGCACTCTATCCCTATCGGATAAAGTGCCACTACAGGCACCCTAGTAACACCGCCTCGGCCCTGCTAAAGTGCCGCAAGCATTGGATTGTCACTGTCACTAAGTCACGTCACTTGGTATTTTGTTTGATTGTCGAGGTTAGATCGCTGTAAATCACCACATTCCCAAAACATTACATTCTCTTGTGCCTAAACGGACCCTGGCACCTGGACCTGGACCTGGCTACCGCGGCACCGCTCGCTACGCTCGCTCGGCTCGTGCGTTGTGTGGTCACAGTTCTAACCTAACCTAACCTAAATAACAAGTGACAGTGACAATGCAACGCTCACGGCACCCTAGCCGGGCCGAGGCAGTGACACTAGAGTGCCACAAGAAACTCGCGGCACTCTATACACTTCGTAATAAATATCTTAAATTCATTCACTGACAAACAATGTACAGCCTAAACCACTGGGTCTAGAAACATGAAATTTTGCACAAAACATCCTTATTTTATAACAAAAGTGAGGACTAAACAAAATTTTTGAAAATTCACCCCCTGAATGGAAGACATAGGGGATGAAATTTTGTATGGAAATTCTTCATTTTTGCCGATGACGACATCCCATTTGGACACACGGCTTGTGGTATAAATAAATACAGAACACACTACTGTAAAATTTCTGAAGGCAAAACCCAATAACATTGTGTTATTTTGTAGACCACTAAAGTTTTCTAGCAGTTTGCAAAACCCTGGGCATAGAACCTCACTACAAAAGGACTTTTTACCTCGGCATGATTTAATCTCGTAAGTACCTATAGCTAGTGCCAAAAATAGAGGTTTATTTTGTGGTATAAAGGACTTTAGACACCGTATTAACTTTTCAGGAGAATATAAAATCCTCAAGATAGAAGTAGTTTTCCTTGAGAGGATTAAAATTAAATGTCTTAAAATCTAGTGGATTTTATTATTCATTTGGGTACTAAGTTTACTTTGTGATGATGAAACCACAGCTTTGTGGGTAAGATTTCTTGTTGAAAAGTACAAAAATACTTAAGTTTAGTGTTAATACTATAAAGGTAATCCTTGAGGCTAGCAATGTAAGGACCTTCATTATATTGCAAAAGAATTATTAACAAAAAACCATTGCATTTTACCTACAACAATACATGATATGCTTGCTATACCTATTCATCACCATTTATTAGTAATTTTAATAAGCTTATTAAATGATGGTGCTTAAAATCACAGTAAATAAATCTATTAAACCTAATAGTCAACTTGTCAACTGAAACTACGCCTATCAAAAAACTTCTAACTACAAGCCGCGTCTTATACTTTCATTGCTAAGTGTAAAATCACAGGCGTTTTAACCCAAACAAAATATTTTTATCCCACAATTTTGCTCATTTTCAATGCGATAAAGTTAAGACTGATATGTAAATGGTCCGTTTGATGTAGAAACCGAGAAAATGCAGAAAACTAACAAATCTCCGAATCAATCGATCATTGAAATCAATAAGTCTGAGCATAACTGATAAAAACATATTAAGAGGATTGCATGTTTAGCAACGCTTAGTAATTTAAAAACGTAGCGTCCTTTAGATTGCGGGCCGGTACCGTCAGCAAATATATACGACTTACTATCGGCTACTCACCGCCGTGGATTTGTCAGCCTGCAGTCGGCTAGCGTTGCGACGTGCTCGTTGACGTAGCGTCGGCAAAATAGGCGGACGCAAATTAGAATATTATTTTAATTAATTACTTGAGGGCTGGTACTCTAACGAGCACAACGAGGAAATAAGAAGAAGTTAGAACTTTCAAGGTTGCCACTATATTTACTGGCTAGTCAGGCAAACAAACTTGATAATTTAGACTGAAATTTACTAGGTGCTCGGATTATCACAGTTAGATGAGTTTCGAAGATGATGATAGTTTGCATGCCCGTCATCATTGAGCAAGGTAATTTTCGTGGACTCAGTTATTTGTTAAAAAAACTATATAAAAGGTCTGGCCCCCTATTTTATAGGGACTTAAACATAATCTGTCCCTAACCCTTCGGGAAAAACACGGGCAATGTTATGTCATATTGTGTAAATAAAATGATTACCTACTAATTGTTAAAAAAATATAAAAAGGATTGTAGAAAAACTTTTTTTTTTTCCCTGCTAGCCGTACAACCGGTAGCCGATCCCCTCGCTCAGGAAATTGAGTGAATGTTTTCCAATTTAATCGCATCTGCTCTGATACGTCGCTGGGACAGTCTCTCTGTTCCCCAAACACACCCAACGTGTCTCGACTCCAGCAACACGACTTTTTGGACTTAATAACTTTACCGGTTTAAAGTATATCCCACTTTAGAAGCGAGCTTTTCGTTCCTGCTGCTCAATTTTTGTTTGTCCGTCTGTTAATACCGATTGGTTAACTTCGGACTTGAGTTTATCGGTACTATGAGACTTTTTATGGGAAGATTATCATGGTTGGGAGACGGATTGGTGAGTGTCATTTGTTTTGACTAGCAGGAAGACTGCTGCACATCCTCTTAATGTCAATGTAATCCCTTAATCTTAGTAAATTTTGGATTGAACTCACCATGAATTGTACAAACATTTTGATTAAGGTATTTTTTTCATTAACGTGGGATTAACACAATCAATTTTATCCCAAAGAACTTCAGAAGGTGCCAAAAAGTTATGTCATTTAATAACAGTCCTTCATCGGTGACTTCTATCTTCGTTTTATTTATCAAAAGTGTTTCATATATTGTTTAAGTGTTTAGTATAGTTTATGTGTTAATTATAAGTCTAGGGCCTGTTTCGCCACCTTCGATTAAGTTCCTATTAACTTACTTGGGAGATAATTTCATACATATTCTGTTCCATTTTTTAATTTATTCAGTAAGTAGTGGCTATTCTTAGGTGGTGAAACAAGCCCTTAATGTTACGATGGGGTTGACATAATATCTATTTAGATAAAATCCCCAAATAAAAAATTGAGAGGAAAAAAAAACATCCGGTTCATGTAACATAAGGTTCATGATGAGTATAGAGAAGAAAATGCAATGGAGTGCAGTTTTTTTGTGTTATTGGATGGCAAACAAGCCGAGGTGGTCCACTTGACGTGTATGTACGTCCTCTATCAGATGACACATCCAACATGTTATAACAATATTATACTTTCATTCTTTTCTATTACAAAGTAATAGAAAAAAGTACTCGATAGAAACATTGTTCGTAATCGGTGAAATTACGTCAAATTGCCACAATAATGACCAGGTATTACCGCACTAATGTAATGGCGTTTAAAAATAGCGGCCATATAGGTTACGATCTTTAACAAAGTTGGTTCTATACTGGTTATGTTAACCGTAAAGATTCTGGTTGAAAATAACCTTCTGTGGTGCGATTTTCACCACTATTTCCGACGATCCTCCTTGTGGTGCGATTTTCACCACTATTTTCTACGATTTTCCTATATATCCGAAAAGGTCATTGGTGTTTACATTAACACGTTATAACATAACATCACGGCTGTAATCCCCAAAGGGCTGGGCAGAGGTGTACTTATAGTACACCCAGATTTCACCAGTTATGTTTAAGTCCACTGCTGTTGCCTATTGACATCAACCGAGCATAAATCCAGATTCCAGGGCTGCTACTAAGAATTTACTGATGGAAAAACCCATTAACACTTTACCCGACTTGGGAATCGAACCCAGGACCTTACGCTCAGCGGTAGCGCTGGCGACCACTAGACCCACGAGACAAACGCACATTATATTAATCTCACATATTATTATAATAATCAGAAATCTAATTACAGGTTCAGAACCAAAAACCAGCTACTTAGGTTTAAATACCCGTTCAGCCACAGCAACTAAACAAAGCCAATTGAGTAATTTTCACATTAAACTTTAAAATCATAACCAACACAAACCTATAATCAAAAAACAGTTTTCCACCTAAAATAAACCTTTTTCATGATCAGATAAAAACAGAACAACCCGAGTGTATTTTTCAGTCAATTTATAAGTTTACATTGAACACATCGCCGTGTGTTCGCTTGTGAAGTTCAATATATTATTTATAGTTGAGCCGCGTCACGCTAACTTTTTACACTTTGTTTTGTTACTTATTTGTTAAGTGTAAACACAATTATTTAGCTGACTGTACGTATTTAATTGGTTCGCGCAAACAATTGTGTGTTCGCGCTATTAAAATTGTAGAGGTGCATAAATATGTTATTTGAATGGCTACTGGTTATACAATGTCGCCCATGCGCATGTGACCGCCCGTAATTTTCTGAATATTCATGAAAAAATATCGAAAATAAACTTCAAAAGGGGGGGTCTATCTATAACATTTTTCATGTTATTCAATTTTTAATTTTTTAAAGATTTGCTTTCTGTTTTTTGACACATCTCCGAAGTTTATGGGTCGATTTGGATTCTGTTTATTATTTCCAAAAGCTTATGAGTTATTTTAACAGGTTAGTTAAAATTTTTACAAAAAATTTTCGACTACGAAAAAAAAAACGGAATCGAAGTCATTTTTTCGGTAAAAAATTGTGTATTTATTTTAAAAAAACTAGTGAAAAATGTTATAGATAGACCCCCCCTTTTGAAGTTTATTTTCGATATTTTTTCATGAATATTCAGAAAATTACGGGCGGTCACATGCGCATGGGCGACATTGTATGAGTTGATTATTAGTAGTACTCCATTTCTAGTTCCCTTCCAACTAAGTTGAATATTGTTATAACTACAATCTTCGTTGGTCTATAGGTCGCAAGCGCTGCTACTGAGCATGAGTTCCTGGGTTCGATTCCCAGGTCGGGCAAAGTGTAATTGAGTTTTTTCATTCAGAATCAGTAACAGCCCAGAGTCTAGAAATAAGCCCGGTTGATGGCAATAGGCTCTCTTACAATTCGATATAACTGGCAAAATGTACTTAGGTTTACCTCTGCCTAAAGAATTACGGAATAGATGATAATGTTATTTAGCTAAGGCGGAAAACCGGGCATTGTGAAAAACCCTATATCCAGCAATGAACTGCTATACCCGGAGTTGATAAGAAGATCTGCATCCAGTGCTTTTCCGAGTGTCGAGGTTATTAGGCAGATCATACTGCATACTGCTTTACAAGCTGATGCGAAAAGAACTTTCAATTACACCATATTTAATATGACTTCCATAAAAAACGTCAAGTTTGCCAGCGACTAGTAATAAAAGCTCGCTCGCTATAAACCTATGTATGTAGGTATGTGAGGGTTTAATGCAAACGTATATAAAACGCGTTGAATGTACAGCGACATGTTGCCACAAATGTACAAACGGTGGAAAAAATAAAAATGTTACCGCACACCGCTTGTATGTGTTGCCAGATTTGAGTTTCCCGGGAATGAGGGATTTTTCGTTTTGTGTGGTAAGTGGTTTGTTTCGTGTTACCCAGTAATTGGATTTTGGTGGTCAGATAGGCAGTCGCTTCGTGTAAAATGACGCCAACATAGTTTAAAAAAAGGCTAGGCAGATGATGAAGATGATGGTTTTGGTGGCCCGTTTTCTTGTTGCTAAAATAATTAGTAAGGCAATCTTGTGTTCTTGTCATTCGTAAAATGATTTTGTTCTAGAATTAATTTAAGAATTTAGTCTTATTAATTTTTTGAACCTAGTTTCTTAACGAGCCTGTCACTATACTATTGTGAACAACAATTGTGAATTATTATTTATTTGTTGTGATGAAATCTTAGCTTTTTAGGGTTCTGGGTTTGGCTCGAACAAATAACGTAAATAAATGGATTTTGAAAATGGGGGTCACTTTTGAGGGGCAAATAAAAACATATCAAATGAAAGTCTTTTTTTTTTCATAATTTTAAAATTAATACTTTAAAGTTATTAAGGTAAATTAATCAAAATTGACCGTTCACAAACCTTATCTCCGAAATGATTACCTAAAATAAAATAAAAATATAGAGAATGGTTCTTTACTCAAAGATTACAGGAAAACCTATAAGAAGTCTGAAGTCTTAAAATAACATGGTAAATCTCTCAATATTGTGCGTACAAACTTACATTTGCAGTAGGAATGTATGCGAGAACATGCTTTTTAATTACAATGTTAAGTTTATTCTTAGGATAAATTTATTCCAACTACGGAACCCTTCATTGTGCGTTAATTAAAAAAACACCGGGCAAGCGCGTACGCGACACACGCGCTTGGCCGGTTTTTTTTTATTAATAGTTCTGTTCGTCAACATTTATGACTTATCAATACCCATCTGAACTAGGTTGCAAATATTCACTATAGGTATTACTGATTATCTTCTTCTTGGCCTGTCAATGCCTCAATTGTGTCAAACGAGAACTTAATTACGTAGACAGAGTATTCTATAGACTCACGATATCCGTGTCATTGAAAAGGACAGAAAAAAAGGTACTTCAGTTGTTTAGGGTTACCAAGTGATGTACATCATTTTACCCAATATTCTTCACAAAAGAAGTTTTTTTTTAATGAGGTTGGTATTTCAGGTTTCTATAATGAGAAATTAAAAAATACAAGCAATGATGCAACTGCAATGTTTTATTAAATTCAAAAATTTATAAGTCATTTATTCAAACTAGACTGAGAATCAGCACTTTTCGAACATCGAAATTACATAAGACAGTCTCCAAAAATCGCCCGCCCTTCACCACTTCCTGCAGGGACCGTACAACCCCGGTTAAGAGTTAAGGTGAAAGCGTCAGGGTAGCCCGTCAGGGCGGCCGGCGTCGGGCACGAAGCTGTCGGCCACGAGCAGGCGGCGCCGCAGCTCCGCAACAGTAGCAGTACCTGTGCTCCCGCAGCTCCCAGGTGTCGGTGTCCTCGTTGTAGCGCGCGCGCAGCACGGCGACGGCGGGGCGGCCGGCGTCGGGCACGAAGCTGTCGGCCACGAGCAGGCGGCGCCTCAGCTCCGCAACAGTAGCAGTACCTGTGCTTCCGCAGCTCCCAGGTGTCGGTGTCCTCGTTGTAGCGCGCGCGCAGCACGGCGGGGCGGCCGGCGTCGGGCACGAAGCTGTCGGCCACGAGCAGGCGGCGCCGTAGCTTATTGATAATTTTGAATGAGCTGTGCTTGTGCATTGAATAAAGATTACAGAATAAAAATTATAGTTCTTTTTTTGTTACAATTTCTTAGTATTAAAAAAAACCGGATTTGACTTTCAAATCCGGATTTCGAAGTCTAGTAAAAATGTGCGGATATCCGGATTTTTCGGATTACGGATAGTCCGGATTGCATTCCCTAATAATTGAAACAAAATTATGTACATACAACTTTCTGCTTGTTTGCAGCTGTAAATTTTTTAATCCTATATACTTACAGAAGTTACAGATTTAACTGTTTTTGAGCTCCCTGCTAATGTTTCAGTGGATGTGGCTTCGCTGCTCTTAATCATCGTAGTATTTCCTCGATTTACTGACTCTGTAACCTAATGGAATTTAACGTTAAAATTTTATAACCATTGTATTAAAATTCAATCTTTGCAATCACATGATAATATTCATATTTATTACCGTATTTGGAACAGCATCGGGGTATAAGTAAGTTTTGCTTTGTTTCTTTATTAAAAGATTACCATCAAAGTGTTGGCTGCAAATCCTGGAACTCATTTTTGGAGCCCAATTAGGTCTACTAGTAGCAGCAATCCACATGTTTCTTATTTCGGGTTTATTTGGAAATCTGCAAGTAGGTACATAATATTTTTGGTCGGTGGGTCGTCTTAGATATAGCTTATAAATAGTGTGTATTGCTAATATCCTAAGGAAAGTTCTTTTTATTTTTATTGAAATTGCATAAAAAAATCAGTATTACCCATTGATGTATTAAAAGCGGTAGATACGGGACTGAGTAACAGCGCGGTCCTATCAAACTACATGATTGCCTGTAGTAGGCACTCAGTCGCGCACGGGATATCGTTGATCAAACAGCTCCATAATTATAGTTTTTTTTGTGTGATAAATACGCATCAAAATGACTTCTTGTGCAGCTATACAGTGTTTTAATAATAAAAGGAAGGAAAATAAGACACACGGGATTACTTAAAACTCGTAAGTACCTACAGCCAAAAATGCTAATTTGTTGAAAGTTATAATAATTTTTAATATTTGCTTCGCCATGTTTGTGAGAGCGAGATAGATATTACAACATGCGTGAAAGACACGATACGCACATAATGTGCGAGTGTCGAGACTTATTGGCGACGAGTACTAACGCGATTTCGCTCGCACGACATCGCCGTCTCCTATCTCTGTTCTTATCTATTGTTAACTGGTAGGTTTGCGACTGTGATCACACTGATCACTGATGTGTGAGTTTTGCTGCATGTAGTGGTGCACAAAGCCCAGGTTTACTGATTGCGATGTTAGCGCGTAACATATCTTCCTCCTTTTAATATATCAATGGTATTACCCATATTAAAAGGTAAATTCCCCGTCAAAAAGTGGCAACACTGAATGTTGAAGAACGAAAATAAAAATATTGCTCAAATCACGATTTTATGAGATGTAACACATTAAACAAATTAGTTAGTACATTACTGCGACTATTTGATTATAAATAGTAGAACACAAAGCGATCTAATACTTAAAAAGATCGAATACTTACGAGTGAAACGACAATCCGGCAATCTTCATCAAACTATCGCTTTTACAGTTTCTTACACTGCACCTCACCATTTTGCACAGTTGCACAAATGTTATATAAAGTCGAATTGAGCACTAAAAGATCGTATTTTGTATTTATTCTTGTTTATTTGGTAATAATCCAATCTGCAACCGCCACAAATGTCAAACTTGTTGTGCACAATGATGTGTTCAGCCGACACGCGAACGAGGACAGAAATATTTTTACTCTGTCTCTTTTTTTTGCTAGTGACGTTAATAAATTCTTCTTTTTCTTGTGCGAATGCAAAGGAGGATATCCAGCAGTCTATAGAATACTCTGTCTACGCTTAATTACGACTCACAAAATTATCTGTAGCGTCTATGCGTGTCTATAGGTAACGAGTATTACAAAAACACAATAATAAACATTCATCATTAAAAACTACTGATTGAAATAATATTTTCCGGGGAGAATTTCCATAAAGCGTGGCAACCCAACCGCTTCAACCACGTTCGTTCAAATGAGTAATGCGGCGCGTGGTCTGCGTTTGAATTGATTCCCAGTGTTAATACCACACCTTTTGGCCGTATACATATACGTGCTGCTTCATATGGGTTGGCAGACTAGAATTGTTTTAGGTATTAAGAGCGTTCATCCAAAACGTCGCAAATAGCTGTCAAATATTTTTTGATTAATTTGGCTTTATTGCTGTATGGAAATAAGAAATATGGCTATTTGCGACGTTGCCCACTTTCTGCAATAACACTCATAATGTCATTAGTAGGTGAATTATAATTGGTATAATATCTATTGATGCGAAATTTGTGTAGGTAAATCGATGTTTAGATTGATCTGCGGTCAATTTGTCGATGGGTGATCGTTCTTTCTACGTTGAGAACCGGAGGAGTAGTACCCTACCTATGTGAGATGTTGTGGATGATGAGGATATTATGTACCTATTCGAGTACAATACTTCAAGAGACTGAAAATAAAAACGCAGTTTTACGTAGTGCTTTCTAACTAAATAGATTTCAACGGCATAACATTTATAATAATTATACTTATTATGTACTAGCTTTCACCCGCGGCTTCGCCCGCGTGGAGGTCGAAAACCTTGTATGTCGGAACAAACATTCAAAAATACAACGATCACATTTATAATACTAATAGTATTATAAATGTTAAACGTTGTATTTTATAATATATTATATAGTAGGAAGTAGAATAGTAGGAAAGTGGGATAGTAAGACTAGTAGGATAGTAGGACTAGTAGAATAGTAGGATAGGTACCAAAATTGCAGGCCATTTTGATCAAACGACAAACAGTTTACCTGCTCCTCAAATCCCATCAAAACCGTATTGGCAGATGATCTGATTCACCATAAAATGCTCTTACCGACAATCCCTTTCAGTAAATATTTATTAAATAATTTTGCATTAGACCGACTTAGTTCGCGGTGGAGCACCGTAATCCTCTTACGTCTACGGTGTGCTGCCATAGAGCAGCTGGAAATTATGCAGATGCGACAGAAAGGGGGCAGGAGGCAAAGATTTGGTTAAAACATATGAAATTAAATCAAATGAAATCGAATGAAATCAAAAGAAATCGAAAGAAATCGAAAGAAATCGAATGAAATCGAATGAAATCGAATGAAATCAAATGAAATCGAATGAAATCGAATGAAATCGAATGAAATCATATGAAATCAAATGAAATCAAACGAAATCGAATGAAATCGAATGAAATCGAATGAAATCAAATGAAATCAAACGAAATCAAACGAAATCAAATGAAATCAAATGAAATCAAATGAAATCAAATGAAATCAAATGAAATCAAATGAAATCAAATGAAATCAAATGAAATCAAATGAAATCAAATGAAATCAAATGAAATCAAATGAAATCAAATGAAATCAAATTGAATTAAATATTTTATTGCCAGATATAAAATCTACATACAAGACACAGAGTCTCTCCCTCTCTCTCTTTCTATATGTAGAGGGACGCACGGCTAAGAAATAACAGTCGCACAGGTCGATTTAAGGTTAAGCTACATTTGCCAAGGTCGATCCGTCGATGAGGGACCATACATAATAGTACTAGCTCTGCGCCTTGGAAAGCAAGTTAAGCTGTTGTTCCCGGCAGTCATTCGTAGATGTTTGAAAGTCGTCTCGGGTATACTTACGCGAAACGACTTTCAAACATCTACGAATGTCACAAGCCCGAAAGTCAAACAATCAGTCTGAGGAAGCGGTATCGTGTCCCAGGAACTGGGTTGTGGAAGTCAGGTAGTCACTCCAACTAAACTAATAATTTACATTTATTTTTGAGAAAAGATTTAATTTTTTCTGTGTTTGTTTGTAATGAATAAACTCAAAAACCACAGGACCGATTTTAAAAATTCTTTCACCAGTTGAATGCTATACGGGGTGGCAGGGACATTGACGCGAAGCCGGTTACCATGGATTCAGTACATGGTTCTGGACTCCCCTGCGTTGAAATTTTTCGTCGGTTATTAAAAAAAAAACAGCTGTTTCATAGAAAAGTGCAATACCTACGCGGTCAAAATGTATGGAGCAGCTGATTTTTTTTTAATAACCGACGAAAAATTTCAACGCAGGGGGGGTTCAGAATCATGTACTGAATCCATGGTATCAGGCTTCGCGTCGATGTCCCGGACAGCCTGTATTATCACTGAGTAATATTTATAAAGATATAACACGCGAGCGAAACCGCTGGCAGAAGCTAAGCTAGTGTAAAATAATTATATTCAGCTGCAACCAACCCCAACATAGTTGGCAAAAGGCTCATAGGGATAATGATGATATTTGTGTACCTATAGATATATAGATTTGAAAAGGATGTATGTCAGGTGAAGTAAGACAAATAGAAACGGACATAATGTTTTAAAGTTATAAGTGACTCTTTGCATAAGAGACGGTGAAGGGATAGTCAAAGTTACACAAGACCTGCGAGAAGAATAATGTTCAGCTGTTGTTAAGCAGTGGTGTCCCAGTGGTAACGGTCGCAGCTTACGAGTTGTAGGTCATAGGCTCGAACCCAAACAGGTGCGTTACTTTGTGTAAATAATTTCATCACCACTGCTCTCAAAACGATGAAGGAAAACATCGTGAGGAAACCGGCATGTCCTAGGACCAAAAATTCGAAGACATGTGACGTCTACCAACACGCACTGGGCCCGCGTGGTGGATTACGGCCCACTTCCTCTGACCGAGAGGAGGCCTGAGTCCCAGCAGTGGGAACACTATATATGCTGATTAATGTTGTTATCAATCGGCATCTGTTATATAATCATATAAGAAATATGCTAGTTTTGTTCGTTATTTTTGGCCATATGGATTAATCAGTCACCCCAACCGGGTCAGATATTATCCCGTGTGCCGTGTACCATAGAAGAGTCCTGTCTGTTTGTAATATACTGTTCTAAGGAGAGGTTTACCTACAATGTGCAAGTTTGGTACAGTGCAGGTACACCAAGCGGCTACATATTGACATAATCAGCTGCACTTCCATATTTATATTATATAAGATCTATGTAAAATTTTACGTGATGTCGGCAAAAGACTTTTGAGTGTCTAGTTTTAAATATGTAGGTAGGTATAGGCGGAAATCATAGTTACGTACGAAATTGTTTAAAAGTATATAATGCGTGGTTGTACTTGTACTGTAGTGGTATAGCTTTTGAAATAAGTGTTTTTAACACGATTCATAAATATCCTCAAATAAAATTATTTACCCAGTAACTATAACTGCCTCGTTAGCTATGGTAAAGTGGGGGCTACGTCAACGGTACGGCAGTAGTGTGTGTGGTTATAGAGCAGTGTCGCAAACCATGCTGCAGCTGCTATCCTGCCCTCTGTGTCCCAAAAAATGCAGTCAATGGGACCTCTGTGCTGCCACCGATGACGCCGTCGAAGTGGCGAAGTGGCGAAGTTTTGGGCGAACAAGGTTTAAAAAAATACTGTTGTGCTAGTTATACGAAGAAAATGAAGATAGTTTACTTCTGCCCAGAAGCGTTTTATTATCTATAGTCCATTTATTATAGCATTAAGGTGTGTCCAAACATTGAGCGGCAAGAGCGCGGCAGCAACACGCGGCGTTTGCAGGACTCATTTCTGCCGCGCTCTAGTTGAGACTAAACCGACGAATGTTTGCGTGGCGATACTGCGCGGCACATCCGAGAACGCCGCGCACTGTAGTTGGCAATATCAATTTGCCTAGCCTTTAATATTTCCGCAGAAATTCGTCCAAACACAATTAGTGACGAATGTTTCCTTAAATGTTTGTGCGCGGCAGATAGACAGAAGCGTTCGCGCGCGGCAGTCGTCCAAACACAGCGCGGCAGACAGGCAGACTGTTTGGACACACCTTTAGACAACTGTCAGCTAAATAACGACAGTTGTTGTGTTATATTTTTTTAATGACTGCACTTTAGAGTTGTTTATTAATGTCATGGTAAATAGTAATTATTTGTCTAATGTTATTTTATATGAAGTATAGTTAGAGAGATTACTACTTACAGTGTGAATAGTAAGTGCTACACACTTGTTCGGGTCGGCATATTCCGGCACAGCCAGGCGGCAAAATCGGATATATGGAGATATAAATGTTGGGAAAAAAGCTGATCGATCGAGCTCGAATTATGTCGACCCGAACATGGTTACGATCGGCACGAAGCGAATGAAAGCTGAATAAGTATGTGTAGTAATTGTTCCGGGTCGGCTTCGTTGTTTAACGAATATTGCCGAATGTGCGGCACCCGATCAAGTGTGTAGCACCTCTTATGATTACCTTGGTAAAAGTTCACTCTGCTGAACATGGAGACTTCTACATGTTACCAAAATCACTGCACTTGGTCGATAGATTGGTGATTGTTAATTTTCTGGTACTGCTCCTAGCCTCTTGATGAAACACTATGAATGCAGGAATTACCTCAGTCTAGCTCTAGAATAACATAAATTTCTATCACATAATCTAAGTTTTACGTTATGTCATTGTATTGTATTTTTAATGTAAATGTGTGTAAATTATAAATAGCGCAAATTCTTTTCATTACATACAGAAGTGGAATGCAACATGAAATAAGTGTATTAATCATTGCGGGCGACACAAACACGGGCCGAACGTTTTTAACTATATTTTATGAGCAACAATACTGTTTATGTTTTGCATGCTAAAAGTTCCAGTGAAACAAAAACGGTGGAAATTTTCTTGTTTTGAGAAATACTATGATTTGTGCCGTCCCTTTAAAGATTACTTTACTTTTACTTTACTAAATATAAAAACACGATGATGAATAGATATATTCATTATTAATTAATTGATCTATTCATAAATAATAATATGATATGTTTTACCGTGTATTTGATCACCCCATTCAGCATATATATAGACCTTAAAGATCAGCCATTAGCCACCTCGCCATATTTGAGGGAAGGAGGCCACCCGACCCCTGACGCTACCGCAAGCAGTTACATCTAAGAGAGGATGACGAACTCGCTGCCGGTCAGGCAAGAATAATATTATGATCAATTTTCGATGTCGCTAGCTAACCAATACAACTTAGGTATTAAAAACATTGTGATGAGTAGATTTCAATAATGAATGAAAATTAAATTTAAATAAATTGACATAAACAGTAAAGTAAAATAAACAATTATTATGAACTCAAATCCTGTCAGAAGGTAAGCTAATTCTGGAGAAAGAACATAAAGTCTTGAGTTAATCACAGCGACCAACTATTCTTATCGTTTAAATAGTCGTTTATAGAATAGTTTGCCTTTGAACAAAAGATGGATTTCACTTTAGCTTTGAACGCATTAAAAAGCAAATCTAGAAAAGAAAAGGGTAGCTTGTTATAAAACGTTACATCAAGCCTAACAAATGAGTTATGAACCTTATAAAGCCGGTGAAAGGTAGCACGTGGTTTATCCTTATATTTCTAGTGTTAATATTGTGAATAACACAGTTTTAGTGTATATTTTGCATATTATAATATAAGATGTTGACGAAGATGAATTGTGATGCCACTGTGAGAATATCTCTTAAAAAATCTCTCAGAGAAACTCTGGCACCAAGTTGGCAAATTGCTCGAATAGCTCGGTTTTGAAGAACAAAAAATGCTTTGAATATCAACGGCTTTGCCCTACAGCAGAATTACCGTAGGACATGACTCTATGAAACTAACCGGGCTGTATCAACGTCAGTGTATTGTCTTACTTTCCTGGCGTAGGCAGCCAAACTGAGCCGTCCCGCTAGGCTCGATATATTTGGTATCTACTGTTATGCCCGGAAAAACTACCGAGTATACAGCTGTTTCAAGCACCTCTTTATCTAAAATGAATTTCGGTCCTAGATATCAAACATTCGGTAAGGCTTTAAACTTTTCGTTTTCTGGGCGTTGAGAACTGAATTGCATTGTTTACGTCGTCAAAATCTTGTCTATTCCTGTCTACTATATCGGTATCATCTGCAAACAGTATAACAGTAACGTTTCAGATAACCATTAAATATAATGGTAAGTCATTGATATACACTAAGAATAAGAATTGACCCAGTATCGAGCCTTGAGGTCCACCTTACGGAATTGGTAGAACAGCTGTTAAGTTCTCTTTTAAGGAACATATTCTCAGCAAAGGGCAATTTCAATCTATTCCTGCATCAGTTTTAAACTCAGGCAGGCTCAAAATCCTAAAACAGAACTGCCACAAATGAACACATTCACGTAAAAACACGTCCAAGAATACAGACATTGACACATATGTAAGCGGCATATTACATTCTACACGCTGAAGTTATTAATGGTGCAAGTTGAAGCACTAAATCAGATACAAAAGTAACAAAACTGTAGCTCTTTGATGTGTTTGAGAAATTGATGTATGTTCAGAACTGTGATGCAGGAGTAGATAATTACGCCAGAGACCGACAGTGTCTGACTTGCAGCTTCACAAGACTTTTGATTTGGGGCAGGAGTCCAAAATGAATCTGTGACAGACATTTTTATAATAATAATCATCAATAATCATTTATTATAAACTAGCTTTTGCTCGCGGCTTCGCCTGTGTGGATACATTGGATAAGGATTAATATAATACCGGTCATAATAGCTTCGGAAATAACAATGAAAATTTTATCAAATTCTGAAAGATAAAAATGGTTATTGTGTGTGTGGCATACGTTTATCTTCTAAGGTCATCCTTAGATGAATGCCATCGAGGACTTTTTTGTTGAGCTTTTTAAGATGAACTATTCTGTAAAACATAATTTTTATGTATCTTTTACGGTTTACGCGGTGCACGTAATTGTCACATTTCAGCCTATTTACACAAAACCTTAATGAATTATATACTAAAACCTTCCACATGAATTACCATCCATTGGTGAAAACCGTTTGAAAATCCGTTCGGTAGTTTTTGAGTTTATCGCGTTCAGACAGACAGACAGACAGACGTGGCGGGGGTCTTTGTTTTATAATATGTAAGGATAATTTTCTGGTAATACCTAACCACGGGAGTAAAGTCATTAACCGTGAAAAAGTCATTAATGCGTCTCACAAAAATTATAGTGACAAAAACGAGACATAGTTCCATACAATAAGGCCGAGATAGCCACACTTCTACCTGGCTCCGGTGCATCCAGGGCAGTCAGCTACGCAACCACCTTGCTGACTGGCTACTATTTTCACTATGGATTGAGCAATTTTCACATAGATCTTGACAATACGAGAAAATAATTATGCGAATGCATGAATTTCGGTCTCTGTCAATTATTTATTCACGTAGGTACAGATCAGAATAAAAGTATTTCGTAATTTTTGTTTCCAAACATTTTTTTGGGATAATGCACTCCGTAAATAACAGTGAATGATATTTTTGTTGGGTGTTTTGTGGATGTTAAATTTCTTGGATGATTATTTTTGATACCTCCTATACCTGAAGAAGATTAGGTCAGCATCTCTTTTGACATGGCTAGCTATCGCCTTTCGACTGGTGAAGAAGAGAGGTAACATAAACGTTGTGTAGTTCTATTAGGGACTAACGTATGGCCATTATGAATCCGATTGTTGTTTAGCATTCATTTTTAGGGTTCCGTACCTGAAGGATGCCATACGAAACCCTAATACTAAGCCTCCGCTGTCTGTCCGTTCAGCGGGCTGCATCTCATGAACCGTAATAGGTAGACAGTTGAAATTTTCAAAGATTGTGTATTTCTGTTGCCGCTATAACAATAACTAATAGAAAAATAATAATTAAAGGGGGTCCCCATACAAGGAACGTGTTTTTTTCGGCATTTCTGCTCGATCGTATTACGATAAAAAAAAAAAAAACTATTGTTGAATGTAATGCTGTTGGTGTTCTTTTAATAAATAAATTAAAAAGATATACGGAACCCTTCAAGCCAAGTACGTCACGGAACCCTTCAAACCAGCCAAGTGTGAGTTGGACTGGGAACTTTGCCGGTTTTTGTATTATGGTTATGGCTCCCTTAAGGTGGGTTTAGATCAAATGATCTTAGAACCAAAACGAACTTTCTAGAGCGTTCTTTTCTTGAAATTTAACTGTAGATTATGGATGGATAAACAAACGAAAGAATGCTTTGACCCTGTTTTTGAAATTAATTAGAGTTAGAGTGAAAAAGTCATGAGCATTCGCTCGTTTGACTAAACGAGTGAATGCTCATGGCTTTTTCACTCTACCTCTAAATGTAAACCGACCTTAAAATATCTCTTTAGATAATAGCTCTCTAAGTTCATTTTCGCGTTTTATTGTGCAGCAGTCCATGTAAAGATAAAATAAATATTTAACAGATAACACACATTAACAAAAAAAAGGCTGATCTAAGAATTCGCCGAATCAATTAGGACAAAACATCTTATTCACTGAAAAGTCCTTCAGCCGTGACCTACCTACCTACCTACTTATGGGCAAAATCGAGCTAAATTGCTAGTCCAAACATATCCTTGACGGGTTGTTTTAAAGAGGATAATATAATCAAATTTGTTTCTAAGAATACGGGCTTATTTCACGGTCAGTTGTGTCCGGTAAATGGGAAAAATTCGTCTGAATAAAATACGCTTTTTTGATTTCTCGGAAATCATCAAATTATTATAATCGGAGGCTTGGGAGTTCGCGCGTATTTAAATAATTGTGTGAAATCACCGTACCTATATTATATTGTTTGATAAATGGCTTCTTTTTCTTTGGATCTTTAATTAAGATAACGTAATGTTCGTTTAGATCGTCGTTTATGAATTGTTGTTGCCTGTTGTTGCATTATCATTTGTCAGCAATACTTTGTTTTTTAAGGATATGGACGAAAAAGTAAAAATGTATACTTAAAAATTCTAAAGTTGCGGGAGGTCCTAAGGGGAGATCGTGGCCCCTGGCAACGTACAGGCAAGGGAAGAAACACGGGTGCGTTTTAGTCAGAAAGAGTCTGACACGCCTTTCCGCTCCACCCAGAGCGGAAGATGTCACTTGGTGCCTCGGATGCCTTTGATTTAGTTACCTACTGAAAAAATGTTTGGTAATCACTTCACATTTGCCTACTAGTGGGATGATGTACGCTCACAGTTACAGTAATGACTCAACAGGCAAAAAATCTCAGCACAGAGGGTTTTCATAAAAATTCACGCCACTAGTTGGTGCCACTTTGACAAGGTCTTCCATTTCTAAAATGAATATACTGTTGATGTTCATCATTCGTTCCATTCATTCGTTGATCATTCAGTCACACGTGACAATAGAGGTGTTTTTGACAGGTGCCCCGACATGACGTATCAGTGTGCAGTGCTGCCACCTAGTGAACAGAAAACCCTTCTTAATAAAAAAAACAACGGGTTGCACTCCGGAAGTGCCGGCAGAAGTGAAAACTTGAACATTAACGTTGTGCATTTTTGAATATTTTGGAATGGTTAGGGAATAATTTCACACGAATTGCTTTATTTATCAGTATAAAAGTACTATAATTTATGTGGTTAAATACAATATTCATTAGTAGTAGTAGTAATTGATTTATTTTCAAAATATAGTCTAACAAAAATAAACAATTTATTTAAACGCTTTTCATGAATTATGTTTTGACTGCTTTTTATTTACCCATCAATACAGGTAAAATTTCTTACCTCGCAATCTTTACGTAATGTCAAAGACTATTTATTTTGATATTTACTTAGTCGGTTGCTAGGCAACGGATCTTACGGCGCAATCTGACGCGAGTTTAACATTTTTTACCCATCCCAAAAATGTGCACAAAGCCGCTAAAGAAGTTTTAAGTTTAAAAAAAATGTGAATTCCCTTATTGAAAGAACACCCAACTGTACATGAGTGGTCACAATTTGACATTGACAGCCTTTATCACATAGACACAAGAGTGATTTTTGCAGCGCAAGTGTCACCACTGTTTTGTTTGCTGTAGATTAATCACCGTGTAATCTCCACCGTCCCTACATCGCTATAAATATAAGGTTTGACAACCAAGAGCACATAATCACGAGGAGCATGTTCTTAGTGCAATTATAAGCCCATAATGATGGTCTAATGACTCATTTCACGGATGCACCTGCTCTAATATACGGCACATCGATCATTCTTTATGCAAACCTGTCTGCCTGGTACAGACAGCATGATACACTTGCTTTTAGTCACAGTTGGTCCCAGCTGTCATTTGTAGATCTTTGACAGTTTGTTACGGGTCGTCAGAAGCCCGAAAGTCTGACAACTAGTCTACCAAGGGCTATCGTGAAGCCGACCCCAACACAATTGGGAAAAGGCTAGGCAGATTTTTTTCAACTTTACAACTTTTATAAAAATCAATACCACCTTGCAATAATAAAATAAAGCAAAGAAGCAATTCCAATGCGCAATATAATTATTGTGGATAGAAACGCTGAAATACAATAAAAATAAAGGCAAGAACTGTTTGGCTGACCACACTGTACTAATTACTGAACCTCGCTGAGTATTGGTCCATGTTATAAGAGCTAGCGGATGGCAGGTGCAAGTTAAGTAAAATAAATCTGCAAGATATTACTTTGTGTAAATTATTTGATCACCACTGCTCTCAAAAAGGTGAAGGAAAAAAAACATCGTGAGGGAACATGCACATTCGAATACATCTTCTAACCCGCACTGGGCCCGCGTGGTGGATTACGATAATGCATTGTCCCAAGGCAAGGCCACCCTTTCCTTTTTCCATTCAACTCGATCCTAAGCCCATATGAACCAGTCCCTCCTATAAGCGTCAACTTCGTCCGGCCATCTACGCCTGGGTCATCCACGATGCCGTCGGACGTTTTAAAGAACACATGTCGTGTGGCCCACAATGTATTCGACATGTGGCAAACGTGGTCCCAGTCCCATTAGAACTTGACTGCTTTAAAATTTTGGGGGACCACTTATATCGAAACTTATTTTTAAAGACATCGAATTTGAATTCTTTAAAAATAAGTTAAGTTAAGAAGTCGAATTCTTTGCTAGTGCAGTGCTTCTGATGGCTTTCACGCCATCATGCGCAAGCGTTGCGCTTCCATAATGCGCAGGGTACGCGCCAGCCCCAACGGCATCCTGAAAACTATAGCTGATAGATGGGACAGCCCCATACTGGGACATAGGATACGCCTACATGCCAGTGTGGCGTATAATTAAATAATGGTTTGTGTTGTTTTTAGGGTTCCGTACCCGAAGGGTGACAAACGGAACCCTATTCATAAGCCTCTGCTGTCCGTCTGTCTGTCAGCGAGCTCTATCTCATGAACCGTAATAGGTAGGCAGTTGAAAATTTCACAGATTGAGCATTTCTATTGCCGCAAGAGCAACAAATAATAAAATTAAAAAATAAAGGGGGGTCGCCATACAATAAAATTAAATTTTGAAAAAAAAATAATCTATCCCTGGCATGTGGGGTATCATTGTCTAGAGCTCATCAAGTAGAAAATAAATATAATTTTTATTTGTTTTTATCTTCAAAAATGATGAATTATGGGGCCGTAGAAGTTGTCTGTTTTAGACCATTTTTGTACGAGCTCTATCTCAACAACTAAACAAATTAGGAATTTGAAACTTGTGTGTATCATGTACCGTATACTGTTTATAATCAACAAATACTAAAAACGTCGATTAATAACGTATTTTATATAATATGGGCGATTTACTGCAACTTAAAAATAATATTTTGTATTTCATGCTAATATTATGCGATATAAATTCCACAGATAACTATTTACTAGTCGGAGTAATGACATGGAATTAGTAAGTACCTACTATCATGGCAGCATATACTATTTCGATCATTAAAATTTCGATCATCCAAAAAGGTCTACAAAATAAGCTCTCTTCAAAAGATTTTAAAACCGGCCAGTATTTTTTGAGTTTAAGAACTTTATCGACTTTTTTCAAAGTATCCCTAGACGGTGTTGATGTGAGTACCTCATGTTAAAACTACACTCCAATAGACAATAATATTCAGTATATGTGGTACATACAGGGTACTATTCAGTTACCTTATACCGTTGTGGATACAATTTCATATTGAGAAAACTTATTTGTGTAAAAATATTCAGCCACGGCGGCCAATCTCAATGGAGACTAGCCTTCGGCGTGGGAGATATTATAGTGCACAAGTGTATGCGCAGACACGAGTGCACTCTCTCTTCCCTCACTCTCATAGTCCGATGGGATGTGTAAAAATAATTTTTATTTTCGCTTGAGTTTAGATTTCGATATTTTTTTTTGTTGGTACATTGGCGTGTGCTAGCTGTCATTATGGCAAATATATTTTATTTAATGTTTCGTGTTGAGTAATGTAAAATATTTGCATACTATTTTTTCGTAACTGAACAGACAGCTGCGCTGCTGGCGAGTTTGTTGCGCCACTTCTTCTTTCCAGCAAAAGCATTAGGAAGTGGTGAAGGGCGGGCGTTTTTGGGGGACAGTCTTATGTAATTTTGACGTTCGAAAAGTGCTGATTCTCAGCCTAGTTTGAATAAATGACTTTTGAATTTGAATTATGACTATCAAAAATAACGTAATACCTGTATTGACGGAATGTTGTAATTAAAATTTGGCGTACTACTTACATTCTATTTTGTACAATATAGTCTAATGTAGCAAGAGAAATCCTTTTATTTATAAGTAACTAGCTTACCCGGCCCGGCTTCGCACGGTTAGCACTAAGTACTTATCTACGGCGCACCTACCTTTCCTAATTACATATTTCTACCTAATTACCTACCCTACCTACCTACCCTAACTGCTACCTAACCAAACCTACCTACCCTACATATCTACCTGCTTACCTACCACATATACCTATTTCAATCAATCAATCTTCCTAGCCTTTTTCCCAACTATCTTGGGGTCGGCTTCCAGTCTTACCGGTTGCAGCTGAATACCAGTATTTTACATGGAGCGACTGCCTATCTGACCTCCACAACCCAGTTACTGTTACAACACATATACCTATTTATACCTACTAATACTATGTTAGTAGCAAATAAATAACTTTGAATTTAGTTAATGCATGTTACTAAAATAAATGAAATAAACTTCTACACCTATAATAATTTAATACAACAACATTTTTTCACAATTTCTTTACAAATCTTTATGTTTTATTATAGCGCCTCTGTTGTTACCTTTATACTTTCGTATTACAAAAATAGTGTTAAATCTTGTACGACATGGTATGGAACCCTTCGTGTGCGAGTCCGACTCGCACTTGACCGATTTATTTCTGATAGATGTAAGTACTAACACTAGTTTCTAAGTCGTGTGTATACTAACCAAATGGACTATATTAGTGGGTCTGAAATAATTCAATTCAATTCAATTCAATTTATTTATTTCAGACAAAGTCCATAACATTAGATAACAAAATATATAATAAACTACCCTTAACTATACGCAGTTCAAGGAATGTAAACCTATTTAAAAAGACACTTCAGTCCTTACTTATAGATAAGGCTTATTATTCAGTTAAGGAGTACTTCGAAGATAAAATGTAACGCAATCATTGTTAATAACTAATTAATAGTAATCCAAAATTTTACTGTCGTTGAAATTATTGTAATCTACCCAGCATAATTCTTAATTTAATCTAAATAATTTTACTGTTACTGAATTTGACCTTTTATTTTAACATCATGATGGCTATTTGTAATGGATTGACTATTAATGTATAATTTATATTTTCTTAAGATATGATCTAATTGTTTAAACATTATGACACTATATTATAATTTGCATGCTAAAATAAGCTGAATATGGTGAAACCGTACCTGTGTAACATCCTTGTAAACCCATATTATGCGAATAAACTTGATTGATTGATTGATTAGGTACATTACATTCAATGAAAAATATTAACCACTTAATAAAAAATATTCAAACATTCATTCAATTCATTCAAATCAGATACAATTAAAATACATAATTACTTACACATGTCAATCAAATTAAATATAAAATACTTACATAAAGATGTCAATTATTCAAAATAAAAATAAACAATACAAATGTCATACAAATGTCATAAATAAAATCAGATAGAAATACATACACATGTCAAAAAATACGAGTAAAATAAAACAACAACACAAAAATATTACATAATACGAGGGGAGGCGCTACTATGTAGCTGCATCCACCTCTGCAATAGGGGTAGATCCCACCGCTCGGACAATACCTTCAGGATGCCGTTCGAGCTGTTTCGTAGGCGACTTAGTAGCGAAGCGCTCCGTTTCCTCATGATCGCGAAAAAATCATCAGTCCGCGCCTCAGCAAACATACAAAAAGCAAAGCAAAAGCAAATAATGATTTAATTTAATTAAATTTATCAAGTCTGTTTAGAGATGATCATGTATTATGTATTGTTTATCGCCATATCTCTTTCCAAATAAAAGTGTTTAAAAGCTTCTTAATGCGGTTGACCAAAGAGAGAAATAATGTTTTTTTTTTGTGAAGCTCTACGTGAATAGTAGAATTAATTTACATTTAGCTAAAAAAAAAACGAGGCAGTCTGGGACTGCCGATTGAAATGAAAACTAAGTAACGCCATCTAACGAAAATACCGAATTCATGTGGTTTGCTGTCAGTACAAGAACGCAAGATGTAGCTTCATTAATAACAATCCAATAAAATAAAACAGAGTGCGCTGTCTACAAAAATGTCTTACGAATTTTCGATCAGGTCACGTGTCCTGACGCGAGTTTAACATTTTTTACCCATCCCAAACAAAGTGCACACCGTAACTAAGGAAGTTTTCACTTAAAAATAAATTATAATTGGTAAAGGTAAATGAAACTCCCTATGGCGAAAACTGGATTTAAGCTCACAATTCCAAGGCTAATCGCTTCAGCCCATACCTTAACACACATCTCTAAAATCCATGAGTCACAAAATTCTCCGTTATCAAAAAGGCCCTTTGTTAAACATTGCCAACTAAAATGAGGTGCAACGAACTTAGTGCATCGCTTTGTGTTGCCATATCAAATATTTGCACAGTTGTTTATCCGATGTGCTGTACCTACTGCACCATAGACAATGAGGGTTTGATGAGCTAATTGTTCTTCAGGGTTTAATGAACTGTGACAGACTTTTGTTTTCTTTTTTCAATTAAGGTTTTGATAGGTAGAATCTATTAAAAAAAAAAACAGCCATGTGCGACTCGAACTCGATCGTACACTAAGGACAAACCTTACTGCAAAACCATTACAGCTTTAATAATATATTATTTTGTATAATAACAACTTACTAGCTCCTAATTTCTCTATGGGTTTATAGTGTCCAAGTGGCAGTAGAACACTGACTCCTAACCCTTTCAGACCTGAATTATTTTTTTCTGTCCAATGAATCTAAAAAAAATCCTGTAGCTAGACTAGGGTAAAAAGACAAAGGAAAAAATAATGAAAAAAATCCTAGCTGTCACCTTTTCAAGAAAAAATAGTTTTTCTTTTAGTGTAGTGTACAAATGTGCACATCCGTCCTACGTAATGACAAGACTAGTGTAGAAGAAGTTTCACTGAAATTATAAAATGTTTAATTTATAAATGTTTTTATTAGGAAATATTAATTATTTTTATAAAATTAACAAAACTAGATTACAATCCTTATAATAATTAACAAAAAATAGATTTCTTCTTTGGGATAGGTAAATAATTGGCACATAGGTAAATCAGTCATTCGCCCCATTCAAGCAGCATGATTCATTTTACGTATGAAATGCTAAGAAACAGTTTTTGTCTTTGGTAAGGCAAAGGTGAACTTTGCATTTTATACATTTAATCCGGGTTCTTCCCTTGCATCCCACCCACCATTTTGCACCGTGTCCCAAGTCCCTCATCATGTGCAGGGAAATGCCCAACACCGTCTCTTGCTATATCCGCTACAGGGCGAACCTCTCCTGGTCTTCTCGGAATAATTTGCGGTATTGGGCTATTGCCACTGGGCCGTCCTCTTTTACCGATGGTAATTTTATTCCTCAACACCAGACTTTCAGCCAGCTGACGACGAAAGTGAAGCATCCTGAGTAGTTTATTCTTTGGTATGCCTAGCAACTCATTGTCAATTTGGTACTCTCGGTATGCGTGCACTACAGCTAAATCAGAAGCATGAAATATCATGCGAAGGGTCAATTTTTTTGACTTTATGAAAGTCCTATAATAGCTCATGAGTTGATCTAATAGATCAACTCCTCCCATTGCGTGATTGTATTTCCTGACAACTTCGGGGCGTTCGACGTCTATAAATCTCTTCTCTTTTTTACACCACCTCTTGACTAAGTCTTTTTCACCAATACCAACAAAATTAGAAGCAAGATGGGTAATCTTATTATCCAGCCACTTGACCACAGTTACATCTTCGTCATAACTACTTACTTCTTGAGAAAATCCTCGAGGGTTTTTATTCATTTCTTTATCGCTTAGTAGCGATGGGTTGGCGAATCTATTGATACGAGCTGTGCATGCAGCCATAATGCCTTTTCGTTTCATAATTTGCAATAAATGATATGACGAAAGGTAGTTGTCAAAGTACAGCTCGTGGCCCTTGCTTTCTCCAATTCTCTTTGTGAGATGAAGGACAATAGCTGCACCATATCCAATATTTTTTGTCAAATTATTATCAAGTTCTGGACTAGAGCTTTGATAAAGTATAAAATCATAGGCTTGCCCATGTTTACCACATAAAAAAAAATATCTTGAGCCCCCATATTTCAAATACAGCTTGAATACTTCAACAATCGTAAAAACATCGTTTACGCCTGATGTGTACATTTGTGTACAAATATAAAAATTGTGATAATTGATACAAAAATAGAATAACAAAGTCAAATTATATGTTACGTATGACCTTAGGAATATAACACATCAATTCATATTTTTGCAGTGCGTATATTTCGCTATTTCCTACTTTTTTGAAATAAAAATGATGAGCATAACTACACAGCTCCAACTTCGGTCAGCCACTGGTCGAAACTTGTCGAAAAAGTCACAAAAAATGCTAAGAGATGGCGTTATTAGTATCGTTTTTTGTAGTTTATATTGTGGACATATGGATACAACCGTTCTCATTTGCAATTGTTGCGAAATACTTACCAAAATATTTTTTTATATCTTATGTGTACATTTGTGTACGCCAGGTCTGAAAGGGCTAAGTCACACAGGTATGCCTAGTTTAGGAGTCAGGGTTTCAACTTTTGTGCGCCTTTTAATTATTCTAAACTTTAGCTAGATATTAAGCATATTGTAAGGACTTGGATCAAGAAGTGACTGCCTATCTGACCTCCACAATCCAGTTACTGGGTAACACGATTCCCCTTTTTAAGCTATTGCATAGCTTCTATCGCGGGCCTTGAGCGTGGAGACCTAATCCAGAAATTTCGTAACGAAAATACTACATAAGAAACAAAACACTCTTTGTGTTTTGTATTGAAAATTATGTTTTACTGTTTGACAACAAAGTTCAAATTTACTTAGACGAATGATACGAGAGTGTTGTATTGAAAATTATGTTTAACTGTTTGACAATAAAGTTCAAATTTACTTAGACGAATGATCCTTGATTATTAATAGTTAAATTAAAACCTTTTTATTAGTTTGATGTTCCCGGCCATTACGTTGTGTCAAGTTTAAAAAACTATAAATGTGAATAACAGTTCCTGTCAATGTCATCATTGATATGTATTTCTTGTATTCGGGTTAATATTTTACAATTGCGTAAGTTGATAAAAAATGCTATGCAATATCTTCGCCGGGGCAGTCCCCGAGTGCCACACGTCTTTTTTTTTTGGTTGGGGAATCATCAAATAACTTGTCCCGCTCTGCGGAGGGCGTGTCAAACTCTTACTGACTAAATCCCACCCGTGTTCCATTCAGTTGCCTGCATATTGCCATAGGCCACGGTATTCCTATCGGACTTTCCCGCAACCCTGGCAGGCATCGGCCCTAACAGACCCCGTCAGTTATGCTGATATCTCGTTGAGGCGCGCGTAGAATACAACGCGCCGTCGAACCGTGCCTGGTCCTTATTGGACGGCGAGCTACCCATTGCTCTCCGTCCGCAAGCCCGCGCCGACGGTGAACGGAAATCGGCTCGCGATTCCCGACGCCCAGGGCGTCTCCTGCGGCGGCTAGGAGCGTGAGGGCGCGAAATCCAGGGAATCGCACCCAGGACCTCATGCTGTGCAGCAGCGATAGCGACCACGAGGCTAACGAGGTAGTCATTTCCAAAAGTAGGTCTAAATAAATTCTGACGCAGAGACACATATGACTAGAAGTTGTAGACATCCTATACTATTAAACGAACAATATTTTTTTAAGTAATACATATTTGTTATCACGTTCTCGAAAACGGCTCTAACGATTTCGATGAAAGTTGCAGTATAGAGTTTACGGAGGCGAAAAATCGATCTAGCTAGGTCTCATATCTAGGAAAATTCATTTTCTTCATATTTTCACCCGAGCAGAGCTCGGTCGCCCAAAGTTTAGAACAAGATGGCTACCTTAGAATAATGACATGGCATGGAATAAGTAAGTACCTACTATCATGGCAGCATGGAATTGGCATGTACTATCATGGCTGCATGGAATTAGCATGTACTATCATGGCAGTATAGAATTAATTATGGCTGCATGGAATTAGCATATACTATCATGGCAGTATAGAATTAGTATGTACTATCATGGCAGTATAGAATTAGCATGAACTATCATGGCAGCATGGAATTAATATGAACTATCTATGTATTAAATGAGCATTCTCTATTTTCACCTGAGCAGAGCTTGGTCGCCGGCGGAGCCGTAGGTGACACACGTGAAGCTTTCTCACTCTGTATAGCGATGTTTTCGAATTTTATGAACCAAATAAACTAAACATACATTACACAAATGACGAAACTAAATGCTGGCTCGCGGCTCGCAGCGATGACAGACGTACGAAACTACGAACCAAGGCGGGCTACGAGCAAAATTTCAAACCTGTTGGATCACCGGCGAGCTTACTCGGCGGTTTTAAAGTGCGTGTACTTAGGGTAACACACGGGTGAGTAAGTTCGTCGAGCCATAAGATCGCGTACTTGCTCGCCCGTCTGTCACCACTCAAGGAATTGATTTCTATGGGTCGCTGTTATCGAAACCGATAAGAGGAACTATATATGCTAATTCAAGAGAATCAAAGTCTATTATGCAGCTAACTTACAGTTAGCTTCTGATTTCTTCATAATTTTTCCATTAACGGCTTGTTGCCAAACACGGCTTTATAAATTAACACAGTTTCTTCTTCAAAATACTATGGCAATGTTTTAATTTTTCTGAAACGACATAGGAAATCTACCTATTATTATTTTATCATTACCTAGACTTGATTATTGTCAATGGATACTTATAATTATAAAATATATTTATTTCAGTAATTTACGTATAGTCAGTCAAGATTACCCTTTAGTAATTATAAACAGATAGGCATCATTTATAATCAATTCTCTTTACTTACAATTAGTTACAATAGTTGCTTGAAGTTCAGAGACATTTAAACGTCAAACAACGTTACAGTACGACACAACTTAGATGTAGCATCGGCAAAATTCGTAAAATCGATCACCATCCGCACTGAGTGCGCCTTCAAAATCACCAATCTTTATTACTGCTTGAGGTGAAAATGATCTTTCGAAAACGCAATAACTTGTAAAGTCTTATAGCCAAATACATTCGTGAAATTGAAATGAATGAATGAAAATTTTCAAATCTATGCTACATCTAAGTTGTGTCGTACTGTACATTATTGCCGCACGCACTTAGGATGCGTTTTCGTACGAATTTCACTCGTGCACGTGCGTACACTTACGAACAAGCACGAACGATCCCAACCTTCAAAGTACAAAGGGAGCGCGCCTACTGGGTGCGACTTAGTCGTACGTATAGTTCCGACGTCCGAAAACAATCCGAACTTGTTGGGATTTGTTCTATTTGACGGAGAAAAACGTATCTAGTGTGCGCACTCAATTCGTACGACTACGAGTACGCACGAGTGAAATTCGTACGAAAACACATCCAAAATCCGCGCGGCCTGAGCATCGCTTATAAGTAAAGGCTAATATGTCGATGTTGGGACAAATCAATCTAAATACTGACCAAATAAACATTTCAGAACGATAACTAGTATTTCATCAAATACACAGTATTATCAATAAATTATTTACATAGCCGGCTTCCAACCAATATCGATGCCCGTGTGTGTTGGTCGCATAACATCAATTTCTGCGAACATAATATTTTCATGGCTTGCTCCTAAATCACGGTATACCAAGTTATTTTCAAGGAAAATGTCTTTTATAGCTTATTTAGAATATTCCTTTATGCCATAAAATTTGCAGACGGCCAGCCGAGACTGCCTATGTACATACATATTGGTATACATATGTATATCTCGTATGATTTGCTCATACGATACATGGAAAGATAGATTATAATGTTGCTTTTATGTTCGTGGCGGAATAATAACTGTTAAGATGAGTTTGTCAAGGTCAATCGATGGATGGGTGTTCAATCTCTACATTTATCCCAGAGTGATCCCTCTGTGCCCTTTTGCTAGCTCAAGTGAGAGAGCCTCACCGGACAACGTTGGTTAGTGTACGAGTAGGGTGGTAAGAACAATGAAAACAGACTGAATTTAACTGTTTAATAATTCAACTTATTACATGTTAATAGAAAAACTTGTTTAATAATCAGCACTTTACAAGATTACAATTAAAATGATATCTATGTTGCAGACAATAACAAGCCTCCGCAAGCTCCAAAAATGTAGTGTGGACAAGATTGAAAATGAGAGTGCATGAGAGAATGTGGCGTTCTGAATTTGAATTGAAAATAGAGTGATGATGTGGACTGATATTTGTATTTGAATTGACCTGGGTTTGACCTAAATTTAAATTAGAATGATGAAGTCGCCTGGCATAAAAGATTGCCAAGTGATCGATTGTGAAGTGATGAAGTGATTGTGAAGTGAGTGAAAGTGATGAGTGATTGATAAGTGATCGGATAAGTAAGGAGGAAGAACCTCGTCACACACTGGACCTCACTGCACCTCATAGAGTACGTCAAACTGTCGGTGTTTATTGTCATAATATAGTGAGACAGTTGTAGCAGTTATGCAGAAAACGATGAAGGGACAAAGCAAAGCAAATCAATTTTCAGGCTAATCTTCAAGTATTCTAAACAACGGGTAGCCTCATCCAAAATGTCCAGCTGTGTCTCAGGTAATGTTTTTCATAGTTTATTCTAAAAACAATTTTTTTCTTTAATAAATACTTGCAGGTACAGTTTACCACCACGCTGTTTTTTCGATAGACCCTAGAGTAAGCGCTTGTTGAATAGCTTTTAAGGTTGATTTAGAACAAATGAGTGAATGCAGTTTCTATACCCCCTCACCAATTTTTTTTTGGTCGTTTTGTCTAAGCCCGCCTTTAGACATTTGAGAGACCGATCCTTAGCCAATTATGTTCCTACTGCTGGGACACACACAGACCTCCTTTCTTCGAGAGGAAGTGGACTGTAATCCACCACGCGGGCCCAGTGCCGGTTGGTAGATGTCACATGTGTTCGAATTTTTGGTTCTAGAACATGTCGGTTTCCTCATGATTTTCCTTCCCCGTTTTGAGAGCAGTGGTGATGAAATTATTTACACAAAGTAAAGAGCCTGCCTGGGTTTGGACCCACGACCTAGAAATCTTAATTCGGGGCGTTACCACTGGTGGCCCCACTGCTCTCAAAACATAATTATGAAAACTGTATTTCATCATCGTATTAGTAGGTATGTAAATAATGAAGTGCCATCTATATTAGTCTGTATGATTGTCACGCTGAGCGGCGTGTGAGTCATAACGACAGTGACTAACGCCTAACTAACTCAACTGATATATCGCTACCAAACTGTCTATTTTAATCTCTGGACGGCTAACCGTGCGGAGTTTTGAACTGTGCAATATTTTGTTTATGAAACAGTAATTTGGTGTGTGTTTCTGTAAATATTCAAATTTTTTTGAGTAATGTAATATATATAATATATTGATGCGTATTAAGATTAAGATTCGATGCATGAAAATACATGCATGACAAAAATAAAATTGTGCATTGACATGTTTTATACTTATTTTATGTTATATTAATTTAATTACTAAGATTTATTTTATTTTATATTAGTGTTAAATTAATTTTGTTATTTTTGTAATTTTTATTTTATCTTTATTCTTACCCTTACAGGGTCCATATTTTGTACCTAGCTTTAAGCATTATGTAACATCTTTTCTGCAATATGGAACGCAAATAAATTAATATGAATATGAAAATATCGTTAATGCCAGCCAATGTGACATCTACCAACCCGTTGATGGGCCCACGTGCTTGATAATAGCCCGCTCACAGAGAGGAGGCCTGCGTCCCAGTAGTGGGAACATTATAGCCTTATTGAGGTAATGGCACTCACATCCTTTGAATTCTGTCACAACAATGGTGTTTGGTGGTACAAATAGTTTCTTATGGACATTAGCACACTATGGAACTCCTTTTTAAAAGGAGATTAAGAACAGCATCATTTGAGTGGAACCCTCTTGTCACATTCTCCACGAGCATAACGAATATTTCTTGGTTCTGTGCTTGTAATTATAGATTTCTTAGGTAGGTACTAATATCATTTAGTCGACTTAAAGCATCTATTTTATATACGTTACGTGTTTCTGTGGCAGGGGGTTTGTAGGTACTTAATAACAGCCGCAAGCGTCGATCCATCAGGTTAAGCTATCGCTTGCCGCGGTTGGTCTGTGGATGAGTGATCATCCTTTCATACCGAGACCCCTCCGTGCCTCGGAAAGCACGTTAAGTCGTTGGTACCGGCTGTCCTTCATGGATCTCTGACAGTCGTTACAGGTCGTCAGAAGCCCGAAAGTCTGACAACCAGTCTTACCTAGGGGTATCACATTACCCAGTAACTGGGTTGTGGAGGTCAGATAATCAGTCCCTCCATGTAAAATACTGGTATTCAGCTGCACCCGGTAAGACTAAGAGAGAAAAAGCTAGGCACATGATGACGTGTTTCAGTGGCAATAACCAATTATTCCTTCTTTCTAAATGTATTATTACATAACCATATTTTTATAAATCTTCACAGCCAAATCCTGTAGCTATCCTATACTTAGTAATTCACTAGATGACTAACAGCACGTGTTCAGGAAGACCTTGGTATATCTAATTAATGTGTACCATATACTTGTGACTCAGTGTTACAGTCAGTTTGCTTTTTAAATTCATCACCTAACTGTTTGGTGTTTAACTAGCTATAATCTTTTTTTATGTTATTTTTTTGTGCGTGATTCATTGGTTCACGGACGGCTTAGAAACGTGATTTGAATTGATTATTATTTTTAAGTTTTTAGTATTCAATCCTTGGGTGTCAGAGAACTATTAACGATCGACTATAACATTTGATTTTCCTGTTAAGTAGTGAAACTCTTGAGCAGTGGTGGACCAGTGGTATCGGCCCTGACTAACGAGTTGTAGGTCGTGGTTTCGAGCCCAAGCTGATTCTTTACTTTGTGTTATATATTTCTTCACCACTGTTTCGGTGAAGGGAAACATCGTGAGGAAACCGGCATGTCCTAGAACCAAAAATTCGAATACATGTGACCTGCACCATCCCGCACTGGACCCGCGTGGTAGATTACGGCCACTCCCTCTAATAGAGAGGAATCTTGTGCCCCGGCAGTGGAAAAGTTATAGGCTGCGATTATGATTATGTAGTCCAACTCCTTTTTGGATTCTGTTTCCCGATAGCTGGTAATCTTCAAATGACGACTAAACAATAAGTTCCCCGACATCATCTTCATCACAACAGAAAGACGTCCGCTGCTGAACATAGATCTCTTCCAAACCACTTTGACTGGCCCTGCATATAAGTACCTATACAAGTATCTTGTAAGCTCTAGGCCAGCGTGCACCATCGGCCACCACATCGTGGCTGAAAACAGACTAACATCGGGTAAGTTTATTTCTTAAATTTTTACGCTTACAATATTACACTATAATCTACGAGTTGTAAGAAACCTCATAACCATCCATAAGTTACAGGAACCGTCAAGAAAGAAGTGAAAATTCCTCGAAAAAGCCAAGTCTATAAAATAAAACAATAATGATGGCATTATAAAAGTTTTGCAAAAAATATGCTACCTTATTCTTTCAATATGTCTGTGTGTATGGGCGTGAATTGGCAGTACGGCGGCTTGGGCCAGGGTACTGCGATAGTTACAGATTGTTTGCTTTACATTGCTTTCTAAGAACCAATATTGCTTCAAAGTTTGTAAAAGAAGTAACGATATTAGGTACCTACATTTTCGTCTTCGAAAAAATCTTAATTTGTAAGTTAAGCGCACATGCGCGTCGGGCCGCAGCGCATCGCATTATAATCCGTTGACGTTTAGAGTTTGGGCTCTTTACAATAGAAGACCACAAAATATTATAATATATTATTATTAAAAAACTAACAAAAAAATACTTCTCAAACAGTTACATCTACGAAGCGTAGTTTAAGAATAAATTATACAGTTTAATATAGTTAATAAAAGAGGAAACTATTGTAAAAATTTAAAATAAATTTAATTTGGTTGTATCATATTTTTAAACAAGAAAGTGTCATCTATAATAACCCTTTTTACTTACCTTTTTACCTTTATTTAACGACCTAAACCTATAGAGTATAGTGTGTTATGGTTTATACAAAACAACAAAAAGTAAGAAAGTGATGAGGTTTTTTGCCTTGTGGTGCGGTCCGCCCAAATCTGCGTCAGTCAGTCAATCTGCGTCAGCTTTATAAAGTCATAAGAAATGGTAACCTTTACCATTTACAATATTTCTATAGCTTATTGATAATTCACTACATTAACGAAAAATTTTACCATTCATTAATACCTACTAAAATATTCAACAACAATAATAAATAACAAAATGCAACTAACATCGTAAACGCAATATTATTATTAAATTCTGCTCAAAAGTAATAGCAGATCACTGACCAAATGGGAATGATTCAAAACAACAATATTTCACATTAATTAATTAGTTTATTGACCAAAGCACTCACAAACAAACACTGGGGAATCGTAATAGGCATTTTTTTGCGAAATATAGGCACATACCTATGTATTTGTTTGGGATAAATTAATTGAAATTCGGGTTGCGTGGTATACAGATATGACGTCTAGTTAACCGATTTATCTATGTAGCCGATGGAATGAAGGAATATTTGAAACCAAGCCAGTTATCACTGTTATCGGGGTCAACATACAGTGAGTTCCTAAATTATAAGCCAAGCTGAAAAAGTTAATTAACACTAATAATTATACCTACACAATCTCACTAGCATTTTTGAAGCGATAACTTCTACTCACACGTAACGCGTTACGGCGCCAGTCTGTCAGGCTTCCCTTTCTCTCACGCATACGGCAGCAGTAGGCAGGCTCAGCTTGGTTTAGTCGAGCGTCCCGAGACGAACTCGTTTTTATTTTTTAGACCTAATAGGACTGCACCATATTTTATGCAAAATAAAAATATTCTAAAAATACCATTTCAATGATATAATCAGCACCTCACAATGCGTTAAACATTTTGAATTACTATCTAGAGCATTTTGAAGTAGATAGAAGAAAAAATCGGCTGCTCAACGTAAATAACGCAAATAATGTTTTTGAATTGTCAAAATGGAATGTATTTTCAAAAATACAGAGCAATGGATTAGGAATTTCCTTCAAAATGCGGTTTGAAACTGTTTTATGCAATTGACACAATTTCATTTCGTTTTTAATATTGTAGGCCTTGTAATGCTTCGATTTGTTGACCATTTCTTATTTTTGTTAGTTTCTAGTACTTATTGACGCGCCTACACTGTCCTCCTATGTAACCTATTAATAAAAGTTTAATTAGAAACCATTGTAAAAGACAATTCTTTTTAAAAGAGAACTTAACCGTTAAGTTTCTTGCCGGCTTTCCTTCATAAGAATTGGAACAGTGCACCTAGCTTCTGACGTTTCATAAGGTTGTACTTAGGTCCAATAATTCGTAAATAAATTAAAAAAGTTATTACTTAAAAAATCTTACTATAGTGTCGATGAATATTTAAGTGATAAGTCTCTAAAACTTGAAAAATAAAGTCTTTTGCAATTTTAATTCTAATGTTAATGTTATGTCTATGTTTTTAGAATAAGTTGTATTGTAATAATGATAAGTCCTCTCCACACTTATTTATTATATCTTTTGCTGTGCCCGACAGGGTCCACGATTGTTACCTACCAAATAAATGTTTACCACCTAAGCCTACATTGTGGAATGCAATAAAGAATTGATTATTGAGTATAGGTGTATTTGAAATAAAATATTTTGAATTTGGGAGCTGCTCTTTTTGTAGCCATTTTTCTAAAAAACTTGAAGAGACCCGTCTCTTCAAGTTATTTAGAAAAATTGCTGATTGAATTAAAGGAAAATTCATCGTTTATAAATGTTTGTTGAAGTTAACAACAATGCGATAAGTTTTATCAGTAATTTTAAACTTTAAGAAAGTTTCGTCCAGAAATTTACAGAGCAATGTATTAAAACCATTTGAAAATGGCCACCCACCGGAGTAGAACACTGCAAGTTTGAATGTGGACTGGCCAACTAAACAATTCTCGAGTGACCAGCTCCGTTGGCAGCGTTGCCAAGCTTGCAACTTTTTGCTAAACTACCCTACATATGCGTCTATGAAAATTATTTCCAATCAAAAGTAAACTTTAATCCGACGACATAGGGAAGGGGAACGTTAGGGTATGTAACAAAATGAAGTTGGTTTTCAACTTATATACAAAAGTGGACAGTGTTAATAGTTAGTGTCCTTCGAATTGTTATTATATACTTTTTGTTTTGGAGCCAAATGGAGGGTAGCGTACATTTGGTTCAGAAATTTTGGACATCCTTGCTTTTGTTTTACAAAATTTTGAACGTAGAGTTTTTGTTAATTTTATCCAATGGGATACGTGCTTGAATTTTTAAAAGAAGAAGCCTTAAAGTATTCGTAGTTACGACTACGTAGCTTCGTTCTCACTGTCGCACAAAAAATGTACATAATAGAGCAATCTTATAAAAATATTCACCTTATATCTAACGATAGTCAAAAGTAATTTTGGTAATAATTATGTTTCAGGGAAGGTATCAGTTTTCTATTGCAGAGTAAATAATAATGATAAGTAATGGTTACGCAATCTACCCTTTTATCATTTCATTAAATTAAAATAACATCACGCCTTGTTATCCCCGAAGGGTTCGGCAGAGTTGTACCTATAGTACACCCACATTTCGCCAGTTATGTTTAAGTCTCATGTAATAGGGGGCGAGCCTATTGCCATCAACCGGGCACAAATCCAGACTCCGGGCTGCTACTGAGAAATTCCAGATAGAAAAACCCAATAACACTTTACTCGACCCGGGAATCGAACTCACGACCTCATGCTCAGCAGTAGCACTTGCGACCACTAGACCAACGAGGCAGTCAAAAAATCGAGGAAAATAAAATGGCATAAAAATAAAAATTGAAGTAATAAATACAATAAATGACTTGTATGAGGCTGGCACATGAGCGTGGGGATGGGCACAAGAAAAGAGAGGCCTAATATGCTCAGCAGTGGGTCAAGTCGAGTCTGTTGAGAGTTGGGTCCAAAATGACGTATGATTTTTTTTGTTTGACTTAATTTCATCAATTTTACACCTTTTTAATAATCTTTCCGTGAAAACAGGGCCCAACATTTTTAATTTTCATCAAAATAGCAGCCAATTCACATTAAGACATTACTTTGCCGCACATAAATGTATAAGTCTGAAATCACAATCTGCAAGCGTGGCGATCAATGATTTTTTTCGAACTTATGTAGCAATGGACTAGCAATCTGTTTCAAAACGATTCAGATTTTGACTGATTGTGTATTACGCAATTAGGAAATGAAAGGAAATGAAATGAAATGAAATTTTATTTGCAAGAATTGTAGTACATTACAGATGGTCGGGTTTTTTAACAGTTTCTAAAACAATTCGCTAATAGCATGCAAAATTACATTAATAATTGAAATAATCTAATCAAATTGATACATACATCATAGTCATTAAGTATAATATAGAATGAATGTCAATCATTTGTCAAATTATAATAGTAAGTAAAATGTCACTGTGAATCTTTTAAATTTAGGTACTCATTCACAGAATAGAATGATGAGGATAGGGTACAGGTTGGGCAAAGTGTTATTGGATTTTTCCGTTAGAAATTTCTCAGTAGCCGTCTGGATTTTTGCTCGGTTGATGACAATAGGCTCGCCCCCTATAAAATGGGACTTAAACATAACTGGCGAAATGTGGGTGTTCTACTATGAGTACACCTCTGCCTGACCCCTCGGGGAAACTAGACGTGATGTTATGTTATGTTTATCGTAAGAAGAATTAAAACACATAAAACTAAGAATCCATATTTCAACTAAGTTCAAATCTCCCATAGAAACAGAACCATAAAACTACATATATAGTCAATATCTCAATATCTCAATGATCGGTCTTTTAAAGCCATTGCGGGGTTATTCAGCCAATCCCTTTTCTTTTAGACCACAATTCTACCTAAATTTCTTTTGAACACCGTCCATACATCAACTTAGTTCCACCTCGTAATCTGTACTAACCTCAGAAACCTTCATAGAGTACGATACGATGCCGATACGATGCATCGTGTGCATTTTGTGTAACAACACAAAATCCACGATAAAAAAAAAACTGGTGGTCTATGGTGGGTTAGTCGATTGGGTAATCATAGGCAATATATGTTCACCTAATAGAGACCACAGTTACCTCAGCCCTCCTACATGTATACATACAACACTGCAGAGCTTTATTGTAGTTCTAGTGGTGACCGGGTCCAGGAAAACTAAATTCGGTCTAGCGAGCCATCTAAGGGCACACGCAAGGAATTGATATCTAAGGTTCTAAGCTATCGAAACGGAAATAAGGAGAAGGAGAGGAGAATAAGGAAGACTATATATGTATATATTTTTACCTTTATTTACATGTATGACAGTGTTGTAATAAGTTAGACACAGCTTATCCTAGGCAGTGGTGAAGGGTGGCTAACTGGCTAACTTCTGTCCTTTGAAACAAATAACTAACTTCTAAAACAGTTATTTCAGTAATACTCACACCCAGTTGCACAAAGACATACATTAACGCCACGTTACGTAATGGATCATTAACGCTCATGATTTCATTAATTTCTTCAAAGAACCATTAAAATCGAGTCTAATGTTGCTTTCTGCAACAAATTAATGGAAGATTAGTATTTAATGACAGTTTTAAAAGTTAAAGTTCGTTTCTGCAACTGGCTCTCAGTCGTCTTACTTAAACCTTCATGCAGACTGGCGCGACGCGACTTTAACAAAACAATTACTAAGAAAACTACACGGTAGAACAATTACCGGAGTCGCGTCGCAACCGCAGTCTGCACAAGGCGTAATGGTGAATTCATTAACTTTGCTTACTGGATATCTCTATACGCTCAGCTCGTGCAGAGACCTTCGAAGATCTATAAAGTGAAATAAAGAAGTCCACTAAAGAAAGCTGGACGTGAAATTCAGTAGGTATCTTTGGCAAAGTGTGGCCAATACCCGATTTTAAGTTGACCACCCAGGATTTATCGTTGAATGAAGAAATATTCAAAACCCTACAAGTAAAACCTACTCATTAATCGAGGTAAAATGTAATAAAAATTACAATGTCTGATCAACGATACGATTCCAAAAATCGCATCCACTAACGGCTCTTCACTTGTGGGTAACTTAGCTCCGCCAACCACGCCCATCAATCTATGCTATCCACAACGAAGTACAGACTCCGTACGTTACTGCACATATTTGCTGCTAATTCACTCAACTTTCAACCTTGTAAGTAACGAAATAGAGGGGATAGAAACTGCAGAGTTATCCTGGTTAAGGCGGATCGCGGCTAGAAATTGATTGTGGAAGTCTTTATAGTGCTTAATGAAAGAATTGAAACAGATAAAATGGAGTTGGACTGGACTCGGGGTGGCTCCATTTTACTTTGCGTTGCAATTTTTGGATTTCATTTGGCTGTTTTTGCGTATTTTCTCGTGCCAATGTGCGGTTGTTAATGATTTGTGTCGAATTGAAAAAGTGCAGGTGATTGTTTCAAGTTTTAAAGTGGATATAGAGAAGAGAGAGATGCAATAAACATTTAAGTGTTACGAATTTGTTTTACGAAGTCTTTCTTTTGAGTCTTTTGACCAATAAAGAAAATATTATTCTTCTGACAGTACCTACGTATTTTTATTTTGCAATAAAACGAAAGTTAGGCTTATTGGTGAATTCGCACGAATTTACTCGCCCGAAACTAGACGGGTAAATCGACACTTTTAAATAATACTATTTTTGATTGAGACGATTCGCACGAAGTAAGTACAAGTAGCTGAAACTTAATTGATAGTTAAAATCGAAAAAAAATAACACTTTTTATTTTTTATATTCATACCTATCCTACAATCGTGCATGATTATAAGACAAGTAAAATAACGTAATATATAATATAGTATATTTAAGATTTATCAAGTACCTACATATAATAACAAATTCAAATTATAAATAATTTATTTTCTCTTCACAAATAATGACATCATAATAATATTGTTTTAAACAAGCATATCAACTATGTGACATTAGTTTGTGAGTGGCCGGTGTCTGCACTAAGCATACCGTACAGCAGATCACCAGGGTCCCACCACGGTAAGTAGGTAAATATATTCAGTTATTCAGTAAAATTGTAAAATGAGTATTTGGTAACTTTCCAAATGCTATGGGCTATGGCAACACTAGGGCTATGCCCGAGTGACATGTCAAGATTTTGTTCCGTATTTTAATATTAGTTTTAATTAATTTTTAAGTGTAATTAAGGTGTAATAATATAACTAAATATAAAGTAACTACATAAAATCTCAGGACTATTGTTTTCCTGCAAATTTACAAAGTAAAACACAGTTTTTGGTTACCCACCGGTACCGGTAACCTATCACGAACAGCTGATGTTCGGATTGCTGCGGATCTAAACGGGGAGTATTGTTTACCTTTATTCTATTTAGCACACAATCGTCACTTCGACTCTGTTTCATATTTATTGTGCAAACATTGCAAACATTTTTGGTTGATTTTGCACCCTGCACTGGGTCTAAGTCACTTTGTTTTCATAGATAACGTGAAATATCAAAATACTGTAATTCTATTACTGCTATATTTGTACATAACAACAATAACGTTGACTATCAGTATTTTAATTGTAGTCTTTAGGCAAATTTTAGTTTTATTTTATTTTTTTATCTAGGCATCCTACCCACATTAGCAAATGTTAAATCATAAAACAATAGAATCAATGTAACATTTTACTTGATCTAATTATAATAGTTGCATTTCAATTAGATTCAACAGCCTACCTCATTTCTTCATAAACTAACACTAAATTCTCCCATTTATTCTTTCATTTCTAGCTTTCCCTTTTTGTTTGTCTAACTAATTAGTTCTCACTGTTCCTTTTATTCTACTTTCAGTACTAATTCCTTTAACCATGCCTGTGATGACCCGCAAGGCTGCTGCTCAGGAATTGGAGCTTAAATTGAGAATGACCGTTCAAGATCTTAAGGCTTCAAACAGCAAATGTGAACAGCTGTTACAGGAAATAGATGATAGTGAGAAGGAAGTCGAGAAGGTCGTTTACAAAAATACAAGCTTAAAACAGGAGCTAGTGGACCTACATCAACAATACCTGGATGTTGTTGATGAACGGGACAAACTGCGGCTGGTCACGGATGGTTTTAATAACTGCAGTAACTTATATGAGGAGGCTTTGTGTAAGGTTAGGGACCTAGAAGAAGAACTAATTCATGCAAATCTACTAATTACTAAGTTACAGAAACAAAAAGATTGTACTCAGGTTAAGGAAAGTAATAACTTGTATGATGAATTATTTAATACTAATTGCAACCCTCATTCCTTAATAACAATAGACCTTACTGAGGATTCTATATTAAAACATAATTATAGTTGTTATAAAGTAAGTCAAAATAAAATAAAGAAATATGCAAAACTAAATAAAATCATAAATAAATGCAATAAATTCAGGAAACAACAAAAACACAGTTCCAATAATATTAAACTAAGAAAAGAACGTGTTTTTCTAATAAATAAACTAAAAAACTATCAAATTAAATTAGAAGACAGTAAAAACATTTATCAAATTGACACCCAACGATTACAGTCTGAAATTGAGGTACTTGAAGAGTCACTACATTCACTTTATAATAAGTATGTGAGCTCTCAAAAACAAATAAAGGAACACATCCTTGCTGCAAACAAGTTAGTAGAAATGTGTAACGATGAGGCAGACAGAGTGGTCCCGTTGTCTCTTAGCACCACTCAATGTTCTTGTCAAAGGGCATCCAACCTTGAGGCTTTTCAACCTGAGGCAACGGAGGGCCCGTCCCAGTCTGGAGAAGCTCAGGACTGTATCTCTGATCCAGATACACCATATGTGGTACAAGCTTCATCTCAAGTAGCACAGACAGATACTTGTTCTCTCCCTTGTTCTAGTAATGATTGTTATTGTTCTATTATGTTTTCAGATAGTTTAGGGAGAGGGTTAGGTAAATTATTGAGTACCAACCTGAGTCAATCTGCTGTTAATTATTGTATGCCAGGGAAATCCTACAAAGAGATAATGTCTTCAATAGCAGGGAATAAATATGATCCACAAGCCATTATTTCTGTATTTGTGGGCAATAGTATTAATGTAAAAAAAGAGGACATCACTGACAGTGTCACTGAAATCTTGAAGATTAAGTGTCAGAAAATAATATTGTGTGCTTTTCCATACTTTCAGCACTTGTCAAGTAGGCAAAATCATAATATACATATGCTAAATAACCATATGTATTTATTAGTTAATCACTATAGTGACAAACTTATATTTTTTGACACCAACACTTTTGTTGAGAAATTAAAATCGACTAGGGATACTGCGTATCTGCCTATTAGTTTTAGACGTCAAATAGCATGGCTATTAGCTTTTAATATAAACTCAGACATAAGTAGTATGTCGAAGTCTTATGTAATTAGCACCACAGAAATTAGTAATCATACTAATATTAAGGTTGCTAGAAATAATAATTTAAACTAGTCAGTAAGACAACAGAAGGTACCAGTAACAATGTTCTTAATCTCACAATCAACAAGGTATCTTCTGGCACTCAATTAGTTAATTGTAAGAAAGGGGCTAAGCAGAATTCCTTGAAATTATTTCATCAAAATATTCAAGGTTTTTCTTCCAAACAATTAGAAATTGAATTGTTTTTAGAAAAAACAATGTTTGATATTATTTGTATAACTGAACACTGGTTGAAAGATTATGAAATGTTAATTAATTTTGAAAATTATAGTGTGGGCAGTTGTTTTAACCGAAAATCCATGCTACGTGGAGGTTCACTAATCCTAATTAAAAATTGTATAAAATCTAAGTCTCGTAATGACATAGTAGAACTATCGGTGGAACATAGCATTGAACTGTCCTGTGTTGAGCTAGATAAGCATTTTATAGTGTGTGTATACAGACCTCCAAATTATCAAAACTACTCTATATTTGAGTCAGTAATGGAAGATGTTTTGGCAAAACTTGCAACTGGTCATAAATCAGTAATTATTTGTGGGGACTTTAATATTAATATTTTAGAAAATAATCCAAATAGCAGTAGATTATTAAGCCTCTTGAAATCATTCAATCTGTCAAATGTGTTTTTAGAACCAACGCGAATAACTTCGACTACTGCTACATGTATTGATAATGTCTTTTGTTGCTGCGACTATTTAGATAAAGCCATTGTAAATTATCTCCCTTCTGATCACAGTGGTCAAACCGTTATTTTTGAGTCCAATACACCATTACAAAAAGTGCAGATTCAAATTAGACCAATAACATCCGGTAATTTAAATAAGTTTAATAGCACATTAATTAGCAAGTTAAGTGCTCAGGGCGTAAATATGTCCAATGGCAATATTTTGTATGAACAATTCTTTTCATTAGTGCAAACAGAGTTCAATAACTCTTTTAAGAAAAAAACTAAAACTATTTGCCCTAAGTTTTTATTCAGTGACTGGGCAACTAAAGGCATCAGGAAAAGTAGGGAAAGACTATTTGAACTGTATGGCCTTAAGCCGTATATTAACACGGAAACTTTTAATAAGTATGTTGCTACTTACTCTAAAATTTTTAAACAAATCTGCAAAGCAGCTAAAGCTTCTTTCATTAGCAACAAGGTTAAATCAGCTGACAATAAAATAAAGACAGTTTGGAAAATTATTAACAATGAAACGAACAAGAACAAAAGACATAACACGGATTACACACTGGACACTTCCCGCGGTCTTATTAGCGATAACATCGATGTTGCTCAGGAATTTGTAACTTTCTTTACCAATATTCCAATTAAAACTACAGAAACTTTAAACTCCTCTCCCTCACTTGCTATTGATTTATTAAGAGCGAATGTTTCAGCCTGTCCTGTGGAATTTAAATTTAAACATATAAACCCAGTGGTCGTTGTAAAGACTTTTAAGCAACTTAAGATCAAAATTACCGAAGATCTGTGGGGCATGTCTACTAAAGTTTGTCAATCAATTATTGAGACAATTGCACCCTATTTAGCTTTAATATTTAATTTATGTGTAGATCAAGGGGTATTCCCGGATTTAATGAAGTACAGTAAAGTTATTCCACTTTTCAAATCTGGTGACAGCAAAGATACTAATAATTATAGACCCGTATCGGTTTTGCCGGTTTTCAGCAAGGTGTTTGAAAAAGTAATGTTAAATCAAATGCTCAATCATTTTAATCGTAACAACATCCTACACGATCAACAGTATGGTTTCACCAAAGGACGTTGCACAACCGACGCCGGTGTCACCTTATTAAAACACATCTTTAACGCATGGGAAGAAGCACAGGATGCAATAGGCATCTTTTGCGACCTTTCCAAGGCATTTGATTGCGTGAATCACGAAACACTGCTCTTAAAACTTGAGCATTACGGATTGGGTAAACTTGCGCTTAGCTTAATAAAATCATATTTGAATGATAGACTGCAGCAAGTTCAAATAAACGGTGTAAATTCATTGGGTTTAAAAGTCAAAATGGGTGTACCACAGGGCTCGATATTGGGTCCATTCCTCTTTTTAGTATATATAAATGATTTACCTCATTTACTGCAAAACCGACCACAAATGGTGTTATTTGCTGATGACACATCACTTATTTTTAAAGTTAACAGACATGCACAGGAGCTTGACGACGTAAATAACGCTATGCTTAAGATCCATAACTGGTTTACTGAAAATAATTTGGTATTAAATGAGAAGAAAACTAAATGTATAAGATTCACGTTACCGAATGTTAGAAGTAGTGAATGTCACGTTGTATTGAATAAGGAGACACTAGAATTCGTCGAAAAGACGGTTTTCCTAGGGATCACGCTTGACTCAAAACTACAGTGGGGTCCTCACTTAACATCACTTGCAGGGCGGCTAAGTTCAGCCGCTTACGCTGTTTGGAAAATCCGCCAACTAACAGACGTGGATACCGCGAGACTGGTCTATTTTAGTTACTTTCATAGCATCATGTCTTACGGTATTTTGCTGTGGGGACGGGCTGCAGATATTGAGTCTGTCTTTATTCTGCAAAAGAGGGCTGTCAGAGCCATCTACAACCTCCGCAGACGCGAATCTCTAAGGGAACTGTTTAAGAAAATTAACATCATGACGGTACCTTGTCAGTATATATATGAAAACATTATGTATGTTCGAAAAAATCTACATCTTTTTCGTAAGATAAGTGACAGGCATAATTTTAACACTAGAAATAGGAACAAATTAGATCAACCACGTTTTAGATTGTCTAAAGTACACACTTCTTTTATGGGGTACTGTGTAAAATGTTATAATAAAATACCACTCGATATTCTTCAACTTAATGAGAAGAAATTTAAAACATGCATTAAACGCACACTATGTAGACAAGCATATTATAAGTTAGATGATTATATCGTAGATAAAAATGCTTGGCTTAATGCTGGTCCTGCTCCACAGCCACTTGGGCTCACTAGTTGAAATTATTGTATTTGGAAGAGTTGCTACCCCTTTTCTTATTTTTATTTATATTATTTTTCTGACATTACGAACAACATGTTTATTTTATTTTTATTTTTTATTAACCAATTTTGTATTGTTGAATATTCCAATATTTGATAATGATTATCTTTCCTTTTGATAGTATAATACATTGCAAACTATAGTTTTGTATAATTTAGAAGCATTTTTTCAGTTTTTGTAAATGTGAGTACCATGGGGCTGTTTATTCTGTTATTATATTATGTTTTATGTTGACTTGAAAGAGCATGGCAGTTGAGACTTTGTCATGCTTACTTAAATGTCTCGCCGATGGTGGCGAGTGTGTTGGATCATTCGGTTCCCTACAAAATGGTTGAGCTGGATGGTGCTGATCCACGCGTCATGTTCGTGAACGGGCGCCGTCGGTTGAGACTGGTCATCTCTTTTCTGCCAAGGCTTATTTTAAATCTTATACTTTGAATTGTCTCTATTTCTTTTTTTCACATTGTTCTCACATAATATAGAAGCAACAAGAATAATGTACCCAGGATTTTGTAATGTCTTTATTTAAAAGAGTGTCCTGGGAGTTTCTTGCCCGTTCTTCTCCACAGAGATCTACTTTTTGGAATGGGCGACTAGCTTCAACTTTCTGACTAACTGACCGACTCTTTGACAATTCAAAAGTGCCTGTAAATGGTTTAATTGAAATAAATGCTTTGAGTTTTGAGTTTTTTGAGTTTTGAATGCCTTTTTTACACGTAAAACGGTTACAGCATAAAATTCAGTGTTATAATATTGCAATTGATTATTATTAAGTATTCTAGTTCGCTAGTTAGCCACATCTCATATTTCCATACAGTAATATTGGCAAATTAATCAAAACAGCGAAATATTTGACATCGATTTGCGACGTTGCCCACTTTCAGAATAAACGCTTTTAAATTTATTTATTGGGACGGATTATTTTGGGTGAGTAATTCCTCAGTTGCTTTATAATCTAAGTTATGGAGCCATTTAACTAGAACACCTATTTCTCATTCCCAAATAACGTTGAACGTTGCCTTGTTTAAAATAAATTTTACTGACACAACCCCAAGCTTCGTAGCATTTTGCTACGTGCTACGAGACTACGCGCTACGTCACTACTAATTACTTTCACTAATCAAGTGTAAACGGGCAAGTTTGCTCAGCAATCAGTTAGTTTATAAGACGAGTAGTACAAATCAGCTGGCTTTAAGCTGTCGTCAGCGGAATCAGATAGCTACGGCGAATTTCAATACAGAGTTCATGCTGTAGAGATATGTACAGAAATTCAAAATATTTTTTTTCATTGTATTAATTTTTAAATCTCCCTTACGACTATCATTACAGGTATATACCTGATGCGATAGCGCGGTCTTAAAATTAACTTACTAACATCTTAAAAACAATAAAAAAACAAAACACAATTTTTAACATTTTAAAATTTTTTAGGGTTCCGTTCCCGAAGGGTGCCAAACGGAACCCTATTACTGAGCTACCGCTGTCCGTCTGTTTGTCAGCGGGCTGTTTCTCATGAACCGTAATAGGTAGACAGTTGAAATTCACAGAATGTGTATTTTTATTAGCGCTATAACAAAAAGAAAAAGAAAAAAAAAAAAATGGTGTCCCCATTAAAGAAACGTGTTTTTTTTCGGTGTAGGTATTTTGGTTAATATTTTACGGTGCTACGGCACCGTTCGTGTTCGGTTTTTTAAAGCTGTTTGTGTATGAGAGATTTCAGTTTGCTGATGCACCTATATGATGAAGAAGAAATTCATAGAGTGGTGTGATGTTGTTTTAATTAAATTATTTAAATTAAATTATTTAATTACGCAAGGGGCGCCACATCCAGTATAATTGTAACCAACTTTCCTGGACTGCTAACAGAAGTAACTAAAGCACCTCCACGATTTTATTAGTGGGTATCCAAAGGAACGTGTAATAGGTGGCGGGTTTTACACTACACTGAATCAGAGCCCTGAACTAAGGGAGCACTAAATCGGGTATTACACTACGCTGAAAAAGTGTGTTAGAAAAATAAAGTTCAATTCTTTATTGCGTACTATAATCTAGTTGGTATAAAAATGTTGTTATGCCACTGTGGGTAAGTATTACACTAACACGGAATCAGGGTTCCTTAACCCTTAATAAGAGAGGTGTAATAAGAGTAAGGGTCCCTAATTCGGTTATGCTCCCTTAGTGCTCCCTTAATTTACACAATTTTTCTTACCTCTCATCCCTAATCAAAGGGAAGCGAAAAACGCACAAGTTGACCCTTTAATCTAACGGGTGTTTTCTCGTGGACCTACTTTTTTGTCCTACCAGTAGGTCCACGAGGGTATGTTATTTCCGTTGGTCCTACTGAACTGTTGAAACCAATATGAACCTCCTGTATAAAGAATTATAGGTGTCACTAGGTGTGACTAGGTGGCTTGCAGGCGTTTCTTCGCCGGAGAACGGTCTGCTCAAGACAAATGACAAGTTATTTGCTGTGTCGAAGCAGTGCTGTTATGAGTGATGACCTTCAGTCATCATGCTGCTTTCATATTGCGTGGACCTCCCTTGTACATACCTCCTTAAAAGAATATCGATGATGCTGATATAACATTTACAGCCATTTACTTCTTTTTGACTAATAAAATATTAACTTAAGTTTTATCTACATAGTGACAAAATATTAATAAGTTAAAATATTAATGAAATGTTAACTTTGTTCTTTTATATTATAATAAAGCAATATTGTAAAAAAAATTGTATTACTTTCAATGAAAGCAGTAGGACAACTGAAACCACACCTAGTCTAATTTCTGTACACAGGAGGTTCATGTTGGTTTCAACAGTTCAGTAGGACCAACAGAAATAACATACCCTCGTGGACCTACTGGTTGGACAAAAAAGTAGGTCCACGAGAAAACACCCAATCTAACTAATATAAAAAATGCGAAACTGAGTTTGTTTGTCTGTTTGTTACATTTTTACGCTAAAACGGCTGAACGGATATGGATGAATTTTGGCACAGAGGTTGACCATAATCTGGGTTAGGATAAAGCATACTTTTTATCTCGATATTCTCCCAGGATCGAGTAAAAAACAAAGTTATGCCAAACTTGAATATTATGAAGGTTATACTAGTTGTAACTTTACTCGCCTGAGAAATTCTAAGGAGCCCTTTCAACTTAGACTTCTGCGACCCCACTTTACGTCCCCCATTTGGTATTCCCGTCACGCGCACCTCACGTAGGTCGATATGACAGCTACAGTCTCCAAAATTGAATTGATTTTTATCAAGCGTCGAGCAAACTCGACGATTTTTTGGCTGATTCCCCTTTTTTATTATTTGTCCTAGAAGGGTAATCCTTATTGAGGTGTGAAAGGAATACTGATATTATTGTAGATGTTTATTTGTTTTTACAGTGATACGTTTACGTATTCGAATGTGAATTGATCTACTTAAGGATATAGGATATTCCCTTCGGTATTTTCCTGATGCTGACGCCTCAAGGAAAAGTCTGCCGTAAAGTAACGATCTGCCACTTATTGCTTTTAGAAACTGAAAGGCGCTTTGTATAGCTTTCATGTTTTAGCAACATTAAATTAGTAGTTTATAGACTGAACAGGTGCTTAATGGAGTAATTTTGCGACACAAATTATGGACCAATTAGGGACCATTTTCCTTTTTTACTGGAGGCCAAGTCACGTTTAAAAATACGTTTCCTTTCCACATACTTTTTCAAAAGTGGTATAAGGCAAAGTTTTAACTAAAAATATTGAAATAATATTGCTAGTGTTTCCCAGTACACGTCCATGCAAATATATATATAAATACTATGATAACATTTATTTTTAAGAGCAAATGAGTGCTTAATTCAATCTGCTCTGCTTTTAAACTGTAAGCTTGAAATCGGCTCCAAACGCTGATTATACTACGAAGCCTTTCAAACTATTACGAAACCCGATACCAATCAGCTACCTTACAAATAGAATTTCATATTATTATTCAATAACAAACAAACACTCAATTGAAAATTCAAAGTCAAATTCAGTATAATTTAGTAACAGAATGTTCTAAAATGTAACAATTGTAATTCACAATGATTAAGTCGTGGCACGTTTTGGTGCCAAGTGAGTTCGCAAGTTCGTCTGAACCGTGCCTTATCTCGAACTTCAAACTCTGATTGGTTGTTGCGCATTTGAAAGTATTATTATAATGGCGTGTTCAGATCTTGCAAGTTTGTTAAGGAGGTTGGTGATGAATCATTTGAGATTGTTATGTAGCTTTTGAATGATTAAGGGCTTGTGAATTTGGGACAAAAGTTTTGCTTTAATGCAACAATGATTGGAGTGAAGCAAGTAGTAACTTATATTTGCTGAAATGTGACGCATAAATTTCTTCGATGACTATTATTAACGGTAAGTACCTAATTGTTGTCGATAAAAATTGTCAAATCATTCGTTTTATTGTTTTCAAATAATGATCAGTATCATCAACCTTAGGGCGTTTGTCCACCGCAGCAGTCACCCGGAAGTCACCGAGAAACGAGATAATTCAAACAGAGCGTGTTGTCCTGGAGCCGATGACGGCGATCGTTTGTCCACCGCGACCGAACTCGGGGGTTCAGTATGTTATGAACTTATGATAGACACAACAAAAGCCGGGCGAACGGCGCCGTTGCGACAGCTGTGTGTATAAGATCAAACGTGTTCGTCACAATCTTGGACCGAGTTCTAGCGGTCGCTCCGAACTACCCGAAACTTCGGAGGCCGAGATGACGGCGCGGCGGGCGCTCAGGTGACGGACGTGCGGTGGACACGTGGTCATAGTAAATGTATGTATCGCTTCTTCGGCGCCGTCATCTCGTTCTCGGTGACGGCTACAGAGGACAAAAGCACTTACTTACGTTGAAGGAAAAAATCGTGGGAAAACCATGGACATACACCAGTCCGAAATAGCTAATAAGCAACGCCATTGTGGTGATAAACACTCTCGCAAAACGAGGTACCTTGCAACAAAATCAATCTGCCTAGTCTTTTCTCAACTATATATGGGGTCGGCTTCCAGTCTAACTGGATGCAGATGAATACCAGAATTTTTCATGGAGCGACTGCTCTGACCTCCACAACCCAGTTACTGGGTAACACGATACCCCTTGGTAAGACTGGTTGTCAAATGAGGTACCCTGCAGCAGTGGTACAACAATTACAGGCAGATCCAAATTTAAATATATAGTTACAGACCTAAATATGTTAAATATTAAGGTAAGCGTGTCTCAAATGGTCTATTAAACGAGTTTCACGATAATTGTTCGGTGCGGACAATTTTCTTATAAACGCGGCGTTATAATCACGCTATCGCAAAAACAGGGTGACCCGCATGTGCGCTAGGGGTGGCACGACGTGTGATTTGTTAATGGGTTAAGTGGTTTTTAATATAAAAGGAATAAATATGTTACAGCCTGGTTCCCATGCAACGCGTGGTAAAGCGCACTATGTACAATAATGCAAACGGTGTCCGGATAAAATATTACATTCTCTAGTAAAACGTGGGTCAACGCGCTTTAATGCGCGTTTTTGTGACTGATGGAAAGATCTTTAGGCGCGGTCCATATAGAAAGGACATGAGAAGAGGACGGGCGCAGACGTGGTGATATTATGCAGATGGAAAAGCGACGCGCCTGCGTGTTGTCCTGTCTGTATGTTTTTGCTAAAATCGCACTAATACACTTTTTGTATAAAGAATAATGAAGATACGTGAAAGGGACGCTGCGTCTGCGTCTGCGTCCCGTCCTCGTCTCACGTCCCTTTCCAGATTAAAATATTATATTGTATTATTTTATTTTATTTTAAATGAAACAATGGTAATCTTTAATCAACGTTAATGTTTAATCTTAAATCAAACTGCCTATAATAAACCTTTATAAGAAATCTGTCATTTTACTTTATTATGAAAACATGTGTAGGTCGAAGAGTTTGTATAGCCTCTGTAAAGTTAATATAGTTTTTGCATCACCGATAAAGTATGAGATAACATAGGTACTAACACAATCTACTACACAGTTACATGCAATCTAAATCTAATATTAAATCGATATTACATCCACCTAAAACAATATGTTTTCAATTTCCTGTATAACACAGTATTATTATGGCACTTCCTTTAAATACAAAAAATTAATGATTTACGATGCGTGGCAGCCCTGCCCCGGTACGGTGACAAGCTAACGGCTTCGCGGCTCGGCTATGCGTGTGCGCAAGATTATGGCTCGGTGGACCGAGTACATCGACGGATTACTATAGTAATAACAGGTGAAGAAAATCCTCGTATTCACCTTATCTTTCTAAAAGCTAAGAAAGATTATAATACTATATCCAAAAGAGCAGAAGAAGTAGAAACCTAGAAACATGACAAATGGCCAAAAATTTTACGGACTTACTGACATTTAGACGGTGATGGGTGAGTTTTCTCAAATCCCACATTGAATTATTGATTGTAAGCAAGCTGAAGTGGCAGTGGGCTGGCCGGTGGAGCAGACGAGTCTTGAAGTGGTGACCGCGTATCGGCAAGCGTACTGTGGGACGCCCCCCAGCTAGATGGACCAACGAAGTTAAAAAGGTGGCTGGGACAGACTGGATGCGGAAGACGGAGGACAGAAACAGAGCTTTGGTAGCCATTAGCGAGTGATTGGCATCATCATCATCATCATCAGCCTATTAATGTTCCCACTGCTGGGACACAGGCCTCCTCTCGGTCAGAGGGAGTGGGCCGTAATCCACCACGCGGGCCCAGTGCGTAGGTAGATGTCAATGTCTTCGAATTTTTGGTTCTAAGACATGCCGGTTTCCTCACGATGTTTTCCTTCACCGTTTTTGAGAGCAGTGTTGATGAAATTATTTACACAAAGTAAAGCGCCTGCTTGGGTTCGAACCCACGACCTACAACTGGTAAGTCGGGGCCGATACCACTGGGCCACCACTGCTCTCAGGCAGTCAGTGATTGGCATAACTTGCAAAATATAGCAAAGTTTATGCTGTAAGCCCTGGAACTACAAATGAAGTAGGTGCGTATATAAATTTTCAACTATAGCTGTACAAGGAACATTGGCATAATCAGTCTATAATGTTCCTACTGTTAGGACACAGGCCTCCTCTATACAAAAGAGAGTGGGCCGTAATCCAGCACACGGGCCCAGTGCGGGTTGGTAGATGTCACATGTTTTCGAATTTTTGGTAAGGAATATTGTGGCGAAAATCTGAACTAACGCCATCTTGTTTTTCAATATAATTTCTCAAATGTAAACCCCCCTGTATTTGTCACAACGTTTTTATTAAATGAAAATCACCCAATGATTTATGTTTTGTATGCAACCCCAGCGTTGTACAGCATCCAACGCAAAACTAACTGCGGCGCCAACGCAGACGACGTAATGATCGGCGGCGCCACCTAGCGGCGGATAACGGAGCGCCTTGATTGGTTAATATATGTTTACACCTTTATTACAGCTATAATTTCTTCTCCGATCTGCTTGCCATTGCGCAACTATGTGCTTCATTTGGTGGCTTAGATTGATCTTGGGTGTTAGAACATGTGCATAGCATAAGCAAAATCAGAATATAACGTTTCCACTGCTGGGACACAGGCCCCCTATCACAGAGAGGGATTGGGCTATTAGCCACAAGGTAGGCTAGACTGGGCTGGTAGATGTCACATGCCATGTCTTTGATTTTTTCTAGTGTCGAAAGTTTCTATAACATGCGCACGATTCAGAAATGTTGTTCAAAGCTTGGTTTTAAAATAACAATGTTTTTACAACCAAATTCTTTAATGTCTTTAGAAGAAATAGCTTGAGCTCAGCTAGATAGGCAGGATAGACTGGATACGAGGTAGAGAACCAGGGGCCTAAATCTACTAATTGACAAACGTTGCAATGGTCTCCCCATTGTAAGTTCTTGATAGATTTTGTATTGCATATCTATCAAAAACTCACAATGCAAAATACATTCACAACGATTCTAAATTAGTAGTCTGGGCTCCCAGGTGCGTTGACGCAGCTTGGGAGAGGCTTATGTCCAGCTATGGACTACAATACTGAGATGATGCGATGCAAAACTTATAGAAGTGGTTGCCTACTTAAGTAATTGAGTAGAATATGAAGTTTTTTTATTTAGGTTACATAATATTATGATAATTCCGGTCTGCAATTTACGCAAAAGCAATTTGATTTTGGTGATCAAGAATACATAAAGGCAACTTCTTCACAATAGACTCAATAAGCTGTCACAACAAACTCATGCGCAGCTTTTACAATATTGCGCAGTAATACCAAATGACACTATTTTCTCTGAACCACAATGGAACATAACACGCAGACAGTCTTCACATCGTCAAAAACGTTACCAAAATACGAGTTTTATTATGAGAAACAATGTTCGTTTAAAACTGTCTTCAGCTCATACATTCTCATTAAAGTTTTCGCGAATAATCGCCCCGATGATGCGATGGTTCGCGTAAAACAATGACATTCCTTATTTTAGACAGGGAGCTTTAATTTATGGTCTCCGTTTCAGGTTTACAAAGTCTTCTTGTGTTTCAAATGTCGGTTTTCGGATTCGCGGATTATCACTTAAAGGGTTAAAAGTGGGTCTTGACTCATCAGCTTTTTAATTTGCTCCAAAGGGCTGCGTATGTGAGGACAGTTTTATAATATTACCGTTTTTGTGTGACTTAAAAAAGGTGGTGAAGTGTGTCTGGCTTGTAACTTTATTGCGAGAACTGCTTTAGTCTGACAACAGCATTCATCGTCATAATTAAAACGTTTTCTGCTGAACACGGGCTCCTAATGAGTGTACAAATAAATGATCACTAGGGATTGCTATAATTAAACTTGGTAGATGGATGGCAAACGGGTGACTTTATGGGTGCTAGCAGAAAGCGGCGCGGTGGTGTTAAGCCGACTCACGGATTACTCCGTCAGATGCAAGGTAAGTTTGTCAATAACAAATTATTGAGAGCATAATATCTCAATTCACTTCATAAAAGAGGTGTTATCTACTTATAAATAACTCCGGTTGTAACAGAATGTCATGTCACTTGAAATTCTGCTTACACCCAGTAAGAGCGTTTATCATAAAAGTTGGCAACGTCGAAAATAACTGTCAAATATTTACCTGTTTTTAATTTGCCAATATTACTGTAGGGAAATAAGAAATGTGGCTATGTAGCGAACTAGAAAATTAATAAGAAATTGCAATTATAGCACTGAAGTTGATGTTGTAACCGTTTTAGGTGTAAAAAGGCATTTGGAAAGTTTCCAAATAGTTTTTTTTACATCTAAAACTAAATATGAATAAATTCGGTGTAAAGATATTAATTATTGCTTTTCATAATCAATATTCTAGTTTGCTAGTTAGTCACGTTTCTTATTTCCATACAGTGATATTGCCAATTTAATCAAAACAGGGAAATATTTGACATCTATTTGCGACGTTGCCCACTTTCAGAATAACACGAACGTGCTCAATGATTCACTCAAGCCCCACAACTACAAGTACAGTCAGTACAAAAAACAAGCCGCAAAAAATCGAAACCGCAGGATGCGGTCAGCGGGCGTCGACCGTCGAATTTATTTGCGAACGGTATCTGTCACGAGGTATAATGTTACGAGGAAGTTAACGCTGTTTAGATAAGGGTATCGGCACTATATCCGCTACTGGGACACGTTTGAGAAATGCCACAGAGTAAGATATTGCAGCGGTATTACTTTCCTTCCTGTGGAAACTTATAAACTTGAAATTGAATGTGACAGTTGAAAGGAGTATTTTTGACATTATGGAAATGCTGTCTCGTGCTGATTGAGAGTAAGAGTAATGTTGCAGAAAGAGATATTAATAGCTACAAAAATATGATATTATAATATAACCTGTTCTTTACTTTTCGAATACAGGCCAAACGCAAACTCTGTGTTCAAACATCCCATTACTCATTCCTCGTCAAAAGCTCACTGTTTTATTTACACTGTGACATTACGATGGTTCTTTGCAAGTTTTTATTCGTCTAGACTGTACTTTCGGCTGAAAATTAATGAATCCTTAGCCATGAAAGGTGTCTGGGTTATTTCGCAATGTTTTCATAAGCATATTTCATTTGGAAAGTGATAAATTGTCAGAGGTGTTGGGAAGGAGTCACTTCGGTTGAAATAAAGATTTTTCTGTCAAGAAGATTTTTGAAGATGTAGAAAAATTAATAATAATGTTGTTTTTTGCAACATTAGGTTGACATAACATAATATAAAATAACACATCCATCACGCTTTTGTTCCCCAAATAGTTTAGGCAGAGGTAAAAATTAATCAAAACAGGTAAATGTTTGACAGCTATTTGCGATGTTGCCAGCTTATATGATAAGCGCTCAGCTTATATGATAAGCGCTCATAATGTGAACCCAGTTACTAATAGTGCACTGCACAACATATTTGAATTTCGAACTTATAATCTTTTTTTCAATAAATATAAATTATTTATAACACAATGAAAAGAAAATAATACCCAAGACATATTATAGGGAGGTTATATCATAATTTGTACTTATCCAAATTAGGCCGAATCCCCGATAAATGAAACTGTATTAAATTCCCGTTGATACCGAGTCGAGTTTACCCTTAACAGTTATTTAATTCAATTAAGTCTCATCCATCAAACTATCTGTCATACAATAACTCCCAAAGCTGTACCTTAATAAAATAAGGAGTACATTAAAACAAAAGTTCGCATCTGAATTAATGAATCAAATTATTGTACCTTTGGGTCTCATTGTAAATTCCGATATAACAGAGACCCCTTTTAAGTACGGAAGCGAACGCAAGTTTGTAACTTCAACCTCAAACCTACACGCGATTTTAAACCTTATATAACATTCATATGGGTTTAAATTCTGCGTTATCTTTTCCAAGGGGTGCCAACCTGCGTTCGCATCGTATTTGAGCTATAAATGCCAATGCTATAAAATACATTTTGATGGGGAAGCGCTCCCCATAAACTTGTGGAGGATATTAATATGAAATTACATAATTATATTAAGGATGGTGATATTTAGTGTGGGATTTAACTTTACCTACTTTAATTGTAAGAGGTTGTGGTTTAAAGTTTGTTTTGGTGTTTAGGGAATGAGTAGAAATATGAGATAGTTTAAGTAACATTGCCTTTAGAAAAAAGTTGAATTTCAAATAGTCATTTTTTTAAGCTCAATGATATGAATATTTACTTTGTGTAGTATAATATTTTTATATTTTATATATTTTTTTAATAATTGTGAATGTGAGGACTATGTGGGTCATATTTTTATTTTCTCTTCTCAGTTACTTTTAATGATAATATGGCAGTTTGAGTACTTTTGCGGCCTACCCAAATGTCCTTTCTTTGGTATTGTTCGTCGAGTCGTTGAGCTCCTTAAGCTCTTGAGTTGAGCTACACGATTACTGACAAATGCGGGCATTGACTGGACAGGTCCACTCAAATCTGTATGGTTCTTTCCTCAAAAGACCATTTCTGATACAAATCTACATGGTCCTCAAATGATCTGACCAAGATTATTTCTGGGTTTTTTATTGACATTAATGTATTTTATATACTATACAATGACATGAATATTTACTTTTTAAAGCAATATATTATTTTAATTACTTATTGTGAATGTGAAGATTATGTGGGTCATTCCTTTCATTTATACTTTTTTTGTTTTCTTGTTTTCTCTCTGTTAGTTTTTATCATGGTCTGGCAGCTTGAGTAATTTATGCGGCCTATCCAAATGTCCTTTCTTTGGTATTGTTCGTCGAATCGTTGAGCTCCTTAAACTCTGAGTTGAGCTGCACGATTACTGACAAATGCGTGCACTGACTGGACAGGTCCACTCAATCTGTGTGGTTCTTTCCTCAAAAGACCATTTCAGACACCAATCTACATGGTCTTCACATGATCTGACCAAGATTATGTCTGGACTTTAAAAGAGACTGTGACCTCTGAGTTTGTTTCGGCCTTTCTTCTCAGAGTAGTCAGATAGGAAACGCCGGCCTCATCTAGTTAAAAAAATATGATTGACGTGTAAAAGTGTTTGTACAGACCTACTTACAGAAATAAAATCATTTATCATTTATCATTTAAGTTGTGCTCCTAGGAAAGTAGGAAGAAAATGATATTTTGTTTCTGTAAAGAGTTTTCGGTGTTTCCTAACTGACAACTCTGAAGAAAGACCGACACAAACTCAGAATTCCCAGTCTCTTTTAAAGTCCAGACATAATCTTGGTCAGAGGGCCTAGACAAAGTAACATTCGATTAGCGACAACGCTAGTAGAAAAGTCAAAAATGTATGTGATTGACAAAAGCTATCGAAACGTCACGTGATCATAGCTCAACGAATAGAAATTAGCTAGACAATATTTAACATCATTCCATTCATACAGCCTCGAACGATAACTTGCTAACGAAAGACCAGAGACAATATGTAATTTTTCCTCAGTTCATAAGAGGACCATGTAGATTAATGTAGGTCGATGGTATTTTGAGTAGTTGTCTATTCTTTCGACATAGTCCTTTTAACACCTCAAAAAACCTAAGGTCCGTGGAACCCTAAGAAAAAGAAAAAGGTTGGTTTTCTATTCAAGAATAGATTTCGGTGAAAAATCTGAATTTATATGTCGAACCACGCACCTTGCTTCGATAACCTAATCCCCACATCATATTTACCTACGCATATCCAGGCCTACCTATCCAATTTTCCACAATGTCAGCATAAAAAACATACACAACACAGTGATAATACACACAAAGGTACACAAAGAAACACAATATTACTGTGTACGCTGTGCATTTGACAGGCTTTGGTCGTCAATATCAAAATTTAAACGCTTTTAAAGTAAGTGAGTGTAAAATTAGTTGCTGTTCAATAGTTGGCCTCGGGTGAGGACAGTCTGTGGTTTATTATGCTGTTTCAAAGGGTTATTTATTTATTAGTTGATTTCAGTGGAATTATGAACTGTATTTGCGATCAAAATTCGTGGTCAGTAATTTTATAAACATGAAATAGATAAACATTTTGTTTTAGTGAATGTATTTTAGTTAGATTTTTTATTTAATAGATTATATGTTAAATATTTTACTTTAGGACTATAATATGTACTGACCACCTACAGTGGACCAAAAAGTATTATTTTGAATCATCATTTCAGCCGAAAGACGTCCACTGCTGAACATAGGCCTCCGCCAAGCACCGCCACTTCGACCGATTCTGTGCCTCCCGCATCCAGCGGATTCCTGCGGCCTTTTATTTTGAATAAATGTATAATAATAATAATTGCAATCCTATTTCGCTACAGGTAGGTAGGTTACGGCCTAAGTACAGCCAAGAAAAATAGCTAGTACTGAAAACTTGTGAAGAAATAACGCCATTAATGAAACAAAATGCAGCTTTAACCGTTTTTTTTCCATTTACAGAGAAGCATAATTATGAAAAGTTACAGGAAAGCATCAAAATGAAAATAATTCCCAAAAGTAAGTAAACTCCTGTCTCCTCGCCTACAGATCATGATACAGCGATATTCTAAGCGAATCATGCGCCGTCAGCTGTGTTATTCAAACCTTTTGAATAACTTCGCCGTACTTTACTGTGAGTGACTTAATTATTCGCTTGACTGTACTTAATAGCTGAATCTGGGAGATAAACCATGACATGATTATGTGCGTGAAGTATCTTAAAACTCCTAACTACAAATTAAATGCGAAAGTGAGTTGGTTTGTTACGCTTTCACGGTAAAACGGCTGAACGGATTTGGATGAAATTTGGCACATGGGTACACCATGACCTGGAGAAGGATATAGGATACTTTTTATCCTGGATCGCAGAAATTTACTTTGGCTATCACCTGGTTTCTGAGATTCAATATTAATCTGCCTAGTCGTTTCTCGACTAAGTTGTCACTGGATGCAGAATTCTAGAAAAACCCAGTTACGGTTTCACGATACTCTTTGGTAAGACTGATTGTCAGACTTATGGACTATGACCCTGCCCGACCTGGGATTCGAACTGCAGGCAGTCCACATACTTTTTGATTCTCAATAAATTAACTGATCTCATTACTTTATTATTTCTGAATAAATTAGCTGTGTAAAGACTCTATTCTGACATTGAGTAAAGTTCTGTAATTACACTTTCCTTCCTTGCCGTCTTATAAAGCAAATAAAACCTGATTCCTCTGAAACATGTACCAACTAGCAGAATTAGGCGTCGAAGTACGCGTGCGTGACCGTCGTAACCCCAGTAGGCAGAAACTACTCAAACTTACATTACTCAGTATTAATACCGAAGATGATGTTATAGAACTATTCCACTTACGGTCCGTATAGAGATCAATAGGGAGGAAATACGTTAAAATCTTACCGGAGTTGCTAAACTTCGTATCCTTTGAGATTCGAGGTATTGAGTCGAGGCGGCCGATGTTAAGGGACGATGGTAAAACGGCTGAGTGACCAGATACGGCTTGCGATGTAGGGTGGTTGTACTTCGGAATTCTTTCTGAATTGTTATTTGAAAAATATTGATATTATCCGCTTGACCGCTACAGTGGACATCAGGTGGGCATAACAATTAAAATTGTATTGTGTCTCGTTAATGACAGCTGAAGGTTTAAATTATTTTTAATTAGAAAGTTTACGCTGTTGTGTGGAATTCGGTTGTCATGGTATGGGCATGTGATGCGGAGGAATAGGTAAGGAAAATGTCGTGAGGAATTTTTTAGTATGAATGTCGATGGCTATAAGAGTAGGGGAAGACCAAAGAAACGATGGATGGACTGTGTGAAAGATGATATGGCTAAAAAGGGGGTGATTACCGAGATGACGACTAATAGAGAAGTATGGAAGAAAGGGACATGTTGCGCCGACCCCAAATAAATTGGGATTTGGGCAGGAGAATGATGAGTCTTCGCTGTCAAGAATAATTATCATCTAATTTGTTTTGAAATAGTGAATAAATAGCTAGTTTTTATTATTCAATGAATTATAGCTATTTTAATTTGGAAATCTTTGTGAACCTTGTGCTATCAAGTTTCGTCGTGTTAGCATCTTTATAAGCATAGGCACAAGTGCAAATAGCAAAAAGTAACAGTAAACTATTTAATAATAATCCAAATAAATTACCCCATATTGTGGGATCACCCTAATCGTCCCTCCGCATACGCACCCAAATTTTACTCAAGCAAATTGTTAAACTAATATATAAATTCGTTGAAAGTCAGTGGTTTCCATTCAGCTTTACTTCGCCAACTAAGATTCAATTAAACTCAGTTACTATTAATTTGTTCCAATAGCAAGCTGGTGGGATTGCCAATAATTTATTAGGGGAGCCCTTTGTAGGCCCAAATGTACGCAAATTTCATCAATAATGTTATTAATGTAAAGCGGTTTAATAATTATTGACTGATCCGCGGCGTTTGTGATGTGATTGTCAGTTTGGAGTTCGGGTTTGTTAGCTGTGTTGGTGGTTTGGTTGGAGCCGAAGATTGGTGTATTGGTAATAGTTGGTTGTAATGTATAACTTGAGTAATATCGAGTTAAAGAGCATTACCTTTCCTCTCAACTGTGAGTATTAATATACCTATAGTATGTATGTTTATGTATTTATTACGTTATAATACGTATTATTGAAGCTAACTCAAAAACTATCCAAGCAAAGTTAATAAAAAGTTTTTGTCTGTGCTAAATAAATGTATTTTCTTTCTTTCTTTCTTGTTAAAATTTATATGGGACCACCTCGGGAGCATACCCTTTCAAACAAAAAATAATAATTTTCAAAATCGGTCCACAATTGATGAACAAATCGGTGAAACATGAACAAACATAAAAATAAAAAAAACATACATAAAGTCGAACATGGAACCTCCTCTTTTTGGAAGTCGGTTAAAAATCGCTTTTGAATGTTGTGTACGCGACTGTACCTACAGTTGTTACTCTGTAATAACACCCCCAGTAGCATTTTACGATAACCAGGAAAAGATACTAGATGCTCACCCCGGAACCGCATAAAACGAGGGTCATCACCACAGTACTAAAATAAAACCACTAAAAACAAATTACAGAAAATATTTTCTCACATTAAACCATAATCTTAACAGTTCAGATATAAAACTCATTTTAACGTCTGAAACCATAACTCTAAAGTCTCAACAGTTAAAATTTAACTGTCCAAGTTATCCAACGTTCAGTATATCAAGAGTATGCTAACTGGAGCCGTAAACCGTATCACAGTTTAACTTGAAACTGAAAACGTTTTAGGGCGGATTTCTCCGATGAAACTGAACGCGATCAGCACGTCATATAAACCACGTTTAAGAGCCATCAGTGTCAGTGTCATGATTGTTGTGGAATATAACAAAATTCAAAAGTCATTTATTCAAACTAAGCTGAGAATCAGCACTTTTTGAACGTCAAAATTAAATAAGACTATGGATTTTGCCGATCTTCTACGATTCGAATATATTCAATAGCTTAGTCAATATAGCTAATATTGTCTAAACTATTGAATATATTCGATTTAATTTTTGTATGTAGAATGGGAACGTCATTAGAGACACGCCGTTTAATTTATTGTTGTATTGTCTCCACCTTGTATTGTTCTGTGGTCCGGAACTCTTCGTGTTCGTCCGACTAGCACTTGACCGGTTTTTTTCTATCAATCGAATTTACGTTACGTTCGCACGTTCGTACTAGGTCCACAGGTTCTGTAGAATGGTGGGCAACCCTTCTCTGGAAAACATAAATGACCGCGTACTCTGCTTACCTCAAAAAGTAAAAGCTACTTGATACTGGTTTGGCGAGTGGCGTGACCTTTCGCAACTGGCTGTTGACTCATATTTATCAATTTCGCCACAACTTTCACTGCCAACGAACGAGTATGCTCTTGGTTAGATCGCATGCTGAAGGATATTAACGTATTGTAAACAGTCCGTAATATATTTGGATAATAAAATATGAATCTGCATCTCATACTGTATCAACAATAGCAACAGCCTACTGGTGTAACCGTCAGACTGCTAAGTCATAGGTCTCGAGTTCAAATCCAAGGCACGCACCTCTGACTTTTCAGATTCTTGTTTGTATTATACGTGTATAATTATCACTTGCATCAAAAACGGTGAAGGAAAACATCGTGAGGAAACCGGCATGCCTGAGAGATTGTTCTCCACGGTATGTGAAGCCATGTCACAGGCCGATGGGCGGCTTTAAAACTCTGACACCAGTACCCTAATTACGTAATACACGATCAATCAGAATTTGAATCGTTTTGAAACAGATTGCTAATCCATTGCTTCACATCTTCGAAAAAAAAATCTGCTCAACAACATAAATATCGCAATGAATGTTGTCAAACTGTCAAAATGAAACTGATTAGTCGGAATCGTTTACGAAAATGTGTTGCGTAATTAGCTGAAATAGTTAAGATAGCTGGCTAGTCTTCTTTTTTTCATGTGGTTAGTGATTATGGTTAATCACTAACCACATGAAAATAAGAAGACTCTATCAACAATACCTGCCTAAAAAAGTTGCTTTCCTAAGAGTTTGGAAAACGAAGGCTTAAAAACATCTGACTCTATCGACTCTACAGAACAGCAGATTTAAACTATTTCTCAAATAATGAATATCTCCTTTATTAAAGTTATTAATTAATAAACTAGAACAAGAGGTCAGTAACCTATCATTACACTTTGCAGATTCACTTTGTATATAAGAATTTTTACGATTTGACGCCGTTTTATGTAAATGTTTAGCCTTTTTCCAGCAACATAAAAAAACGGTGTGTACTTATTTTATTGCACGACTCGTAATGCGAAGCATTAGAGTGTGCTCTACGATCGAAAAATATTTTTTGCCCCATTTCTGCAACTGTTATTATTGTTACACTCCTGCTAGTACACAGAACCTACTTAATTTATATACCATTGTATTGTGGTGTGATGTCACGTACATCAGCACGTCACGTACAGCACGTAGTATAATATGCTAAGGTAGATAGTATGTGAATACGTGATTGTAGATTATCGACATAACATCACGTCGTAACTATGTATATAATGTTACCAATTAAAGGTGGAAGAGTAATCGACTCTTGGAGTAGTAACTAACATGTAGGTTACTTTGACCCCTCCATCCCCTCGCATCGCATGGCGACCCTGCCAGTCGGCTGGACGGCGTTATAGTTGTCCGACCAGGAGCTAGTCACGGTTCGTGGTTCGCGGTTTGATTGTCTTCATTGAGTATCACGTCAGTCGCGTCGTGTCACAGGCCATGGGGAGCACGACGTCCAAGGAAGAGGTGATTATTGCCCAGGCGTCTACGAGTGGTGCAAATACCGCAACGGCTACGCAGGAGCAGCTGGCGGTTATCAAGACCGTGTTGCTGTTTGTGGCTGTGTGTATGGCAGTTGTCATCATAGGTTTGGCGGTTCGCATGTATCGGAGATGTCACCACAACTGGATTGAAGAAAAGATGAGACAGCGGGAAGTCCAGAAGGCTGTACAGATGGCTTGACCAGGAGCCGTCGGAGGAACGAAGTGAGTGTTTCTTATGTAAATGTGAATAAGTGTGTGTCGGTGCTTGCGGTCATCGTTAAATTTAGAGACATTGATTTAAATGGAAGTGGAGTTAACGTCGCTATTTGTACGACTTAAGTTATTAAGGGAATCTATTGTCAAGTTAGGCCCTAGTAGGCGAAAAGGCAGAAATTTTGATAGTAAGATCAGTGAGGTGAAAGCGCTCTATCGTAAATTTAAGTGTATAGTTTCAGGATCTAGTAAGTTCTCGGAAGAACTGGCTCAGTTGATATGTAAGATAGAAGCGTTATACGTAGACACTGTTAAGTTTGAGAGCGGAACCGGAACGGAACAAAACATGGCGGCGGAAAGGTTTTCTTTGAGAACGGCAGTTGGCCTACTCCCGAAGATGAGTGGCGATGAACAAGTAACGCAAGACTTGATTGATGCCATAGGATTATATAGTTCTATGTTAGTGGAAGCAGATAATGCTCTTTTAATTAAATTTGTTTTGACAACACGGCTTACCCAGGGTGCTAGGATTCGGTTGTCCTCTACTTACGCAACGGTAGATTGTCTGTTAGCTGATATGAAGAAGCATTTGTTAACAGTAGAGTCAGACGTAGCTGTGCAAGTGAAGCTTGCTCGCGCTAGGCAGAATGATAGGTCGGTCGCGGATTTTGGGGCTGAGATAGAGAAGTTAATGGTTAATTTGACTATTTCTCAAGCCGGGGAAAGTTCGGAAGCATATGAGATTTTGCGGCCGTTGAACGAAAAGTACGCGATCAGGAAGTTTGCTGACGGGCTTCGCAATCAGCGGTTAAGTACGATCATTACGGCGCGGAATTTGACTTGTTTGAAGGATGCAATCAGGGTAGCAGAAGACGAAGGTTGTGCATCGTCGGCACAGGTCATGGCGTATCAGCGTTGGCCCGCGAGGGGTGGTTTTGGTAATAGAGGTCGCGGAAATGGTTATAGGCGGTCTACGGTAGGAAATGGATACGCGCAACATAAGACAGCTGTTGAGCGTACGCGCAAAAATGCCACCGCATGGCATAATCGTGGAATGCGCGGTCGTAGCAATAATGCTCATCGTGGTCATTCGACTCAGCAAGGTCGGAAGCGTGTAGCGTATTTCGAGCATGCGCGTAGTGATGCTGACTCAGGCGGAACGTCAATGTCACAACGTAATGAAGCGACTGACCACCAGTTGCAGTTTTTTCGAGACTAAGCGTATTTTAGCTTGCGATAGTATTAATTGGGTTAATTTTCTAGTGAATAGTATAAATGCGGAATGGTTAGTAGATACGGGCGCGTCGATATCGGCTGTAAAAAGTGGTTTCTTGTTGAACAATGCTTTGTGCTGTAAGGTAATTAAGGAAGAATTAGTGGTTAATGGTGTAGGAGGTAGTTTGAGGGCTATAGGTTATGTATATTTAACGTTGGAGTATGGACGGTGTTCTTTCACGCATAAGTTTTATATATTTGATGATTTGCCATGTAAGTCGGTTGGTATATTAGGTCAGGATTTCTTGCAGAAGTATGGTGGTATTATAGATTTTTCGGCGAATAGGTTTTCTCTTGGGGATCGTGGACGACGGGTGGTTTCGATGCCACTTAAGTCCTATGATTACTTGTTGACTATTCCACCGCGTTGTGAGGTGGTTAGGTATTACCCCGTTAACAGAACGGAGGATTGTGTGGTGGTTAGGCAAGAATTGCGGAAAGGCGTTTTCTTGGCTAGTGTGTTAGTAAGGCCTAAAAGCGGGATGGTACCCGTTAGGATTTTAAATACGAACTCCGAGGAAGTTGTGTGTAGTATGTCCGGTGTGGAAGTTTGTCCGTTGAGTGATTTTGATTGTTGTAATTTCGTGAAGCCAGGGACGGACGTTGAGCGTGTAGCAGAGGTACTTTCTTTACTTAAACTCGACTATTTGAACGCCGAGGAGCGGTTGTCGGTTGAGCAGGTGTGTGCAAAGTTTTCGGATGTTTTTCATCTCCCGGGTGATAAATTAGCTGTCACTAACGTATATGAGCAGTCTATACGCTTGAAAGAGAGTGCTACTCCGGTGTACAAGAGGCAGTATAGGATACCTTATGCACAGAAGAAGGAGGTTGATAGGCAAGTGCAGGAGATGCTGGAGAGTAATATCATTGAAGAGGCGGTTAGTGAGTGGTCTAGTCCTGTTTTGGTGGTACCCAAAAAGACGGATCGTAGTGGGGAGAAGAAGTGGCGAGTGGTTATAGATTATAGGCAGTTGAATGAAAAGATACAGGATGATAAGTTTCCATTGCCGAATATAACTGAGATTTTGGATTCGATGTCAGGCGCAGTTTACTTTAGTCACTGTGATTTATCACAATCTTATTATCAGTGTGCTTTGGAGGAGAGTAGTAGGAAGTACACTGCTTTCACAACAGACAAGGGGCAGTATCAAATGTGTAGGTTACCAATGGGTTTGAAGATAAGTCCGAGTTCGTTTAGTAGGTTAATGACTGTGGCCATGTCTGGATTGAATTACGATAGGTGTCTGATTTATTTGGATGATCTCATTATTTTTGGACGGAATTTAGATGAACATAATCGGAACCTAATATCAGTATTTTTACGCTTGAGGGAAGTAAATCTAAAGTTGAATCCGTCTAAATGTGAATTTTTGAAGAAGCAAGTGCTTTATTTGGGGCATGTAATATCGGCCGAAGGTATTTCACCAGATCCAGAGAAGGTGGAAGTTATTAGAGGTTATCCGCGTCCATCGACGGTTGATGAGGTAAAGCGATTTGTAGCGTTTGCGAATTATTATAGGAAATTCATACCACAGTTTGCTGATATAGTGGTACCTATGAATAAGCTGTGTAAGAGAGGTGTTGTATTTAGTTGGTCCGATGAGTGCGAGAAGTCGTTTTTGTTGCTTAAGGAAGCGTTAATGAGTCCACCGGTGTTGGATTATCCTGATTTTTCTGATAGCAATACTTTTATATTGCAAACCGATAGTTCTGGATATGCTATAGGGAGTGTGTTGTGTAATGGGAACGGAAAACCCATCGCATATGCTAGTAGGTCATTAGGGAAGAGTGAGTTAAATTATCCGATAATAGAGAAGGAGTTGTTGGCAATAGTTTGGTCAGTAAAATATTTTAGACCGTATTTGTACGGACGGAGGTTCGTTGTAAAGACGGATCACCGGCCATTACTGTATTTGTTTAACATGACAGATCCATCTAGTAGGTTGACTAAGTTTCGTTTGTGTTTAGAGGAGTATGATTTTGAGGTTGAATATATTAAGGGCAAAGAGAATGTACTAGCGGATGCACTTTCTAGAATAGTGATAACGAGTGAGGATTTGAAATTGATACGGGAAAAGACGATATCCGTAATGACGAGGGCGCAGTACAAGCAGTTGGGAGAGCCAAATGTTTGTGATAGGGACTCCGTGGTATCTGGGACTGATCACCCTAGGATCGTGGAAGTACTTAAGAAGCAAGGAAATGACATTGAGATTTGTTTAGATGATTGGGAGAAAATGTTACGTAACAATAATAATAATAATAACAACAATAATAATAATGGTTGTAGGAAGATATTTTCAAAGTCGCGCAATTTAGTGTATATGCCAGAAAACTCGAGTATTTATGTAAACTATGAATCTTTATCGGGAATTTCGCGAGACGAGTTATCGAAAGACATAGTCAGTTTTTGTATTGAAGAAGGCATTAAAGAAGTAATTATTATGAAGAATCGTTATAACGTTGATTTTATTACAAGAATGGCAAAATATTTAAAGGAAAATAGAAGTTCGATTTGTGGGGATTTTAAATTGTGTGTAGTGAAGGATTTACGGAGAATAGAAGGGAAGGATGAGAAGAAGGTTATTTTGAATGATTTCCATATTTTACCCACGAGTGGTCATGCAGGAATACGTAGGATGGTGAATAATATAAAGAAGTATTATTATTGGCCTTCTATAGAGAAAGACGTAGTGGAGTACGTTGGTAAATGTGATAAGTGTTGTAAGCAAAAGTATTCTAGGAATACTAGGGAACCCATGACGATTACGACTACGGCGTCAACATCGTTTGAGAAGATTTATTTAGACATAGTAGGACCCCTTGATAGAGACGAAAGAGGCAATGTTTACATATTAACTCTTCAATGTGAACTTACGAAGTTTGTAGAGGCTTATCCGTTAAAGAATAAATCCGCAAATGAGGTAGCAAAAGCTTTGGCAGAGAATTTTGTTTTGAGATATGGAATACCGAAGACAATAGCTACGGATAGGGGTAGTGAATTCGTTTCGAAAGTAATGATAGAGCTATGTGATATCATGAACATCAATAAAGTCATGTCGACGTCATATCATCATGAGAGTATAGGTTCTTTGGAGAATGTACATAAAACATTAGGTGCATATTTGAGGATACAGACGGATAATAACCCATCATCATGGAGTTCTTGGATTCAATTTTGGTGTTTTTCTTACAATACGACAGTTAATACTGTTACCAAATATACACCTTATGAGCTAGTGTTTGGGAGAAAATGCAGATTACCAAGTAGTCTACAAGGAGAAAGTGTTGAACCATTGTATAATTTTGATGATTATCCTTTAGAATTTAAGTACAGATTGCAAAGGGCACAAAATGATGCAAGGGAGAATTTAATAGCGAGTAAATTAGCTAGGAAACATTGTTATGATAAGAATCTTAATTCTGTAACCTATAAGGAAGGTGATTTAGTTTTGATTAAGAATGAAACTGGCAATAAATTGGAATGTATTTATAATGGACCTTTTGAAGTTGTAAAAGACGAGTCACCAAATGTTGTGATTAAGTATAAAAATAAAATAGATATAGTACATAAGAATAGAACAAAATTGTATTGTAAGAGTTAGAGTAATAGTTTGTAATGTGGAAAAAAAAAACCTTGTAAAAAATTTTTTTTTTTTTTAATTTAAGGGGGTGATGTGGTGTGATGTCACGTACATCAGCACGTCACGTACAGCACGTAGTATAATATGCTAAGGTAGATAGTATGTGAATACGTGATTGTAGATTATCGACATAACATCACGTCGTAACTATGTATATAATGTTACCAATTAAAGGTGGAAGAGTAATCGACTCTTGGAGTAGTAACTAACATGTAGGTTACTTTGACCCCTCCATCCCCTCGCATCGCAGTATAGATGAAATGGAGATTAATACTGTACTTTTTACCAATTGATTTATTGCAAGAGAAATGAAAAAAACATCAAAATTGTTGAAAAAAAATTCCTGTCCGTCAATTTATGAAGCTTGAAAACATTGTAGCTTGCGATAAAATCAATTAATTGAGTCATTTTTTTTTTTATACATTGGTTTCGGCCATAAAAGGAACCCTATTGAAAATGGCTCTTTTGTTCAAAGTAGTTTAATTATAATTGATAAAATACTAACTAAAATATAATATCTTTATCTAAATATTTCCAACCTTGACTTATCGTGTTGCCTAGCAACCCACAACGTAAATATCTAAATAAATAGTCTTTGACATTACGTAAGGATTGCGAGTTTAGAAATTTACCCATATTGATGGGTAAAACAGCAGTCAAAACATACTTCATGAAAAGTGATAAATTATTTATTTTTGTTAGAAACTATGTTTTGAATTTCTTTTTCGTTTATGAATGTGTGTTATGAGGCGTGCACTTTTGGAATTTCCAAACTATTTATTTATGTATTCATCTTTAATTCAGGCATATTATCATACTATAGCAATTTTGTGAGTTTAATTCATTACGACAAACATACTTAAACAATTAGAAATAATAACAACACAACTTAAAGAACACTTTATCTATTAAGCCTTCTTCTGGAAACACCTGACCAATAATACGAGCACTGCGGTGTCCCATCAGATGACCTTCATTCTTACTAGCAACAATGCTCAGGAGACTGTTGTCTTGTCGCTGTCTCGCAAACGACGCAGTAGTGACGCGGTTCTTCTACGCATGATCGCAAAGAAGCCATCTGTACGTGCTGCTGCGAACATCCCTGACGCGCTACAAAAACGTGGCAGCGACAGCAGTATTAGTAATGCCTACCCTGGTTTACGACTGGAGCTGCAGAGCAATCGCGTATACTCGACTGGGGGCAAGCAAACCCGATTTAGCGTCACCAACCCGAGCGCAACAGTTCAGTTCACTGTCCACTTCAAAAAGGAGGCCAATTGCTACACTTATATTATCATAGCGAGGTCTCAGCACTTACCGCCATCTTACTTCCTAAAACTGTAAACAGTACAAAGGTACCGGTTCTGAACATCACAGTTCATTCCATTTAGTTCTGACAATCAGCTCTCTAAGGCAGTTCAGAACATTTCGCCAAACTCCCGCCCCCCATCAACTAGTACATATTAAGGTGCAAGTTGTAGGTGACGAGCGAGGATTAGATCAGCTTGTGAACACCTTGGGTCGCGGTTGAGTTTATTTTTCCGGCTGTAAAATAGGAACGCCACGCAGAAGTTCAATTAATAATCTCTTTTCTAACTTGAATGTGTATAGGAGAGGAAAAAAAGCAAGTTTAAAAACTAAAACCCGACTACTGAAAAATCACGATCTAAAATGTATGAAACAAGAAAATATTTCGGACAGATATCAAGACATAGATAGGTACAAAAATGGTCATGCCATTATGAATGAAGGAAATATAAATAGGTACATAGATAATAGGATATAGAATAATATTAACGGATAAATTCAATAACAATAATACGAGTACATAGTATGAATAACAGATATATTTTAATAAGTACTTTTAATAAGTAAAATAATAAAAATAAATGATACTATAATCCTTAATAATTATACTACTTTAGAGTGGATCGATACGCTCAGAACCGCATGTTCCAGAGCGATGAAAGGTGGGTATACAGAGCATGGGAGCGACCCATTCCCACTCAAGGTGTGACTGACGCGCGTCCACCGGAAAATGAGGCCATGAGTGCTTTTTGGCGAAGCATCTGGTCGGTGCCCGTCAGTCACACTGAAGGTGATTGGATGCGTGTTGTTGAGCGGACGTGTGATTCAATACCAGATATGGAAGCTATTAATATCAGCCCTCTGGATGTAGCCCGTGCAGTTCGTCCGTTGCCTAACTGGAAATCTCCAGGACCGGACGGACTGCACAATTTCTGGCTTAAATGGCTACAAAGATCACACGCCTGCTTAGCCTCACAATTCCAGTCATCTGGGTCGCTACCTGTGTTCTTTACGACAGGAGTTACCCACCTGCTCTATTAATCGGGTAGTACTGCGGAACCTAAAAACTATAGACCAATCACATGTTTACCTACGGTCTATAAAGTTCTTACATCCATTCTTAGAGCAAAAATTGTACAACATATTGACTCCAACTCCATTATGTCTGTGTCTCAGAATGGATGTAAGAATGGGTCCCGCGGTACTAAAGAGCTGCTCCTTATAGACATGACCATAAACCAACAGGTCCGTAGATCCCGGAAGGATTTGTCGACATGTTGGATAGATTATAAGAAGGCCTATGATTCGGTGCCACATACATGGCTCATGAGGGTGCTGGAGTTGTACAAGATAGATGCAACTCTGCGCACCTTCCTGATGTCATGTATGGGGCAATGGAGGACGGTTCTTCTCTACCCAGGATGTCGACAAATCCGGAGGACCGATGAACCAATCAGGATTGAGCGGGGAATATTTCAGGGCGATAGTCTGAGCCCACTTTGGTTTTGCTTAGCCTTGAATCCTCTAAGCACACTGCTGGAGGATTCAGGTCTAGGCTATCGGTTGAGAAGAGGTGGTCAGGTAATATCTCACCTCCTTTACATGGATGACTTGAAACTCTTTGCCCCCAACAATTTGCGACTGATGGAGCTACTGAAGGTAACAGAAACGTTCAGTAGCGCCATCAGGATGGAATTTGGTGTGGACAAATGTGCAGTCATGCATGTAAAGCGAGGAGGGATTATGGAATCCGTGGGAACCCAACTCTCGGATTCCATACACCTTAGATCCCTCTCCTCAACTGAAACCTACAAGTATTTGGGTATGTCGGAAGCATTAGGCATCAATGTTGCCGACATGAAACAATCGTTGAGGGAGCGTTTCTTTGGCCGCCTGAATAAGGTACTAAATAGTCTTTTATCAGGCGGAAACAAGGTGCGCGCCTTCAACGGTTGGGTCATGCCGGTTTTGATGTACTCTTTCGGCATACTCAAATGGACTCAGACGGAACTTGACGCTCTGGATAGGAAGGTCCGTACATTGCTGACAGCAAATCGGATGCATCACCCACGGTCATCAGTGATGAGACTGTACATCCCGCGGAAGTGTGGGGGTCGAGGTTTCTTGAATGCCAAAACCCTCCACAACCGCGAGATTTACAGTCTCAGGGAATATTTCCTTCAAACTGACGTGGGGATGCACCGAGATGTGGTCGCAGTGGACAAGGGCCTCACCCCGCTCTCCTTGGCGAAAGAGAACTGGCGCAAACCTGCAGTACTGGATACTAACGATCGTAAGGAAGTATGGCAAGGCAAAGAGCTTCACGGACGCTTTTTCCTGGCCCTCCATGGGCCTGACGTAGACTTTTTGGCGTCTATATCCTGGCTGCGCTTCGGCGACCTCTTCGGAGAAACCGAAGGTTTTGTCTGTGCGATTATGGATGAAGTTATCATGACGAATAATTATCGGAAATACATTGTCAAGGATGGTACGGTTGACATTTGTCGGGCATGCCACCGTCCCGGTGAATCAATCCGACATATTGTTTCCGGTTGTTCTCGTCTTGCTAACGGCGAGTACTTGCACAGACACAATCTAGTAGCTAGGATTATCCACCAGCAACTTGCCTTGCAATACAACCTTGTGGAGTCAGAAGTACCATACTACAGGTATGTGCCCGACCCAGTTCTCGAGAATGGTCAGGCCACATTTTATTGGGATCGATCTATCATCACTGACAGGACTATTGTAGCTAATAAGCCTGATATTGTGGTGATAGATCGACGAGAACGCCGTGCAATGATTGTTGATATTGCTGTCCCTCATGACGAGAATCTCGTAAAAGCTGAGAAAGATAAAAAAATCAAGTATCTTGACTTAGCACACGAGGTTGTCGACATGTGGGACGTGGACTCTGCAATCATTGTACCGATAATCGTAACGGTTAATGGCCTAATAGCGGAGAGCCTCGACCAACACCTCAGGAGGCTCTCATTGCGCGGCTGGGTCAAGGGCTTGATTCAGAAAGCAGTACTCCTAGACACGGCACGCATAGTGAGGAGGTTCCTCTCTCTAGAGCCCTGACCACCGGCAGCTTGGACCCTGTTCCTGATGCCGATGGGCGACTATTTTTTATATTTTTAAATGTTTTTTATATCTTTTTTTTTAAGAAATATTTAAAAATGTAATTTATATGTATTAAAATGAAATAAAAAATTTAAATACTACTTTAATATGTAGATATTAATATAATTAGTAAACACACATTATTAAACACACATCTTCATAAAAATGTACCTACGTGCGTAGCTAAGCTGACGGATGTCATACAACTCTAGAATAATCTGACATATTAGCCCATCCTCCTTGGACGGGCGGTTTGTGGTGAGAGCGAAGTGAAAGAGTTCGCGTTATATCCTCCCCCTTTTGAGCAGGTTATGACCCCATGCCTGGTCAAACAAAGTAAAGCATGCATCCTCCCCCTTTTGACCGGGTTATGTCCTCATGGCCGGTCAAACAAAACAAACAAATAAAATTAAAAAAAAAAACAACCTAATTGACTAGCGGGCTTTACGAGGGCGACCTCTGCGTCGCTTAAGAACTACAGGCTCAGGACATTCACCCTCCCTAGAATGATATCGGCGCAAGTCTGATATGTGATACTTTCCGATGACCTCCTTGGTCCCATCCTTATTATAAGCCAAAAGGTAAGTCGTCGGGCTTACTTTCTTAAAAATTTCATATGGACCGTCCCGCTTAGGGATGAACTTCGAGGTAACCCCTTTAGCGGCGTTACTGAGAACATGGGTCGTCATCAACACCAAGTCTCCTTCTACAAAAGTCTCCGCCTTAGTACGATTCTTGTCGGCTTGAGACTTTCTCACATCTTGATGGTGCTCTAACCGCTCTTTAGCTGTGGTGATGGTGGTGGCCAGTTTACGCAGATACGGCGACTCCTCAGAGTCAACTTCCGCAACATAACGGTAGAGTACACCTCGACTTAAGTAATAGCCTCTCTCGGCCCACCGCGTAGTAGCTACCTCATCGTTATCCTCCAAGTCCTGGATGATTTTGGCGACTTCGGGATCCGCTAATTGTGACTCACGAGTGGTAGAAGCTTCCCAGCGTGGAACCTCCACAACCACAGGAGAGAGGTCACAAACAGGTGCTGTCTCTTCAACAATGACCGGGCGACTGAGAGTATCGGCTATGACATTACACTTACCTGGAGTGTAGTCGAATTGCAAGTCAAATGCTTGTAATTTCAAAGCCCAGCGAACGAGCCTGCCACTTGGCGACTTTATAGAAAATAACCACTTCAAGGGTTGGTGGTCACTCCTTACGCATACCTGATGTCCATCTATATAACCACGGAACCGCTCGACAGCCCATACCACGGCCAAAGCCTCCCGTTCCGTAGTCGAATAGTTGCGTTCAGCCGGTATCAGAAGACGGCTGGCATACTCGATTGGACGTTCATCGTGCGGTGACTCCCCCTGGAGTAAAACCGCACCCAAAGCATAAGCGCTGGCATCTGTTCGCAAAATAAAGGGTTTAGAGTAATCAGCTTGTACTAGAATGGGTGGAGTGGTGAGCAGTCTTTTCAGCTCAACAAACGCCTCTGTTTGCTCTTGACTCCAAGTCCAAGGCTGATTCTTCTTCGTAAGACGGCTGAGTGGTTCTGCTATTTTAGCGAAGTCAGGAATGAACTTCCTGAACCACGAACATGTTTGAATAAAAGTACGAAGTTGCTGGAGACTCTTGGGCTCCTTCATTTCTAAAACACTACGTACCTTATCTTGATCCGGTGATATACCCTGCGGGGTGATCAGGTGTCCAAGGTATTTGACCTGTTCCCTGGCGAAGACACACTTGTCCCTGTTCGCGCGTAGCTTGAAAACACGTAGACGGTCGAATACGGCACGTAGATCAGTGACATGTTTCTCAAAACTGTCTGAAATTATCAGAATATCATCAAGATACGTAAGAATAGTAACGTCCTTGAGCGAGGCACCCGACCTAAATCGGTCAATTAGGCGCTGGAACGTTGCTGGGGCATTCTTAAGCCCAAACGGCATCCGTTTAAACCGATAGGTACCAAAAGGCGTTACGAACGCACTTTTGTCACAATCTTTCAGCCGCACCTGCCAGTAGCCACTGCGGAGGTCTAAAGTACTCATCACACAGTTTCTTTTGGTCGACTGCACAAGCTCGTCGATACGTGGCATGGGGTAGGCATCAGATTTTGTGATGGCGTTCAGTTTCCGGTAGTCTACACAAAACCGGAACTTACCGTTACTCTTCGGTACTAAAACGCATGGTGCTGCCCAGGCGGACTCACAGTCCTCAACTATGCCCTCGGCTAACATCTGATCGAGCTCGGCGCGCAAAATTTCTTTCTTGGCTGGCGTAAGACGGTACGGGGGTACGGCGATAGGAGAGTGGTTACCTGTATCTATAATATGTTCAGCGTAGGGGGTCGGCTCACCGACTAAGTCAAAAACGTCAGAGAACTCATTAATTATATTGGCTACTTGCATCTTCTGCGACTCTGACAGCAACGTAGCCTCATCGTCACGCAGAAGACCCATAGCAGCACAATCTGTCGCACCGCGCGAAGGTTCACACGAAAGAGGGTGAATGACCTGTGGCCGGTCGGCTGTATACCAATTCATATGATAAAAGTCAAGAACCAACTTAGCCTTAGTAATAAAATCAATGCCTAACAACGTTTCGTTATTAGTCGCGTCCGGAAAGATAATCAACTCGATTGGTATACGTAAGTCCCCAAGTGTAATGTTTACATTGGTTAATAATACCCTAACAACTCTGATAATACCATCCGCGAGTTTAATACTCATAGAACTAGGCGTGAATGGTTGATTACGTTGTTGGAGCAACGCGTAGAGTGCGGACCCGGCGATAGTTCCCTTAGCAGCGGTATCGATTAAACCCCTTCCTTGAATTCCTAAAATCTCAATATATAAAACGGGTCGTCGCGGTGTACTATCACATGGAGAAGTAACCGAGGAACAACTAAAACACCGCTCATACTCGAAATTTGTAATCCCGCTACCCGGTAAACTACTTTCCGGATTTTGTCCTGAGAAAATCATGGTCGCCCTACGCGGTATACCAATTTCTGTATTTTGTCCCGGAAAATTCATGGTCACCCTACTTTGTGTTTGACACTGACAAGAGCTATCAAAAATATTTTTGCAATAATTATTGCGATGTTTACGATTCAGTTTTGAATTAAACGAATCACAAGCATTATTATTATTTGCTGTACTACTCATTAATAACTTCCCTAGGAAGTAGTGAATTAAATTCACTAGGTACAGTAGGTACATGAATAGTACAGAAAGACTCCCCTGCATATGGCGAGTTATAGAAATAAACAAAGACTTAACGTTTGGATGGGCTGAATCTACACGAGAAATATTATTTACGTGGGGTGAAGATGCATTATTACGCGAAATAGTACCCGGTTCTGTAATGCTGAGCGTTGTCTTAGAATATGCATCAGAAGTAGGAGGAGACACAGGTATAATCGCAATAGGGATCGGAGAAGGCACGTTAAGCTTACTTACCTGTGCAGCCGGCTTACCGTCTGGTGCACACGGTATAAAGTCGACCGCGCTAAACTTTGAATTATTGCATTTCGTGCAATTTGAGCGTGTCACTCCGCTCTCACCACATCCGAAACACGATACAGTCTTATTTGAGTTTATGTTATTATTACTATCGTCTTTTGCATTTAATTTGCGACACTCATCGCGGTTATGGCCGTAATTTTTGCAGTAAATACAAAAACGTTTTTGTTTTTCGGCGAGTGGAGTTTTGACGTCGATGTTTGGCGTGCCTTGACGTAGAGTTGACGTCTGCGCCGTAGCCTGCGCGGCCTGTTGAGGCGACTTCACAGCACATGCGCGTGCAGCACCGGCGGTGCCTTTCGAAGAGTCGACGACGTTTGGAGTTTCCTTTAAGGAATCTTCGATACTCCGGGTTTTACGGAGGAGAGTATTGAAGTCCGAAAATTCCTCTCTTCGTAAACGTTTTCTAATTTTCTGTTTGAGAAGGCCGTAAATCATGTCTAACTGGACCTTTTCGCTGATGTCGCCGGTCGGGAGCCGCGCTAATTGAGCGCGCGCTGAGGCGACGAACAGGTCCGTGCGCTCTTGAGCCTCTTGTGGTCTGGAGAACAGCTCTATGTACACGCGGTGTGGTGGGCGTGTGTCACCAAAGGCAGAGCGTAAGTATTGTAGAGCCTCATCCCAAGAATGGACAGTGGCCTTTACACCTTGCCACCACGTAGCTGCGTCATGTGTAAGCAGCATTGACAGACCACGTAAACAATTAGCTTCGTTTACATTGGCGCAGTCCTTGTATGCCTCTACAGCATCTATGAATCCGTCGAGAGACTCGGTTGTCGTTCCGCTATAACGAGCCTTGCACGAAGCGAAGTTACCTGATGCAGGTTGAGCGGATGACGACGACGGCGTGGGTGTGGCCGGCGCGGTGGTGTTATCCGCCGCGGGCGAACAAGTTGGCGGCCGACCTTCGAGGACTAACTTGAGGAGCCGTTCGAAGTTATCAGCTTGCGCCTGCTGAAGGGACAACATCATGGCGGACAGGTCACTCGCCGTGATGGGTGCCGGCGCCTCGGCCGCGGGCGGGCTGCGCCCTGCAGACTTTGGCGTCTCCATTAGGTCTTGTTCGGAGTCCACGTCGTAAAAGTCGCTTTTTTGTTTGCTGCGCGTTGCCATACGCGGCATTTTAGTACGCGTATTTATCACAACAGGTAGGATTTATGAATTTAAGTTCTTTAAAACGCGCGCGCGCGCGCGTTTCCCACTCGTTGGGGCGCCAGTTTAATATGTAGATATTAATATAATTAGTAAACACACATTATTAAACACACATCTTCATAAAAATGTACCTACGTGCGTAGCTAAGCTGACGGATGTCATACAACTCTAGAATAATCTGACATATTAGCCCATCCTCCTTGGACGGGCGGTTTGTGGTGAGAGCGAAGTGAAAGAGTTCGCGTTATACTACTTTAATAATAATAAACAAAAAATTTTAAGTGAGTAAGTAAACAAATAAGCAATATTAAATATAATTAAATAAATAATAAATGAACAGATAGACCTGCATATAAAATATTATAGAATAATCGAATGAATGGAAATATAAATACATAGCTAATAGGATATAAATAATTCATGAAAATTAATAAAGCGCTCTTCCTCTCTCAACCTATTTATAAATTTGCTGTGCCCGACAGGGTCCATAATTGTTTCTATTTTTTCTTTATTTACCACCTGTAATTGTACATTATGGTTTGCAATAAACGATTTGATTTGATTTATGATTTTGTAGCCGACAGGCATGCGACTACTGCTTTACTTTGACCATTTTTGTACCTATCTATGTCTTGATATCTGTCCGAAATATTTTCTTGTTTCATACATTTTAGAGCGTGATTTTGTTTATTATACCATGTTTGCTTTGCAAACATGGTATAATAATTTTTAATTTTTTTTATTCGTCCTCTAGAGGGCGCCATATTGAATTAAATGTAACGTCACATAGCCTATAACCAGCGCACAGTTAGGACGCTTCCAACGATACCTCATTTGTCAAATTATGATCAGCAGTTTAGAAATTATGAGGTTACAGATGAACATACATACATACATACCGGTCAAAATCATAACCCTCCTTTTTGCTTCGCCGAAGTCGGGTAAAAACGACAAAATTAAGAACTAATGGTTGATTCTACCACTAGATCGACAGCTAGAAGCCATGGGCGAGGCCCTTTGCTCAGCGGTAAGTGACCTGTGCTATCTAATTACGCAACATATTTTCGTAAACGATTACGACTAATCTGTTTCATTTTGACAGTTCAACAACATTCATTGCGTTATTTACGTTGTTAACCAGATTTTTTTTTCGAACTTGTGAAGCAATGAATTAGCATTTATTGCAAAAAATGATCGTGTATTACGCAATTAGGGTACTGTTCTTTTTGTGTTTGTGTGGTCTTTTTATATATGCGTCACGTGTAGTGCGAATAAATGTTTTTTTTTAAACAATGTAACAATAACCAAGGAGGCGGTTCTAAATTCAACATAAAATTAGTAAAAACATACCTCTAAAAGGATACAAAAACAGTTATGTTTGACCAGAGGGAACCGCTGACTATTGAAAATCGACTATCTGAAATCAAAGGCACCTGTACATTTTTAAGTCTTGTCTAAGTTCTATAGGCGTAATTTTCAGAAACTCCACAAGCGCTAGCGAGTCGCTTCCTCTCGCCACTCGGGCCATCCACCCAGGGAATCCCTCTCACTAATGGTGCTTGGTCGAAAGCGCCCAGTGTTTACTTTTATTGTAGAGATAAATCTGCCTTAACTGTCCCGATAATCGTCGCTAACTGTGGGCTACGTAAATATTGCTAGTATTATTGCTTCGGCCTGAATTTATGCTGTTTATGTAAAGGTGGAGTAAATAATCGGTCTGTCCTAGAGGATTCCAGTCTCATTACAAAACGAATTCTAACTTAAGGCACTGACAAAATACAGTCAGTCAGTAAAAGGACAGTCTTCAAAAAAAATTGTCTTTATATTTTTGCGGTAGCGGAAAAAAATATATGTTAATCTTGACCATATGTCTCAGAACTGGGTTGTTACAAAAGTATGTTCGAAAAAAATATTTTAATATAAATATATTGGACACTAACCTTTTTCCTTGAGTTCCAATCCATATTATATGTGTTATATACCTATAAACGTACTTTAGTATTTAATTAATAACATGAAAGTCTTATTTGAATGCAGAACTTGGTTGTTTTTTAATTTTCGATTACTCAACTCATTTTTGAGTGAATAGATTTATTGCTTCATTGCCACGATAAAGTAGAGATTATAATCTAGTATGGAAATATCTACTTGTGATGTAACTAGAGTGATGTTGACATTAACTTGGTGCTATCTTGCTGGCAGTATTTTCAAAAGGGTATTAGCTATTTTCGTAAAGCTTGTCTCGTTATTAATTTTAACATAACATCCCGCTTTTAATCCCTGCACGGCTAGGCAGAGGGGTGCCTAATGGCTCCTACACACAGTGCCGGCGGCATGGCCGCCTGCTCTTGCCGCGCGGCACGTGCCTCCGGCTTTTGCTCCTTCATTTTCTTTGCGTTTCTTTCTGCTTCTTTGTGCGGCATGGCCGTTGTGTAGCAGCCGCATTATAGTACCGACACCCACATTTCATCAGTTATCTTTAAATCCCATTTTAAAGGGTCCAAGCCTATGGCCATGAACTGGGCACAAATCCAGACTCCGGACTGCTACTTAAAATCCCCAAAAACACTTCCCGACCTGAGAATCGAACCCAGGACCTCATTACTTAAACCACCTTACCTTACCTTATTATTTTGATTGAAAAGTTATATAATTCTAAGCTTCTGAGCTCGGCTAAGTAATAACAGCCGCAAAGATCGATCCATCAGGTTAAGCTACGCTTGCCGGGGTTGGTTCATAGATGGGTGATCTTTCCATACCAAGTCTCCGCCGTGCCAGGCACGTAAGGCACGTTGGTCCCGGCTGTCATTCGTGGATCTTTGACAGTCGTTAAAGGTTGTCAGAAGCCAGAAAGTCTGACAACGTCTTACCAAGGGGTATCGTAGTCGCTCCATGTAAAATACTGGTATTCAGCTGCATCCGGTTACATTGGAAGCTGACCCCAACATAGTTCGAAAAAGGCTGGGTAGAAGAAGTTATTTAATTCTTAGCTAGGACCACATCACTAGGTCGCTCATGTGTTAAGTCAGCTTTGTGTTGTCTTTATTACCATATTATCTTTTAAGCTTTGCGTCCAGTAATCTTTAAGTCATAATTCACTACAAAAGCTCCATACAAAGTCCTCACAAACTACCCACATAAAAACACTTTTAAAAAACAATCCCACAAAACAATAGCCGCGTAATTATCTTGTGCGAACTCGTAAAAACTTTAACATGACGCTATCAAATATTTTGCACCTAACTTAACGAGCGGATCCAGGTCATAAAACCTTGTATATCTCTCACACTTCGGTGTACAATGACGGTTTAGTTTATAGGAGAGTTTACCATCGTTCGTAGCTAGCATTCAATGTACGTTGTAAATCATTAGTGATGTATGGATCCGTGGAAAGGGACTAGTTTTATTACGGCTTCGTTTTATAGTTCGGCCAATAGCCGCGGTGCTACAGGCTCTGGTTGCAAGTTTAGGGAATTAGGTAGAGGGCTTGAAACAAGCGGGTTAGACGCAGCGGGCAGCGGGTTATGTGGAGTGATTTACGAGGTGTGGTGACAAGAAGAAAGAAAAATCATGCTTTTTATTAAAGCTTTTCTGGAACGGTTGTAAACAGTAACTTCATGAAAAATATTGTCTAGGCAAGTCATGCCTTCAAGCAGCAATACTGAAAATGAATAAAATTGTAGGTAATTTATATATACCTACGATGAGCAGTGGTGGCCCAGTGGTAACGGCCGCGACTTACGAGTTGTATGTCGTGGGTTCGAACCCAAGCAGGCACTTTATTTTGTGTATATGTTTCATCACCACTGCTCTCAAAACGGTGAAGGAAACATCCTGAGGAAAACGGCATGTCCTAGACCCAAAAATTCGAAGACATAATGTGATAACTACCAACCCGCACGGGGCCCGCGTGGTGGATTACGGCCCACTCCCTCTCAGTGAGAGGAGGCCTGTGTCCCAGCAGTGGGAACATGATTATGCTATAGATACGTATGACTGCATTTTCTTGTTTGTTGCTTAGATCCAATTAATCATGATGCCTCCTTGAGTGTTTTTTTGAGAACATTTTGTAGTTACAGCTAGTGAAAAAAAAGGAGTAACTAACTAATCCTACCCAATTTGAAAACTGACTTTATTAACACTGTGTTTTATCTCGTGTTTATTAATCGAACGAATCCATTGAATTGGCTGTCTGGGCCGCCAATATTATTTCCTTCGCAAACAATCCATCAAAAAGCATAATTTTCTTCTTATTTTTTCCAATTTTCTTTTTTCTCTTTGCCCAGCTTACCTAATGGCCCACTGCCTCTCTGTCCACCCCTAATCCGGTTGTTTTACGACTCGCCTTTTGTAGCCGCCGGCACTGAACTCCCGGCCATTTTCATTTATCGTGCGTATTGCATCCGATTCCGTGCGTTTATACTTGACGATTTAGTTTAGTGTGTCACGGACGCTTGCGATTTTTTTAATGTTCCGATTGAAGAATTTATTTGTTGTGTGTGGTTTTGTTTGTGTTAATTTATTTTGTTCTATGATTTATCTTTTTTCTAAGTATTCAGGAAGGTTTTGCGGGATATGTCTGACATGTCACTTCTTCATCCCAGCTAAAGCACTAGGAAATGGTACAGGGTGGGCGTTTTTGGGGGACTGTCTGTAATTTTGACGTAGTTTGAACAATGACTTTTGAATTTTTAAATTTTCGCGGGTTGCGTTGAAGACGTTAGAGTTTTTTTTTGTTAATAAGGTACTACAGTTTTATAGATATCCCGTTTTAAGAGAAGGTTGGCAAAATTGCAAATAGATATCCATTCTGGTAAGCTGTGCGGCGACCGGTCAATAGTCTGATATTCAATTTATGTCCTTGGGCTATACCTCGTTTTTCTAAGAAAGCTAAAATATCTAAATATCTAGTTTCAAATATGGCCTAGGCTTTTCCCAACTAATTGGGGTCGGCTTCCAGTCGAACCGGATGCAGCTGAATACCAATATTCTACATGGAGCGACTGCATATCTGACCTCCACAACCTAGCTACTAACAACACGATACCCCTTAGTTACTAAGAGGTATCGTGTAGCAACCAGTCCTACTAAGGCTTAGTAAGACTGGTTGTCAGACTTTTGGGCGTCTGCCTACCGGTAACGACTGTCAAAAATCTACGAATGACAGCCGGGACCAACGGCTTAACGTGCTTTCCGAGGCAGGTCGCGAATAGTAATGGATGGGCACCCATCCACGAATCGACCGCGGCAGGTGTAGCTTAACCTTCAATGGATCCGTGCGGCTGTTATCACTTAGCCACAAGCCCTTCTAAATATCTAGTCTAATGTTATAGCAAATTACTCTATCCGTCCCTTTTCACCACAAATATGAATTGAGCTCGGTAATTGTTTATACCGAATACAATACTATGTGTGTATAGCAACAAACACACAAACTCACTTAGCAACAGTTATTACAACAAATATGTTTATGTATCACGTATTTGTATAACATTTGAATTTAATATCGAAATATAATTTTGCGTCCATAAATAACTGAAATCCTTTCAATGGGATGCCAATTCACAATTGCAATGAGAATTGTTTTGTGAATGTAAAAAGCATTTTGGAGTTGACACTTTTTCGAACAAAAGAACGTTACCTACCGTAAATAGCGATATGTTAGGAAATGTTTCACTGTTGGTAAAAGTCTGCATATTATTAATTTTTTATAACAAGCGAACCTTAACAGTAGTCGCATAATATGATGTGTAACATTTGACATGTCACCTTGGTAATACTCTAGAACCGCGCTCGCTCATTGGTCAAATAAAATAGCGCGCGCTTCCCCGGCTTCGTGTTACACACTTCCGTCCCTTTTCACGAAATAACACACACAGATTGTAGGAAAGCGAGAGAAAAGATGTTACACCAATAATATAAATAATATTATACGTATAAACCACGCCGTTGAAAAAACGTGTCTGCCAACACACTTCCATTATACTAATTCCATACAACATTAAACCGTGGATTTTCACGGCAAGAAAAACGTTTGTATATACAAACGACCGAATCCAGAGTCCGGTCTACACTGACACTTGTGAAAGTTCAATCATCCTCAAATAAAAAAATTTGCTCCTCTTCCTCTATTCATATAGAGGTCCTCCTCTATTAATATAATAAAAACTTTTTATAAAAAAAGAACAACCGACTTCCAAAAAAGACACTACAAAGTCAAAAATAACTTTAATTTCGGAAGTCGGTGTATTTGGTTTTGAACTTTCGTTTTGTGCCACCGACTTCCGAAATTAAAGTTATTTTTGACTTTGTAGTGTCTTTTTTGGAAGTCGGTTGTTCTTTTTTTATAAAAAGTTTTTATTTTGCACTTTTTAGTTGTGGTACCTACCCATACAAATTCAAATACCACTAACCTGCTATGTAAATAACAGTAATTGGAAGTTATCATCATATCATCCATATAAACTAAGTGGGAAAACTACGTATTATTGAAGCTAACTCAAAAACTATCCAAGTAAAGTTAATAAAATTTATATGGGACCACCTCGGAAGCATACCCTTTCAAACAAAAAAACAATTTTTAAAATCGGTCCACTATTGACGGAGAAATCGCGTAACAAACATACAAAAAAAAAAAAAAAAAAAAACATACAGACGAATTGAGAACCTCCTCCTTTTGGAAGTCGGTTAAAAAGGAGGATCGTCCGACTCCGAGCAACTGCCCAACGATTGATGTCAGATAGTCTTATATATTAAGTCGTTTGCGCGATAAACTCTAATTGCGCGATGCAGAATTTTGTGTGACAGCAGGATTTTGTGTGACGTCGAGTCTTTGATGCGTTCGCATGTGGCGATGTAGATAGCGCTGCAGTAGATATTCTTTGCCACCTCCACCCCTTCGTAGTTCATCTCATATCAAACTCGACAAAAGCGATCGAGTTTCTTTGATGGGCACGTTAATTTGACAAGGGTATTGAATTGTAACCGAGTATGTGCCTACAACGGTACGCGTGTTGTGGGGCGTGATACTCACTGTAAAATGTATGTACCTGGTTGTAGCCTGTAGGCATGTCTGGTCGGGAGTATAAGTATAAGTATAAGTATAATTTATTTGTTCAAAAATATACAACAATTTAAACATTATGGAAATACATTATAGGACACTTTGTTTCTATGAACAGATTTGAACATCTGTGTCTGAACTAGATATAGAATATCAGATCTGTATTTCAGACATCAGCGCTCTCCCCTGTTGTAGGCGGCACTTAGCAAATAACTTTGTTTGGCCTCTATACACATCTTGTAAAATAAACTTACGTTGTACGAATAGCTTTACATTACATAACACCAGTGACCTTGGAGTAAATATCCTGATGTGTGACGTAACAGCGTCTAAGTAGTACTACAGCCTACAGCAATATCTGCTCGTTCATAAAAACTGACGTGTAATGTTGTAAAAATAACACGCTGGCTTTCGGAGACTTTTATTTTGTAAAAAAAAATTTTGCTACTGCCTTCATTAAAATTGGATGAAGCAAAAACAAAACGCAACCTTACCCTACTATGCCGGACCTGGGTAACAAACCTAGGAAGCTATGATACTCGCAGCAGTCGTGTTGAAACCACTAGACCATTTAGATCTTAATAAATCTTTGTGTAGTTGCAATAAAGCATATTCTATAAAATCTGAGAGCAGAATCACACAAAAAGTTGTTTTCAAACAACTTTTTGTGTAAAAAATAATGTATGAAATCTAATTACATTTTGCATATAATTAAATGCAAAATGTATTTAGATTTTTTTCACACATTATTTTTTATTAATTTCGCTTTATTTTTGGTAAACTACTTTGTTCTTATTCTTTATTTGACACATAATTACAAAAGGAATGTTACAACATTATCTTATTATTATTTAAGGTTTCATAAAATAACATCACGCCTGTATTCGTCGAAGGGATAGGCAGAGGTGTACCTATAGTACACCCACATTACCTATAGTACGCCAGTACTATTTGAGACCCATGTAAAAGAGGGCGAGCCAATTGCCATCAACCGGCCACAAATCCAGACTCCGGGCTGCTACTGAGAAATTCCAGACAAAAAAATCAAATAACACTTTGCCCGACCCGGGAATCAAAACCAGAACCAGTAGTAGCGCTTGCGACCACTAGACCGGCGAGGTAGTTACGGATTCAAACATAAAAAAAAAAATTGAAAATTCCCAATATGAATTTTCTGACTGACAATTTTTTTTTTCTGTTTCTTAGAAAGTCTAGGTACTATTAAGGTTGATAGTCCTAGATATACTGGCACATATGTATACAAATTAATTAATTCGTCTATCTATTAGTATGATGTCTAAACAGTAATTAAATACACGCTTACGTACATGTTTGTACCAGACGGTAGGTTGGATTTAGATCTGAGTTCGTTAATTGAGTGACGTAGCTTTGATAGGAACTGGCTTTCAATTATATTGTTGCTGTACATAACTACTGTATAATATCACGCCAGTTTCAGATAGGGGTAGGCAGAAATAAAGGCTTGTACGCAAATGCTTACTATTTATTTACGCTTCTTCCTTTAGTTATTCGGACAAACTTGGAAAAGTATTTGCTAAATTAAGTTCCCTTTCAATTGTAAGTAAAATAATTCATGAGAGAAAAACAAAATAAAATATTGTTTTTCGTTTTGAAAAACCTATACTTCTAAGTGAACCAAATGGGACATTAATGGGACACAAATTAAAAAACGACTGATAGTTTGCACAGTGTAGTACTAAAATTGTACTATCCAAATACAAATGTCAGTCGCGACTTACGGACGCGACCGATAATTTGTTCCCAGTTTTACAGTACTCGCACCGCTTGACCGTTACAGTGGACATCAGGTGGGCATAACAATTAAAATTCTATTGTGTCTCGTTAATGACAGCTGAAGGTTTATTGATGTGTTTGATGTGTTACATCTGACATCTTGGCTGACAGTACCAACCTCTAGGAAAATAGGTTGGTAACATCTGTCAGCCATCTCTAGCATCGCTCATTGCTCATATCAATAGCGCGCGCTTCCTGTTACACACTTCCGTCCCTTTTCACGAAATGTTTCCCACAGATTGCAGGAAAGCGAGTGGAAAAATGTAACAGATCAAAAACACAAAAAGAACAAGTTGGGGGAAAATATGCGTCAATACTTTACTTGGGAATCGAACACAGATCTATTCTTTTAACCACTAAACTTAAGTCACCAACACACACCACCAACTTAACACCAACTTAAGTCATCAACATAATACAATAATTAACATAGATTTTTTTGTAATATTATTTGTTTTTTTTACAATTTACATTTTTTTTTACATTTTTGTAACATTTTACAAATTGGCATTGATTTTTTGACAATTTTAATTATTCTTTTTAATGAGTTGTTGAATATTTAAATTTAATGCATCACAATTTCTTTTTGGGTTCTTTTCTGTTCAGAATTTAAATGTATAATAAGTAAACTAGAAACTATGGACTAGAATTATTATTATGTCTGAAATAAATAAATAATTAATAATATAAAATCAAATTCAACTCGTATAGTGATGAGCCACAACAACGATAATAGTGATGCGCTGTTATATTGAAACGTTCTACAATATAATTTTCCCGAGTAATTAAATTCGATATCGCAGTAATTTCGGCGGCCATTATCGAAAGTTGCTATTAATTTTACTCCGTAATGACGACATTTTGAGCTACAAATGAGTTTTGTTTTTGGTACTTAACAATTTCTACGTGTTATTGAATGTTTAATGGTCTGAAATGTGTTAAATACTATTAATTTTACATGAATAATTAGTGCCTCGTGCCTAATGGCTGCCTCGTTGGTCTAGTGGTAGCAATCACTACTGCTGAGCGTGAGGACCTGGGTTAGACTCTCAGGTCGGGCAAAGTGTTATTGGATTTTTCCATTAGGAATTTCGCAGTAGCAGCCCGGAGTCTGGATTTGTGCCCGGTTGATGGCAGTAGGCTCGCAACCTATTGGACTTAAACATAACTGGCGAAATGTGGGTTTACCTACTATGGGTACACCTCTGCCTAACCTTTCGGGGAAACAAGGCGTGAGTAATAAATTATGTACGTACTCGTAAGTATGTATCAATAATTAGTTTTTGGGAAAGCAGTGTTAATTGGCTTAATTTATCCTCCTATTTTACCTAAATTTTTATGTGGTGTCACAGTAGATTACAATATAATAGAATACTCTTTGTTACGTACATTATACGAATTACAGGATAATTTTACATATGGTGTCACAATGGGCCATCTTATCGCCAAAACCGATATTTTAAAGACAACCTTTGGAAGGAGAGACAATACTGCAGGTACTACTCTGTCTGATATCTATATCTATATATTTATAAATAAATAGCCGTGCATTAGCCTCGCAAAAACTCGTAAATGGCCGGACCGATTTGAATAATAATTATTTTTTGTTCGCCTTCATACATGCATCTCTATAATAATAATCATAATCTTTACTTATTTTAACATCATATTATTACAGGCACTGGTTAATAAAATGCACAATATTGGATATGCAAAGGTGTCTGAGGTAGGAATATCCTGAATCGAGTTATAGATCACCCGGCCTTCCTAGATAAGCCAGGTTAATGTAAAAAAAAACAACGGGTTATACTCCTGGAGTGCCGGCAGAAGTGAAAACTTGAACATTAACCTTGTGCATTTTTGAATATTTTGGAATGGTTAGGGAATAATTTCGCACGAATTGCTTTATTTATCAGTATAAAAGTACCATAATGTATGTGGTTAAATACAATATTCATTAGTAGTAGTAGTATATTTATTTATTTTCAAAATATAGTCTAACAAAAATAAACAATTTATTTAAACACTTTTCATGAAGTATGTTTTGACTGCTTTTTTACCCATCAATATGGGTAAAATTTCTTACCTCGCAACCTTTACGTAATGTCAAAGACTATTTATTTTGATATTTACTTTGTCAGTTGCTAGGCAACGGATGTTAAGGTCACGTCCTGACGCGAGTTTAACATTTTTTATCCATCCCAAAAAAACAGCACAACGCCGCTAAAGAAATTTTCACTTTAAAAAAACCGTAGAGCCTTTCGTCTTCCTAGTGGTCACTGCCTTCTTCATCATTCCTCTGTGTTCCTCTTTCTTAAAGTCATCTTCTACATTCTTGTCACTTGCTCCTCATTCCAAAATTATGGGTTCAAAAACGCCAAACAAATTCTACCACGACCGTACTTCGTATAAATTAATTTAATATTGTTTTGATTGGTACCATTAATTAATTGGTAAATAGCATTTTACGATGCAGTCAATGTGTCGTAAAATGTTATTAGGTTGTAGGCACGTATGAAATATTCAATTAATTTGTCCTTACCCGTTTTATACAGTTCAATTTTATCAATATGGAATTAATTTTTGTTTTGACCAAAAGTACCTATGTGTATTTGAGTGAGCAGAGTGGTGGCCCAGTAGTAACGGCCCCGACTTACGAGTTGTAGGTCGTGGGTTCGAACCCAAGCAGGCGGTTTACTTTGTGTAAATAATTTCATCACCACTGCTCTCAAAACGGTGGTGAAGGAAAACATCGTGAGGAAACCAGCATGTCTTAGAACCAAAAACTCGACGACATGTGACATCTACCAACACGCACTGGGCCTCCGTGGATTACGGCCCACTCCCTCTTACAGAGAGGAGGACTGTGTCCCAGCAGTGGGAACATTAGGCTGATTATGTATATGTGACTCCTCAGCATGTATCAGAAAGGAGGTGCAGACCATCAAATTGAACAACTTTCTATATCGTAATCGCAAAAAAAAAATCAACTGTCCCATACAAAACTTCTCCTCGATCTAAATGTATAAAGAAAGAAAATACATTTATGTACACAACATATTTACACAGTAGAAAAAAAATCTAAAGTGCGATTTAAGACGAAAATAGCAGGGGAGAGTGCCTCACGGCTGCGCCAATATGGCTGGTTGTATGGGACAGCTGATTATTTTTTCGCGATAATTCGATGTTGGTCTCATGCAAATGTTGTTAACATACTTTTTTTATTGTATGGGCAATCATCAAATAACTTCTCCCGTTCTTCTTCCCGACACGCCCTCCCGCTCGAGGGCGTGTCAGACTCTTACTGACTAAAACCAACCCATGTTCCTTCAGTTGCCTGTACGTTGCCAGGCCCACGGTAACCCTTTAGGACTTTCCCGCAATGTTAGCACACCCTTAAATATGATGTACCTACGCTGTAGATACACTTAGCTAACCTAGCCTAAAGTTTGTCACATTGTAAAATATCTTTGCTGTCATCGTCATCATAAGCATTATTTCAGCTGAAAGACGTCCAATGCTGGACATAGGTCTCTCTCAAGCACCCATCAACTGGTCCTGTGCTTTTCGCATCCAACGAATTCCCGCGAATTAAATATAAAGAGGAAAGATTTGATTTTTTGTATTAGCACGAATTTGAATAAAATTTTGGCACATGGATAGACCATATCCTGGGATAGGGCAAAAATACTTTTTATCCCGATATTTTTAGGGGATCAAGACTTATGCGGGAGAAACCGCAGGGCGCAGTTTGTTAATTATAAGTCCAGGTATCGAAATGCGATGTTTTTCCTTCACCGATATCAATATTGTCCAAGATAAACTCAGAAAGTACATATGAATTGAAAAGGTCACATTAGCAGTTACTTGCTCGGATTTGAACTCACAACCTCGTGCCTGAGAGGCGAGGCTTTAACCACTGGGCCAACACGACATTATACTAAACATAAACCTTAACATACTATAAAAACGTCACGACTGTAATCCCCGAAGGGTTAAGCAGAGGTGTGAAAGGGCACAAATTCAGACTCCGGGCTGCTACTGAGAAATTCCAGATGGAAAAACCCAATAACACTTTGCCCGACCCGGGAATCGAACCCAGGACCTCATGCTCAGCTAGCGCTTGCGACCACTCGACCAACGGGACATTAAAAAAAGAAAAACACTTTTTATCAATTTGAGAGCTACCCACAAATTGAATCCCTCGAACCAGTAACATATTCACATCCTCTTAAAAATCACGTCTCCCATTTGCCATTTCCTCGAGCGAGCGCTTAACAAAATGGCTATAAAAGTTAAAGTCTCAAAATTTAAATATCGCAAGCCGTCTGGCAGGCCCCGTGGGCGATTGATGTTTACACGTATATACAAAATGCCGAGACACCGTCCTGGATGTGGGTAGGGATAGGTTAATTATGGAGGTGGCGAAAACGTGGTGGGACTGGGTGGGTCACACTTGTAGGATGCATCAACACAGATGGGACAGTCTCGCAGAGGAGCCTGAGGATGGCCTAATAAACGTTGATGTCACGATTCAACTTTTGACTGATTGGCCAATGGATATGGATAAATGGAAAAGTATGGAGGGAGACCTTTACCAAGCAGTGGGACAGTGTAGATAGGTTAAAAGAAAATTTGCTGGTCGTCAAGCATAGTTCTATTTCTATCTCGTACTGGTATAAGGATGGCATTCACATGACATGACGTACTAAACGGCCTTACACAAGACGAGCACACTTTCTACCATTAAGCCCGGAATACACATGCCAGTAACATGCACAAAAAAATATGCAAGGAGCCATTATGACATTAACCAATCAGAGTAATTCAAGGTTTAAGGCGCTCCACAGCAGCCCACGGCATCTGTACACGTGTAGTTAGCTTCGCTTTCTATGAAATTGTACGCGGGGTCGTCCACTGCGCCCCACGGCGACTCAGCGTATGCGAGTCTAGCATGCATAAATAACATGGCAAAACCTTCCGTGCATATCCTACGTAGCAATGGACGGTTATAACCTAACACCTGTATTTATTACCCGAAGGTTAGACAGAGGTGCACTTATAGTACACCCACATTTACCTATTGTAATTAGGACTCCAGACTCCGGGCTGCTACTGAGAGATTCCAGATGGAAAAACCCAATAACACTTTGGCCAACCCGTGAATCGAACCCAGGGCCTGAGGCAGAGGAGCACTTTTTCTACTACAATCTGGAGCAAACCTAACTTCGTACATCCAGGGTTCCCAACACAGTCTAGGTGTAAGACGCCGAGACGCGGTGACTGACCTGCGACCGTGACGTGCAATATACAAGGAATATTAGCCGCACCACATACCTAGCCGTAGTACCGTCGATGTAGACCTTTAGCAATCTCATTAGTGAAGGCTGAAGCCCTGGGATAGATTAGCAGGTAGCATCAACTGCTTTCGGAAATACTTGGGCCCAAGTAAAATTCAGCTGTACCCTAATTACGTAATGCACGATCAATTTTAAATTGAAATAAATTGAAAAAGTTTTCATAAGTTTTCATAAGTTCGAAAAAAAAATCTGCTCAATTTTTTTTGTCGAACTTATGAAGCAATGGACTAGCAATCTTTTTCAATTCATTTCAATTTAAAATTGATCGTGCATTACGTAATTAGGCTGCTGGTTATTAGACGTCCCATTAAGTATTTTGACTGTTCTGCAAATACAAACTGTCTCTTGACAAAAAATTATAAAAAAAAAAAAATAGTTGAAAGGATGAGAAAACCTTATAGAGTTTTATAATTAGTTTAATTAATTATCGGCTGCCTAGCCTTTTCCAAACTATGTTGGGGTTGGTTTCCCATCTAACCGGATGCAGCTGAAAACCAGTATTTTACATGGAGAGACTGCCTATCTGACCTCCACAAAGTTACTGGGTAACGCGATACCCCTTGGTAAGACTGGTTGTCAGACTTTCGGGCTTCCGTCGATCCGAAAATCGATAGACCCACGCGACTGTTATTACTAAGCCACAAGCCTCTATAATTTGTTTCTAATAATGAGTTTTAATAAGATTTGATAACAAAAACGGCACACTTACATAGAAACTAAGAGTATTGGGGAATACAATCTCTGATGTTCCGTAGTAGTAAATAGTACCTATTGTTCAAAAATTGATGGCTGAAAGAGTATGATGGTGGTTTCATCATCATCATCATTTCAGCCGAAAGACGTCAACTGCTGAACATAGGCCTCCCCCAAGCACCGCCACTTCGACCGGTTCTGTGCTTCACGCATCCAGAAGATTCCCGCGGTTTGTTATAATCTAATTTAATTTAATAAATGGGTGCTAGAAAAACTAGGCTCAATAAGAGCCTAGACTTTCTCGCCGACTTACAACTTATAAAAACTGATAAGGCGAAGTATTTTCATTATTCAAGCCAAAGCATAAGTTATGATACTGGTGGCAGGGACATCGACGCGAAGCCTGTTATCATGGATTCAGTACATGATTCTGAACCCCCCTGCGTTGAATTTTTTCGTGGGTTATAAAAAAAAAAAACAGCTGTTCCATACATTTTGACCGCGTAAGTATTGCATTTTTCTATGAAACAGCTGTTTTTTTGTTAATAACTGACGAATAATTTCAATTTAGGGGTGTTGAGAATCATTTGTATTGAATCCATGGTAACAGGCTTCGCATTGATGTCCCTGACACTTTGTATTTAAGTAACGTGAGCCTCCAGACTTTTCTTCGGTTTTTCATTCTTAAGATCGAAAGATTCAATATTTAATAATAAAGGTTCTATGTTAGTGGTTGTATGTGTGTAGGTTCTGTGGTTCTGTGTTGTGTGTCGTGGCTAAGTGGCTAACTCAGTTTATCCTAACAATAACGGTCTCTACGTCAGCCATTTAGCCAAGTGTCTCTTTGCAGCTAGCCCAACTATGTCATAATTCTCTCCATTTATGACAACAGAAGTTACTGGGTTTATTGAAACCAGTCTAGTCCCCACATACACTCTTTGGGAAGCAAAATACTAATTCAGTTTCTCATAAAATTAAATCTGTCAACATAAACTGAACAAATGTCAAGTCCTCGATGCAAACTTATATTTGCACGTCTAAAGTCCTTTAAAGTTTACCAAATAAAGTCCATTTCTGTATGATTGATGGCAAAAGCAATTTCAAACTCAAGGCCAAATGAAACTGAGCCAAAACGTGCCCATTACCACAATTAAGAGTACATACCGTTCTGAAAGTGATATGATATTCTTATTTGATTGACTTAAGGTTCATTTTTGTGTAGCTCGTGCAGTTATAACAGCAAAATAGATAATGTATCTTCTTTTTGTACTACTATGTATGATAATGTTACCAGGAAAAATGGATTACGCGACAGAACCGTTAAAATAACGGACAATGTTCCAGAGAAATTATTCTAAACGTAAGCTTTTCTGAAGTGATAAAGTTGAGCCACTTAAAGTAATGGATTCTGTCCAATGCAAATGTTTGATTATTAATTGAATCGGCCTGTTAGAGTTCACTGATCTCTTAATAAATCCTATAAGCAATTTCATAATTTCAGCTGAAAAAATTCCACTAATGGACATAGGCCTTTAAAGCCGCCACATCGGCAATAAAACAATAACACCACACTTGGCAGAAGACTTTAAATTGGTGATCAGTGTGATCACAGTCTGCCAGTAATGCTTACCTTTTTGGCATAATGTCGTCTTCTTCTCTCGCATAGGCATAAACTATTTAGGAATTGCTCATGCCGTGGCTAAATATATGTCAATCAGCAGGCTGTTTCCGGGGCTGACTGCCGAGGGTGCACTGAATCATCAACATCATCATTTCAGCCGAAAGACGTCCACTGCTGGACATTAAGCCTCCCCAAGCACCGCCACTTCGACCGGTTCAATGGCGTAAGATGTAGATTCCTATTTTAAATAGCTACTAGTGAAGGCTATATAGGAAGTCTGAAAGTCTGACAACCAGTCTTACCAAGAGTCCTTATTATTTCGTGTTATCCAGTTACTGGGTTGAGAAGGTTAGATAGGCAATCCGTCCATGTAAAATACAGGTATTCAGTTGCATCTGGTTAGACTGTAAGCCGACCTTAACAAAGCTGGGAAACAGCATGGCAGATGATGATACTGGAGGCAATTTTAAATGATCTTTTAATCGCCAATTACGCCTAAAAGTCACGTACAATTGCAAAGAAAAAATCTTCACAAAATCTTTTAGTAAAGAAGTCTCCATGTCAGTGATATAGATTAAAACAGTATAACTGTCTGTATTAAGACACAATCTCTTGTTTCTAGTCCGGTGGAGTCGTTAGACAAAAGACAAATACGTAACACTTTCTCGTACGGACAGAAAATAAAGAGAGATTAAAAGTAAAGACCGACGACGGTAGGGTTGGTAGAGAAAATTGTGAGAAAATATAATGATCTTACTTTTTCTGTGAGCTTTGTCGTAACTGTAAAAATTGGATGAATGTTATGGTAAGTTTTTGAGAAATAAATATAACTTCAATTATTTTATGAAAAAGAATGAATGACGGTGGGTAAGAATCAATAAAAGGTCGTTTGATGAGACTCGCATAGACCAGGAAAGCACGGCGGATAGGATGCTTAAATTGTGCCATGAGTGGAACAAGGCCTGCCAATGATGATGATGATGAAGATAGACTAATTAAGCTAAACCTTAAACATAGAGAAATTGATAGACCTACAGCTGTCATTAACGAGACACAATACAATTTTAATTGTTATGCCCACCTGATGTCCACTGTAACGGTCAAGCGGATACATCAAATTTCTATTCATCAATTTAGACAATAAGTAATTATATTATAATCAATGTCCAAAAATCTTTTGGTACCTAAAGGTAACCCACAGATTAATTGTTTGATCTACATTTGTGCCAACCCTATGAGCGACAAGAGGCTTGAAGTAAACACCAGTGTCTAGCTACAGTACACAATTATCGAGACATATTAGTCACAAACTAACTGCTAATCTATACTAGTATATTTAGTTTAGCTATGTAATGAAAATGTAATGTCTGTTAGTTCAAAGAAGTTGTTAAATTGTCTGATGTACGATATCTGGCTGCTTCGTTGCTCTAGCGCTATAACTGACTAGCGTGAGGTCTTAGGTTCGATTCCCAGGTCGAGCAAAGTGTTATTGGGTTTTTCTATGAGTAGTTGTTCTAGTAGCACCACGGAATCTGGATTTGTGCCCGGTTGATGCCAATAGGCTCGCCCCCTATTACATGGGACTAACTGGCGAAATGTGGGTGTAATATAGGTAACACCTCTGCACAACACTTCATTGAATACAGTCGTGATGATATGTATAAAATAAAAAATCAACGTGTTGCACTCCGGGAGTGCCGGCAGAAGTGAAAACTTGATTGCTTTTTTTTACCCATCAATATGGGTAAAATTTCTTACCTCGCAATCTTTACGTAATGTCAAAGACTATTTATTTTGATATTTACTTTGTCGGTTGCTAGACAACGGATCTTACGGTCACGTCCTGACGCGAGTTTAACATTTTTTACCCATCCCAAAAAGTGCACAACGCGGCTAAATAAGTTTTCACCTCAAAAATTATAAAGTTACCACACGGAAATTAGCACAACTCTTCATAAACCAGAAAATTAAAGTGACACACACAAACTACGCTTTAAGATCTAAATATATGAACTAGCAGCAATTATGATTTTGTTTGCAATTTAAACATTAAAGCAATGAATCATTTTTATGAGTAACAAACGTTGAGCGACTGAAAATTTTACGCAGTATTGAAATGATAAAGTGGGTCACACTTTGCATTCTTAATTAGTATTTGAACTCGTGGTTCCGCAGATTATTTTTAATTGATTACTAGCGACCCGCTCCTGCTTCGCATGTTTTTTTACGACTTGACAAAACATTGCGATTTCTTAGTTTATGTAAATTTAATAGTAACGTTTTATACACATAAACCTTAAGGAATAAATTCTCTAAACGATGATGAAAACCTCATCAAAATCTGTTGCGTGGTTTAGAAGAACAACGCGGACATAACGAAAAGCGACTTTAATTTATAATGTTTAGAATAGATTAGTTTGTGGGTGTAGGTAACTACTATACACTAGGTACACCAATGCCAACAAGGCTACCGCCTTGTTACCCCGACGGGTAACAAGAAAAAAATCACTTAACATACCTGTTAAGTGATTTTTTTCGGATTTTAGTGTTGATCGCTAACTATTATTGCACGACTCGTAATGCGAAGCATTAGAGTGTGCTCTACGATCGAAAAATTATTTTAGCCCCATTTCTGTAACTGTTTTTATTGTTACACTCCTGCTAGTACACAGAACCTACTTAATTTATATACCATTGTATAGATGATTAAATGGAGATTAATACTGTACTTTTTAACAATTGATTTAATGCAGCAGAAATGGAAAAAGCATAAAAATAGTTGAAAAAAAATTCCTGTCCGTCAATTTATGAACCCTGAAAACATTGTAGCTTGCGATAAAATCAATTAATTGAGTCAATTTTTTTTTTATACATTCGTTTCAGCCGTAGGAGGAACCCTATTGAAAATGGCTCTTTTATTCAAAGTAGTTTAATTATAATTAATAAAATACTCACTAAAATATAATATCTTTAACTAAATATTTCCAACCATTGACTTGACGTGCGTAAGTTGCCTAGCAACCGCCAAGTAAATATCTTTGTCAGTCGTTGACATAACGACTTCATGAAAAGTGATAAATTGAGGATAAATTGTTCATTTTTAAACTATGTTTTGAATTTCTTTTTCGTTTATGAATGAGTGATAAGTATGAGGCGTGCACTTTTGGATTTTCCAAACTATTTTGTAAATTATAAAGCTATAAAATTCTGCTTAACCCTTCAGGAGATACGGGCGTGATGTTATGTTGTTCTTTAGATAAACCGCCTTCCAGCCAGAAGAGATGAGAAGAGAAACAAATTCACTTCCTTAAAAGGACAGGCAGTGACATTTGAAATAATTAAATTAAATAGAGATGTTGACAAAATATTTTAATTTTTTATCCGTCAGCTAGATTATTAAAAAAATATTTGACTCGTATTTTTTCTTTTTTTACGTTATCAGAAGATGATGGCAGTACATTGAGTTAAAATGTGGCATGACGTCACTCCCCGGTAGATTTTATACTGACTTGTGACGTAGCGAGCCCCCCCACTCCCCAACATTAATGCATTTTATCTAAACCATTTTTTATTAATATGATAATGCTAAAAATACGTGTCTAATATTTTTTTATTATCTGACTGACAGACTAAATAGTTTTTTTTTACCCAGTCAACGTCCTTATTAAAGGAAGATGACGTCTCGACCTAGCCAACTAAAACCCACTATTTTATTAACAACCAAAAACACATTATGTAGGTATAAAGATAAAACTTCAAGCAATAAAACAAAGAACAACAAACATCGATAGCCCAACACTCATCACACACCTGAAATCAATTAACAAGTTGATTTTCCTAACCGAACCCTAATTTGTCTGTCTGTCTGTCTGAACAATAACTCCGTAATTGCTGCGTCGTAATTAACCAGACGATGAGTCAGTGCACTTTCATAGGTCTTTGTTATGAGGGCTACACGGAAGTGACAAAGGGCTTAGTACTAGAAATGTAGAAGTCAATTATGTGAGACCTTGGGCCCTTATTTAAATAAGTGCTCAAGTGTTTTCTTTGTGCTGTTTGTAGGAAGTATTTTTGAATTTTACGTCGTAATAGTGTGTTTGGAAAATTACAATTTTATCTGACCCTGTTTTCTTGAAATGAAGTCGTAGGTATTATTGTTTTGAATGAAAGCTTTAACCAAAATCGGTTATTAGTAGGATAGAGCTTTAAGTATATCCTGAAAACAGTGGCGGAGAGCCCCTGTTCTCCTTTTCTGAGGCACTATGATGGGAGAATGGTCAGGTAGCATATTCCATGCCTTTTCGTTCTCTGTATATCCTGCCGCAGTCACCAACTATTTATAATTCTTGATTTCTGTACTACTAACACTAATGATAAGGTATCTTACTAACAAATTGGACCATATTATTGTCCGAACTAAAAGAATAAAAAAATAATAAAATACAAGCCTGCAAAGTATGTAGAAGGGTAAGCCCCGTTGGTGTCGTGGTCACAAGCGCGACCGCTGAGCTGGGGGCCTGGGTTCGATTCCATGGTCGGGCAAAGTTTTATTGGGTTTTTCCATGGGATAGGAATTTCTTAGTAACAGCCTGGAGTTCGGAAGTTGGGGGTGTGATACCCCCGTGCTTCGAAAAGTACGTAAAGCCGTTGGTCTTGCGCCTGATCTCTCTCCGATCATGTCGGATAACCGTCCCATCGAACTTTGAGAGTGAGGGAAGAGAGAGTGCACCTGTGTCTGCGCACACACGCCTGTACTATAATATCTCCCGCGCCGAAGGCTAGTGTCCGTTTTTGATTTTGATTTGCGATTGCCCCTGTGGCCGAAATACGGTCTGGAGGACTACAGAAAGGTTAAAAGTTGGACTAAGTTAGAGGACTATTCTTGCGGTATATTGTGGTTCTTATACCGAAAGGCTTAAGAAATTCCTGGTTCATGTGTTCATGTACCTACTTCTGTTACATTCCTAAAACCACGAGAAATCTTGAATGTACTAAGATGATTAATATCACTCAGAAAGACCCATATGTCAGTGGTGTCAGGACATTTTGTTGCTTATTTCTATGAGTCTGAAAACACACTAAAAGTGTGTATGAAAACTGTTGTCTATTACAATGTGACACTTGATCTTTCGGTCGTTTGTCAGTCTGGACTTTATTAAATTCATAGTTTGCATAGTTTATTATTTGTATGAAAAATTGCGTTCTCGGTCAATGACTTGCTTAAAAAACGTTGTCACATTCGCTTCTAAAGCTGATTCGGTATTTATACATTTTGCGGGTTTACAACTATAAAAGTACAGTTTAATTTAGATTTTTAAAATATCTATTGGTCGCAGGCGGTACTGCTGAGCATGAGGTCTTGGGTTCGATTCCCAGGTCGGGCAAAGTTTTATTGGGTTTTTTCCAACAGGAATTTCTCAGTAGCAGCTTGGAGTCTGGAATTAAGACCGGTTGATGGTAATATTTTCGTTTGACTGTACCGATTTTGGCTTGAATTATAGATTTTTTTAAGTTATCTATGAGTGCTCCCAGTCGCCGGAAGAAAAATATTTATGTTTTACGGATCCGGCGACTGGGACCGCGGTCCTAGTTAATTGCGGTCCCAGTCGCCGGAAGCCTCGCCCCTATTACATGGCACTTAAACCATAATTGGCGAAATGTGGCTGTACTACAGGTACACAAACAAGGCGTGATGAGCTGGATAGATTCCGTCAACTTGAACTAGTGGAAGGAGTGGGACAGCGTGGGTTTGTTAAAAAAAAACAACGCGTTGCACTCCGGGAGTGCCGGCAGAAGTGAAAACTTGAACATTAACGTTGTGCATTTTTGAATATTTTGGAATGGTTAGGGAATAATTTCGCACGAATTGCTTTATTTATCAGTATTAAAGTACTATAATTTATGTGGTTAAATACAATATTCGTTAGTAGTATATTTATTTATTTTAAAATATAGTCTTACAAAAATAAACAATTTATTTAAACACTTTTCATGAAGTATGTTTTGACTGCTTTTTTTTTTACCCATCAATATGGGTAAAATTTCTTACCTTGCAATATTTACGTGTGTCAATGTCAAAGACTATTTATATAAATATTTACTTTGTCAGTTGCTAGGCAACGGATCTTACGGTCACGTTCTGACGCGAGTTTAACATTTTTTACCCATCCCAAAAAAATGCACAACGTCGCTAAAGACGTATTGAATTAAAAAAAAAAAAGTTTATTTTTAACAATAGGTTGGCGTTCCTATAAAATAAGGTAAAGTTGCAATTTGTTATTGTAATTTTTCCGGCCACCCTTTCACACTAGAGTACAGCATTGCTGCTTGGCGGCTCAAATATGGTACAACTTTCTTAATAAGTTGAAAGACAGTCAATGAGATACAATAGAAGTTTTATTGTTATGACGCCTATGGGCGTTTACTGTTCTTCAAAGTGTTAAATAGGCTGGTAAGGTAACCATACCTATTCGTAATGTAGTTTAGCTACAGTTTATAGGTAACGTTACCGGGGTTCCAGAAGAAGCCTTGGCGTGCTTACTACGGTTGCTTTTTCTAAAAAAGTAATTTTAACAGATTTCAGACCCAGGAGGTTGGTCTAAAAGAAGTTTTTCTTTGTGCAATAGGGCTAATTAACTGTATACGAGTTTAACTGACTTTTCTAACAAAATTACCCGTTTTTTACTAGGATTATAAAAAGTGATCTACTCCATTTGAATTGAGATTAGATATTTAAACAAACCTTTTCACAGTCCTTTCAACTGATTCTGACTTCAACACCGTAGCCATAAGGATGGCAAGCAAAAAATTTGTTACAATAACAACTGTTTACTGCAGCTGCCATTGTCATGCCACTAACGCAATAGAAGTCAAAATCGGTTGAACGGACTGTAAAAAATGCTAAGTAGCCGTTTTTTTAAAATTAAATTTAAATGTAGATGTGTTGCTCTTTTAGCAAATGAAGGGTTTAGGGTTTAAGCATTTCAAAAGAGTCTTTAGAAAGACTAATATTTTTGCGCCATAAATCCTTCAACAAACGTTACTTGTTTCATGTAGTCTACCAAACTATTAAACAAGCGATAAAAATGGTATTAGGATGCAAATCACATAAAATACAGCATAGTGTTCATAATGATGATGTAGCAAGTGAAGTGTGTAACAGGTCGTCTGGACAGCCGGGGTGAACGGCTAGTGTAGGCCCCGTCGGGTCACTCACACGTCTGAGAGACGTACGGGAGGAAGGGATAGCGAGCTTCTCAAGCAACATGTTGGTGAGTTGGCAGCTGGGGTGGACACTCGTTCATACAAACCACAGGTCACTCATACGTCAGTGTGACGTACGTGAAGCTAGCCTGTTGGTCAACACATATGTTAGTGAACAGAAACACAGTGTAAGGTGGTTCGGGTAGCCAGGGTGAATGACTCATTTAGGCTCCGCCGATTTACATATATACCTACGTCCCAAATGAATCAATCTCTCTAGTCTTTTCCCAACTATATTGGGGTCGGTTTCAGCTGAATACCAGTTTTTTACATGGAGCAACTGCCTATCTGACCTCCACAACCCAGTAACTGGGCAATGCTCCTTGGTAAGACTGGTTGTCAGACCTTCGGGCTTCTGACGACCCGTAACGACTGTCAAAAATCCAACAATGATAGCCGGGACCAACGGCTTAGCGTGCTTTTCGAAGCACGGAGGGGTCTCGGTATGTTAAGATGGTCACCCATCCACGGACTGACCGCGGCAAGCGTAGCTTAACCTTATCGATCGACCTGTGCAGCTGTTATTATTTAGCTGCGAGTTCCACATATACTTACGTCTATGATACTTATATACAAATGGATCAGTATTCAATATTTTATGGGACGTCATGGGCGAGAATATTAATTTCTCCATTTACCAACCTAATCTTGTCAGGGCTTATTTTTACAGAGTGAATTAAGTTATAAGATTCAGACAAAACGACAAAAGTTCAAGTCAAAGTAAAATAAACTCAGCTAGCTCCACCCAACATTTGGCTCGCCATTCTCCACACCAGTACATTCCAACCAGCCGCCGAAACTGCCAGAGAGACGAACGAATTCACAAGTTCCTGAAACTTGGTTGCAGAGTTTTGTGATAGACTTAGCCGTGTTCATGTAAAAGTATCAACTAGAGTGTGTCACTCGAGATAACTTTACCAATCAAGTCGGGAGGAGGGTAGTTTCGATCTCGAGTTTCGGGTATTAAAGCAGTATTAGTTGTAGATATTTTAGTTATTTGTTTTATCAGATTATATGATTATTTCATCCATGGTTCTGGGTATAGTTGTGATGATAGATTTTTAAACGGGTTTTCTGATATTTCCTTCCATTTTCAGCAGACGGAAAGAACGGGCTTTAAAAATGTTGAGATTTACTGCTTATTTAAAAAAATAAAGCCTCCACCACTCTTTTATGAGAACTGTAGATGACAGGCATTGCTCTGAAAAATTGAGGTGACAGGTTACCTAACCGTCAAACGAAACATGGTGTGGGCACATGTGTCAGCACTCGTGTTCTTTCTCATAACACGTACGTACGTACGGTACGTATTCCCCGAAGGGATGGGCAGAGGAGTACTTGTAATACACCCACATTTTACCACTTCATGTCCGCCTGGTTCATTTCCTAAAACTAGACATGAAGGTATCAAACAGTATGAAAAGTGATAATTACTCAACATAACACAATTCCAAGCCAAATTAGTTCAGACATAGGCATTTATAGAGCTCAAAACGAATTATATTAAATACAATTATAGTAGCATATGATTAATGCAATAAAACCAAATAGCTCACCAGAACGTTGCATTTTATACACAAGCATATCTTGAATGGAAGTGACTCTTTGTCAGGCAAGATTTATACAAGTTTTTCTGTTTACGCGTAGCCAATCTTCGGGGCAGACGTCTGTGACTGCACAGGCAATTTAAAGATTCCAATTATGAACGGATATAATTGGACCTTCTTGCGATGCCAATGGACCCCAACAAGAAAGTGTGCGGTATTTCCTAAGAATGGATTTGGAAGAATACCTATCTATTTAGAAGGACAAAAAAAAAAGTTGGTCACCGAAGGTCCTCTAGGTAGTTACTGCCGGTAAACATGGTCTCATCTATCCTCCTTGCATCTCTGTAAGTTTAATTTTACGAGTCGAATAAACATGCGCGCGAGTTTCCGTATTTAATGCGAACAGCCCAAGGTTGCGCTGACGCACGCCGATGCGCTTGTTTTGATATTAAATGCAACACATACATACATACAATTTTGTATTAAAGTGTTTCGGTTTAAATTATGTGACATTTTGAATTGGTGCTGAGTATACCAACAGAGTAACAAATATTCCATTATGTTATGCTGTGAGACTGTACATAAAAGTTTATTCACGTTTTATTTAATTGAGTCCGCAATAATTAATTATTCTTTAAGATATTGCGTTTCATTTTCCTTATTCAGTCTAAATCAGGAGATATAATATCTTCGCATCTATCTAAAAACAAAAAGGACTTATGACAGCAACAGATTTTAAATGGCAGCGCTGGGGCCTTAAAGAAATGATTAAAGACCTATGCAGGCCAAGAGCTATCCGCTTACAGTAACAAAAAATTGTGCAAGACAGCGTAATATTATGAATAGCTACATAGCATAAGCGCCTATAACATTCCCACTGCAAGGATATGTGCCATCTACTAACCCTCACTGAGCCCGCGTGGTGGATTACGGCCCATTCCCTCTCTCTGAGAGGAGGCCTGTGTCCCAGCAGCGGGAACATTATAGGCTGATTATATATGCTTTGATTATTTATTTATTTAAACTTTTCACACTCAAGAAGGTACAAAGGCGGACTTAATGCCTTAGGCATTCTCTACCAGTCAACCAAGGGTGGTGAAGAGATTTGATGGCAGGTGCTCTGTTTGAGAGGAACAAAGATTTTTTTTTATTAAAAACATTATTACTAAAATATATACAAAAATTACATACATACACATACATACATATTTACTATAATATATACCTATATTATATATATATATATACGAATTCAAGGGAGAGGTGTTGAGATGACTCCACTCTATTTATTTTGAAAATAACTCCGCAATTTCCGCTTAAATGCAAACTGACTGGTGGCCGTCCTGATATCAAGAGGAAGCGCATTCCAAAGAAGAATGGACTGAATATGGAAGGAAGAATGAACAACGTCAGAAGTATGAGAAGGACAGAGCAAGAGAAGATTGTTAGAAGAACGCAGATTCTTGGTGTGTGAAGAACATAGATATTGGAAGTGAGATACAAGATAAGAAGGAGGAGTGGGAGAGTTGAGAAGGGAGAAAAGCGTGGTCAAAGCGCGCAAACTTCTCCTTTGACGAATGGACATCCATTTGAGCTCAGACCTATGGCTCGAAACATGGTCATATTTTCTGAGGTTGAATATGCTATACATTATTATATTATTATTCCCACTGCAGGGATCCACGAAGGCCTGATGCGGGATTGGTGGCTGCACATCATCATCATCATAATCAGCCTATATAACCTTCCCACTGCTGGGATACAGGTCTCCTCTCTGTGAGAGGGAGTGGGCCGTAATCCACCACGCAGGCCCAGTAATTTTTGATGGATGTCACATGTCTTCGAATTTTTGGTTCAAGGACATGCTGGTTTCCTCGCGATGCTTTCCTTCACCGATTTGAGAGCAGTGGTGATGAAAATTATTTACACAAAGTAAAACGCCTGAAGGTTCGAACCCACGACCCACAACTCGCCGTTACCACTGGGCCACACATGTCTGCAAATTAATGGACCGGTTTTTCCTCGGTGCAAGACTATAGTAAATACAAATACTTTCTTCTCAGTTTCAGTCACTTAAGACAAGTTGTCTCTTCATTTCTTATCACCAACTTTCTACCTTTGAACTCAAAATCCTACCTAGGGTCATACTCATCAACTTAAAATATCGCAATTTTAACTTAACCTAAAGAAAAACCACCTACGCGCAATTTCATCGCAAAAACCAGCAGTTACATATAATGACTTGTCGTAATGATGACCGTATGAATGTTAAAGATTTTTTATAAGTCATTATATTTATACAACCACTATAATGCGGGGCCGGTTAATAAATTGACTTCGCTGGCCGAACGAGTCAATGATCCATTCGTAAGATACAGGTGAAGAACAGTAGGTCTGGCATGACTAAACTTTATTGAAATCTTTGCTTCCAGTGTTATTTCCACTTACACAAGTTTCAACTTTACGCTAATTTTAACTGCGTTTGAGCGTCTTCACCGGTTAAGTTAATTTTAGAAAGTAGTAACTAGTAGGTACAATCTTCAAAGTCATAAATGTTTGCAGTTGTAGCGCAAACTGAACTTTTAAGTTTCGAGAATTTAAGTTGTTAAAAAAAACAAACATTTATTTACGTATTTGGAAACTGATTCGCAAACACAGTATATAATACGTCTCTGAGACAAAGTCTTTTGTAAGGCATACGATACATTGCTATTATATACCAAGCATGGATTTTGACGTAGAGAAAGAAAGAAAGAAGAAAAAGAGAGATAAAGTTGCATTTAAAGGTGCAATATAAAAACAAATAACGTTTTAAGGTTCTAACATACAAAAAATATTTAAGGGGGTGATTGTACTCCTCATCCTGAACAATTTTCCATATATGACAGACACTATCACATTTTTTTAAGAAGAAAAAACAGCTTGCTATTGTATTTTAGACAGGTATCTTGATATTGGCAAAAGAAGAGAATCTTTTCAAACATGCATCGAAATCTTAATAAGTAGTTGATAAGTAGAAATCTTAAAATAAATTTTTCTGGATCAAAACTCATCTTCAGCTACATTGCATTATAATTTTTTATACTCCTCAAAACTGGTCTTTCTGCAGCATCCCTGCTACATAACCGTGGCGCGTAATCGCATCACTAAAACTGCGCGTGGGCGGCGTACAAACGCATCGCACTCTTCCGCATATGACTCCGCTTATTTCGCTTATTATAATAACACTCATAAAAGCTATATAAACGATGACTCTCTTGCCTTTTTGTTTACGTTATTTTCATGGAGATATGCTTATTTCTGGACAGTAAAGTGTTTGGGAAATGTTTTCATTTGTATTAGTGAATTGATAAAGATGACTTTATAAAGGTGTGCTAGTAAGTATAGGTTACTTATTTACTTAAACGTTTATGTACTCACATCTGAACAGAGAAGAAGGGAAAGAAAAAAAAAGAAGACCAGACGAAAAAGAAGAATGCAAAAAGAAAACGAGTTTTGTAAAGAAAGGAACTACTCGTATAGCTTTTTGAGTTGTTATTATTAAAAATCATTAAAGTTTTTTCTTTCGCATTATGATTATCAAGATTGGCACATCAATATGAGGAAATTGGACGACACTGCTGTCGTTCAGTCAAATTTTACGAGACCCAAGAGTGAGTACCTAAACGTAAATTTTACAAACTTTTAGAGAAAATTATTTCCCTCTTTTACCACTATCAATTTTCCATATCAAAATCTAAAAGTTTCGTAACTAAAGGGTGACCACAACCGGTTAAAATTCGCGGAAAATTAACGGGACAGATCTGAAACCCTTCGGCTACCAATTGGTTTCACATTTGTTCCCGTCTGAGTGACCCTTATAATGAATACAACCCTTTAGTACCACTACCGAATATTACAAGACTCCCTATTCCAATACACGTAAGGTTTGATTTTAAATAATCATTTGTTATGCAGCTGTATTATAGCTGGTAATTTCTCTTATAAAGGCTGTATTGACAAACGTCCTGTAAAATGAAAGCCTAATTTTATTATAGAGCCATTACTTTGTAAATCTGTATGAGTACATTGAGTACACGTAGCGGATATGTTTTGGTCATTATCCTATTACGTCATAAACAACATAAAATACCATAATATCACGCTGGTAATCTCTGAAGGGTTTGAAAATGACAGAGATGTACCTATAGTAAAGCCACATTTCGCCAGTTATGTTTAAGTCCCATGTACCTATAGTAAAGCCACATTTCGCCAGTTATGTTTAAGTCCCATGTAAAAGGGGGCGCTCCTAAAGCCATCAACCGGGCACAAATTCAGACTCGGGGCTGCTACAGAGAAATTCCTTCAGGAAAAACCCAATAACACTTTGCCCGATTTTGGAATTGAACCCCGGACCTCATGCTCGCAACAGTAGCGGTTGCGACCACACGACGCAGACCTTTTACGTCCTGTTTCTTAATTTTTACGGTTTAGTGGTCGTAAGTGCACCTACAGAGCCTGGGGTTCTATGTTCTATGTTAGAGGGTTTGGTTTACGCACTTAGTCCTGCAAGTGGACCATTGTGCGTGGGCCTAACGGCCGCTTGGGGGGGGTTATTCCAACCAGCTCACCTCCCTCCAGAAGTTAATTAAAACTCCTGGCCTGTTCAGAACATCCGTGAAAGGTTTGGGTGACCCAAGGGTTTGTGTTCTAATCTGGGTGACGCCTGTGCATTCAAAGAGCACGTGCGCGACGGTCTCCTCAGCCTCCATGCACGCCCTGCACAGAGGACTGTCCGTTATGCCTATTGTGTGGAAGTGTTTGTTCAGCGAGCAGTGTCCCGTGATGGTCCCCGTCACCAGGCGCAGGCCGTTCCTGTCCAGGCGTTGTAAACGTCTGGTTAGTCCGCTATCCTCTTAATTTTTACGGTTTAGCGGTCGTTAGTGCACCTACAGAGCATGGGGTTTTTCCATTGTTCAGCAGCAACCCGCGGGGTTCCTGATTTAGGACCCGGTTGATAGTCACCAGATATTCAGTACATGCTGAGAATTAAATTAAAAAATTCAAAAGTCGTTTATTCAAACGAGGCTGACAATCAGCACTTTTCGAACGTCAAAAATTACATAAGACAGTCCCCCAAAACGCCCGCCCTTCACCACTTCCTAGTGCTTTAGCTGGGAAGAAGAAGTGGCGCAACAAACTCCCCAGCAGCACTGCTGTCTGTTCAGTTAAAACTTGACTTTATACAACAGTATGCAAAATAATTTACATTACTCAACACAAAACATTAAATGAAATATTTGCCATAATGACAGCTAGCACACGCTAATATACCAACAAAAACATCGAAATCTATACTCAAGCGAAAATAAAAACTAAAAACGTAAACAGAATTCAAACATAGCTGGCGAAATGAGGGTGTACTATGCCTCCTGCCTCTTCGGGGAATTTTTCAAGCTTGAATATCCAACCGTCGGGCTTCGATCATTAAAATAATATAACCTCAATATGAACATTACAATCGAAAGCCTATTTTCAGAAATTCCCACGCATGTAAACCTACTGTAATAATATATTTTTTCCCCAATTTTTCTCGATTTTTTTGCCCGTGTTTCTCGACTTTTTTAGCCGTTTTTTCTCGACTTTTTTCCGCCATCGAAACAAACCAATTCACAACATTATTTTAGGATATCAATATGCTAACAAGTCAGAGTTATTTCGAATCCATATACATATGTATGCATTCGACACACGACTTGCGAATGCCTGTCATTTCAGTACCCCAAAATATAGGTTTTTAGGCTGTGGCGCAGCGCTCAGTTGCAATATTTTTGTAACATTTTGCAATACGTATTTATTTTGCATGTGACTTGTTTTGTAATATTGATTTTGCATATCGTTTTGCATTGTTATTTGTTACATATGGAATGGAACGAATGTTTTGTTTCTAAATTTTAGCAACGGTTTGTTTTACTCAACTGTTCGTTGTTGCTCTGATTTTTTTTAGGATATGGTCTGGAATTCTAGAAATGAGAAGTTCAGTAGGTATTTAATATTTATTCCCGTCTGCGGGAGCCTTTAAAGAGAAATCTCAAGTACATAATGCATGTCCGACCTGACCATCAGTGGCTTTTAGAGAAGCTGTGCTTTTTAACCACTCTTTTGGCATGACCGCCCTTTAGTAGAAGCTGAAGTGGTCACTTTGCATATGAAGATTTGATAAAGAATAGTAGCCGTGGTACTACAACTGGTACTATTCACATGCATTAAAAGTAGTAGTCCTCTTTTTACTTTGAAGTCATATTATATACTCAGCGTACAGTAAGTAGTAGGCACATAACTTCATATACGGTATTTACCTTCTAGTATTCTTTATGGTTTTATCCAGTATGATCTAAACTATGGTTATGTAGTGACTCAATCATTTATACAAGATGAAATTGAAATAATAAATTAACTGTTACCTAGGGACCAAACCACTTTCTTTTTTCATTTGGCCAAAAAAAAAACGTACGGATACCGGGATATGTTACTCCTACCAAATCCCACTGTTTCTACTACCATGTGTCGGCGGCCCGGGAGATACTTGTACATTCGCCGCATCCCCGACTGGTATCAGCCCACCATGCCTATGGGCCCCATCATCCAGAGCGGGCTATTCCATAAAGGCTCGCATGGAACACTGCGCCTTTGGGTTGGATCACACCCTAAAATGCAAAAAAATACAATAGCTTTTCCCTACATTTTGCCGAGTTATGCACACGTAAATGTACTTGTATGAAGCAGCAGATTTTTTGCGATTTCAGGGTTAGGTTTTCAGTTGTTTCAATTACACCCTGTATTTTCTAAGAAATGAAAGAAGAAGAAAGAAGAAGAACTCGTGAAGAGCTCGTGGCTAAGTGATAACAGCTGCACGGGTCGATCCATCAGGTTAAGTTACGCTTGCCGGGGTTGGTCCGTGGATGGGTGACCATCTTTACATAACCACGTTAAACCGTTTGGTCCCGGGTGTAATTCGTGAATCTATGACAGTCATTACGGGACGTCAGAAGCCCGAAAGTCTGACAACCAGTCTTCCAAAGGGGCATCGTATTACCCAGTTACTTGGTTGTGGAGGTCAGATAGGCAGTCGTTCCATGTAAAATACTGGTATTCAGCTGCATCTGGTTAGACTGGAAGCCGATACCAACATAGTTGGGAAAAGAGATAAGATAAGTCTTTTGTTACAGTCTGGTTAAAAGGCTAGACAGATTGATTTTCTAAGGAATCAAATAAAGTGAGACCTCGTTTTTCTCATTCTCCAGTAACCTGTGCTACCGTTTCGCTATAATCAGTTCAGTGCAACAAAAAAAAAGAAAAAAAAAGGCGTTTATGGCGGGGGGTTTTTTGTGTGTTAAATATTAACATGTAGGTAAAGTATAAAAGCTTTAGAGAATTGACTTCACCAATTTAAAGCGTTAATATATTTAAATCACAACTGTCATTCTTTGATAGCATGAAATGGCTATAATACGGTAAATTGACGTAATGAGTCAATTTGATAAGCAATTAATTACCCTGACTGACATACGTAAATAAACTAGCATGGAGTACAACCAAGTAGTCTGTACAACATTCAAATCTAAAGTGAAGTTGAAAACGATTCGAACCCGCGACCCTTCGGTCCCTCGTCAAGCGCTGTCGCTTCAATTTGCGAAATAATTTACAACTCGCGTTGAAACGCGAATAACTAATAATATGTTGTGTTATGTATGTACAGGGCATTCTTAGATATACTTAGTAATTACTTGTGCCACATATTTTAGTGAGCTTCTTGGCTCAATCAAATTCGCTTCGAATTTATTATGGAAATGTAAGAAGACGCTTTTAAATTTCCGTCTGTGTTAAAGTTATAAATACAACACATAACGCACTTGTAATCCCCAAAGGGTGAGGGCAGAGGTGTACCTATGGTACACCCACATTTCGCCAGTTATGTTTAAGTCGCACGTAACACGGGACGAACCTATTGCCATCAACGGGGCACAAATCCAGAGTAATATCGGCCGTTTTTGGGAGACTGTCTTATATAATTTTGACGTTAGAAAAGTGTTGATTCTCAGCCCAGTTTGAATAAATGAGTATTGGATTTGGAATTGTCCTAGTGGAAAAACCCAATAACACTTCGCCCTACCTGGGAAACATAATGTGGAGATATTTCCATGCATTTTATGGACGTGAACGTCCACAATAATACCGTCATGTCAGAAATTATAAAAACGTACATTGAATTTAATTGAACTTCATACAAAAGATGTTTCAAAAGTCAAAACCCGGACCCTATAAAATCACATACTAACAAAACAATACCAAAATAAAAACCTAAGCAAATTATTCACTCGCGTATTGTCCAGACATGTCAATCGCCTACTTTCATTTTCGAAACGTCTGGCATCAGCTGAAGTCATCGGGGGAATTTTAAATGAGACGCATTTCTGGGCCATTGTTTTTTATCTTAGTTTTTTTTTGCTTCGAATTTTTGGATAATTCAACAACTTTTATTGCGTTATTTGCGTTGTCAAGTAGACGAATTTTTCACACGTCATGATTATGGATTTGAAATTACCTTCGATGTCCTTCTGTCCGTCCGTCAATTGGAGTTCTGCTTGAGACTCGCCTAGATCAGGGAAGCATGACTCAAAAAGGAGGATGCCTATACTTACCAGTGCATGGAACAAGGCTGCTGTTATGATGAATGACCTTCGAGGTCAATAATGTGGTGTAAGTGGAATGAAGATATACGTGGTTGCAGTGCTTAGACTCCTATTACCTACCCAGCAGTAGGGTACTTAGTACTTTAGATGTATGAGGAACAGGATGTACAGTTCATCATCATCATCATCATCATCAGCCTATTAATGTTCCCACTGCTGGGACACAGGCCTCCTCTCTGTGAGAGGGAGTGGGCCGTAATCTACCACGCGGGCCCAGTGCGGGTTGGTAGATGTCACATGTCTTCGAATTTTTTGGTTCTAACACATGCCGGTTTCCTCACGATGTTTTCCTTCACCGGTTTGAGAGCAGTGGTGATTAAATTTTTTACACAAAGTAAAGCACCTGCTTGGGTTCGAACCCACGACCTACAACTCGTAAGTCGGGGCCGTTACCACTGGGCCACCACTGCTCTAGTCGGGGCCGTTACCACTGGGCCACCACTGCTCTACAGTTCACTCATCCTCTATAGAAAAGGGAAGATCCTCCGACCAGAGGGTGTTGTGTCTGGCGGGCAACTGCCTTATGATTGATATCAGGGAAGTTATATATATTGCAGCTCGCGCGGTGAACGCTAATTGCGCGATGCAAGATTTTTGTGACGTTAGGATTTTTGTGTGACGTCAGGTCTTTGATGCATAGTTCGCATTAGGCGATATAGATGTCGCTACATCACTCCCCTCCGGAGACCTAGTAGGCTGAGTTTTGTATCTTGCGATGCTTCACAGTGCCAGTTCAGGTTCGCATAGTCCGCGTGGAGTCGGAACTGTCTGCGGTTATTGCGGTGATTCTCCAGCGAGTCAGGGTGGTGCCGCTTCATGAACCAGTGAGTCGAATGTGGTACAGCGACGGGTTGTGGTTGGCTGCTGGCGTCGACCACGAGAGGGTGGAAAAGGCTCTGCTTGTGAGACCGACCGAAAGTGCAGTGTGCTGTGCCAAGCTTGCTGATGACGTTGAGGGTGATGACTAGGAATGCACGTTCGCTGCATGCTGGTGGTCAGGATACCCGTTAAAGAATAACCAGATGAAATTAGGTTTTTGTAAATAAAATAAGTACCTAAGAATATCCTACTAAACATTATTATTTATGTTTTATGTACGATTGCACAACACACGTTCATCAAGAAGAAAGTAGTTCACAAAGATCGAATCCTTTTAAGGATAATCCTCTTATAAAACTCTTAGCTCGTGATTTATCAATTATATCGACGCTCGAAAGTACCAGATGATACGGAACTCTTTCAAAGGATAACTTCTTAGCGACGTTGCAGCACCATTTAGTATACCTAAGATGCCCACAGTGTAGAAAGTATGAGATGAACGATCTACAGTTGACCTCGTAAATGCTTTATCACCCTATAGTTGAATGTCACTTAAACGTCATACTCATAATGGCTACTACACACATGCCAGCGGCATGGCCGCCGGCTTATGCCGCGTGGCACGTGCCTCCGGCTTTTGCGCCTTCATTTCCTTTGCTTTACTTTGTGCGGCTTTGTGCGGCAGTGCCGGGCGCGCCCGGCGGCTAGGCGCCGCGGCACTGTATGTAGTAGCCATTACACAACAAAGTCTAGAGTGAGAAGCCCACGGAAAATTTTTGAACTACGTTTTTTTAAGGCAATATGATGCTATGACATAGACACTAGCGCCGCCGTGTCAAATGGACTTCAGTGATGGCGCGGACTTTATTTGTTAATGTGTCATTTAGATAATTGCAACCTTATGATGTTTCATGGGAATTTTTGTCGTTGTGAAGCAGTTACGAGGTTGACTATACATAATATAATCGAGTTAAATTATCGTCATTTTATTACTCCTTTTCATAGGTTCTTTCTTTTCCAACCAGATGTCGTGGATTTCAGTATTTTAAAACTTTCATTGTAGGTTTAATAAAAATTGAAAGTCATCACAGTTTTAATTCCGTCAACTGCCCTAACTTCACTTGGCGTCCTATGTTTGCCTATAATGAAAAAGCTGTAATATCTTTTTTATTTTACTTGTATGGCAATCGAAACTTTTAGTTTTCATACAGAGGTTTAAGTTTCGATTGCCATACAAGTAAAATGAAAAAGATATTACATCTTTATTTAATTTAGGTATAGTATATATATATGTAAAGAAAACTAATAGACTAGTGTATCGTTTTTCTTAACTATTTAAATTTACCGCGTAAACCACAGACACATTTATAGATGTCACTTTTGACATCTAAGAAAACTTAAAAAGAACATGGTGAGGAAAAATAACCTAAGAACGATAATACTGTAAAATAAATATCTACACCTGAAATAAAGGCTTTAAATGTTGTTTTTTGTCTTTACAGAAAACGCAATTGTGTCTTTATTTCACATATAGTATAATAAACCTATTATATATATTATAGTTAAAATGAGTATTTCATAGTCTTGCGTTGATCGAAAGTGTGAAAAAGTGTACTTGTTATGATGTATTATCACTTATCGCTATAATGATTTTTGAGTGATCCCAAAAAATACATATTTTACATTAAAATAAATTCTCAACAACATATTCTACTCTGTGGTCTTAAAGGAGGTGAAAGTGAGAGGCTGTGGACAGAATTGTGACCTCCTCGTGTATGTTCACATGTCGCTAATTTGTTAATGTAATGTATCGGCGGCACTTGCACGAATAACATATATTTTTGTACATAATTAGGTACCGTTCGTCAAATATTTGATAGAATATGAGTCCGTTTTGTTTGATGTTTGTTCACAAGGACAAAAAAGGCGGAAAAAGATGTGTATATTTTATTTCATGTCGCAGTAGCTTGATATTTTCTTTGGTACGTTTGCCAAATAAGCAGATTTAGATCTTGCTGCTGAGATATCCCAGAATCCGTCCAGGACTCCCTTGAGGTATTAGTAACTCAAGGTAGGAATAACATATTATAATTTTTAGGGTTCCGTACCTCAAAAGGAAGAACGCAACCCTTATAGGATCACTCGTGAGTCTGGCTGGCTGTCTGTCTGTCTGTCTCTCTCTCTCTCTATCCGTCTGTCACAGCTAATTTGCACCGAATCTAATGGACCGATTAATTGGAAATTTGATTCACATAATATGTATTTCTCTGTACCCAAACACGGACGTGTAACTTAAATAGGCTTATAAGAAAAAAAAAAAAAGACGTGTGGCACTCGGGGACTGCCCCGGCGAAGCTATTGCATAGCATTTTTTATCAACTTACGCAATTGTAAAATATTAACCCGAATACAAGAAATAGCAATGATGACATTGACAGGAACTGTTATTCACATTTATAGTTTTTAAAACTTGACACAACGTAATGGGAACATCAAACTAATAAAAAGGTTTTAATTTAACTATTAACAGTCAAGGATCATTCGTCTAAGTAAATTTGAACTTTATTGTCAAACAGTTAAACATAATTTTCAATACAACACTCTCGTATCATTCGTCTAAGTAAATTTGAACTTTGTTGTCAAACAGTTAAACATAATTTTCAATACAACACTCTCGTATCATTCGTTTAAGTAAATTTGAACTTTGTTGTCAAGCAGTTAAACATAATTTTCAATACAACACTGTCGTATCATTCGTTTAAGTAAATTTGAACTTTGTTGTCAAGCAGTTAAACATAATTTTTAATACAAAATACTCTTTTCTTAGGTAGTATTTTCGTTACGAAATTTCTGGATTAGGTCTCCACGCTCAAGGCCCGCGAAAGAAGCTATGCAATAGCTTAAAAATGAAATGGCTTAATGCGAGGATCTCTCATCATAATTTTTATATGATTACTTTCAAAAATATTTAAGAACATTGATGAAAATTGACCATGCCTTATCCCTGAAACTAGTAAACCAATTTGTTTTTTATACATATAATGGTTCTTTACTCATACATTACAAGAAAACCTATAAGAAGTCTATGGTCTTAAAATAACATTTAGTACCAATCTCTTAATATACAAACTTACATTTGCAGTTAGAATGTATGAGAGAACATGTTTTTCAACTACATTGTTAAGTTTATTCTTGGGATAAATTCATCCCAACTACGAAACCGTTCATTATGCATAGTCCGACACGCACTTGGCCGGTTTTTCTTATTCATTCTGTTTATCATCGAGGTAGGCCTTAAAAACACTGGCTCTATGACTTAGTTAATAAAATAAAAAAACCTTATCTTCAGCAACTACTACATGAATATCGACTATATAAAACATGAGCGACGAAAAATATTTTCCTTCAGACCCAAAAATATTTTTCTACAATCATAAAACCAAATTCGTAGTACATAAACATTGTTATTTATCAACATCGCCCCTTAATATAAAAGGTTCAATAAATAAAACATAGTACCACATTATTGGTGAGCGGGTGAATGATGAATTATTCACGGAATAATCACCATGAAAAGATCAAAGTGGACTCGCCCGTGCGTGGTATGGTGTTTGCTGTACAGTTTACTTGGTTATCGTACTTTTAGACCAGTTTTTGAAGACTTAAGTCTGTCAAAGGCGGGCTGTGACGCCCAGGGCAAGGTGAAAAGGTGAAAAGAATAAACGATAATGTGGGAGACACAGACGGTTGACGGCTTTGTATGTTCTTATATCCTTCTTCATCTTCTTCTCGTATGGTTAGTGACTAACCTGGTGTCAGATTTTTAAAGCAGCCCATGGGCCTATGACATGGCTTCACATACCGTCGAGAAATATCTCTCAGGCATGCTGGTTTCCTCACGATGTTTTCCTTCACCGTTTTTAGGCGAGTGATAATTTTACAATACGCATTATTATTATTATAAGCCTGTGTTGTCCCACTGCAGGGCAAAGGCCTCCCTTCCCTCTTTCCACTTTTCCCGGTCTACTGCGATTGTAGGCTAATCCTTTAAGAAAGAGTCCAGCTCATCCCGCCATCTCTTTCTGAGCCTGCCGCGTAGTCGTTTCCTGTTATTTGGGATCCACTGAGTGGTGATTTTTGCTTATTGCTGTTCCGACATGAAACAGATGTGCGAATACATATATGAATTCGACAAAACAGAGGTGCATGCCTTGGTTTCGAACTCGAGACCTATGACTTGGCAGTCTGACGTTCACACCACTAGGGTATCGCTGCTGTGTACTGCTCATATATCGCTGCTGTGTACTGCTCATATATCGCTGCTGTGTACTGCTCATATATCGCTGCTGTGTACTGCTCATATATCGCTGCTGTGTACTGCTCATATATCCTAACAGAGTTCTATTATATCCTGAGATAGGTGCAGTCAGCAACAAAACTTGATTAACACTTCAATTTTCTAAATCTTAATTATTGAGAAAAATATTTAAACAAAATCGGAACAGAAGAAAAAAAAAAAATATAATTATTGTAAAACATTAACTCTTAAGCTATTGTAAGAAATGATACAAAGCAGATTATCAAATCATTTTGTGTCAATTTAGATCATGCGTAAAAGAATTTGTTGCTGACCGTACCCATTATGGATTAGGTACTAAATCGCAATTATATGTCCGCACAGTATTTCTATGGGGCTTTCGTTTTAATTTCGTAGTAGAAACACTACAAAAAAAGTATCACACTTCATTTTGCTAATTTTCAATAACCACATAATATAAGTCATAAAAATCCGATTCAAAACGAAAACGCAACCGCAGTAACATTACAATAAAAAAATGCGTCACTCAAAATGACAGGCAACGGGACATTGCGTAAATTCCGCAGTGCAATGATACAGGGTGCGCGAAAAATAACAATATCAGTAACCAAATGTGCAGATTTCACGAGCGCATCAAACGCGACGGATGACATTCTCGAAAGCGCAGCGTCATATCCTGAATGTCGAGATGGGCGTGGTACAGAGAAGCGTGTTGGCAGCGTAGACGTTGCGGTTCAAAGGCTTATGTAAAACCTGCTTAAAAAAAACAACCGACATTTTTTTGGATGTCTGTTGTTTCATTTTTGGAAAATGTTTTTATTTTTGACTTTTTAGTTGTATTACCTACCTTATATGGAACCACCTTTGAAGTATGACCTACCAACATCGATCAGTAATAAAGAACTAGATACACAATCAGCGGCAAAAAATGTCCTCACCGAATGAGCACCCACTTGAACATTTGGGTGCGCTTTTGATTTAGTAGCATTCGAATGCTCCGACGGTAAACATGCCACATAGTATCGGTCGTAAAAATTTATTGCTGTTTGAACATAGCTTTGTGAAATAAACTAGGTATAAGCATTGCATTTAAGGTTGAATTTACATTAATGTATATTTATTCCAAGTATTATTACTTAAACACAATTTGGTGACACTTTTAAGAGAACTTTTGTTTGGGATTGTGTACTAGTTCTTTATTAGTGATCGATGCCTACCAAACAAAAAATAATTATCAAAATCAATTCATAATTAGCGGCGTAATCGAGCAACAAACAAAAAAAAAACACACACAGTCGAATTGAGAACCTCTTCCTTTTTGAAGTCGGTTAAAATTGAGCACGATGGACAGAGTGGCTGACTAGTGTGTATCGCCAATTCAATCTATGTATAGACATATTATGTGTGTAATGGCTCTTAAAGACATGTATTTTAATGTGACAGCAGCGCGTCAGCTGTTTGTATGTTACATAATATGTCTGTCTTTTTACAGTTCCCAATGTAACCATTCGATAGTGTGATAAGTTCACTACCTGGGGCTAAAGCCTCGGATGCTGAAGAGCTGCACTTGCAACCATTAAAACAAAAGTGCATTTAAGAATAGCTTAAGTTGAAATTATGATTTTCAAAAACGACCGCAAAAGAATAGCACCAAGCGCGCCCACACAAAATAAAGCCCCGTATCCACCCACTGCTAATTAGGCGCGTTCGTTTCATCTCACTTTGTCACTTTATTCGCAGAAAAATGCAGTTTAACAAAGGGGAAGTAAGTCAAAGAGACGCATTATACTTGCATCTCGATTAGCGAGGGGTGACTCATAATAATTAGCATACTCGTAACTACACGTAAGGAGGACGCTTTGTTTGTTCGAATATCCGAATATGGAACGATCAAAGTGAACGCACTAAATAAGATGAGTTCTTTTTTTTGTGTGGCGTAATGTTCCGTCTGAGGTGGTTTGAAAAAGGTTCGATTATAAAAGGAGGCCTTTAACCTAACCTAACGGTACGAGGGGGTTAAATTGAGATGCCCTTTTTTGTTTCGATGTGATGGGTTGACAAACAGCCTGTTCACTTAGTTGTAAGACCATGGTTACCGCTGATTACGGTGGTCGTACGTCTGACGGAAGATGCGTCGCGTATCGTCGGCCGCGTAATGCCAGAACGGACAAGTAGATAACAAAACATCCTACTCAACCGATGATGCGTTAGTGCGTCGAGTGTACTAATGAATCGCGCCTCTTCCGTGAGACTTCGGACAACCCTTATTTTTTAAAATTTATTATTAGAGAACCAGGTTCTTAATAATTAATTACAATCTAGCCTTTAAGACTTATAAGTAATTTTAATCTAACTTAAAATGTTAAGTGATAATTATTTTATAACTTAGAATTGTGTTTATTGCATTTTACACAAGTCCATTTCACTTTCTTAGACTCTGATATTATAACAACCCATAAGGACATCGTCAAAACCTTAGGGAGTTCCACTGCCTTGCTGACAAAAAAAAAAGTCGCATTTGCCTGTAGGTAAGTTATTCTTCAAACCGAAATAGAACCAGGTTTTTTTTTGTCAAAAATAGGTGTGTTGGCAAACAAACTCCGTTACAAAGATCTTCTTTGAATTTTTTCGTCATTAATTCCACACGGCTCCCACTTTCTCATTTGTTTTAACAAAATAATGAAGCGTGAATGTAACAAATGCGTTTCAGTTTTCAGGAACCCTGTCTGTGTTGTAAACACTTTCGGTCTTATTCATAACAAGTTATCGAACATCTAAAGACTTGCTAAAGTCTGGTTTATAAAAAATGGTATTCATAAACGCATTTTAGCACCAAAACGTTCTATAAACCTACTATAAAGTTATAGAAGCCAGAACCCTACTTTAACAGTACTATAAGGAAAAAATGGCGACTCAACAGCAGCTGATTACTAGAAAACGACATTTGACGTACAAATCTAACCTGTGTGTCTACTGTCTACAAAATGTCAGTTTTGTAAACAATCGTACATGTTTAATTTATTTTGCATTTCTGTTTAACTAATTTAGTTTATTATTATATAAAATGCAAGCTTTGCAAAGCTTGGATACTATTGAAAGAATTGTACGTCTTGAGAACCGTCCGCTTCGAAGAAAGGTTTACATAAATAAAAGTGATCCATTTTCTTTGGACGACGACGATTGGAAGCATTGTCCTTATTAAATCTACAGCGACTTTCATAATTAACCTTGTTCGTGAGAGGATCTTATGTTAGAGGCATATCTCTTCACTCCTATTTTAACGCCTCAAAATAGAAGCGGGAAAACATATCACGAAGCACTGCAACAACATAATACTGTAGAACGCTGCTTTGGTGTGTGAAAAAAACGCTTTCAATGCCTTTTACATGAACACTAGGAAATGTGAAAACAACCATAGTGGCAGTATACTTCACAACATTGCAGTTCACCATGGAGACATGCAGTTAGAGGGTAGTAATATCAATGAATATCATACAAGTGAAGTAATTCAAGAAGTTGCAAGGGGAAACGCAAATGCTAATGCTATTTTACAAACTTTTATAAGAAGACATTTTAGCGAGTAGTTAATTAATAAAAAAACTTGTTTAGTATATCAGTTTAATTTATTTTGTAATACTCTAATTTGACTTTTCGATTTTTTCTTAGAACAAAAATTTTTCTTTTTCGTTTGCCCTCTGTGCCTCATGTAATTCTTTTCTGCAGGCTGTTTCAGTTTCTGCTATTTGTAGCAGCGCCATCCTTACCATTCTAACCTGAAATACAAAATGAATGTAATAGTTTGTTTGTAAATTATAGTTATTACCAAATTAATTAAATCAGTAGGGGCATAAGAATAACTAATATTACGAGTCCTTAATAGATATTCTTAGGGCCGCGGGTTTTTGTTACTATGAGTTTTGTAACAAAATTCTTGACATGCTTAGTTAGGAAATATGTAACGTAAAAGATAGGTACCTAATTCGTAAATCATGCCAGGCCGCCACTTTTTTCGCGTTGGTGTTTGCGTCCGTATTTTGATTTTCCATTAAGGAGACCCTCTCCTGACTAATTCTTTCAAAACAATCTAAGGAACAGAAGCAAAAGCAAGCATGTAAGTATGAGAATGTTTACAAAACAAAACTTACTTTGAATTTGTTCTAGCTGTAATGGTACAAACCTTATCCTCCTCTAACCAAGTTTCACTTCTTTGCCTATTATTGGAACTAGTCTACGGTATTGATTCCATTTGTTTATTTAGTACATGCATGTAATTATTCAAAAATTATCGTCGCTTCAATACCAAATTCATTGACAAATACGTGTTTTGAAAGACGCGCCGTGTCAAAAGAGTCGAAACTGTAGACAATAAAATAGTTTACAGTACGTAATAATGTCTATGGTCACAATTTTTTGGTGCGCAGACAGACATTCTCGTTTGACGACTCGATGTGTTGGTCGATTTGTTGGACGACTTCATTAAAATGGCAATATTTTGATTTATAACGACATATTAGTAATAGAAGGTTTATGAAACGTTTATGAATACAAAATGTTATCGAAGGTTTTATAGGCTTATCAAGCATTTTAACTAAGTAATGTCTAAAACCTTCGATAAGGTTTTTTTATGAATAAGACCGTTTGTTTTCAGTTCAGAGACCGAACACCTGAGATTCTTCAGGCCATCGTCTTGTGTATTATTAACATTTTTTGTAGGAATTTAAAATATCTTGAACAAAGAATTTGTTGAAGAAAAATTGAGTGGAGTTTTCTTCTTGCTGAAGTATTTTTTCTTAAGTCTATTAAATTAAGACTGGACTAGAGTACAAGTTGTCGATTAAAGTACCTACCTATACTTTTCATGGTATACGTACCATGAACATATATACATAATATACAATTATGACAATATTAAATATGTTTAGTACTTAGGTAAGTAATCTAATAGGTAATTTTTAGGGCTTCGTAACCGAAGGCTGCCAAACGGAACCCTATTACTAAGCCTCCGCTGTCCGTCTGTCTGTCAGCGGGCTGTATCTCATAAACCATAATAGGTAGATAGTTGAAATTTTCCCGGCAACATTAAAATTTCTTTTGAACCTGATTCGAACGAACATTACGAACATTTTAAAACCAAAAAAAGTCAAAAAACGGTCCATGTTCTGCAGTGATGCGCTTGCCAGCGAACAGCATTTAATTTTTATTACATAGATGATTTTTTATTAAAAGAAATCCTACAAAATAACGGCAAAAGTTTAAAATGATGAAGTGTGTCATATGAATGCATCGTCATCCGATCACCGTTTTTATGACAGCCAAATGCAACAATGGGTTGCAAAATAAGTATAATGTGTGAGTAAATGCCTCAAGAATTAGGGCAGCCTGGCTATTGACACCACGGCCAGTGACACCAAGGGCCTATGCACTGAAATGATGTATCGTTTCTTTGAAGCTGTAAATATTTTTAGCAGTTATTGTTTTTCCTGTCATTTCAATATTATTTTCAGTTTTTGGCAGTGTGTTTTATGAGTCGTATTCTTTCCTTCATTTTTACGAGAGTTTTGAACTTATTGAGGGCTTATGACATCTTGCATTTTTTATAAAATGATAACTTGATTTGCGTGCTGCATGCGTTTCGACTTTTAGATACTAAATGTATGTATGACCTATAATTGTCAATGAGGGTCTATTTGTCCCTATATCTGAAACGCGATAAAAATAAGCAGAACAGCTTATAAAATCCAATTATATAAACATCTACCTACTCTAAACAAAATCCTAGCTAAACAGCACAAAAGAAAAAACAAGAAAAATAATAGTCGTTTAACAACAATTTCCCAAAGCAATAAACAGCTCATAAATTCAATTAGTTAATGCAAAAATTGATTTACAGCTCCAACGCGGTGGGTTGGTCGAAATAAAATCATATAACGTCGACCAGAATCGGCAGAGTGCCAGAAATCTCTGCCGCGAAAAAAACGTGACCATTCGAAATTATTAATGGGGGAAAATAATAAGCTCGCTCCATATATCAAGGGTAGCGGCTCGCTGCATTTGATTTTTCATATGTTTTGGCTTAAAACCTGAACGCTATTGCCAAAAGTTTGCAAAAGATTTACTGGAGGATCGTGGATATTGAATTATTGCTTTATTATGGCATATTTGGTTGGTGCCGGATTTTATTTATTTTTGCTCTGTTTTTTTTTCAGCCGCCAACGGCATGCGCTCCGTCTTTTCAGTACTTTTCAGTAGAACGAAAAACAAAATATATTATTGTAGATATTAAATCTGTTAATAAACTTATGAATGAGTGAATACGACTGTCCTAATTATAAGGTTAATTTATACATTAATAAACTGTGGAGTTTTGATATTCTGCATAATTTACAGAAAGAACTAAGTAGGTACCTGGAACAAGGCTCGGCTTTCAAAATATAATTTTGTCAACATGGCTAAAATTATACCTACCTACAAATTAACATAGATCTGTGGCGGCATCTACAATGCCACACGTGAACTACTCATCATAGACCTGACGTCACAGAAATCCTGCATCGCGCAAGCAGAATTTACCGCGCGATCAGTATTATATAACTTCCCGACATCATCGACACCCGTCTGGTCGGAGGATCCTCCTTTTTCTTTAGAGGTTGAGTGAACTTTACGCCCTGTTCCTCATGCCTCTATTGTCATCACAAATTATGAAATAACTTATTTCATGAAAACCTATTTTTTTTTAATATTTAACACAACTAACTATTTACACTAGATACCTACTAGAATGACTAACTAACTAACAAAAAAAAAAACGGCACTTAGCCGTCGTGTTTCAAAGCATAAAATTCACAGATTCAAAACCTAATAATTAAACCAATCAAAAACGAAATCATAATAAAATAGTTGACCCCCGTTTTTAGACGAATCAATCAGAAAAGCACCAAGCCATTAGAGGTGCGGCACTAAAGCCGCACAGTGGTCAAAACCACAAAAAATTGCAGACAAAACTCGAATGCAGGAACCACAACGCTCGCGGGAAAATCAATCAATGTTGCGTGCCCACGGTTTTTTTCCACCGGGGCGCAAACCTGCACACTGTGTTATTCGTAATTGAATAAAACAGCATTCTATTAGTGAATACCACTGTTCAAATCAGGTCTGTTTGTGCAGTTTGGAATTGTTTAAAGGGTGGAACATGTAGAAGTAATTCAGGTTGTGTGTGCTGCAATTACAATTGTAATATTATGTTTCACAATGTTGGCTTTGTTTATCAAATTGTTTTTGGTAGTTTGATGCGAGTGTAGTGCACTCTACAACTGGTGAGCGAAACTTTGACAATTAGCAGGTACGATTTCGTGTTGGTTGATATCATACAAATTTTCTAGGATTAGTCCGCGGATGAGTGACCATCTTTACATACCGAGACTCCTCCGTGCCTCGGAAAATACGTCAAGCCGTTGGTCCCGGCTGTCATTTGTGGATCTTTGGAAGTCGTTACGGGTCGCCAGAAGCCTAAAAAGTCTGACAACCAGTCTTACCAAGGGATATCGTATTACCCAGTTACTGGTTTGTGGAGGTGAGTTATGCAATGTAAAATACTGGAAGACTGGAAGCTGACAACAATATAGTTGCGAAAAGGCTACGCAGATTGGAGATTGTTGATGGATTGTGGTTAATCCGGGATAATCAGCCAATGTCTCTTATATCAGGCCGAGGAGATATTGACTTATGTCCTATTCACTGTAGACTGCGACTAGCTGTTGACTAGAGGTTGTAAAAGTACCATTTATTTTAAAGCAAAACCGCCCTTGCTTCACAAGGTTTTTACGACATGATAAATAATCGAAATTTCTTTTATTATATGTGTCGGAAATACGTTACTGAGTTGACTAATCGGGACGTCAGCGCAGCGTAGCGGCGCTCACAGTCTACCTACAACATAACGCTGGGACCGGCTGGAGCTAAGCAGACTTCATGGATGGCGGTCAAGCACTGAAGACTTTTAGAAACTGTCGTGCGTTCCGAATAGTTGTGTTGTGTACATAAAGTGTGTGTATTGCTAGTGTGATTAATTTGATAATGTGATCTGAACTGCAAACGGTTTTTCTATTTTTTCTATTGCACAATAACCAACACTACCCACATAATCAGCCTATTAATGTTCCCACTGCTGGGTCACAGGCCTCCTCACAGTGAGAGGGAGTGGGCCGTAATCCACCACGCGGGCCCAGTGCGGGTTGGTAGATGTCGCATGTCTTCGAATTTTTGGTTCTAATGGCTGCTACACACAGTGCCAAACAAACGCAAACAAAATGAAGGAGCAAAAGCCGGAGGCTCGTGCCGCGCGGCAAAAGCCGGCGGCCATGACGCCGGGCGCGCCCGGCACTGCCGCACAAAGCCGTACAAACAAACGCAAAGGAAATGAAGGCGCAAAAGCCGGAGGCACATGCCGCGCGGCATGTGTGTAGTAGCCATAAGACATGACGGTTTCCTCACAGCACTACCCACAGTAATATATATGCCTGATAATAACGAAACAGACACATACCTTCCTCCGTTATGTGTAAGTTTAATATTAATGTATCATAGACATAAACCTATTGGAATACAGTTTCTAAATGATGGTGAAAACTGCATCAAAATCCATTGCGGAGTTTAAAAGAACAACGCGTTAACACAGACATACACGAGAAGTGACTTTAATTATAATAATGTATTCATCAGCTGATAAAACCAATCTTTATAAAAAACAGTATTACTTACTAAATGTAAGTAATTTTGTCTTTGAAATGTCTTCAAATTCCTGATGCTATCGCAAATATCGTTTTGATGACTTATTCATGCTGAAGTCGAATAAAAACAAAATGATTGCTGAAATTAAAATCTAAGAGATTTTTATCAGAACATGCAATGTCTTAAAGATTTACAACTTAATGTTTTCTGAAGTTTTCGGTTGAAATGCATTTCTGACGATTTTTCAAGAATTCTAAATAAAATCACGGACGATGAAACAACATCTAAAGAAATCAATAATATTCTTATTATTATATTGTTTTATATTCGTGATTTCTGTCCGGATGATGGCAATAGGTTTGCCTCCTATTACTCACTCACTCCGTTTTCTTTCTTTCTTTCTTTCAAACTACGCATCAAAGACTTGACGTCACACAAAATCCTGACGTCATACAAATCCTGCATCGCGCATTAGAGTTTACTGCGCGAACGACATAATATGACTATCCGACATCAACCGTTGAGCAGTTGCGACGACACCCGTCTGGTCGGAGGATCCTTCCTCTTCTATAGAAGATGAGTGAACTTCACACCCTGTTCCTCATACCTCTTAACTACCAAAAGGCAGATAGGCAGTCGCTTAATGTAAAATACTGCATCAGTAAGACTGAAAGCCGACCCCAATATAGTAGGAAAAGGCTGCACAGATGGTAATATTTTGCTCAGATGCAAATTATTTTTCTTCCCTTTTCTATTTCTCGTAGGTATATTTTCAAATACAACAAAAACTTTTCTATTTACAATATTAGTTAAACACGGACATACAAATGTTTAACAACTTTCGGGCGCACAACAAACGCTTGAAAGCACTTCGTCAGCTGAAAGCGCAGCGCTGTAAATCGATTGCAGCAGCTTCATTCCTAAAACGCTGTGTCGGGTATACGGGGATGTCAACAATGATTTACGAGTATTAAGTAAACAGATGTTTTGAATTTTGGTCGGATTTTGCAAGTTAAAAGTAAGGGAAATCATTATTAAAGAATGATATTGAATGGTATTTTTTAGAAGCAATGGAGATTGTGAACTGTTTTCTTTAAATAGCTGAATGGGGTATCTCGACTTCGATGTCGCCTGATAGAAAGTGATGGATGAGGTCTATGATGGAATGAGTGTGTCCAGAAGATGCCTATTCACTCTTGCTTTGAAGGCAGACGGGTTATATGTGGAAGGGAACACAGACGCTGGCAGAGAGTTTCACACTTTGGCTATGCGTATAATAAATGTGAAGGAGAAGCGCTGAGTACGACTGGACGGGATATAACCAAGTGTGGATGGTACACTGTAGTACGCTTGGTGGTCCGGTGATAAAAGGGCGATGGTGGGATCAGATCCTGGAGCTCCTGCGCACACTCTCCGAAGTACAGTCTGTAGAAGACCGACAGGCAAGCAACATTACGCCGATGAGCCAGGCTGTGAAGCCTAGCCACCAACGTTTCGTGACCTATAAGCCTTTTTGCTCTGCGTTCTTTTTGCTGTGCTTTTGGTGAAATAAAATATATATTTCCACTGTTAAGATTTACCGGGAAATCGCTTAAATACATTAAAATCAAAATCAAAATCAGGGGCGGAACAATGGAATAAAGATTCGTTATCGAATTATGCAGCACATTTTTGAGGTGGTAAATATGTACTAATGGGCTGGGCGGCATTTATCAAGCTGGATGATGTTTTTAGGGAACGGAAGATACCACAATACCTAAAACATAAATGTATGAACAATGTGTCCTGCCTATCACGACATATGGGACCGCAACATGGATATGGATGCTCTCTAAAAAGACTGTGTACAAAGTCCAAAATGCACAAAGGGCTATTGCGCGCCATATTAGGCCTATCATTAAAAGACCAACCCTAAAACTCAGATAACCGATATCCGACGTAGGACTAAGGTTCAAGACGTTGGACTACGGGTAGCGGCTGTGAAATGGAAGTGGGGTTAACATTTGACTAGAATGGTGATGGCAGGTGGAGCAGTGCCCTAACTGAATGGTTGCCGAGAGTCGGTAGACGCAGCGTTGGCAAACCAACAGCTGGGTGGGTGGACAACCGACAGAAAATCGCGGGGAAGACCTGAATGAGACCCGCACAGACCAGGGAAGCATGGTAGACATAAGGGAGGACGCCTAAGTGAGTGGAACAGTGCTAGCAATGATGATGATGATGAAATAATAATAATAATTCTCATTTTACAACGACCGGCATTATTACCTACATTTTACATGACCCCCTTACAAAAGGGAGGACGTTTACACTCAGCAGTGGGTGGAACAGTGCTGCTCATTCTTATTTTACAACGACCCCGCAAAAAATAAACTCGATTCTCTTTTCCATTTCACAAAAAGCGCCACAGAGTAGTAGTTATTAGCAGTCCGACAAGCGAAAACTTCAGTCTGTTTGTCGAAAACAATTTTTGATTTCACATCGCTCCACAGCGATCCAGGATTAATAACTGTTGCATACCCTGAATTTCGTAAAAGCCCTTTGAACTCTGTACAGTGGTTAAATACACTATGTTTTTGCTGAATCCTTTTATGTTTTCCGTGCAATGTAATATTTTATGAATAAAAGAGGGATTATGATGCACCTATATTGAAATAAAAGAATTGCAATGTAACTTTTTTTAAGAGCTTTTATTTTTTCAAAGGAAAATACTCGTAGAATAAAACGTTAAAATACCTGGAATTAAAGTAGTTTGTTTCGTGTTGCTTTTTGTGAATAAAAACAATGTTTTATTGAAAAGAATGGCTACTGCAAAACAGTTTAAATCTTTTTAATGGCCGAAGTTTTGGACTCAAGAGTGTTTATTCTAAAAGTTGGCAACGTCGCAAATAGCTGTCAAATATTTACCTGTTTTGATTAATTTGGCAATATTACTGTATAGAAATATGAACTATCGCTAACTAGTGATCTAGAATATTAATAATGAATTGCAATTATAACACTGAATGTGATGTTGTAACCGTTTTAGGTGTAAAAAAAACTTTGTTTAAACAAACCGCATTACTTCCTACAGTTTATATAAATACAGTACGACACTCAGTTATATTAACAGACTTCTAATTATTTTCCAAGAGCAATTTCATCGAGGCTATAATTTTCCAGTTCTCTGTTATTATCGTGTCATTACCTTCGAAGAAAAAAAAACCTTTTTCAATACTTTGAAACTGAATGTACTGTCAGATGTCGCGGAATGGAATTGTGAATATTCCTTTTGATTTTACGCGATGAAGGGTTAATTCCTCTTTGACGAGCGGCCATTTAAAGTTGTAGGTTCTATTTGGAAAATAACGGGTGGTATGACATTTCTTTGTACTATATTTGTGTCAATTTAGGAATTTCCGAAAGCTTGAACAAAGGGTTATTTATTGTTAAAATGATTTTTGAAATGGAGGACACAACTTGCTTTAGAAGCGAATGTGCGTGATAAGATAACTTTACTGAGTTCTCTTCATATTAATTAATTCTCTTCATATAAATTAAAAAAACGAGGAAGCGCTTCAAGAAACGGTAGGTTGGCGCATTACCGTGCCCCCAAATTTCGTAGCTTTTCAAAATGGCATGGTTCATAATCATGTGAAAGGTTAACATAACATAACATCATGCCTCTCTTTCCCGTAGAGCTAGGCAGCGGTGTACCTATAGTCAAAAGTCACAGGTGCCAAAAAGCTTGTGAAAATCACCCAAAAATATACGGTGTTTTTATTCTGTCCAGCGGGATTGAAATTATTCATAGATGATTTTCAATGCTTTTATTTACGTAGAAATTCTCCTTACACAAAACACAGGGCTTTAGCAGGAAAATGTTCTTCCACCAAGCTGAAAACGTTCGCGTGACTCTTAGCTTCGTAGTTTAAATAATAAATTAGCGTCAGTATAAACCGTCCGATGGCACCCCTTTCTATGCAAACACATAAGCTTGTGCATTGCTAGAAAAAAAGCGACAAGTGACAGTGGTAGCGCGTGCTGAGGGTTCCGTGCATAAATTTACTGCACACAACGCGCGAGCGAACTTATCGGAGTATTAGTGTGTTTCCCCAAACGGTTAGGCAGAGGTGTGCCTTGAGTCCACCCACATTTCAGCAATTATGTACGTTTGTGGGCTGGGTTGTGTTCTAAATAGGTTAGTAGGTCTTAGTCTTGATTAAGCCCAACCTATGCTGAAAATTATGTACCATTTTGAAAAATATTGCCCCTTATGGGCAAGTTTAATTATTTGTACAAATATCTACGTCAAGTACCTTTAGAATTATCACTACTAAAAGGGAGAAGTTCCCTTCCGCATGAATCACTCCGTCTACTGGTGGAAACCGTTTGATAATCCGTTGGATAGTTTTTGAGTTTATCGCGTTCAGACAAACAGTCAGACGGACAGACGCGGCGGGGGACTTTGTTTTATAATATGTAAGGATAAAGAATAAGGATATAATAATTAAGGAAAGAGAATTTTGAGTAAAAAGAGATCGCGACGATGGGCTGAAGAATTAATAGGGGTCCCAAAGAGTTGTAATTTCTTTTTAAGGTACGGTACCCTATAAGCGCCATTTATATAGGGTTTTATGCAGAATTGCGCGACTTTACAGACGTTAAGACGGTGTTTGTTAAAGAGTCTCGTTTACTGTTTATAGTCGGTCACCGTCCAGTTCAGCGCAGAAATATCAGTACTTCTCAAACTAGTGTACAGCAATATTACTACTACAATATTCTATATTTTTTATTTTATTATTTTGTTTATCTTTTATTTTTTGTGAATATGAGAATGTGTAGGCTTAACAGACTGTAGATCTGTGGACCATTTTCTATTTTGCTAAGTACCTAGTACTTGTTGATAGGCCTACACTGTCTTCTCTTAATTAATAACACTGTAATTTTTAACATTGTAATAACCAAGTATTTTTAAAGTAACCGTGGAGTTTCTTGCTGGGTCTTGTCCATAGGAAACGACCAAGAGCCGTGCACCTAGCTTCTGACGTTTTCTAAGTGCCCATGTAGGTTTATGTGAAATAAAATAATAATTTGAAATAATTATTGTACTTTATTCTTCTTTCTAACTGAGGGTACCAAACTGATGTCAGATATTTTTGATCACTAGGAGGTATCACATTCTTCTGAATTTAACAGAGTAGACAGATACAGTCAAAATCATTTATAATGACTTCGGATTAATTCGGGGTTAAGTACCAATATTGAACGGTTATTAACAGATAAATCGTGAAATCAGATATCATTGCCGAGCTGTCCATAGTAATATTTATGCGCGTGACTGTACACACCCTTTATATGCAGGGCAGCAGTCTAATTAACTAACTTACGATCAATCATTTTGAATATTTCTAATCCATTGCTTAATAAGTTAGAAAAAATTGTCTGCTCTACAACGTCAATAACGCAATGAATGTTGTTGAACTGTCAAATTAATGAAACTGATTGTAATTGATCGTGTGATACGCAATTAATATGCAGATCGAGGTTGTACTATACTTGTATGACGCCTTGAATTTTCATATAATATATTTCTGCTTTAACATAATTCTTCAGAAAATAAAACCAATATTTATTTACCCAGCTACCTAATGTTCCTGCCAGACAACCTCGGTTATTTATACTCACTAATTGGTGATCTCGCCCTCTGTCGGTCAGATAATAAGTCAGTAATTGAGACTAAAATAGAAGCATGAATAGAACCAATTAAAACTATTTAACTGGCGGCTAAAACAGTACCAATTTGACGCGTCAGAGCTTTTGTTTTAATAAAAGAAAAGTTCTACAGAGGAAGGACGAGTTTAGTTGGATGGTCGCCGGTATTACGTCAACGCCGGCCGGCTGTCGTTGAAAACCAACGCTGGGGCCTTGTCTCGCAGCATTATGCTGAGCGATGGCCGTTTTGCGTGGATGTGACGCATATTTTCCCCCAACTTGTTCTTTTTTGTTCTTTCTTTGCGTCAAGTTTTAATTTTTTATTTATATTAAACGTATTTATTTCTTCTGAAAGTCTGATTCTGCAGTCTCCACATTTATACGTATAACGAGGTACTATTAAATAGTTACTGTTACAGAAATGATACGTACTATTCAGTTAAGGAATATTTTGAAGACACCCAAGACTATTGGGTGTACATTTACCTGTAGCATCAATTAATAATATTCTATTCCATTCGTGCCTTAAAATTAAATAATAAGAAAAGTGCACATGGAATTGATTCTAGATCATATTAAAATAGAGTTAAACTACTCATTTGTCTGCATGTTTATACCTTTGAATGCCTTGATGCTTGCTCATAGCGGACTGCAAATCGACACTAATATTTTTTGTATTGCAGCCAGCACGCGATGTATTCAGTGCACTCGTTTACAATTCTTTTGCAAATATACATTATTATTTTATTAATTTTAATTTGTCGGTTCGCTGGTTTCAGGCAAATAATGCTAGTGAACACGGATTTTAGTTCATTAACAGGTAGTGGTTTTTGATCTGGAAAAGTAAAATTGGGAATTGGGTTAAATAATTTAGTGTGAAGAAACATGAAAATGTGAGACAAATTCAAACTGGGTTTTGTCAGGGTTGACAGCAGCGTCTTTTTTAAAGAAAACATCATCACGCTTATGCAACTTTGAAGGGTAAGGGAGAGGTATTTATTCGCAAAACACTAACAACCTTTTAAGGGGCTATATAACTCATCATTATGAACAACTGTTACAATGGCACCAATCCAAAAATCGCGAAAAATTAATCAGTAATGCGAACTTGAATGTAGGGAACAGATGATTTTCTGTTCTCGATTTCAGGTTTGGTCCCATATTTGCACTAACATAACATCGGACCTGGTTTCCCCGAAGGGTCAGGCAGAGGTGTACCTATAGTAGACCCACATTTCGCCAGTAATGTAACTCTCCATGTGTCCCTATTGTAAATTACTATCTTGTTATTTTTTTTAATGGAATTGTGAACAATTATATGGCATTCGTGTACTTATAATACCTATTGTTTTTTTCTGTGTCTTTTTTCCTTGATGTAATAATGTTTTTGCATGCTGTGTCCATCGCTTAATATTGTGCACTTGGCTTGTATGTTGGTTTGTGTTTGCAACTGTCTAAACAGTAACAATTGTTATCTACAATAAATAAATAAATAAAAAGAGGTGAATCTATAAACCGGGGGCAATACCAGACTCCAAGATGCTACTGAGAAATTCCTGATGGAAAAATCCAATAACCATTTGCCAAACCTGAAGATCACACCCTGGATTCCACATTTAGCTGTCTCGCTTGACCAACGAGGCTGTCCCTCTGTCAATAGTGGCGAAAAAAGCTCTTTGACAATTAATAATACAGTCACGTAAACCTAACAAACTACAATTAACATTCAAATTAAAATAACAGCAATTATTCAAACCAACTCATAGGCAAAGTTTGTATATAACTCGAGCACTAAACAGCTAGCACAGGCTTTTATTAGAGCAATAACGAACATTGTTACGTATTATGTTGGAACTGCCATCTTTACTGTGACCCTTGAGGGTTGGCAACTCACACAGCCCGCTACAACATAAACATGAAGTTTTCCAAAAAAAAAACTGAGACACTTAAGACTCACGCTCGGCGTGGCAACACGCCGTGTTCGGGTTTGCGACAAGACAATCGTCATCCTGAGGATGCCTCGTTGTGAGGTGAAACACGTGTCTATTTCTTACAGGGTTTTTTATGATTCTTTAGGAATAGTTAAGCAGAATAGGTTACTAAATATATCTACGTCTATTGTATTTTATAATGGATTTTCGCAAGGTTACGCCTAAATCAAGTAACTATAATGTATAAAGATCACTATATTTTGCCGTTGCCAACGTACTTACTAATATTCAACACGTGTGTAACGTCAGTCTTACGTCAAATTCCATTTATAATTATTAGCAGTGCTGCAATTTCCGTATTTTCAAAAACGTTCGCAGTCTAATCTCGGTTTCAATCTATCAAAAATACCTTTAATTTTTATCCTTTTTTAATGACATTAATTGTTCCTATGATGAGGTTTGGCAAGATTTTGAACGTTTTTATTACGGGAATTGGCCTGTTATTTTGTTTAGTTTGAACAACTGAAAAACACGGTTTTGTTGTAATACGGTTCAAGCTAGATTCTTAAAATTATTGGTTAAAATTAGAAACCTTAGCCAAATTAACAACCTCTTGGAAGGGGCGACTAGTTTTTTAAAGTGCCTTTCATGAGCGTAATTGAAATAAATTATTTGAATTTGACTTTGGACTATCGCATCGTAATTTTAAGCTAAGCATTTTTTGCAATTTATTCTGCTATATAAAAGGCCAGTAAGGTGTTTTAAAATCTATAAATAAAAATGTACTAGATCAAACTGTATTTTGTAATTCATCCACGTATTTTGTTATTTGACTGGAACAACTCGTAACTAACCGGAGGTTACTCAATGATGAATGATTTTTTTTTCTGGTTTAAGAAAAGATACTGCTTTACTGTCTGAATTACTAATATCTATACCTAAATCAATCAAATTGGTTAAGTAGTTACATCTCTGTTAACCCTTCCCAGTCACAATGTTCGCAAAGTGGTCGGTGTGAGTCGGCTCGCTCATAACCGTGGGTAGAGCGAGGTGCCACTGTTTTATGTTGGCGTTTTTATATTTAATTTATTACCCTAGTGTCAACGTGAACAGGGTGTTCACTAAACTGTAGGTACCGATTGTGTGTGTTTGGCTTAGCTTAGAAATGCCTGTACAGTAAGACACAACTTAGATGTAGCATCGGCCAAATTCGTAAAACCAATCACCATCCGAACTGAGTGCGCCTTCAAAATCACCAATCTTTATTACTGCTTTAGGTGAAAATAACTTGTAAAGTCTTATAGCCAAATACATTCGTGAAATTGAAATGAATGAATGAAAATTTTCTAATCTATGCTACATCTAAGTTGTGTCGTACTGTAGCTTGTTTGACATGGTAGGTTGCTTTTCTAGTTGAAGCTAATGATAAAATTATATAAATCTGCCTTAATGTCATAAAGTAAGTAAGCAAGTTACTGTAGGAATTTCAGTGGTAATAAAACCAGTATAAACTGGCCTCACATTCTACTAAAACGACTACTCCAGGCCTGCTTAAGATCAAAAAGTCGTATATAATACGTATTTTTCAAAAAATGTTACAGAATTTTCGCTTCAAAAGTGTTAAAAGTTTTTATTTATTCTGTGTTTTATTTTTACGTTGGTACTTTGCATGCCGAAAGGTAGAATATGGTGATACTAAGACTGTGATATACAATTATGACATGAATGTAAAATATCTACACATTGTTTACCCATATTTGCAAATAAATTATTTTGAATTTGATGTTTTTCTTATAGTGTTACGTTTTAAGTAATCTTCAGTCCTGTTTCAGTAATTTGGTTGCCAAACCGAACAAAACTTACTTCCAATCTTCCAAGCCAATCTTCAAAGATACACGAATGACAGCCGGAACCAACGGCTTAACGTGCTTTCCGAGGCACGGAGGAGTCTCGGTATGTAAAGATGGTCACCCATTCACAGACCAACCCCAACAAGCTCGACCCGTGCGGCTGTTATTACTTAGCCACGAGCTTCTCAAAAACGAAAAAAACTTACTTGAAGTACGATATTGTTTATGTACACAAGAAACTGTTTAAAAGCATTAAATTAAACCTTTTATTTTCAGATTACTATGACCTTTAAAATAACCCATATTCCGAACACCCTGTGCGCTAAAACGCTACAACGCTATTACCACTAAGGCTGTATTTTTTTTTTTCATTTTTGGCCACAATATTGTTATTTCGCAGCACTGTGGGGAATTAATTATGACTTATTTTGTAATGCTGTATTTCTGCGAGTTGTGGAATTATTGCTATCGTTAAAGAGAATTATTATTGTGCTAAACTTTGAAGGTGTAGTTTAGAAAATAATAAAAAAAAACGGTTGCTTGTATTTTTATTTAACCGGTTATTTAAATTCTATTGAGAGAAAATTTAGTTTGGAGTGTGTTTTCAGAATATAATGTTTGTGTATACTGAAGTTAGGACTTCATGAAAGTCCTAACTTCAGTTCTCGTCCTTTTTTTAAGAGATCGCGGATTTCTTATTCTTATGTGCTTAGTAGGTACAAACACTTCTTCTCTTGTATGTTAAGCCGTGGTAAATATTAGGTGGAAGCATAGCCACTATTCTATTATGCTTTGGTTCGTAATACATCTTCAATTTATCCACACTAGCAGAAACACTAAACAAAATCTACTCAATACTTTCATTTACGAAAATAATCACACTAAAAATACGCTATCTAGACCAAAACGCTATCAAATTCTTTTAAATCCTCTAAAAAATCTTTCCACGAACATAACTAGCCCATTCCATTTTCTTGAAACGTTCAAGTTAAGTGTTAATTAGAAAAACAAACCTTTATTTTAGAAAGGATTCCATTTAGCCAGAGACGTTAGTTGCTAGATTGAGGAAACGTCATTTCCGTTCGAAGGACGGTGATCATCTGACGATTTTTTACTGAGATTGTGTACAGTGGTGGGGGGTAGACGAGGGTGCAGGTTCGATTCCGGGGAAAATATGTTTTAATTACCGAATTGAAGTGTTGTCTTTATAGAAATAATATTTTCTCATAAAGGGTTAAAAATTACGAAAAATAAATAAGTATCGACTAGAACTTCGGATATCAACTTTTGTCACAAAAAATCAATTGAATTAATTTTCTTCGATTATTCTTGTTTATCCAAATATATTACGCAAATGAACATTTTCGCCAATTGAATCTAAGTAAAGATACCTTTTTCCAGTTGGAGAAACAATAGAACTTTATGTGGGTAATTACAGTGGACGGCGGGAAATTAGCGCCGTATCATGGCGGTGACAGCACTCTACTGCGAACCTCCTTTGAAATTCTTTGGTTATGAATGTTCGAGAAAAACGTTATTTGCACTTGAAGTTTTTGGAATATTAATGAAGTGAGAGTAGATTATATTCGACTATTTTTTGCCCGGGGCTTCACCCGCGTGTAGGTCGGAATTTATCCCACAAGAACCTACTGCCGGGATAGAAAGTATCTCAGATCTATGGTTCAAAGGAGAATGCCCAAAAAAACCCAGCGTCGATTAAAAAAACTTATTATTATGTACGAAAGTAAAGTACAAAACAGATTTTGACCATCGTTTAGAGAATTTTTTCCTGAAGGTTTCTGTGTATAATACGTTAATATTAAAGTTACGTTTACCTAAGAAATCCCTATGTTTTGTCAAGTGGTAAAAACCGTACCGAAGCATCGACGGCTCGCTAGTAACTACTAAAGGCCAATGCGCCGAATTGTGTTAGGATCCACACAAACAAAAGGACATAATAAAACCTAAATGTGATGAACAGGCAACTGACAACTGTTACTACTGTTGTGACCTTAATTCGTTTACAACCATATGTTTTTAAGACATAACATATAAGATTTAACTTCGCAATGAACATAAACGTTGACATTTGAGTCACAGTTGGCTCAAGATGAGAGGCATTCCTGGTTTAGGCAGAGGAGTAAGACATGGAGAAAATAACCATTATGTTGTCTAAAGTTTAATTGGATGAAAATGTATCGCGACGTGAGGAAATCATTGTACAATGTGTCATTGTTTTTCATTTGATGTTGTACATATCTAGGTGTCAGTACAGTTAATTTTAAAGGATAAACATTGACTCATTTTACCTGCTGCTCATTTATTTGCTGGCGGTCACTGAAAACCAGCGCTGGGCTCTGCCTCGCATAGGGTCGCAGCATCATGTTGAGCAATGGCCGTTTTGCGTGGATGTGACGCATATTTTCCTCCAAATTGTTATTTTCGTGTTTTGTTCTTTCCTAAATAAATGTATTTTCTTTTCTTCTTTACCTAGTGGTGGTTGAGCATTTTCATTTGTGGCAAAATGTTACCTCTATCAAAATTGTTGATTTTTCTGTTAACAATTTTTTCTGTTAACGAAGCAAAGTATGTAAAGATATTAGCCGGTGGCGTTCTGTAGTTCTGCCTACTCCCACGGGACCCAGGCATGAGTTTATGTATGTATGTATAATTTTACAGCAGAAATAAATAAACCTTTTTTTACTTTTTTTTTGTTCGAGTCCTAAGTGCCGTAGCGTAATGCTAAATAGCCTATAATCATTTACTTCTTGAAAAATTGGTCTATCAAAGTTCCAGAGATTAGCGCGTTCAAACAAACAAAAAAACAAACATACTCGTAAGCTTTATTATTAAATTAATATAGTATAGTATTGATAATAGTAAATGATTTAAATAACGTAGTAATGTTGAATGATTATTGCTGAAAACGTATTTGTATAAAGGACTGAAATCATCCTCACCAGTATTTCTTCCATTTACAGACTTGTATACATAAACAAACATACTCAAAACTTTCATATTCTTCACTAAAAAGCGACTAAAAGGACACGAAAATTCGCTGCCACACGTGAAAATCCTTCACTGAGTCAGTGTTTACTTTCGAGACATATTCCGAGGGCATCGTCAGCTCTCAAGGATACTCGCTATCAACAAATTAACATACATTATCTTGGAGTTAAAAGCCAAGCCCTTGACTGTTAAATGTGGACTAAACTTGTTATATATGGGTGTGAGTTTCAAGTGAACAGTGACACATTTATGCCGATCTTGGCAGAGATTAAGGAAAGGACTTTCCATTTTCAAATCTTTGAAGGTTTTCCTAAAATAACTATGTAGTCCATTTCATAACTGTGTTTCAATAGGAACAAGGTTTCTTTGACAGCTGATGGCGGCCATATTAGATTGTCTATTGGCGCGAATTTTTGACAGATGAGTCATTAAGGGCCTACGTCTCGTTTAGTACCGTAAAACGGTCACTTTAAAAAGCTATCTTCTCCTTAACGGCTTAGTTAAATGATTTGAAAAAAATATATGTTTGCTATAGATTCATCTACAACATATCTGAAACCGGGTTTTTTCATATGACTAATACTTTTGCCTTAAAAAAATATTTACCATAACGCTATTTTTGGCTAATATTCCTAACTACTTCTAAACGGCTTTGACGATTGGAAAAAAAATTACACTGAAAAATTGTTGATTAAAGGTACTACAAATTTGAAACTGCATTTGTAAATCAATCAATATTTGTTAAACAAAATGTCCCCATTTAGAGATAGAGGTTCAGAGGGGCTCTGCGCGGGACGCGGGCGGCAGTCGCCCGTGAGCATTGAGACGGGATGGCTGTGTCGCTCGCTGGTCCGCTCCGGCTATCGACCGAGTATGCGCATACGTATGTGTTAGTGCGAATATTTATGAACTTATTGTATTAGTGTGCGTTTATAGACGAGCTTGCTGCAGAGAGTCCAAATCGATTGTGCGCGTAGGCGCTTTATTGTTGAGTTGTTCTATGATGTACAATTATTAATACTTTTTTACATTGACAATTACATACAAATTAACAATTTACAATATAAACTAAAAAAATGTAAATGTAAAATATAACATAACATCACGACTGTATTCCCCGAAGGGTTAGGCAGAGGTGTACCTATATAAGGTGTTAAAAAAATTACTTTAGAAACTTTAAGAGGTGTTTTAGACCATCGAACTGAATAACTTTTACTTTGGGACATACATTGATATCGCGAAAAAAAAAATCTGTTGTTCCATAGTAAAGTGTAATACCTACTGTTCTAAACTGTATGGGACAGCTGTTTTTTTTTTTTCGCGATTTCAAAGTTAAAGTAAAAGTTATTCAGTTTGATGGTCTAAAGCACCTCTTAAAGTTTCTAAAGTAATTCTTTTTTAAATCACTAAAATTTGTTTAGTCCTGTCAAACGAGCAGTTCCCATTCTGAAATAGACTAAGGTGACACAACTTAACTATATTTTAGTTTGACAGCACTAAGATTGCACTGAGTTATTAGTTTAGTGAAAATGGCAATTTTGCTATTCTGAATTTGACGTTTTTCACCTAAAAATTTAGATTATCCAACTAAATCAGTCTATTTTTAAACGCGATTAAAAAGGAGTGGAATAAAATTAGTTGGCATGAACACACACTTCACATACTTCAGCTGCAAAAACTGTATCTTTTTTTTTATTTTGCTTATATCTCGAAAACGGTGCGTCCTAGCGCAAAAATAATGGAAATTTCGACCCCCTCTGCCACGCGTATACCCATATGCCCCTACTCATAGGTAATATTTAATCATATTTTCTATACAAAAAGTTTAAAATTCCATACAAAACACGTCAAGGCTGCCCCCCCGCGCGCCTCTGTCTCTAAAAAAATTCACGGGGTAGAGCAAACAAGTACCCCGTCGGTCGCGACGTGACTGTCAAATTCAATTTTAGATGTGTCAAAATTATTTTTTAATTTAGAGATATTTTTCCGCAGAATAGCTTTTATATTCTCATAGCCAAAAGTAAGGAATTTTAGTCGTAGTTTAGTTAGTTTAGTTCGGTGTACAAGAGAATCGGCACCAAATATTTTCTTAAGTTACGTAGGTAAGGTTAAGAAATAAATCTTGATTGGTGCCGATTCTCTTGTGCACCGAACTAAACTATCACTAAAATTACTTGCTTATGGCTATGAGAATCTGAGATTCTGCAAAACAAATATCTCTAAATTAAAAAATAACTTTGACACATCTAAAATCGAATTTGCGTCGTAAACTCGCGACTCCACGTGGTACTTGTTTGCTCTACTCTGTGATTTTTTTTAGGTCCAGAGGCGCGCAGGGGGGCAGCGTCGACGTATTTTGTATGGAATTTTTAACTTTTTGTATGGAAAATACGAAAATTTGTTACCTTTGTGTTGGGGTAAAGGGTTTTAAGGGTTTCCTAAAGGGGGTCGAAATTTTCATTATTTTTGCGATAGGACGCACCGTTTTCGAGTTATAAGCAAAATAAAAAAAAAGATACAGTACTGTTTTTGCACCTGAAGTGTTGGTGTGAAGTTTAGTTCATGACAACAAATTTTTATATTCCATTCCTTTTTAATCGCGTAAAAAAAAAAATAGTCAAAAGTTTGAATAATCAAAATTTTTAGGTGAAAATCGTCAAATTCAGAATAACAAAATTCCCTGTTTCACTAAACTACTAAGTTAATAACTCATTGCAATCTTAGTGCTGTCAAACTTCGGTGGCAGTGACCTCTCGCGTCCGGCCCTGGTCCAGGCCATGGTGCGGAGCGAGAGGGCATGGCAAGCCGTCACCTCCTTCTGCGAAGCAGTAATGCTCGCGAAAGAGGAGGCGGAGTGCGCGAGGGAGTGGCAAAGGCCGCGCCCTACCAGCCCTAGCCGCCGCCGCCGAGACGTCCCGGGCGTCGGGAATTGATAGCCGATTTCCGGCCACCGTAGGCGCGGGCCTGCGGACGGAGAGCAACGGGCAGCTCGCCGTCCGATAAGGACCAGGCCCGGGTCGACGGCGCGTCGTGTTCCACGCGCGCCTCAAAGAGATGTCAGCAAAACTGACGAGGTCCGCTAGGGCCGATGCCTGCCAGGGTTGCGGGTAGTCCCAAGGGGAAACCGTGGCCCCTGGAAGGAACACGGGTGGGTTTTAGTCAGTAAGAGTCTGACACGCCCTTCCGCTCCGCCTAGAGCGGGAGAAGTCATTGGATGATTTCACAACCAAAAAAAAAAAAGTGCTGTCAAACTAAAATGTAGTTAAGTTGTGTCACTTTAGTCTATTTCAGAATGGGAAATCCTCGTTTGACAGGACTAAGGCTTACTGTCCACGGTCGCGTCATTTGACGAATGCACGCAACCTACAGATGGCGACAGGCGTATTTTGCATATTTGTTATGTCCACGCTATCTTCATGCAATCGTCAATCACGCTACAAAACTTTTCAGTTTTCTTTTAACACGTTCAGTGCCAGGAGCCCTCCTGGAGGGTTCACCTTGTCGCATATGGGATGCCGGGAGCTCATTTTAAATTTAGGTTTTTCTTAGCGAATACAGCATTATAAACCGTGAAAATAAAATCTGATGTATATTTTAACAAGATTTGTTAGCGTCTGCGTTGGTTTTCAAATAAAAAACAACGATTTTTTTTTAAATTTTTTGTTCACGGTTACAAATATTCACAAAAAAATTTAAAAGGTTGGAAGCTACATATAGCGACAAGACCCCCAGAAAACACTATTTTACTTCGTTTTACAGTGTTTTATAACACGGTTTTAAACCTAATGCCGTTGACCATCCGCGGTGGTTAACTTTAGCGCAAACGTAATGCCGGGAACCCTCCCGGAGGGTCTACTTGCAATGTACACATTGCAAGTAGACCCTCCGGGAGGGTTCCATTCCAGGGTGGCATGGCGTATGAGATTGACGAAAATGGGTGGAGTCAAAAGTGTTAAGTAGCATTGCAAAAGCACGTCTTTTCGTTGGGAAAATGTCAAGTGATGATGATGATGTGAATAAAGCATACAACTTTATTAGAAGACGACGAAACAGGCGAAGAATGTACTAGAGTCATCCATACATTGAAAGAAATATAAATTGTAGATTGTTTGTTGCTGCCAGAGAGTTATTAGAAGATGATTCTGTATTTCAATCATTTTACTGAATGACTAAAAATACAAAAATTCACCGTTGAGCCATTTCGTAACACAAAAAAGTGTTGCGTCTCGCAACACTTTGACACGCTGCCGCACGCACGCACCGCATGACATGACGAACGCGAGACGAGAGGCGGACGCGACGTTACCGCTCCGTGGACACTGTTTTGATTGTTTTTAAGGGCCTTACTCTAGTTTAGTACCGTAAAACGGTCACTTTAAAAAGCTATCTTCTCATTAACGGCTTGGTTTAAAGATTTGAAAAAAATATATGTTTGCTATAGATTCATGTACAACATTATTGAAACAGGATTTTTTCGTATGACTAATACTTTTGCCTTAAAAAAATATTTCCCATAACGCTATTTTTGGCTAATATTCCTAACTACTTCTCGAAACCTATCCTTCTGCAGCGAGGTGTGAGACAAGGAGACATTATCTCTCCGAAACTGTTCACCGCTGCACTGGAGGACGTCTTCAAGGTTCTGGACTGGAAAGGGCTAGGCATCAACATCAATGGCGAGTATATCACTAACCTTCGGTTTTCCGACGATATAGTTATCATGGCTGAGACCATGGACGACCTCAGTATAATGCTCGATGACCGCAGTAGAGCCTCCAAAAGAGTGGGTCTTAAAATGAACATGGACAAGACAAAGGTCATGTCAAATGCCCATGTAACACCCGCCCTCATAAAGATCGGAGACGCTACGCTCGAAGTTGTAGACGAGTATGTTTACCTAGGACAAACTGTCCAGCTAGGTAGGTCCAACTTCGAGAAAGAGGTCAATCGTCGAATCCGACTCGGCTGGGAGCGTTCGGGAAACTATGCAATATCTTCTCGTCCCACATACCACAGTGTTTCAAGACGAAAGTCTTTGACCAGTGCGTGTTGCCAATGATGACTTATGGCACTGAAACGTGGTCGCTCACAATGGGTCTTATCAGAAGGCTAAAAGTCACCCAAAGAGCAATGGAGAGGGCTATGCTTGGAGTTTCCCTACGTGATCGAATCAGAAATGAAGAGATCCGCAGGAGAACCAAGGTAACCGACATAGCCCGAACAATTGCCAAACTTAAGTGGCAATGGGCAGGACTTATTGCTCGCAGAACAGATGGCCGATGGGGCCGAAAGGTTCTGGAGTGGCGACCACGTACCGGAAGACGTAGCGTTGGAAGGCCTCCCACAAGATGGACCGATGACCTAGTAAAGGCCGCAGGAATTCGCTGGATGCGAGAAGCACAGAATCGGTCGAAGTGGCGGTGCTTGAGGGAGGCCTATGTCCAGCAGTGGGCGTCTTTCGGCGGATATGATGATGATAATGATGATAATTATGCTGAGTTATAGGGGTTTATGGATTTCATAAAGGGGGACGAAAGCACCATTTTGCGATAAGAAAAACCTTCTCCCATCACACATAAAGGCAATGCTTGTACAGTCCCTAATATTTCCCATAATTGACTATGATGATGTGTGTTACTATGACCTGAATGCAGATCTTCTCAATAACTAAACCGCCTTCTTAATAACTGCATTCTGCATGTTTCGTTTTCTCCTCTACCGATCGTTATTTCTCCTGACAAAGTTTATTCTGTTTATTATGTATAATATGTATTTATTAATTATAATTTATTCTTGTATTTTTTTAGTTATTTTCGTGTTATCAATTGATTGATTGTGTATTACGTAATTAGGGTACGGGGCACGTGCCCCGGGCGACACCGTTAGGGGGCGCCAAATTCGAGCATGACAGACAAGTGCACCACCCAGCGCACCGCAACTTTGCAACAAATGAGACGCGCAACAATTATAATCTTTCTCTGAGGGTGGTGCACTGAGGAAATTACTGATTAGCGTAGGTTTAGGTCGTCAAACGGTCTGAGCGGGTTGTGAGTACTTGTGAGCGGGCGCAGTTGTATTCTACCAGGAACTCGATGAGCGTTTCTGTGGTCTATTTTTTAAGTTTTGCGGTGCCGGGCGTCTTGCTTCAACGCCGACGACGCCTGTGACACGACTTACTTTAACTTTTACCACAGTTTTGGCGCCCCTGTTGGATTGGCGCATTTTCGATCGATTTTTGATTAATATGTTTATTATGCCTAAATTTTCGAGCTCGCTTCGCTCGCTCTTGCAACCTAGTAAAGTAACTCCTAAAGCAAAAATCCAACTTATCTCAGGCAGAGTGAATAAGGCTAATCAAAATAAATGTCTGACACGTACTAGTATATTTAAAAAAAAAACGATTCGGGGGGCAGGTGATAGGTTTTGCCCCGCCTCGAAAGATCCGTTCCGTTCTAGATCCGGCTGCCCCTACCAAATATCACTCAACGCGCTTAAAGAAGTTTTTCCTAAAAAAAAAAACGATGAAACCTACAAAAAATTTCTACAGTCAAAGGCCGATTCTCTTGTACACCGAACTAAACTAACTACAATCACTAAAATTCCTTACTTTTGGCTATGAGAATCTTAAAGCCATTCTGACAAAAAAAATCTCAAAATGAAAAAAATATTTTGACACATCTAAAATCGAATTTGACAATCGCGTGACGACTCCACTTAGTACTTGTTTGCTCTACCCCGTGAATTTTTTAGAGCCGGAGGCGCGCAGGGGTTGGCAGCCTCGACGTGTTTTATATGGAATTTTTCACTTTTTGTATGGAAAATATGAAAAATTATTACCAACATGTTGGGATATAGGGGTTTAAGGGTTTCCTAAAGGGGGTCGAAAATTTCATTATTTTTGCGATAGGACACACCATTTTCGAGATATAAGCAAAAGAAAAAAAAATACAATACTGTTTTTGGACTGAGGTCGAAGTGTTGGGGTTTTAGTTCATGCCAACTAACTTTATTCCACACGTTTTTAATCGCGTTTAAAAATCGTCAGATTTAGTTGGATACACCAAATTTTTAGGTGAAAAACGTCAAACTCAGAATAGCAAAATTGCCATTTTCACTAAACTAATAACTCAGTGCAATCTATTTTTAGTCTAGTTTAGAGGCATTTGTGACAAGAGAATCGGCACCAAAATATAACTAGCAGACCCGGTAGGCAGACGTTGTCATGCGACAACAGCGCCTCCCAACAGCGCGTCCAACTATAGCTAAGAACCATCCAAGTGACACAAAAAGAATTGAAAAAAAAACATCTAAATCAGTCAAGCCATTTAGCATAAGAAGAATTACAAACACACGCACACCGATATTTTATTTATTGCCAGGAATGTTCTTAAAAAACAAACAAAGTATTTAAAATAATATGCGGGTCAAAATATGGTAGTCGGCGTACAATTTCAGATTTGCCTACGATTCCTTCTCTTAGGACTAGGAATCTTAGGCAAAAAATACGACATACGTGCGCATGTCTGCGCCTTTGTCTAGTCTTTGATCGTCGTTTTAGTGTAGTGCGCCACCGTTGCACGTTTTACGTATTGGAGAGTAGGGCGTTTAGCTCCGCCCACATGCACAAGGTCAGTGAGCCTACTATACACCTTAAATGTTCGGCATTTATCAAGATGAGTCGCTTTAAAGTTGAACAGCGAGTGTATTATCAAAACGGCAAATCAATTCGTCAAACATTTCGTTTGAAAGAGAAATTCAATGGGTTCCTGATCTCAAGATTCGGGGACAAGACATGGCCTCCAAGATCATGTGATTTAACACCCCTTGATTATTTTTTGTGGGGTTATGTGAAATCACTGGTGCATGTGAATAAGCCAAGTACTGTCAAAGACCTAAAAATAATGAGATATAGGTGCCATTATGTCAAAATTGGGCCTCTCGTATTCATGCTACCACGACGAAACCGAGGTGGTCATTTAAATTAATGATATGGTATTCGATACATAATTCCAAAATTAAGCCTTCAAAAAAGAAAATATAATGTAATTAATTTTACACGACCAATGTATTATTTTTTTCAATATTCAGATATTATCCGATCCGGGTTTTTAAAAGCCCTGTACTATTTGAGAACCAGTCTTGCCAAGGGGTATCGTGTTACCCAGTAATTAGGTGGTGCAGTTCAGATAGGTGGTCGCGGTTAAATCCTGGTAGCTGCATTCGTTTAGACTTTATACAATGTCGCCCATGCGCATGTGACCGCCCGTAATTTTCTGAATATTCATGAAAAAATATCGAAAAAAAATTATTCAAAAAACAAAAAACCCGACTGCAAAAACACATAACTGAAAAGAGAAAAACAAGCATTATAAATTAATCTATAGAATTTTGGTATCGCAGGCGGGGACAAACAAATAACCGGATAGTGTAAGTTTTGTTTGTCCCCGCCTGCGATACCAAAATTCTATAGATTAATTTATAATGCTTGTTTTTCTCTTTTCAGTTATGTGTTTTTGCAGTCGGTTTTTTTGTTTTTTGAATAATTTTCTTTATTTCAAGCTTTTAAGTTTTATTAATATATCTAAATTTGGCATTGACTCGTTAATAGCTTTTATTTGATACCAATATTGTTATAATTTTTTTTTTTAAACCTTCCCCTCCCTTTTTTTTGTATTTGCAGATGCAATATATAAATATTATATAGCCTATGACACTTCTACAGTTAAGACGAATCTAACGACACCTCATATGTTAAAATCCATCAAGCCGTTTAGGCTACAGAGCGTGCCAAAGAAATAGACATATACATACATACATACTCTCGAAAAACATTACCCTCCTTCTGGGGCAGTCGGGTAATAAACTTCAAAAGGGGGGGTCTATCTATAACATTTTTCATGTTATTCAATTTTTATTTTTTTTAAAATTTGCTTTCTGTTTTTTGACACATCTCCGAAGTTTATGGGTCGATTTGGTTTCTGTTTATTATTTCCAAAAGCTTATGAGTTATTTTAACAGGTTAATTAAAATTTTTACAAAAAATTATCGACTACGAAAAAAAAAACGGAATCGAAGTCATTTTTTCGGTAAAAAATTGTGTATTTATTTTAAAAAAAACTAGTGAAAAATGTTATAGATAGACCCCCCCTTTTGAAGTTTATTTTCGATATTTTTTCATGAATATTCAGAAAATTACGGGCGGTCACATGCGCATGGGCGACATTGTATAAGCCGACCCCAAGATAGTTGGGTATAGGCTAGACGGATGATGTCCTAGTGGTTATGGTGAACGACTAACAAGGGTTTATCAAGAAGATTATAGTCAAGAAGAGAAGTTCCCATTACCTGCTACTTATTTCGCATTCCAAATTGCCAACACATGGCAACCAAGGAGGTAACTTATCAAAGATTTTATTTTAGGGTTGCAAATAGAGCTGTTTAAAAGTAAAAAAATAAAATCTGTCAAGTGCGAGTCGGACTCGCACACGAAGGGTTCCATACCATGTCGTACAAGATTTAACACTATGAATTTTTGTAATACTTTCGTAAAGGTAACAACAGAGGCGCTATAAAAAAACAAAGATTTGTAAAGAAATTGTCTAATTTTAATGAAAAAATGTTGTGTTAAAATATAGGTGTAGGAGTATATAATCATTTATTTTAAGAGAAAAATATTAAGTTAACTTTATCCAGTAACATGCATTAACTAAAGTCAAAGTTATTTATTTGCTACTAACATAGTATTAGTAGGTATAAATAGGTATATATGGTAGGTAAGCAGGTAGATATGTAGGGTAGGTTAGGTACCTACTTACCCTGGTAAGTAGGGTAGGGTAGGTAGGTAGGGTAGGTAATTAGGTAGAAATAGGTAATTAGGAAAGGTAGGTGCGCCGTAGATAAGTACTTAGTGCTAACCGTGCGAAGCCGGGCCGGGTAAAGCTAGTTACTTATAAATAAAAGGATTTCTCTTGCTACATCAGACTATATTGTACAAAATAGAATGTAAGTAGTACGCCAAAAATTATAACTGTGCGTTTGCACTGGCGAAACATTCACAACAAAACATGTTGGAATCTCTATTTTCTGTCAATTTTTCATACAATGTTTGACAGGAACTAGAGATTTCAACATGTTTTGTCGTGATGTTTCGCCAGTGCAAACGCACGGGTCAATACAGGTATTTATTTACGTTATTTTTGATAGTCATACAGAAATCTATTATTTCTTACTTATTATTTTTACACATCCCATCGGACCATGAGAGTGAGGGAAGAGAGAGTGCACTCGTGTCTGCGCACACACTTGTGCACTTTAATATCTCCCGCGCCGAAGGCCAGTCTCCGTTGAGATTGGCCGCCGTGGCCGAATATTTTTACACCAATAATTTTTCTCAATATGAAATTGTATCCACAATGGTTTAAGGTAACTGGTACACTGTATGTGCCAGCATTCATTTCAATGTTACTGAATATATTGTCTATTTATTGGAGTGTAGTTTTAACATGAGGTACACGTCAATAAAGTTCTTAAACTCAAAAAATACTGGCCGGTTTTAAAATCTTTTGAAGAAAGTTTATTTTGTAGACCTTTTTGGATGATCGAAATTTAAATGATCGAAGTAGTATATGCTGCCATGATAGTAGGTACTTACTAATTCCATGTCATTACTCCGACTATTAAATAGTTATCTGTGGAATTTATATCGCATAATATTAGCATGAAATACAAAATTATTTTTTTAAGTTGCAGAAAATCGCCCATATTATATAAAATACGTTATGAATCGACCGTTTTTTGGATTTTTTGATTATTAACAGTATATGTTACATGATACACACAAGTTTCAAATTCCTAATTTGTTTAGTTGTTGAGATAGAGCTCGTACAAAAATGGTCTAAAACAGACAACTTCTACGGCCCCCTAATTCATCATTTTTGAAGATAAAAACAAATAAAAATTATATTTATTCTCTACTCAATGAGTTCTAGACAATGATACCCCACATGCCAGGGTCAGATAATTTTTTTTTCAAAATTTAATTTTATTGTATGGCGACCCCCCTTTAATTTTTAATTTTATTATTTGTTGCTCTTGCGGCAATAGAAATGCACAATCTGTGAAATTTTCAACTGCCTACCTATTACGGTTCATGAGATAGAGCTCGCTGACAGACAGACGGACAGCGGAGGCTTATGAATAGGGTTCCGTTTGTCACCCTTCGGGTACGGAACCCTAAAAACAAATGAACATAGTGGCGCGTGAAAAATTTACATTGTAATTTCATCATTGATTCTGACATTTATAATTAATTTACTTAGTTTCAATTTCCGCGCATTATTTGAGAAATGTAATAAACAAACTTTGGCCTCAACCAGGGCAATGGTGGACCCACGTATGTGTCACGTTCATCGATCACCCTTTTGCAGGCTGCGGCAGTAATATACTATTTTTGTTATGTATTTTCTATTGTAAAATAAAGTATATACTAATATAAATAAATATAATTTATATCTAGAATTATCACAATTCTAATCTTCTATTAAACTAGTCTTATCATATTCCACTAAGTAAGCATATTTTATGAAGACCTCTAAAACAAAAGGTCAGCTAAAAATAATTGAAAATGCTCCGGAAACAGGAAATGATGAAGGTTGTACACTTATATGTACCAATGACTTCGAATGAGTCTTACAACCTGGTCGAGGAGTGGCGTCGGAGTAATCGCTTCTAAATAGCCGACGGACGTGGACTGAATGGCATAATTAATAGTTTTAGTTGTACCTAATGTTTTAAACGTGATAAGGTATAGAGCGTATATAAGTATAGTACGTTTGGAAACTATTTGATAAAAAATTAAACAAAAGGATCAGAAAACGTAGATGCTTATTTATAGTGCTACTCTTTTTTTTTCTTTTTTTCAATAACTTTCCCATCAATACTTTCAAATTGAGTGCTCCGATTTGATTATTTAAATACTTAATTACAATTTAATAATATTATTCAAGCGTATTAAGCCTACTTTATATCTACTTATTTTGGATGGGAAGTATCGAAGCTTTATTTTAAAACATAAGTTACGACAAAAAGAATTCTTCTATGACATAATGTCCTATCAAAAGCCCGTCGTTCGATGTTTATGGTTGCCTAGTTTAACGCTAGGTGCTTAAAACAAAACTTATTGTAATAAATTCCGTGGCCCAGTGGTAACGGCCCCGACTTACGAGTTGTGGGTCGTGGGTTCGAACCCAAGCAGGCGCTTTACTTTGTGTAAATAATTTCATCAGCACTGCTCTCAAAACGGTAAAGGAAAACATCGTGAGGAAACCGGCATGTCTAAGAACCAAACATTCGAAGACATGTGACATCTCTCAACCCGCACTGGGCCCGCGTGGTGGATTACGGACCACTCCCTCTCACAGAGAGGAGGCCTGTGTCCCAGCAGTGGGAACATTAATAGGCTGATGATGAATAAATTCCCAATCTTGTACTAAAAGGCTAAAGTTTTCAAAAGAAGACGGTATGATTTTCGAATATTGGGTATGTATAGTCAGAGAAATTAATTATTAATCAAATTGACACACTACGTTAATTTTCCGTACTACAGTGAAAGAATGATAGTTGTGATTCGAATATACGGACAATATAAGTTGGTAGTGAATTTGGTAAAAAAAAAAAAACATATATTTTCCTGACTTTATAAAGGTCTCTGAACCCACTGAAATTTCAGCCTGAACTCCTGCGCATATCATTAGTCAAATATACCTGAAAATTAAAACTAAAGAGCATTAGTACCTGCTAGGTATCTCTCTTATTTTGAAAGCACAAGGCGCAGTCGACTGGGTACTGGGGCGTTTGGCCCTGACTGGGCACTGGCCTTAGCCCAGTCAGGGCCAAACAGTATGTTGTACTTTGGCCTTGGACCGAGGTATAAACTGAAGCGGGGTTTCCTAGTAGGCGTCTAGACGATCAATTATCTATTTAAAAATATGCTATGAATAAAATTGGCAATGCAACTGACCTTAGAACAGTCACGGCCAAGCGCATCAGTGTATTGCACTCTGGCGTTTGAATACAAGACAGGCGCGATAGCGCGAGCGGGCTGTTTCTGAAAAATATGATGAAGTTTTATTGGTGTTTCATTAACCATTTGGTCGAATACGATGTAAATACAATATGGAGACTACAATACAACAATAAATAAAAATACTGATACTACTAATGCATAAGAGTATTTTGGAACTGTCAAATAAATCCTAGCATCGAAATTAGAAAAATGAGTTTTTCAATCTAATTAAATAGTAGTGTATGCTGATCCACCCTAACCCCTTTACTAATAAACGTTGTATATCGCCTGTATAGTTACACAACGCTTTGTCTTCTTCTTTCGAATATCAAATTACTGACGACTGGAAGAGAGAAATCGGTGTGTAACTATACAGGCGATATACAACGTTTATTAGTAAGGGGGTATGCTTATAAATTCCGTTTATCCAACTAGGCCTATGGTGGATTCTTGGACATACGTTTCCGAATAAACACCTTAGGGTAGATTTTTTGGGGTGGATAAACGGAATAACCCGACCCAACTAAGGATACCTATTACCGATCTTCTACTAGCTATATTGACTAAACTATTGAATATATCCGATTGAATTTTTGTATGAAGAATGGGAACTTCATTAGAGACATGCCATTTAATTTATTGTTGAATTGTCATCTTCACCTTTTATATGAATTAAATGCCTTGACATTTTCAGAATATGTAAGGCAATTATTAGCAACAGTACAGTAAGAAATCAATCTTTCAAATTCAAATTCACCCCCTCTATTCGTGAACAAACGCGTGTTGAAATATTGCTAAAAGTACATACATACGCTGAAATTAAATGATTCAGAATAATTTTACAGGCATTAAGCATTTTAACTATTCATAACTTACTGCAAAATTCTTGAAAACAAAATGAAATAAAAGCCACTGTATTTCATTTGCAAATGCGTTAAGACAACTGGCCGTAGTAGAGTCATGGTCAAACGCTTCAGTGTGTTGCACTCTGGCCTTGGAACAAGGCATACGCTGAAGCGGGTTCTAACAAAAAAAAAAATCTTTATATTAAGTGAAGTAAAAACTTTGTACATCTTTTACGAAAATTACGTGGACGAAGGAGTACGGGTACAGTTCAAGTTTATATAGAGAAGGAGTGCAGAAAGCTAATATTTTTATATACTTAATTTGCAATAGAAATAAATTAAATTAATAAAAAAAAAAAACATTACACATTACCATGCGTTTAACACACTTGAAGAAATGAAGAATGACATGGCAGCATGGAATTAACTTACAATTTAAATTAATTATGGTCGAATTTCGACCACTAGGCGACACTAGTTACTGATTAATTCTTCAATGTTTATTGTAAAATTGCTGCAAGTTCTGCTTTATATGTCATAATCATCATCATCATCAACAGCCTATTAATGTTCCCACTGCTGGGACACAGGCCTCCTCTGTGTGAGGGGGCTTTATATGTAAATATTACAAAAATAAAATGGGGAGTATCCTCATTTAAAATAACAGTGTTTCTTATTTTGAAAATTGAGTAGGAACGTATAAATTGAGATGTCTTAAATGCCATGTCAAACTAAACTATGATAAACCAGACCGCGAAACACACTTCAATGAGAAAATAAAATCCTCCAACATTCTCTATTCCTTGTAGTAAAACACACTAATATCTCTTCTATTGTCACAAATAACTTGCTTGACGGAAGGGGTCTAAGATGAAATCCACGTATTCACCCTACGACCTATTTATTTGGACTAATCTTGCTTTTTTACGGAAGGTTTTGCTTTCGACGCGGTATCCTAAGTATGTTTACGCTATAGTCACTACACGTAACCATCCGCCCCGCTACCGCTCCTAACGCGTACCGCATAACAACAGCGTGATAATTTTGGCCAAGAAGCGAAGGTGAGAGTGCGATATTTATAAACGAGTCGCATTCGACGCATGCGCAAACTCAGTGCTTCCTGTTTTATGCCTGTTAGTATAATTGCTACGTTTTATTGTGCATACATTATTTTAAGTGGCTTTAAAATAAATGAAAATTAAGTGAACCCGAAGGGAGATGGTGGCTAGCGCTGGTTGGGGATACAGACCCTCACAATGCGTGTCGTGGGCAGGATGACCGTTTTCTGTATATGACTCCTGCTGTTTAGCGATAGTTTCCTTAAGTGTTAGTCGCAACTCTTTGGTATCAAACCATTTACTGACTTGTAATTTTTTTGATTGCTTGATGAGTTTGGAATTCAAATCGAGTACGCTTACTGCTGAGCTTACATCTGGGAGAATGGAAGAACAAAAGAGAAACATAAAAGCAGGCAGAAATACTTTATAGATATTTTATAACTACCCAACAATTTACGCTTTTTCCTACACAAATCCAAAACAAGTATAAACTCACAAAATTATATTTACATAATTCTCTCAGCCGCAAATCCCCATGAGTACACCATAAAGTAACTCATAAGTGAATTAGAAAACCGTAACTTTTTCGAAGCTACGATGTGAATATTTGACGAAGATTATTTAATACTGTTAGGTTGTAAAACAGCGGAAAATATAAGAGTTATGCCTTCTTTATACGAAAGGTGTAGGGACGTGGCAGGAGTGAGGGGAATTAAAAACTGGTACAGTTCATATTTTGGGAAAGTAATTCTCAGAAGGTTGGAACTGGTCTATTTCTTGGTATTACTAGTAAATTACACGTGTACGTGAGGAGGAGCTCGTAGCTAAGTTGCACGGGTCGATTCATCTGGTTAAACTACGCTTGCCGGGGTTGGTCCGTAGATGGGTGACCATCTTTACATCGCTTGTTCGCTTTACGACAGATTCGCTTCACGGCAGATTACCGAGATTCGTCCTTGCCTCGGAATGCACGATAAGCCTCTGGTCCCGGATGTCATTCGTGTAACTTTGGCAGTTGTTACGGGTCGTCAGACGCCCGAAAGTCTGACAAGTGCCTTACGAAATCGTATTACTCAGTTACTGGGTTGTTGTGGAGGTTAGATAGGCAGTCGCTCCATGTGAAGTACTGGTATTCAGCTGCAGAGCAGGCAGATTAATTAATTACATGTTATTTTTAGAAAAAAAATGTCTTTTAGTTCTTGTAAAAGGTAAAAAAGATTTTGTTAAGATTATGGTCAGTTTTTGTTCTGAAAATGTTTAACAAGCATAAAGATAGTGACGTGGATAATGCCTTTCGACGTTTCACTGTAGTGTGCTTTGAAGATTATTTGGCTGAAGATGTAAAGCGAAATTAATAGGCCTTGGTCTATTAATTTACCAAGGTTTCGGCAATTAAGCAGAAATTAAAAGTAAAATAACACATATATTTTCAGTTGCATCGTACCATCCAATAAAAAATAAATGCCATTGACAGATTGCAGAATGCCAAGCACATATTCTACAAAACCCGCACGAGTACCCATTCTTTAACTAAACCAACACTTTTGACTGACACAAGTTTTCTCAATTTTTCTCAATTTTTCCCCTCACGCCAGTACTCGCTGCCAGCACTAGCTACAGCTGCGTCCGGTTTATGTGCCATCAAAGCCGACGCGGCGATAATGGCGGCCGCGAGTGCGCCCCTCGTAAAAATATAACGCTTTGAATTTCAGTATCGAAGGAGGGTGACGTACGGAATTATGGCTGCAGGAATTAGTGTTGTTTATGAAAGTTGGGCTGGTGTTTTCATTCTGGATTTGCTAAGTTCCTTAAGTTACTGATGCACTTTTACCTCTCAGTGGTCCTTACCATCACCTGCCTAGCCTAACCTAACCGGATGCACTGACTACTGGTATTCGACGTGGAAGTCAAAACGGGAACGCTTATTCCTGAGCCTAAACCATGGAAGAATGGAGGAGAAAAAGAGGACAATAAAAGCAGGCAGACGTACCTACGTTATATATTTTTTAATTACACAACCACTTCTGTCTCTACCAACCTACATCACAAATCCAAAACAGGTATGGACCGTTAGAGGCATGACGAACAGGGTCTAAAGTTCACTCATCCACTATTGAAAAGGGAGGATCCTCCGACCAGACGGGTGTCGTGTCTGGCGGGCAACTGCCCAACGATTGATGTCGGGAAAGTTATATATACGGTGTTCGCGCTGTAAACCCAAAGGCTATGCATATGCTGAGACGCAGGTGACAGTCCACGCATGGCAGAGCAGATTTTGTAATGCATGAACGTACTGACAGCTGCGTACGCTGCGTGCAGCGCTGGCGCGTGCGACGCAGACATGTGCCTGTTCTGCTCTGTGTCTCGTTGTGGAGCCGGCACAGAATTCTGCGCGACGCGTGCAGGTCGTCACCTATTTTTTTGCTGAGACGCAGGTAACGCAGCACAGCCGTCTATTGTTTTACCAGCTAGGACGAGAATGTGTCTGTGTATCTGTATCACAGCATGCGCTCGCGGCCTATTTCTGCCTCGCCTGCCCTACCCTGCAAAATCTGTGCACGCAGCACAGCACAGTACAGACCTGCGTCTCAGCAAACGCTTAGCTTATTTCGCGATGCAGAACTTTGAGTGACGTCAGGATTTTTGTGCGACGTCCAAGTCTTTGATGCGTACTTTGCATGTGGCTATGTAGATGGTGCCACAAACCCACTAAATCAGATTTACATAATTTACTCAGCCGTAAATCCCCATGAGTACACCATAAAGTAACTCGTAAGTGATACTATAACCTTTTTGAAGCTACGACGTGTCCAGGGGTACCGTACCAATAGATATTGTGACTATCACAAATAGTAGCACCGTAGTCATTGTTATAGTTTGATAGGTTTAAGGATGTACGTGTCACTAGGTATCCTTACATATTATAAAACAAAGTCGCCCGCCGCGTCTGTCTGTCTGTCTGTCTGTCTGTCTGTCTGAACGCGATAAACTCAAAAACTGCCGAACGGATTTTCAAACGGTTTTCACCATTGGACGGAGTGATTCATGTGGAAGGTTTTAGTGTATAATTCATTAAGGTTTTGTGTAAATTGGCTGAAATATGACGATTATTGTTGAAGATGTCGGAAAAAATCATGCCGACTGGGAGCTTTACTGGCGTGCGCTGCGTAAGTCGTGAGAGATAAATCAAATTTATGTTCTAGAGTATTGTATATCTTAAAAATTGCAACAAAAAAGTCCGCGATGGCATATGTCTATCTTTTAAGGGTAACCCACAATAACCATTTTTATCTTTCAAAATTGTATAAAATTTTCATTGTTATTTCCGAAGCTATTTTGACCGGTATCTTATTAACCCTTATCCAATTAAATAGGTTATTTAAATTGGGCATTCAATTTCGATTAAAATATGCCTTTACATCACATCATTAAAATGAATAGTTTAAGAGATATCACAGTTTCAAAATTACGCGTAACAAAATAATTATGGTTGACCACGCGGGCGCTGTAGTAGCCTACCACTGCGTCCGCTGAAAGTTAGTCAATGATCTTTTCCTTGGCTATTAGGTATGTATTCCCGGTAGAACGTTCCCGTGGGATATTTTGCGACATCCACGCGGGCGAAGCCGCGGGTAAAAGCTAGTACTATACAAGGTGGAGACGACAATACAACAAAAAATTAAACGGAGTGTCCATAATGACGTTCCCATTCTGTATACAAAAATTCAATTGAATATATTCAATAGTTTAGTCACTATAGCTCGGCAAAATCCAAAGTCGGCTCGGGCTATTCCGTTTATGCACCCCAAAAATTCACCCTAAGGTGGATATTCGGAAATGTATGCCCGAGAATTCACCGAAGACCTAGTTGGATAAACGGAATGTATAGGCTTAGGGTGGATTCGGCATACATTACATTTAATTTGTTTGAAAAACAATTTTTTTTATTTTAAAGCTATGATTTTTTTGACAGTTCCAAAATACTCTTAGGCATTAGTAGTGCCAGTATTTTAATTTTTTGTTGTATGGTAGTCTCCACATTGTATAACACAGACACAGTAATTATTAAATAAAATCTGTCAAGTGCGAGTCGGACTCGCACACGAAGGGTTCCATACCATGTCGTACAAGATTTAACACTATGCATTTTTATAATACTTTCGTAAAGGTAACAACAGAGGCGCTATAAAAAAACAAAGATTTGTAAAGAAATTGTCTAATTTTAATGAGAAAATGTTGTTGTGTTAAAATATAGGTGTAGGAGTATATTTCATTTATTTTAAGAGAAAAATATTAAGTTAACTTTATCCAGTAACATGCATTAACTAAAGTCAAAGTTATTTATTTGCTACTAACATAGTATTAGTAGGTATAAATAGGTATATAGGGTAGGTAAGCAGGTAGATATGTAGGGTAGGTAGGGTAGGTTAGGTACCTACCTACCCTAGTAAGTATGGTAGGGTAGGGTAGGTAATTAGTTCAGCCGTTTTAGCGTGAAAGCGTAACAAACAAACGAACTCTCTTTCGCATTTATAATATTAGCTACGATACCTAGGTTAAAAATTATAGGTTACTACCCTAATGCTAAACACAATCTCTCCATAATTTATTTTGTTTTCCCCTTTTTCATAACCATCTACATTCACATATTCACCAACAAAATTCCTAATCTCCCATGCATAACATCCGCTCTTACAAAACAAGGCAGTTAAAATTACTTTAAAAATACATGCAAATCAGAATGACATTCCAATTTCATCTCGAACCTCGCTCATCTCTCGCTTAGCTTCAAGTAGGACTCTTTCTGTCCCGATCACGTACCCACGGACAACATTAACGGGTTTTGCATACAAATAGCTAATAATGTTCGTGAATGCTGTTTTTCGCACTTTGGCGCGTTGCCAGCGCATTGAAGATTAGTAATAATTGACAGCACATCATAAAGATGTATGAGAATAAGAAACCTATAGTGTGGATGTAAGAAAATTGGATATTAAAATTTAATAAAGAAAAACAGAATTTCATAGTGACATATTAAATGAAAGGGACGAGTTATTCCTCGTTCGACACGACTCCGATTTGCAATGAAAACAAAAAAAAAATTATAACTATCAATTCACTACCGGGACAAAAGTATTCTGTGTTAATCCAGATTATTAACTATCTGTATGCCAAATTTCATCCAAATCTGTTCTGCCATTTTCGCGCGACTGAGTAACAAACATACAAACTTTCTCATTAATTATAATATTCGTAAGATTATAAATAGTCAGTGCTTTCTGCAATCTGATGAAAACTTTGGAAAATGATGGCTAGGTGGTCATTTTCTTTATTCGTTATGATTTTAGTCATTCCATTTTCATAACATGCCTTATGATTTTAAAAGTTTGGCAGATACAATCCGATAAAAAATTATGCCTTCTCCAAAAACAAACTATCCTAGTCCATGATGTGTTGTATGCAAAAGTCATCGGTTTTCACGTTGTCCAACCGCAGGCTTCCCTTATCGCCTATTGTCTGTTCGTCTGTCTGTCGCTCAAGGTCTGCCGTGTGCGGTCGGGGGATCCGGGAACTGCCACTGATATGGTGAGCCTGTATATTTTTTTATTCAAATGAAGGCCTTTGAGGGAATTTTCAAGGATGTTTAATAGTCCTTTGAACGTGGTTTAATACATTTATGTTGGTAAATGGAGTTTGGAAAGAATTAACAATTGGCGACACTGACAAGCAATTGGTGCATGGTAAAGCGCATAATAAGATATTTACAAGAAACATTATCAAGAGGAATAATGTATGCTTATAATGCGGATTCTCCTAACCAAATATAAGCCTACAGTAATGCTGATCATGCTAGATGTTTCAAAACAGGTCGTTCTACGACAAGAGTTTGTTTGTTTTCTAAAGATTCAGTTGCCATTGGCACTACAGAAGCCGAGCTTGTAGGAGCTAGTGATGCTGCAAGAGAATTAGTTTAGCTAGAACGACATGAATGGTCAAAGGAGATCTCTGTTTTGTTTTTGGATAACGAAGCACTTAACAAAAACTTCAGATTCACTTCAGTTATAAGTTCCAATATTATGAAGTATGAACTTACTATACAATGGAACTTAATTGTTTTTTTTTTAGTTATTGCTCCTGTCAAAAGCCGATGACATACTGTACCGACGCCAAAATAATTGGGATAAGGGCATGAGGATATTGAGTCAAGCCCAAGATTTTATGAGGGCTAAGATTCAAAAGGAACATTACATAAATATCCAGAATTTTCCTTCAATTAACTTTGGAACCTTTAACCTTGGACGTAACTGACATTGGTGGGAGGGAAAACATTGTGTGAAAACCTGGACTTTACAGTAAATATAAGTCTGAAATCGCCAACCCGTCTTGAGCAAGTGTGGTAATCAATGCTCGTGCCTTCTCTGTATGAGAAGAAGCCTCTGCTCTGCAGTGGAATAAAAATAGGCTGGTATTATTATTATATTTATAACGTTGGAAATCTGCAAAAAGGATCAGCAAAAACCTCGATGCAAACATAATTCTTTTGACAGTTACAGCCGTTTTGGTCGGTACATGTATAATTAAAGGTCCGTCTGGTCACGCGTCGCGGCACAAATTGTATGGAGCCTTCGTGTATTTTGAAAGATATGCGTTTTTCTTTTTTTTATTGTTGATTGCAGCCTGCATTGTTCTGTCCAAATGGTGTTAGAGCGAATTTACATTGGATTTCGATGTTAAAATTTTGATTTTGAGTCGCCATTTTTTGAGGGATTAAACGAGGGTCTTCTGTGACCTGGGGCCTGTTTTTTAATATAACGGACAGTGCGTCATATTTGTCAAAGTTTGAGAAAAATTACACATTTTCACGACGTGATGTTTAATAAAGCAAGCAAGCTAAAACTTAAAAAAAAATGTAAAATTGTCGGTTGTTTTTTTGTTTTTGTGAAATGACATCTCGCAGGTCAACCTAGAAGGTTGTCGGCTACTTAACCGGACTTTCCTGTGGGTGCCTCAATAAATAAAGGCCTCCAGCCAGGGCATAAAATATATAAATAAAAGTTGTAGAATTGTTGCCTTTTATTAAATTGGCTCCTGTTGATACTCGTTGATGCGAAAAATCGAATTTTACAACCAATGAATTATTTATGTTAATTGAAATAGTTCGATGACTTTTTGGCATCATGCCATTATAACCATAGGTCATGGATCCTAACTGCTATACATGGGGCTTTCCTTAAGCTGCTACAAGCCCTTTTCAGGCAGGTTAATGGTTGTGGTTAGTTTCTATCAACATAAAATCAACGCTAACCGTTTATAGCACCTCTTGGGTTCACGGTATGAACAGCCGATGTATGTATGTAAAAACTGGCAGTGAAAACTTAGGTGAAGAGAATTTTGAGTGAGCTGTCAATCCAGCATCAGATAAAATAACAGCTCACTTCAAACTCACTTCACCTACGGTTTCACGGTGAGATTTCTATCAGAATAAACCGTCTGAGACAGTTTAAGTGCGATAAGATTGTGTCTTATTTGTTAGTTTAATTTAGGAGCTATTCAACTAAGACCTACATACCATGCTATCGACGACCTATCACAGTACTATCATCGAGAGGTGTATAAGCAGAAGACAGGGTTTTGGGATTACCCGATGGTAATACACAGTAATGGATTCTTTGGTTTGTGGCATTAAGTCAACCCAAAGTAACTATATCGTATATAGAAATATATAAATAAATCCCAAGTTATGTGTTACTGCTGGTGTTCCATTATGAATTTCTCAGTTACAGCCTGGAGTCTGATAATAGGCCTTATTACATGAGACTTAAACATAACCACCACCACCATCTCTGTTCAACCCTTCAGAGAAAACTGGCGTGATGTTACGTTATGAAAAACTAAGGCTTTCTGCTGACCCCACAAGTGGTTGTCAAAGTGACAGGTCAACACAGTATACAAAGAGCTTTACTAAAGCGAGGATCGTACAAAAATCCTTACGCTCCGGCGCGTGCGCAGCCTGTGTGACGGACGAATTGAACCGACGCGTTTGATAGCGATGTATGTAAGTACAAGCGAGTGCCGAAATGTTAAGGATTAACACTTTAGGCATTGAACATCTGTAATTATAGCTTATTAAATCGTGACGAGCAGTGGTGGCCCAGTGGTAACGGCCGCGACTTACAAGTTGTAGGTCGTAGGTTCGAAACCAGACAGGTGCTTTACTTTGTTTAAATTATTTCATCATCACTGCTCTCAAAACAGCGAAGGAAAACATCTTGAAGAAAACTGCGTGGTGCCCTAGGATTAAAAATTTCGATGACATTAGACATCTGCCAACCCGCACTATGCCCGCGTGGCGGATTATGGCCCACTCCCTTGCGGGATCCCCCCGTTTTGCCTAAAGGATTTTGACAAATTTTCATTATCCAAACAAATTTTAGCAACCTTTTTTTATACCTATGCAATATTTGGAATGATTTTAGTACGCACATTTTCATTTGGTCAAATTTTTACTTGGCAGACTATTACCAAGGATAATGTCATTAAGGCATTTGGTCTTTAATCAAATGATTTATTACAGCAAACTATCTTTAGACAATAAACATTTAGTCAATTGATTTGTTATGACAAAAAATATAAAGACAAAATTAAGATTTTTTGTTCATTATATAATTAAAAAATGCGCTTTTATTTTAATATAATCATTTATATGCGATGTTATTTGCGTACTTCTTTGTAAGTTTATGTAAGGCTAAAAGCGTCCAACCGTTTGTCGTAAAACAAATACACAGAAACGAATCGCTGCAAAACCGACTCCACGTAGTCTTGTCTGCCCCACCCCTAGAGTGTAATTTAAACCCGCGTAGGCGCGGAGGGGCGAGGCGGCCCGCGAGCTGAGGAGCAGGTGGTTTGAAGGCCCGCCGCCGCGGCTGAGGCTGGCCGGCGAAGCCGGTCAGCAAGCCGAAGCTGCGGTGGTGAGCGTTAAAACCATCTGCGACGATAAGCTCGCGTGGAGCCGCCCAACCCCCGCAGCGCCGGAGCCGTGACAGAAACAATGCTTGCTGCATGTTGCATGCCTGCTTGCATGTTTATTTGCATGCTGCTTGCCTGGTGTCACCTTGTTTCGCAGACAGAAATTACATAGAATTTCGTTTCGCACCAAAATGTTTCATATTTATTTAGTTCTTATATTTTTATTTCAAATATTATTGTTTCAACAACTATTTACTTGGATGAAACATTATTTCACAGAAACACAATTCAATGAATTGTTAATCACATTTTTTTATTTAACGAACTTGTCAAACAGTATAATTATTTTTTAACGAATATTGTTTGTTCAGTTATTTCAACGAAAATATCGAAATCACATCGAAATTGGTTGCAGTATCAAAAATATAGGGCACTGGGGATTTTCTTGGTAATAAGCTTTATACTAACTAAACAGTATGAGAATAAAGAATATTTGATTTGTTATTCTATGATATGAATATCGAAACTTTTAATTTTATTTGTAACAAAAATAAATGATTAAAGTTTATTCAAAGTAAGTGTTCTGCGAATTGATTATTCTGTGAAATGATAATATATGAAAAATTTTATGTGAAACGAAATTCTATAAAACTATTTTCTATAAAACAACGTACAACCTGCTTGCCTGCTTGCATGCTGCATGCCTGCTTGCACGCTGCATGCCTGCTTGCATGCTGCATTCCTGCTTGCACGCTGCATGCCTGCTTGCATGCTGCATGCCTGCTTTAACGCTGCATGCTTGAAGCAAGCAAATTATGATATTGACCTGTTACTGCACCTGAGAATCGCGGATCTTGACTTTCAGAATTTTGACCTTGACATCTAGGTCAATAACATCAAGGTCAAGGACAATGCCCTTAAGGTGTCCCATGGTGTTTCCCTACCCTACTACACCCACATCGTATCGAATTTATTTCGTAAATTGAAAACTAGCGAAATTAAGTATTTGGCTTATTTTATTTTGCGTAAAATATGTTATACCAACTGAAATATTTGATTAAATTAAAATTGGTAAAAGTACTAGTTGGTAAGCAAGTTATTGTTAAAACGTTCACTTGCCAAACATTAGGTTTGCGTTACAATTATTTGTGAAGAGTTTATTGGCTAAGTAATAATTTGGCAAATGAAATTATGCAGAAAATTGTTTGGGAAGTGATAATTTGTCAATTTCTTTTAGATGAAACAAGGGAGACCCCTTCCTTGCACATAGAGGAGGCCCATGTCCCAGCAGTGGGAATATTACAGGCTGAGTGTGCTCATACAAATGAAACTGAAGTTTATAGTAGTTTGAAGTGTATATTAGTTGAACTTAGTGCGGTCGCCTGAAACTTGGTGCGGGATTAAGCAAAATACAATAGACGACGTATATTTAGTAACCTAATCCGCTTAACTGTTCTTAAAGAGTCATAAAGAACCCTGTAAGAAATAGACACGTGTTTCACCTCTCAACGAGGCATGACGACGCAAAGTACTTTGCGTTCGGCGTTTGTCGTGGCAGCACGTTGTGGCCACCCGATCGTCGTCGTGTCTAGAGTGGTACACGACGCGTACCACTCTAGAATCGTGGATGCGCTTCCCTCCCTGCTTAACTTGATTCCTCATTTCTGAACGTCCGAATGAGCCCAACTAAACTTTTAACAGTCTCTCATTTGAATACATTTAGTGCCGGAAAAACTATCTGTACCTATGATACGCAGATATCTAGCGAAGAAGCCACTCGCTGACACAATGTACCAACTTTTATGGTTGTTGGAACCGATAAGACAGACTAAGGTAAACATAACATAACGCCTGTATTCCCCCAAAGGTTGGGCAGAGCTGTACCTACAGTACACCCACATTGCGCTAGTTATGTGTATGTCTCATGAAAAGGGGGCGAGTCTATTGCTATTATTAAGGTAACCGAACATTTAACTAATAATAAAGGAAAGGATAATTTATTCAAAACGCCATTAGTTTATAATATATCTCACCATATTGGAAAATGTATTATGAAAAGGCCTTCATTTATAAAATAACTCACATAGGTAAATTCGATAGTTTATAATCTACCCGATTATACAAATGAAGTCGCCTCTTGACTCTTAAGGGATTTATAAGTCTCAGCAGTAATTATGGCAAGACTGTATTTTCTATTCCATTCAAATCTAAAACTCAAATTAAAATAGCATAAATCTATTCACATTTCTACTGTAATTTAGACCTCCAATGTCATATAAAAGTTACCTTGATAAAATGAGAAAATACTCCTATTCATGTGAGCAGACTGTGTGGGCGCTTTATAACGTTATTTAATTCTAAGTTACTATTGATACGAATGTTATGAATTGCCTGTCTGTCTGACGCAAATAACAAGTGTATTCAGTTTATAAATTATTAGAAGACCCACTTCGTACCACGTGAGACAAAATTTTGTTTTTATTTATGTTTGGCTGGTCCTTTGGGGTTTTTCCTATTTTTTTTATTCCTAAACCACCCCAGTATTAAGGCGAACAAAATAAAAATCTAATCATTCGCCAATTTCGCGTTTTTGCGAGAATAACACACGGCATATCTCTCTCTGTTCCTGGCTATGTATCCCACATGGTGGTGGGGTCAGCCTTCCTGGTCTTTCTCTTCCTCTTCGCCTTCGATCCTCGACATCTTCGGATACCTGACACTTTATGTCCTAACGCACGGCAATTGATTTTTTACAGGGTGTCAGGGACTTCGACGCGAAGCCTGTTACCATGGATTCAATACATGATTCTGAACTCTGCGTTGAAATTTTTCGTCGGTAATATAAAAAAAATCTGCTGTTTCATAGAAAAATGCAATACATACGCGGTCAAAATGTATGGAACAGCTGTTTTTTTTTTTAATAACAGACGAAAAATTTCTATGCAGGGGGGTTCAGAATCATGTACTGAATCCATGGTATCAGGCTTCGCGTCGATGTCCCTGATACCCTGTATAAAATTTTTGTAAAGTGTAAAAATGAGGAAAAACATTGAAGAAACAACTACTAATACTAGAATAGTTTTCGCTTTCTAAGCGGGGGTGTAGCAACCTCATCACCTCAACCTCAAATTATGTTTCTTTTTGTTTATGATTTTTTATGACTTTGACTTCTGTCGAAAACTGACAACAAAAAAATATAGTCTTAATAAAAAATTAATTATTCTCACTACTTAGAAAATTTTAATTTTCCTTCCCATACTTCTTTGGTGACCCCGTCAGAACACAATGACTTCTAATAGTTCTAATCAAGGGAGTGATGGGATAGGATCAAGTACAGTGAACGAAAATAAACAATCAAGTAGCGATAACCCGGGTTTCGACGTTTTTCGTGTGGGAGTGCGCGTACCGCAATTTTACCCGTTGTGGTTTGCGCAACTGGAAAGTCAGTTCGCTCTTGCAAACATAACGGTTGACTCCACCAAGTTCCACCACGCTATTGGAAGCCTGGACCCCATATACGCATCCGACCATATGGCCTGACCAGGATTATGTCTGGACTTTAAAAGAGACTGTCACCTCTGAGTTTGTTTCGGCCTTTCTTCTCAGAGTAGTCAGATAGGAAACGCCGAACTCATCTAGCTAATTTTTAACATAAATTTTAATATGACGTGTAAAAGTGATTCCAATATCCTATTTACAGAATAAACAATTTCATTTCATTTCAATTTCATTTCATTTCATTCCGAGGTAGAGGATATTATCACGGCACCTGCAGCACCGGACAAGTACGAGCGGCTAAAAAGCGAGTTAGTCAAGAGGTTGTCAGTGTCCAGAGAGAAGAAAGTGCAGCAGCTCCTGACTCATGAGGAGCTTGGCGACCGCAAGCCTTCTCAGTTTTTGCGTCACCTGCGCCACCTGGCGGGACCGAGCGTTCCAAAGGAGTTTTTGCGGACGATCTGGACCAGCCGTCTGCCCAGTAGTACGCAGACGATTATTGCCTCGCAAGCTAAGGCGAGCCTCGAGGAAGTGGCCGAGCTGGCTGACCGTATACAGGATGTGGTGCCAGCAACAAGTAGCAGCGACATCAGGACAGACGGCGACACCAGGAAGCAGCGTCGACCAGATGAGTGGTCAGATCGCCGAACTGACACGTCAAGTGCAAACCCTTACGTCGCATGTCGACAGATTATCCCAGTCGAGGCAAAGATCCAGCAGAAGTGACAGTCGGGGACGTTCACCTTCAAGAAGGTGAAACTCGAATTATCGAAAATTCCCGACTTGCTGGTACCACTTCAAGTTCGGTGATAAGGCAACGAAGTGTATTAAGCCCTGCGATCACTCAGTAAAAGACACAGGCAGTCGCTAATGGCGACCGGCGACTGCCGAAGCACTGGTCGCTTATTTGTGAATGATCAAAACTCGAAGATGCAATTCCTCATTGACACCGGTAGTGACGTCTGCGTCTTCCCAATATCAGTAATCAGAGAGCGCCGTAGTAAAACTACTTACGAATTATGTGCGGCAAATGGTACACCGATTAATACATACGGTTTTGTAAATACAACATTAAACCTAGGGTTGCGCCGCGACTTTACCTGGCGATTTATAGTTGCTGATGTAACAAGGGCGATAATAGGCGTGGATTTTTTATCATATTATAATCTGGTTGTTGATTGCAGGAACCAACGCTTCATCGATAACCATACTACGCTTTCCACCCCGGCTTCGCCTTCGAAAACTTTAATTTTCCTTCCCATACTTCCACAGGGGTGGTTTTTCGTAATGAAAAAGAAAATTCTCAACTTGTCATCTTGCTGATTGATAAATATAATAATCTACTACTAGATCATTCGCATTAACTTTAAGACAAGTTAAGATGATTTTGTTCATTACGTATAACTTGACCATTACATAGTACCTACTTTATGAAAAACTAGCTGCGCGCCGCGGTTTCACCCGCATATGTCTCGTTTCCGTGCGAATATCGGGATAAAAAGTATCTTATGCAATTTTTTTATTCACATTCGTTTAACCGTTTTAGCGTGAAAGCGTAACAAAAAAAATAACCAAATAAACCCACTTTTGCATTTATAATAATTATTATAATATATTACATTTATAATATGCATAACTGAAATATTGAGTATGTTTAAGTATATTTTCTTATTACCACTTAAATTGCAAGATACTATCGGCAACTAAGTTCTAAGAACCTACTTATTGTTAACAACTTCAAAATTCTGTACACTTAGTTCGCAATAAAGAATTTGAATATTAGTTAGGATGTGTAACCAAAATAAAAATAACCTACTATACTCGTATCTCAAGAACCACTCATTCAACTTAATAGTCAATCAAGAGTTTCAACTTTATAAAATAACCTCTAATACCTTAATAACTGTTTAAGCAGACTGCCAAAACAAACACCACAATAAAACAACTCTTTACCAAAAATAAACTGACCATAAAAATATAGTTCTTCCAAATAAAGATATCCTAACAGCCGTACGTGCCAGTACTTAAAAATTTGGTCACAAGATACCATCTCAAAGATAACTATGCAAATACGCGAGCCGCATATTTATCGGTACAGCCGACGGTGAGATTTTTACGTGCAATTAAATGAGTTTTTATGACCACCCTCTACTCTAAAAACTTTATTATACTTAAAGTAGTAAAAACTTTTAAAGTTATTTTGTTTTATTTTATTTTATTCCTTATTTTGTATTGTTTTAATGACTGAAGTCTTTTGTGTTATCTGGAGGTAATTATTTAATTTAATTGCCTTTGTATCTTTATTGGGTGAGCTTGAGGAGTTCATCTTTAATGCTTGTAAGAATGAATGGTTGTTCTTGCTATATTTTGGAAATGTGGGTATACCTAGAATCTCCAATTTATTTTCAGAAAACTAATTACAGGCACTTTTGAACTGTCAGAAAGATGAAGCAAGTTGCCCATTTCAAACCGTAGTCGGTTCCTATGGAGAAGAAATTATTCGAAACCACACAGACACTCATTAAAATTAAAATATTGTAACAATAAGTGCCTACATCTCTGTATAACCCGTCGGGAATAACACGCGTGATTTTACGTGTTGTAATTATTATAACTACTTAAATAATAATATTGAGGTATGAATGAACCTTATTAAAAAAAATAAGATTTCACTTCAAAATACTATCGAATCAAATTGGTTACACTAGATCAAAACAGAGAGGAGTGGAAATCGAGAAAGGGAGTGCTTTGCCCTGCAGTAGGACAACACAGGCTTAAAATAAATAATAAATCAAATAAATTGTATTGAAACAGAAAAAAATATCGCGCCCATTGGAACTTTTAAGATCCACCGACTCCCAAAAGAGCTACGAACAATGGATAATTAGTAATTGAATATCATTTGAGGTGGGTTTCGAAAGGTACACACACTATTAAATAGGTAATCTTTCTAATACTAAAGAGATTTCTACTTAAAAACGACTATAAAAGTACTTAGTAGTCCATTAGGCTAGTGGTCGCAAGCACTACTGCTGAGGTTCTGGGTTCGATTCCTACGTCGGACAGTGTTATTGGATTTTTCCATCTTGAATTTCTCAGTAGCAGCCTGGAGTCTGGATTTTTTACAGTTTTTGTATTGAAAATAATGGCTAATCGCTGTATTAGCAGGGAGATTCTGACAATTGAAAAAGTAGTCCTAAATAACATTTCGTAACAACAAGTATTATTAATAGATTTGTCCCCGGTTGATAGTAATAGGCTCGAACCCCGTATTACATGGGACTTGAACATAACTGGCGAAATGTTGGTGTACTATAGGTGTACCTCTGCCTAGCCCTTCGGGGAATACAGGCGTGATGTTTACGTTAGTTATTAAAAAACCTCAACCAGCAAACTAAACTTCCCGCACTTCACTCCAAAACAAGAACCTCGTAAGTGCACTTTTCATATCACTAGCGGCTCCATATACTAATTTCCCTGAAGACTGTCTCTAACACGAACAAAACGCAGTGATGAGGTAATGCTTACTCAGTCACGTGTAGATAAATAAATACACCGGCGGAGGGATCTTGGAATATAAAAGTGGTCAAGTGAGAGTTAAACTCGCATAAAGGGTTCCGTATCACCGAACATTATTTAACACTAGGTACAGTCAAGGGTCATAAATTGTGAAGCACCGGAATGTTTATATTTGCCTGCACGCCAGGTCTGCGCCTATCTCTGTGTGTGTGATGTTTCAATGCAGACAATAACACGCACACAGTATAACTACGAACGGGCGATGTTGGTTGGTCAAATGAATGTGTGGTTAACACTAAATAAAGTATACCTACTTATACTTGTTTTCCTATTTAAAAGCAATGCTTAAATTCAACATAATAGTTGAATGAAGCGATGGCAGGATCGCACGAGAAGGTCGGAATAATTGTGTGTGCATGAGAATGGCGAAGGTTCGAACCTCAGTGCGAGCTCTCGACTCTTTTTGTTTTATTTTGTTTTCGTGTCAGAGTTCAATTATTTGAATTTCATTAATTTACATTGACTATAGGTTACGGAAGGTAGAAATAAAGTAAATAGATTTATTAGGTAATTTAATAAAATAAAAAACACAGTTTTTCTTAGAAACATATATTTATGTTATTATTAGCTTTTAAAACATACACGTGTTAAGAACGATATAACAAACGTTGACAATAAATAAATTTATAATTTGTTTGTAAATAATTTTTGGTTGCTAATAATATTGGATGTTACCTATTGTTTATTGAGGTTATAGCTTAATTTATTCATTTTCTCAAGGAAAAGAAGATTGAAACTTAACCTCAATCCTGTAAACTTACAATTATTAACTAACTTATTTCTATTATGGCTATTAAACCCATACATTTTCTATAAGGTTTAGATCAGAGGATCGCGTTGGTCACGGAATAACTTTAACATGTAAATACTGACTAAACCCACTCACGAAGTCTCGAACAATACTTACTGGCACGATGAATCGGACAATTATCTTGAACAAAATAAAGTTCACCAATTTCATACACTGGATAAACATTGCGCACACTGTAGGTAGCATTATGTCGCTCAAAACCTCGACGTAGTTGGAGCTGTTGGGCCGCGTCGGTATAAATTCCAACTCACTCGGCCCTTGAGCACTAATCCACCCCCACATATTCACACTTATTCTTCCTGACTCCGTATTATTTATAATGTTATTGTCAGACCTCCGTGTATTGTCTCTGCGCCACAAATGAAGTCTTCCTTTTAGACACGATTTGAAAGTCTTCTCGTCAGTAAATATTGTAGTCTCCCAATCAAAGTCTAAATATTCCCGGGCAAAACGTAACCGATCATCCTTATGCCTTTGCGTTAAAAAGTTGCGAATTCTTCAGCAAATCTTCTTGTTGGTATAACACCATTCGTTTAAGATTCACCACCCATAAAGCGTCGCTGAGTCACTTACACGGCTCTTCAGACTTCCCTCTTCCTCAAATCTTTTCACCCAACGTCTCACAGTGTTTCTCTAAAAATAAATAAATCCTTATTACTCATTTTGAACCACCACTTAAGAGATTAACAAATAGAATCAATCACAACAAAATAACTTACACATAAGTAAACCGCTTTCATTGGATATTTCAGATAAAAATTAAACCCATTGATGCAAGGCTACAATATTCGCCCTGGCTTCATCATTTATATTTAATTGCATTTTGAATAAAATCTTTAAACTAAAAACACTAATAGCAATAACACAAACGCCCGTAACTAAGTTCACCATATAACAATGTCATACGAATTAATTACAGCCAGTAAATAAGTTTTGTTTCAAATCTACCCTCAATTTTTATTATGTTATTTATGTTGACTAGTTTAAAATTTTGTATTAATGATACTTACTCATTCCTCGATATTCGCTGTCTTCTTCTAATTGCTATAATCAGAAAAAGACAACGGGGCGTGATAAGCCTACGAACTAAGGAAAACTGTTACCTATATACCGCGCTCTTTCTATTTGGTTCATGATGAGAGAGTGCAATACGGGTGTGTATGTGTATGTGTGGAATGCCTTATTAGAAGAAGGTCTCAAGTGCGACGAGTTACGATGGGATAACTTTGTAAAACTGGTAATGCACTAATGACCCATACTGTACATGTTTTTTTGTAGGTACTCTAGTAAAACACCCCCTTAAATTTTTTACTTTACTTTACTTAAAAAAAAGGGTCTTGTGGCCGAGTAATAATAGCCGCACGGGTCAATCGATCAGGATAAGCTACGCTTACCAGGGTTGGTCTGTGGATGGGTGACTATCTTAATATACCGAGCCTCCTCCGTGCCTCGGAAAGCACGTAAAGCCGTTGTTCCCGGCTGTTATTAGTAGATCTTTGACAGTCGTTACGGGTCGTCAGAAGCCCGAAAGTCTTACAACGCAATAGAAGTCAAAATCGATTGAACGGACTGTAAAAAAAGTTTACTTAAATGTCTAATCTTATTTTAAATGGAGTAATAGTAAAACACGTAAAGAACCCCTCAAATTTCATACTTTTTTTTTGTGTAAGTTAAGTATCTACCTATTAAGGTTCAAAACATACAGCCCTGTGACAGACGGACGGACAACGAAGTCCGTGGGGTTCCGCGCCCAAAGTGAGCCAACCCTGTTACTAATAACAGGGTTGGCTCACTTTGGGCGCGGAACCCTAAAAATGGCGGTTGTGCGTTTGTTTCACATTTAACATAGATGTCATGTCTAGATTGTAAAAGGAAGGTGGGGAATATAGAACTCTGTCTGTCTTTTTTGCTAGGATTATTAGCATAGCGATTGTTTAAAATAGTATTAGCCTCAGCTTATTACTATAAAAACATTTTAATAGAGAAATTAAAAATAAATGAGGGAAGTCTAAATAGGTAGGTTGTTTTTATTATTGGTATAAGCGTTCTAATTCTATATTATACTTAAAAAAAAGTATTTGAATAAAACTAATAATACTAAAAGATCAATACTTAAATTATTTTTAAAGTTGCGAAGGTTCCAGAAAACCACGGTTGATCGTTTTGCGTGATTCTCAGTTTTTTATCCGCGTTAGACATAACTTTACAGTCACTGTGTAATATAAACATAATCTAAAATATTCCTCTAGTAAGTTATTAAGAAAATGCTCTAATTTAACAAATATTTTTTCCAATCATTAACACTACTCATTTAGACGTGATCTTCAGTATAAAATCATTAAATGTCAGTTATCCTCGCCTTACAACTTTCTCCTTGGGACCTACATTCGTATTGAGAAAAAATAATCAGCTGAAAATAAACTTTAATATACTTTGGTCGAGTAGGTTTTGAAGTTTTGTATGGTAAAGTTGCTAATTTTATATTTCGATACATGCTGTACTAACCCTTTTTTGGTAATTTAATGTTTGTATTTCTTAGGGCCTGTTTCACCACCTACGATTAAGTTCCTATTAACTTACTTGGCAGATACTTTCATACAAATTCTGTTCCATTTTTGAATTTATTCCGTAAGTAGTGGCTATTCGGACATCGTGAAATAGGCCATAATAGGCCATAGGCTATATAATAGATGTTTCTATCTGAAGCCAAATTTTCATTACAATAAAGTGCCTATTAAATATAAAATGTACCTACCTTATAAACAGCTAACATTATCCCCCTGGGAGTTCCTGTACCCGGGAGCTTGACGAGTTAATGTGAGCCCAGTGACTTGGATAGATAAAGACGTAATACGCAGATAGCATCTATACAGAATACACGTTCCGCGTTTTTGCGCCACGAGCGTTATCATGTATGTTGTGGTTTCTCTTTCCTTTGAATTTTCTTTTACAGCTTTTTTATTTCTTAAAAAGTACTTATTTATTAACTACTAGCGACTGGCCCTGCTTCACACGGTTTATACCTAAGGTTGACAAAATATGGTGATTTCTTTATTACGGTTAAGTTAAATAGTAATATATTATAGTCATAGATTTTTTGAAATTAACTCTCTAAATAATGGTAACCTGCATCAAAATCTGTTGCCCAGTTTAGAACAATGCGGTCACACAGACAGACACGATATACAATTTATGTTCACACAACAGACAAAGGAAAAAAGCAGTAATGAAGAGTGAGTTAGTGCCAATTTCACCAATGAAATGAAATACGATCAGTACATCTAAACCGCGTTCAAGAGCTGTCAGTGTCAATATCCAACAGAATACAATGACAGTGACAGACCTTAAACGTAGTTTATGTGCTGATCGCGTTCAATTTCATTGGTGAAATTAGCCCTTAATAATTTATTTGGACAGTCGGTAAATAAATTATGTATAGTACCTATAATATTATGATTTATGTCAAAGTTTAAAACCGTTTCTTTGTCGAACCTATCTAACAAATTATAGATATTTTGAAAATTCATACCTTTCTTAAAAGAGTTTACTGTTCTATTAGCTAATGCTTACCTAGTTCTATTCTGATACAACCTAAGATTTATGTACAGCGTGTATCAGAAATGTGTGGTTAAATTTTAGGGTGTGGTACAAACTGAACAACTTTCTCCGTGCGACCAACACCGTAGGTACAAAACTTCAATACTTACTCGATCCAAATGTATGGGACGGCAGATAATTTTGCTGACATGCTGTATCGCACCTTTCGGATATATGCTGTAAACGGTGTCCAGTAGTTCTGAATTGGCTTTTCAGCACCCTTTTAATGCCTCATTGAGTACCTAGCACAATCACTATCACTTTTATTTTGTCAATATTTTTCAATACCAATTCCATTGCAATCAATTTTTATATTTTTTTTTATATCTGCTTTTCTCAGTATCGTTTGCAAGTGGTGATGAAATGACAATTATCTGAGATTACGAATTCAAGTACCCAACAAATTATTTTAAATTCTCTATTTTAGTTTTCTTATTGTACCGGCTTTCTGATTGTTAAGGCTTTTGCAGACCAGCGCGACTTGTCGTGCGACGCGACACGAACAATACAATTTCTAAGAAAACTTCACGGTATAACAATAACCGGTGTCGCGTCGCGCGACAAGTCACGCTGGTCTGCACAAAGCTTTATTCTTCTGTTACAGGTATATCCATACTAAAAAGGCCTGTACTGTTTCGTTTACCAAATATTTTATTTTTTTATTATTCAAAAATCATTTAAAAATATGAAAAATTGTGTTCCGCCCGCGCCGGTGTCGGGAGCAGGGTTCAAGCTACCGGTGCTTAGGGCTGTAGGAACCTCCTCACAATGCAAGCCTTATCGAGGAGTACTGCCTTCTGAATCCCCTTATTATTATTATTACTTAAAATATGTAAGATTCTATTAACTGCTCTCAAATTACCATGGTTATATTTTTGTTTTATTTACTTCCTTGACATAATCATAATTTTATTTGACATTATATACCTACTATTTAATTTTCAACTCTAGTATTAGTGACTTTTGGTGACATGTTAATTATTCAGATTTGTTACAGTTGTAATAGCAATCATGTCATTTCGTTTAAAATAGTTTTTATTTTTATTAATTTATTTATCTTTTATATAGATTCTTTTCTATTTTGTGAATGTGAGAACGCTGTAGGCTTAGTGGACTGTACACTTGTTGACCATCTTCTATTTTGTTAAGTACATACTTGGTACTTGTTGAAAGACCTACACTGTCCTCGCATACCTAATAATACTGTATTTTTTATATTTTTTTTTGTTGTACCTAAATATTGTAAAACCCAATTATTTTTAAAAGAGTAACCGTGGAGTTTCTTGCCGGCTCTTCTCCATAGGAAACGACCAATTGGAACCGTGCGTAGCTTCTGACGTTTCATAAGTGCCCATGTAGGTTTATGTGAAATAAAATATTTTGAATTTGAATTTGAATTGAAAAGAATTAGTAAAAATCTTTATTTTCATATTCGTCTTTATTTTCAAAAAAAAAAAAAAAAAAAACTTATCAATGTTATTATTGTTATTGACGTTATCGAGCAGATGATTTTTTCGAATATAATTATGTATAGCAGGTGGCGTTCTGTAGTTTCTACCTATCCCCATGATAAAAGGCGTGAGTTTATTTATATGTATTTTATTATTAAAATCTCCTTCAAAATCTTCAAAGGGGATTGTAATTGTGTCTGGTACTTGGGTACTGGACACTGTTTAGTAATCTGTCTGTGATGCAACAAAGGCCGCGCGCACTTTGGAGACGAATTTGTATCGTGCGTAAACGTACGACCGTCGACCGTGGTCGTACGAATCTCTGAATATCGTTTTTCTTCGCCAAATAGGTAGTGTTCCTGTGATATCGCATGGAACGTATGAAAAATCCCAACAAGTTCGGGATGTTTTCGAACGTCGGAACTATACGTACGTATACGTATGACTTAAGGTCATCGCCCATTATAACAGCACCGCTCCAGCACGGTAGCGCCCCGGCATCGCCTCGAAAAATCTAGTCGTCAACGCGCCGTAAGCCAGGCGACTGCTAGTCGCCAACGCGCCGGAAGCAAGGCGACGTCAGTTAGTCAACTTTGAGCAAGTTAACGATGCACTCTCTAAAGTGGTGCATTGGTTTAATGTAAATAATCTTCTCCTGAATGAAAAAAAGACTAAACTCATTAAATTTTCAACGCCAAATGTCAGGCAGCTAACTACCAAGGTTCAAGTTAATGGAATAGAACTGAACCCTGTTGAGTCGACAGTTTTTCTTGGAATCACTATTGACGGTAAATTGCAATGGGGCCCACACATAGAAAAATTGTCAGGAAGGCTAAGTTTGGCCGCCTATGCTGTTAAAAAAATTAGACAGATAACGGACGTGGATACAGCCAGAATTGTTTATTTTAGTTATTTTCATAGTCTTATGTCATATGGGATTCTTCTCTGGGGAACCTGTTCGGACATTAATACTATCTTTGTTCTACAGAAAAGGGCTGTTCGAGCCATTTACAACCAAGGTCCGAGAGATCCCCTTCGAGAAAAATTCAAAGAAATAGGCATTCTGACTGTAGCTTCTCAATATATATTAGAAAACCTATTGTATGTACAGAAAAATATATCAAATTTTAAGAAAATGTCCGATATTCATAGTTTAAATACCAGGAATAAACGCAACCTTGCTGTACATCACACTCGTCTCCACAGAGTAAGCAACTCGTTCATGGGTCAATGTATACGCTTTTACAACAAACTTCCCATTGACATTCGAAACTTACCCATTAAACGATTTAAAAACTTCATTAAAACCAAACTTTGTAAAAAAGGGTATTATAGAATTTCCGATTATTTAGAAGATAAAAAAGCATGGGATTGAGCTGGTCGCTCTGCTAAACCTTGTAATAAAACCTTGAAAATTGACATTATAATTATTCAGTAAAATCATCAAATTATACCAGTTTTATATAAACATTGACATTGTTGAATATTACATACAAAATGACATGATTACTTTGTAAAGTATTATATTATTTTAATTATTGTGAATGTGAGGACTATGTGGATATTTTTTTTTCTCTTCTCTATTTTCTTTTCTTTCTCAGTTAGTTTTAATTTAATGATGGTCTGGCAGTTTGAGTAGTTTATGCGGCCTACCCAAATGTCCTTTCTTTGGTACTGTTCGTCGAGTTGAGCTCCTTAAGTTCAGAGTTGAGCTCCGCAATTACTGACAAATGCTTGCACTGACTGGACAGGTCCACTCAAAGCTGTATGGTTCTTTCCTCAAAAGACCATTTTAGACATTAGTCTACATGGTCCTCATATGGCCTGACCAAGATTATGTCTGGACTTTAAAAGAGACTGTGACCTCTGAGTTTGTTTCGGCCTTTCTTCTCAGAGTAGTCAGATAGGAAACGCCGAACTCATCTAGCTAATTTTTAACATACATTTTAATATGACGTGTAAAAGTGATTCCAATATCCTATTTACAGAATAAACAATTTCATTTCATTTCATTTCATTTCACGGCTAGTCGCCAACGCGCCGTCAGCAAAGCGACCGCTCGCTGCCGGCACGTCACCAGCAAGGTAACAGTTTATTGTTTATTCACAAGCAAGGCGTCACCGTGCGGCCGACGAGGTGTCACCGCGCTTACGACGAGGCGTCACCCCGCGGACGGTGAGGCGCCGGCGAGCGGGCTCCTCGCTTAAAGCGCGCTGTCGGCCAGACGTGTGACGGCTCGTGGGCCGCTCGCTGCCTGCGAGCCGTCCACTATTTTGTATAGCCATCGTAAAATAGACTTTAATGGATTTGACTTAGAATCCTAACTTGAATGACAAGGTATTTGCCGTGACGGAGCCGTGCTGCTATAATGAGCGATGACCTTTAGTCCCACCCAGTTTGCGCGCTCCCTTTGTACTTGGAAGGTCGGGATCTTTCGTGCGTGTTCGTACGTGTTCGCACGAGTGAAATTCGTACGAAAATGCGTCCAGTGTGCGCGGCTTTACACAAAAGAAGCAATCCATTCAAAAGCGTTAGAAACTTACCATACCATAGCCATACCTGAGGTTATAATATAAACACATGAATCTCAATAAACTACGACGAAATAAACAAATTAATTAATTTCCGAGATCAAACGCAACTTGCACACGTTTTGAAACTTCAACTTAAAGTTCAGGCTTCAGTTCTAAGTCCAAGTCGGACTGACCGATGAAGTTGTATTCAAACGGGAGTCGAACCAGCATCACTTAATTAGACGGAGAGTGTTTGTGGGACGGAGTTCAGTTTCTTGAGTTACTTTAGTTTACTGCAACTTATTTTGTGAAAAGGGTTTGGAGAGTTGCATGTGAGTTTCGAAGTCGGTGCTTAGGCGACCTGTCCACTGGAGCAATATTAACCAATAGAATCTAAACTCCGCTCCAGAGAGGTGCGATTCTATTGGTTAAAATTGGCACATCTCCGCTCCTCTCCTCTCCTCTCCGCTCCAGTGGACAGGCAGCTTTAATATGGTTAAAGTGCTTTTGGGCGTATAATATAAACTGCATAACTAAGGCTGCTTAGTTGGTCTATAAGTGGTCGCATACGCTACTGCTGAGCATGAGGTCCTGGATTCGATTCCCAGGTCGGGCAAAGTGTAATTGGGTTTTCGCATCAGGAATTACTCAACAGTCCCGTAGCCCGGGGTCTGGATTTATTCCCAGTTGATGGCAATAGGCTCGCCCCCTATTACATGGAACTTAAACATAACTTGCGAAATGTGGGTGTACTCCAGGTACACCTCTGCCTAAACCTTCGGGGATTACATAATAGGCGTGATGTTATGTGATGTAATATAAACTGCTTATATTACGTGCATCTATGTAATTATATTATCTATATTATTATATAGAACTGAAAGCTGTATAAAGAAATTAAAAACTAAAACCCGACGCGAAAAAGCGTTTTGACAAGACATAGACATAGCATAGGTACAAAAATGGTCAAAGTAAAGCCGTAGTCGCATGCCTGTCGGCTACAAAATTATAATGGCATGCGACTACGGCTTTACTTTGTACCTATGCTATGTCTTGATTTCTGTCCGAAATATTTTATTGTTTTATACTTTTTAGAGCGTGATTTTTCAGTAGTCGGGTTTTAGTTTTTAAACTTGCTTTTTATTTAATTTGTTTTGGGGTTATAATTTCGTAATAAAGTAGGTATTTGCAGAGCCGCTTTTTTATATAGGTTTAATTGTATAATAGGTATTAATTTTACAGCCGCGCCGTACGTAGTAGTCTCACTTTTGCATGTTTTTACAATTTAAACATATTTATTTTCTTGAAAATATGATATATATACATATTTGTAATGTGCTCGTCAAGCCCTTTCATGTGGTACCAAACATGGTATAATAAAAAAAAAAATTTTTCTTCGTTCATCACTTTATGTCCTCTAGAGGGCGCCATTTTGAATTTAATGTAACATCACATAGCGTATAACCAGCGGACAATCAGGACGCTTCCAACGATCCCTCATTTGTCAAATTATGATCAGTGGTTTAGAAGTTATGAGGTTACAGATGAACATACATACATACCTACATACCGGTCAAAATCATAACCCTCCTTTTTGCTTAGCCGAAGTCGGGTAAAAAGAATAGTTGAGACGCCTATAACCTTATGTAACATTTACAACAAAAATCATTATATATTGCATATTCTTTTCCGGAGACCGTATAAAAAATTCAACATCTACCACCTCCTTCTACCATCATTTAATTAAATCAAAATGAAAGTGCCTCTTGCTGCAATTCCTCGCAAAACATAGATTATTTCGAAAGAACACGACAATACATTCAAGGTATATTGCCTTGATAAAAACGCTTGTAAAGCCTAGTTGATGTCACCTCTGTGTTGCCTCTTACAGACAAATTGACAGTTTCTTTTGATGGTATGGCCGCAATAGCATGTGTTTTACTGGTTGTGAAGATTACCTCCCTAAATATGCCTAGGATGTTATGTAAAAACGCTGCAAATAAGAATTCATTACATGCCTTTGTTGTATTTTAGAACGATGACAATGTGACATTTGGTTACATTGGTTTACAAAAAATTACTGTCACGCATTTCGTGTTAAAATGAAAAACTGTCTACTCTAATTTAAAATATACTTTTTTCAGTCAAATATTTCAGGTCAACTGAAAGATTTATTTCAATCCGCGCCTATAAATTGCGTGGAACAAAAAAAAATCTAAAAGTACCACACGCACAAATATAGAGATCACTGAATACATCCCAAACTTTATTACATCGTACCGAAGAAAAATGTGCAGAAAACAGGGAATTAATCATCGTCCAACGTGGCCCACAAAAAATCTAACAAAGTAAAAATTTTCATCCGAATTAAATATTAATTATTGCGGCGAGGACTTGGCAGACTGGCCACGCCCCTCTGGACAAAGGGAAATGATTTATTTGTATTTTTTTATTACAACTTGATTATAATTTAGCGGAAGACATTAGTCACGAAATCATTTGCAACTTCCAACCTTATCGGCAAGTAAATTAGGACCACTTTCGAGTTAAGTAGGTTCAAAGTTATCGCCAAAACGAATGGTAATTTCTGCCAAATTTTCGGACACAGAACGATAAAGTTTAATTGTATACTCGAGTTAAAAAGTACATTAATTAAGTATTATGGCGAACGACGGACAATAAAAAAGACTTTGTGAGCCTTTTTCTTAATGATTGTGATTTAATTATGTGAGAGCCATTTAGATGGTTATCGGATAAAGAACAATATTAAAACACCTCGCATGTTGGACGGCCAATAAAGGCAGACAAGGACGATAACATCCATCACTCCACTTTAATACAAGGTTTATTTATCTATTCAACTAATTAAGCAGCAATTAAGTTTAGTCATTGAGCTAATTTAGACGGAAACTAGTAGTTTAACTCGTAATAATTTATTATCAAATTAAACAACACTTGAACACTGACTTCCACAGTTTATTAAGCAAGTTAACAAACACCAAGACATTGATATGGATGGAACTGAATTACATAATCAGCATAGACTTTTCCCACTGCAGGGACACAGGCCTCCTCTCGGTCTGTGTCCACCTATGGCCGTAATCCACCACGCAGGCCCAGTGCGGGTTGGTAGATGTCACATTTCTTCGAAGTTTTTGGTTCTAGGACATGCCGGTTTCTTCACGATGTTTTCCTTCACCGCTTTGAGAGCAGTGGTGATGAAATAATTTACAAGAAGTGAGGCGCCTGTCTGGGTTCAAACTTACGACCTGCAACTCGTAAGTCGACTGGGCCACTGCTCCGGAACTGAATTACACAATCACATTATATTTTTTATAATAAAATATAATATCATTATTTTATATGCTCGGTTCCTATATGCAAAAAACGAATCGTTTTACATACCAATGGTTTTTATTGCAAAACTGGGCATATAAATAGATTCGTAAGCTATTTTTACCTGTGATAGGTACTTATATAAGGGAGGGTCTACTATGCAAAATGACGAGGTATTTGCTTCATAATTGGTAAAGATACGAGAGTCCTAATTTTGACCACTAACGGATCGTAAATTATAGGAATCGGCCATGAGTCCAGCCGGTAATTATTAGTCTAGGGCGGCGCACGTTCTGCCGACAGACGTCGCCACTCTATGCCGCGGGGTGCTCATACGCAGCATCGCGCGAAATTTGAAAATCGCGTGTTACAGTAGAATAGAATAGAATATTTATTTGTGTAAAACATGGTATACAAGGGTGTTAAATATGAATTGAGGCACAAGCATACATGTTTAGCTAGGATAAAAAATAGCATGCAAAAATTTTAAAGACAAGTTAAGCAACAAAAATCGTTTAACATTTTTTATCTATAAACACACACATATATCTTCTTTACATATATATCTTTTAAACTATAAAAACAACACTCGAGTAACCACTTAAGAAAATTAATTTTGGAAAATCTACTAGATGAAACGTTTGTCAGAGGAAGGAACGAGAAGTTGAAGAGAAATGCAACTTTACCTATTTCTTCCGAAAAATATGTTTGAAGGTAGATAAGTTCGGACAAAAAATCGCAAAAGATTTCTGGGTGTAAAATAACCATACAAGGTGTAATGAAACATATGAAAAGTGGTTATCATACTTAACTTTTACTAAGGGACAAGAACTGAAATTGCGAAAAAAATCAGCTGTACCCTAGATGAAGCAGCTGATATTTTTACGCGATTTCAAGGTTGGGTTACAATTACCCCTTTTCAGGTTTTCAGTTATTTCAATTACATCATGAATAGGCTCACCCCCTATTGTAGAAGACTTCAATATCACCTCTGCCTTCCCCTCAAATAATACAAGCGAGATATTATGAACAGAGAGTAAAAGCTACATCTTTTAGATTAAATCTGCATACAACTAGACAAAGACCAGTCCTGGCAGATTATCTTAACCTTGGCAAACAGGGACCTTCGTCCAAGGTCCCTCTGACCTTTAAACTAACAGATATTGTAGATAAGGTCACAGGAATTTATAGTATTGCCAACCTTAGCGTACAATTGTGAGCTTTCATGGACATTTCTAGCATTGCATGGAGTTAGAAGCTTAAATCTTTGTTTAAAGTTAAAGCTCATTTTGTTCATTTAGCATTTTAATTTCTTGGTGACTGGATCTAGCAATACTTTTGAAATTGTCCTTCTTAGCGTGTCGATGGCAAAAATAATACGATAAAAATTATTTCCTAAGTTTTTTTAAATTTGTTTGGCCGAAAACTTAGCAACGCGAATATCGTTCGCTGACGCTGCCATTAGGTCCTCACGTGTGCAGGTGACAGGACATGCGGAGCAAGATGGGAGGAGAGCCATTGTCTGTGGAGTATAAATGTATACTATTAAGGCGAAAGCGTCAGGGTAGCCTGCGAAATTCAAATTTTCTTAAGTTTTTCGCAATTTGCAGGGCAGTATCAGGTTGTACGTTGAGTTAAATATGATTTGCGACCGTATCAAATGTTTATTTATAGAATTATAATCATAGAAATCATCAACACAACTCTATAAGTTCATGTAATCCCCATATGTCATGATTTCATGAAATCATGACATCTGCATCTGCATCATGGCTCGCAAATCATATTTTAATCAAGATACAACCTGACACTGACCTGCAAATTGCAAAAAAACGTTAGAAAATTTGAATTTCGCGAGCTACCTTGGCGCATCCCCCTTAAATGAGCAATATTTGTATGTTTATAAATATATTATCACGTTCTCGAAAACGGCTCTAACACGATTCGATGAAAGTTGCATTATAGGGATTTACGGGAGTGAGAAATCGATCCTGCTTGATCTCATATCTGGGAAAATTCGTTTTCGCAGTATTTTCATTTTCGCCGAGCAGAACTCGGTCGCCCAAAGCATAGAACAAGAGGGCTACCTTAGAATAATGAAATGGCAGCATGGAATTAGTATGTCCTATACATGGAATTAGTATGAACTCTCCTATACTATTAATAAATGAGCATTCTCTATTTTTACCGGAACAGAGCTCGATCGACTAGGTTTTTAAATGTGTAATATAATACTACGCAAGGACTAGGAAACAAAGACTGAAAAGACTAAAATCACTAACATAAAATAGCATGCCTTTGGCATTAAGTCCGCCTGTGTACATTTCTGTGCTTGAAGTAGTAAATAAATAAATAAAATAACACTACCTATTTCCAAAGATCTAAACAATCCACATGTTGAAATTATGTATGTCTTGAAGCTTTAATCATAAATTAACTCCTCTTATTCCCGATGGGGTAGATAGTGCTGTATCAACTCAGCCAACTCTCTACTTAATAAATGTGGAACCGTTCCATTTCATATCAAACTACTCCCATATATTTTTTTTACAAAAACGATTTAACAATTACAGCTAGAATTCTTAACCAGCTGTATAAATGTATTATGCTCCGCGAATTATTCCACTCTTACGCATGAATTACCTGGAAATAGTTTGATAAGATAATATCAGACGATTATGCAATAAAATGCATAAACATGATATTCAATGAATGTTCACGGTTTTATTGTTTTTAAGGTTGAGATAGGTTTCATTCACCTTATCTGAACACAGGCTTATACATAGCTTAACATAGGACATGTCCACTTTAAATAGCAAGGTTCAGCTGGAAAAGCATATTAATGTAATGGAAATTTTAGAGTTCCTGTCAACCATTTTTTTTTGTTGGCCTATTTATTCTGTCCTACTTTTGGGCAAAGGCCTCTCTCAAGTCCTTCCAGGAACGCTTTGCCCGCGCCACTTTAAACCAGCCTTCATGGCCATGGTACGCGTCCAGGTCATCTCGCCGTCTCTTTCTGGGCCGGCCTCTGGGGCGCCGACCATGTTCAGGCACCCCACAGTGTGGAGACACCCCTGTCAAGCATAGATTTTAAAAAACACGGGTAGGTACCTAATGGTATGGTGGTGGGGAATGGGTCCACTTTAGCTATTTCATTCGAATTGTAAGACTGTGCTGTTGGTGTGGTGTGCTTAATATAAATAAATAATTATTACTAGCGACCCACCCGTGCTTAGAAAAGTTTTTACGACTTAACAATACATAGAGATTTATTTGTTATATGTGAATATAATATTAGTGTGTTAAGGGTACATAAGACTTGCGGATTTTTTTTTTCCAAATGGTGGTGATACCCGCATCAAAATCTATTGCTTAGATTAGAGGAACAACGCGGTCGTACAGACATACGAAAAGCGACTTTTTTATAATATGTCAATCTGCCTAGCCTTTTCCCAACTACGGTCGGTTGGGGTCGGCTTCCAGTCTAATCACATGCAGCTGTATACCAGTATTTTACATAGAGCGACTGCCTATCTGACCACCACAACCCAGTAACTGGGTAATACGGTACCTTTGCTAAGACTGGCTGTTAGACTTTCGGGCTTCTGACGACCCGTAACGACTGTCAAAGATCTACGAATGACAGCCGGGACCAACAGCTTAACGTGCTTTCCGAGGCACGGAGGAATCTCGGTATGTTAAGATGGTTACCCATCCACAGACCGACCCCGGCAAGCGTAGCTTAACCTGATGGATCGAACCGTGCGGCTGTTATTACTTAGCTACGAGCTGCTACAATTTATAATATTGTATAACTTTATATTTACGAGAATTTTAACAATATACATATAACCACTCTAATCACAGTATCGCATTAAGTTCACTAAGCTGAAAATGCAATTTTAAATACTCGACTGCATTTGACTGATAATAAAACAATCATTTGTTTATCTGATGAGACGGCCCAGTGGGTTGATGTCTTTATTGTAAAATGCTTTACAGGCTTGAGATGCATACAGATGTAACTTCGATAAAATGTTTTACAGATCTATTAAAAATTAAATTATAATAATACCTTTGTGTCGGAGCAAATGGTTAGCATTCTAAACGCCAACGTTCAGCCGCGGTCATTAAACGTGGGAGCGAGATGACACGAGACTCAGCGCAGAGTTTTAAGAAATCTGATATAACACTGGGAAGTAGTGAAGGGCGGGCGTTTTGGGGGACTGTCTTATGTAATTTTGACGTTCGAAAAGTTATGATTTTCAGCCTATTTTGAATAAATGCATTTAAATTTTGACAAAAAAATTATCGTCTTACTCGCACATTTTGTTCCTACTTTGCCATAAAAGGGGTAGGTGTAAGGGGGAAGGGTGAACTTGTAAAAAATAAAAATCGATGATCCGATTTTCTCAGGATTTGTAGAAAAGGTATGGATTAATAGCGATGGAGATAAATTACAGCGCCTCTTGTATGTCAACTGCTTTAGAATTAAGGCCTCCATAGCCAGGCGCGAGACGATGGTGCGACGCGAATCTTAATATTATTATTTGGTTAGACACACTAGCAGCTAATTAGCTGATGCGTGTGTATTAAATAGCTTGGAGATTTTTAATCTGTGCAGTCGATTCTTGAAGCAGTTCAGTGAGGGAGCCGTCACATCATTCTCTGGAAGACTATTCCAAGCTGTTACAACTCGGTTAGATAAGAATTGCTTCAAAGGCTTTTTCTTTGATGAATTCTATTAATGTTCCCACTGCTGGGACACAGGCCTCCTCTCTGTGGGAGGGAGTGGGCTGTAATCTACCACGCGGGCCCAGTGCGGGTTGGTTGATGAATTATGTCTTCGAATTTTTGGTTCTAAGATATGCCGGTTTCCTCACGATGTTTTCCTTCACTGTTTTGAGAGCAGTCAGTGGTGATGAACTTATTTACACAAAGTAAAGCGCCTGCTGCTTGGGAACCCACGACCTACAATGCGTAAATCGGGGCCGTTATCACTGGGCCACCACTGCTCTTCTCAATTTTCCCATAACTTTAGGTAATGAATCTTGTAGAACAAATTCCATGAAGTCTACTAGAGTCGCATCGCGCCTGCCCGCGGGAGCCTTTAAATTGTGATTTAGCATAGACAGACAGGTAGAAAATAAAAATAAATTGACGAATTATGTTTTGCGATAAATGTAAGAATACAATACCTCTTGTATGTCACCAGCTTTATTGTAAAATCGTGATTAGATCGTAGGAAAAATCTGTTGATCGAAGGTCTTTAGCAATGTGCACACGCATGGAGACACTAATTATACGTCCCACTGCTTAGTAAGTGGTGTTCAATGGCCACTAAACTAAATAATAATAAACTATCATCTGCGTAATAAATCAGTTTAAAAAAATACACACCTAACCTAACCTACTGCCAATAAATTATTGACCAAAACCTACATTGTTCTTATCTAAGTACCTATGTCGCCATAACAACAATGTTAACAGCAATGCTTCGGCAGTTAGAGGTAAGAGAGCTAGTTCCTCTGTGGTTAAGGATTCCGGGTGAAGCTCGCTTCCATTTTCGACCCGATCATCACTTACCATCAGGTGAGATGTAGGCCAAGAGCTTAACAGTATGGTTATAAACGTTTTTACAAAAAAAAAAAAACAACCGACTTCCAGAAAAACACTAACAAAATAAAAAATTACTTTAATTTCAGAAGTGTTTGTGTGTGAGTTGTGAAAAAGTTTTTAGGCAGTGTATAGAGTGCCACCAGTGGCACTCTATGCCTATCGGATAAAGTGCCACTACAGGCACCCTAGTAACACAGCCTCGGCCCGGCCAAAGTGCCGCAAGCATTGGATTGTCATTGTCACTGTCACTAAGTCACGTCACTTGGTATTTTGTTTGATTGTCGAGGTTAAATCGCTGTAAAACACCACATTCCCAAAACATTACATTCTCTTGTGCCTAAACGGACCCTGGCACTTCGCCGGCCGCTACCGCGGCACCGCTCGCTACGCTCGCTCGGCTCGTGCGTTGTGTGGTCACATTTCTAACCTCATCATCATCATCATCGGCCTATTAATGTTCCCACTGCTTCCCAGCAGTGGGAGCCCTGTGTCCCCACAGGGCTCCTCTCTGTGAGAGGGAGTGGGCCGTAATCTACCACGCGGGCCCAGTGCGGGTTGGTAGATGTCACATGTCTTCGAATTTTTGGTTCTAAGACATGTCGGTTTCCTCACGATGTTTTCCTTCACCGTTTTGAGAGCAGTGGTGATGAAATTATTTACACAAAGTAAAGCGCCTGCTTGGATTCGAACCCACGACCTACAACTTGTAAGTCGGGGCCGTTACCACTGGGCCACCACTGCTCTCAAAACCTAACCTAACCTAACCTAAATAACAAGTGACAGTGACAATGCAACGCTCACGGCACCCTAGCCGGGCCGAGGCAGTGACACTAGAGTGCCACAAGAAACTCGCGGCACTCTATACACTTCGAATTTTTATTTATCGCTTTTTAGTGTATAATAATAACAAATACCCAAATCGCTATAGGTGCGCCTATAATATTTGAAGAGTTCCCTCGATTTCTCCAGGATCCCACCATCAGGTGCTGACCTGATGACAATGCGACCATCTCGAAAGTATACCCTTTCAAACAAAAAAAGAATTTGGAAATCCGTCTATATATGGCGGAGTTATGCCCGAACATACATAAAAAATAAATATATAAACATCCGAATTGATAACCTCCTCCTTTTGGAAGTCGGTTAAAAAAATACGTCATTAATATAATACCAGCCTATTTCTCTCCCACTGTTGGGCAAAGGCCTCGTCTCATACAGAGAAGGCACGAGCATTGATCACCACGCTTGCTCAAGACGAGTTGGCGATTTCAGATTTATAAATTACTACAACACACTCACAAATAACGTGACTTTCTATTGGTAAAACTATTTTCAAAATCGGTTCAGTAGATCCAGAGATTACTCCCTACAACCTCACAAACTTTTCCTCTTTATATTAGTATAGATAAACTAACACCCGGCCCTGCTTCGCACACTTTTTAACGACTTGACAAAACGTCAGGTTTTCAATATTGTAAGTTAAATATTAATATATTAAACACATAAAAACCAACAACCAACCATAAGTGCAACCACCTCCACACATAAAGGGTCCCCGACACGACCAATTTATTGCAATTGTCAATTTTTACGTGATTGATACACATTGATCGTCTACCAAATGCAATTGAAGCGATTGACAATATTACTACAATACAAATTGATAGCAATTGATCAATAACGATTGATTGTTTCGGGGACCCCTTTTATATGTACCTATAGATAAGTCCAAGTTTAATTAATCTAAAATATCAATAAAGAAAATATACCTTCTAAATCAAGCCTTCTGACTTTTAACATTACGAAAAAAACGCGTCGTAAACTAAGAAGCTTTCAAATTAAATTCCACATTAAAATAAATTATTTCGACTGCAACTAGGAAATAATATCCCTCATAATCGGGGGTGCATCCTTATGGCGCATCTGTTTACCACCCCCCTTTACATTCAAAACGGGCGAAATTGAACCGTACGGTCATTGTAATAGAAAGGAGGGGTAGTTGTGTGTAATATTGCTAGTGTTTAAGGGATCTGTTAGAGACGTGACGCGCGAGACGTTTACGCGGGAAACATATTTTATTAAAATTTTCCATCTTCCTAGTTCTGTTCAAATGTGGGCATAGAGTAAGAAAGTAGAGGAGACATATTTTGTGCGAGACTAGCTTCTGTCCGCGTGAAATTTCGGCTTCCGACTCACGCGTCGCATCGCATCGCCCACCCGCGCTATTACTATCCATGTAATCATAAATCGTAATGATGCGAAAGTTGATGCACTCTTCCCCGCTTCAGAAGCACCGACATACAAAATCTAATCTAATTCATAGTCTGGCTAACGAAAGTTGGCCCTGGAATTATTTGCGAACTTTTTATATAGCAACTCTGTATGAACGTGAACGTCAATTTGACAAGGTTGTCGTTCGGTATCTCTGGTGTATTTAGTGTTGTCATGCATGTATTTTTTAAATTTGCCGCCAATATTCTGGGGCCAACTTTCGTTAGCCAGACTCTAACTGACTTTTTGTAAAAATAGACCAAGAAATCCTGGTTTAAAATCACCAAATGTGTAGGAGTGGTGATGAATAGTGTTTCTGAAACAAGAAATAAACATAAAAAATCCGTGAACCAGTAAATACTTCGGCCACGCATCCAAGAAGTTGATGATGGTAAAGGCTTCAGAGAAAGGAACTGACAACTTCGCTATGAGATTGACGTCTGTTCAAAATTCGATATTAAAATAAAATAAAAAAACATTTAAAGTAACCTGCCTCAACCTCGATAAACGAATCATCACTAACCGACTTTCCCTAGACTGCCTTAGAGTTTCTAAAGTCCAAAAGCATTTCAACCACCAGACAATTTTAGGCAGTAAACTTAGTCCTTGTACCGTTCAGTCCCATCTGTTCTATAATCTACATCTCATAGCGGCGTCGTCAGTCGGGAGGGAGTTAATGAGCAAGCTTTGTTACCATCGCGCTGCGGCGTGCAGGCACCGGCAGAGGACTATGAAACACGTAATTTTGTCTGCTAATACCTACTACACTTTTAGCCTATGCGTAGAGGCGTATGAGATATACGTGTGACAATGAGCAAGTTTTTGTGTGCTTTTTCTAAAATGGCTTGATGGAAATGAAAATAAATTGTTTATTCTGTAAATAGGATGTCGAAATCACTTTTACACGACATATAAAAATAAAAATAAAATAAGCTAGATGAGTTCAGCGTTTCTTATCTGACTACTCTGAGAAGAAAGGCCGAAACAAACTCAGAGATCGCAGTCTCTTTTGAAGTCCAGACATAATATTGGTCAGGCCATTTGTGAGGACCATGTAGAAGTCTGAAAAGGGTTTTTTGAGGAAAGATCCACACAGATTTGAGTGGACCTGTCCAGTCAGTGCAAGCATTTGTCAGTAATCGTGGAGCTCAGCTCAGAATTTAAGGAGCTTAACTGGACGAACAGGGCATTTGGTGATATTGAAAAACTAGCGTGAAAATTCTAGCTTTTAAATATGACTATTTCTTATTGTTTTCCAATAAAATAAAGAACACCACGGTTAAAAAAAAAAAACTAGTTTAGTAAGCCAAATAATAATAATTTAATTAATAGATAATATGTCTATAGAACAGGTTATAAAGACATTTAATATCTATTATTTAAATTAATATGTATTTATTTAATATAATAGTTATTTTAATTGGAAAAATATTTAGGTCATATTACCAACTTTTGCATACCTTTAAAGGTTTATTTACAATTGGCTATTCAAATTTTTCCTTATTAATAAATTGAAATAAATTATGACTAAGCCCTTCAAAATTAAGACTGACGGACAAAAAATTCACCTATCAAAAAAAGTGTCGGTCTCATAATGAAAACTGACTGTTCCAAATAAGTTTCAGGATAATTCGAACCCTTAATATTTGATCAGGATTCTATTCCGTGATATAATTGACTATGACGTAAGTCATGACGTAATTTAGATTAATTTTATCAGAGAACTTTTCCCTGAAAGTTCATTGGTCTTGGATTTAATGGTTCTATTTGTTTAGCTGAACATTAGGTAACCTTAATTAGCTTGTTACCTTGCCAAACTTTGAACCTAAACGTGTTATGGATTTTACCTTGTTTGATATTTTGCTGAGGTATTTGGCAAAGGTGCAGTGGTGGCCCAGTGGTACTGGCCACGACTTACGACTTGAGGTCTTAGGTTTGAACCCTGACAGACGCTAAACTTTGTGTAAATTATTTATTCACCATTGCTCTCAAAACGGTGAAGAAAAACATCGTGAGGAAACTGGCATGTCGTAGGAAACAAAAATAGTTTGGAAAATCCAAAAGTGCACGCCTCATATATAACACTCATTCTTAAACGAAAAAGAAATTCAAAACATAGTTTCTAACAAAAATGAACAATTTATCACTTTTTCATATGTCAAAGACTATTTACAAAGATATTTAATTGGCGGTTGCTAGGCAACTTACGGACGTCAAATCAAAGGTTGGAAATATTTAGTTATAGATATTATATTTTAGTTAGTATTTTATTAATTATAATTAAACTACTTTGAATAAAAGAGCCATTTTCAATAGGGTTCCTTCTATGACTGAAATGAATGTATAAAAAAAAATTGATTTTATCGCAAGCTAAAAAGTTTTCAGGGTTCATAAAATGACGAACAGGATTTTTTTTTCAACTATTTTGATGCTTTTTCCATTTCTGCTGCATTAAATCAATTGTTAAAAAGTACAGTATTCATCTCCATTTAATCATCTATACAATGGTATATAAATTAAGTAGGTTCTGTGTACTAACAGGAGTGTAACAATAAAAACAGTTACAGAAATGGGGCAAAAAAAAATTTTCGATCGTAGAGCACACTCTAATGCTTCGCATTATGAGTCGTGCAATATGTAATTTACTCATATTCTCTTTTTTTAAAGCTATAAAACTGACCGACTGAAAATAAACTTCAGTTTTTATCGTTCTACCAACAAAATAATCTTTCATGCAAATAAACAGACGAAAACATTTCAATATTTTCAACCACACAACATTAAACTGTACCGCTGTAAGCAATTCTGAATAGCACCAACCCTCTTACAAGCAAAGAGCATAATATCACACACACACGTACTCTAACACACAACACACACACACTCCCTGACGCAATTTACCTTGAATTTCTCACAAAGACTACCCTACGAAGATAATGCACGCTAAAATATTCAAAGATTTCTCAGTAACTAACAAATGCGACATTTAAAACCGTAGTTATGTTTGCTTGTAGAAATATGGTTAATTTTATTCTTGAGACACTATGGCATGCTAATGCGAGCACCTAAGAACGAAACTGGGGAGTGTCCAGGTGTCCTAGGGATGTGAAAAGGGTCCTGCAACTTAGATAATATCAAGTTATCATAATCAAATTAATCTCAGAGGCAAGACTGCTTGGGTTGACGGTTTGGCTGAAAAGACCATTTCAGATACTAATCTACATAGTTCTCATATGGCTTGAGCAAGGTTATGTCTGGACTTTAAAACAGACTGCGACCTCTGAGTTTGTTTCGGCCTTTCTTCTCAGAGTAGTCAGATAGGAAACGCCGAACTCATCTAGCTTATTTTTAATATTTTTTCTTAAGACGTGTAAAAGAGATTCCGATATCCTATTTACAGAATAAACAATTTCATTTCGTTTCGTTGGTTGGTAAGACTGGTGGACAGACTTTTGGGCTGAATGATCGCCGGCGGGACCAACCGTTTAATGTGCTTTCCGAGGCACGAAGGGGAAATATGTCATGGGCTGTCACCCATCCACAAACCGACCCTGGCAAGCGTAGTTAATTTCAATCGAGCCATGTCGCTGTTATCATATAGCCACGAGCCCCTCTTGTGGGCCAATCCAGGCACAATTATTATAATTTTCAAAAGCTAGCAAGCGGTAACCCTAGCCTGCAGGCAAGTCGCAATTCAAGTTGCATTACCTTTATTAAAGGATATTAGCGTGTCGAGAGCGAGCATGCGGATTTACATGTTATATTGTATATATAGAGGGAATGCTTGAGAGAATTCGCGACAGTTTGTGTGTGGTTTATACTTGTTTTCCTTTACTTGATTATGATTTCTAGCGCTTTGTGCTCTGAGAGTCGGGAAGTTGATTATGGTGTAGATGTAGTATTGCTGAAAACTCTGCCTTTTGTAGCTTGTTTCATGATCTAATTTCAATTCTTTAGTCACATAGTTCTAGGTTTACTTTAAAATACACATCCTAATGACAAGACAGAATTTTTAAATTTTTTATAGGATCCCTCGTGTTTGTCAACGATTTTTGAGGCTATCGAGTTACGTAAATAAATACATTTTGAATAGGGAGGTAACTTTTGGGAGGCAAACAAGAAAAAAAAGATAAGCAATCTACCGTGTTACATTCAAATGAATCTGTGAGGATCTCAATTATTTTACAATAATTATAAAAATGTAAATAAGAAAATATAATGAAAACTGACCATTCCCCTTATATCAGAAACTACTGACACTAAAATTTTTAATAGAATCAGAAAATAGTTCAATAGTTATAGATTCCATGAAAACCTGTTGGAAGTAGGTATAATTATGGTAAATAAAATGCTCAATATGTCCGTACAAACTTACATTTGCAGTTAGAATGCATGGGAGTGCTTTTCAACTACAATGTTAAGTTTGATCTTGGGATATGTTTTTTTTTTCAGAGGTAGTGAGAAAAGAATCTTTACAATTGGTTGTCCCACCAAATCAAATAAAACCTCAAACAACCCTGCGTTACGGTATACGGTATTCCAACTTCATACAAACGGACGAAGCGCGAGCTATACCTACGCGCCTCGATCGAGGTATGCGCGTGGTATGCAGACAGTCGCGACTGTGCCGCAGTGACGAACGCACGGTGTGTGGTTTTTTTAACAATAACCGCGCGATTTTTACACTAAAAATAAATTCAAGTACATATTTAATATGACGAGTAGGATTATATTGTTGCTGTTTTTGGTTGCATGAATTTGGCAATAACGCATCCAGAGATAACTTTTTTTAGATTACCTGGAAAATAATTTTACTTACTGGTAGGTAGGTACATAATGTATGTCTTTTTAATGGATAAGTATTTCCTTTTATATCCCGAAAAAAAGATGTCTGGATTAATAAATAAAGTGAATAGAGTAAAGGAAAGTGATAGACACGAGTGAAATAGGTAGTTAAAGGCGGTTCATGAATCATGATACGGTAGGTACACTTGTTTTAAAACCTCGGGCATTTGTGTTTTGTTTTGTTATTCAATTCACAAAATTTTATTTATTTGTGTAGATAAAAAAAGTATATTTACAATCACAAAAGTAAATGGAAACACAAAGTAGGCAAATGTAATTAAAATGCTGGAGGCGGGCAGCCCTATCGCATGTTTACGTACCGCGCGGCTGTAGGCTTTTATTTCTAAGATACGGCTTAGTTATAATACCGTATACCGTGCCTGCGTAGTGCTCGTAATTACGGTCAGAGAAATTAATTGTTTATCAAATTGACACACTACGTCAATTTTTCGTGTAGATTATTATTTAGATTATTATTAGAGAAGTGATGCCCCAGTGGCTACGGCCTCGACTTGTAGGTCGTGGGTTCGAACCCAAGCAGGCGCTTTACTTTGTGTAAATAATTACATCACCACTGCTCTCAAAACGGTGAAGGAAAACATCGTGAGGAAACCGGCATGTCTTAGAACCAAGAATTCGAAGACATGTGACATCTACAAACCCGCACTGGGCCCGCGTGGTAGATTACAGCCCACTCCCTCTCACAGAGAGGAGGTCTGTGTCGCAGCAGTGGGAACATTAATAGGCTGATTATGTTATGTTATGTTATTATACATATAATTTCCCTGACTTTCCATATAAAGAGGAAAGAGGTTTGATAATATAAAAGTTGTCATGTTTTTATTAATAATTGTTATATTACTTAATACTTATAGAATTCTTATTCTGCTTGCAGGGCATTCTATTAAATTTATTGTAATTTGGTGTAGACATTGTGACTTATAACATCATCTTGGATAAGTCTGTAAAGGTGTTATAATTGTGATTTAAATAAATAAATAAATATACACAAGAAGTTGATATAGCTTATCTCCCTCTTATATCGTGTAACTCTATGTTAACGAAATAAAAATCCACTCAAAAGCGTGAAAACAAAGCATATTACAGCAACTTACAAAATAAGACGCTGCGTCGTAAGGGACGTGCTTAAGCGATTTACATGCGGAGTAATTGATTGCTTGTATTTTATCACATGAATTATGTATGTGTGTGGTGCAAGTTATAACAGACAGCGGTTCTGAAAATAGAAGCTTCATAAATTATTGAAAAATTTACGAGTATTTTGAGGACAGTCAAAGCCCAATTGAAGAATATGATGTAAGACGTGTATTCACGTCTGGCTTCTCTGAATACAGCAGTACCGTGACTGACTGAATAATAATTCACATACTAAACCGAAGAGATGTGAAAAGAGCTAAGAGCTGGCATGAAAGATTTGTTGTATGCTACATCGATATGAAATATGGTTTCTATCAAATACGAATATTATCAGAATGTACCTATATAAAATCTATACTGTTTTTGTTACTCCAGATATTGCGGGTGGAAACTAACATACAAACAAAATAGCGGGTAAAAGCTTGTAGATATAAATAGTAAAACGCTACCGCTTACTACCAAACCAGACCCGAGTCCCTTAAAATACGCAAATGTATTTCAGATAGCACAAAGCACATATCTATAAGGAAACGATTCCAATTACATCGGTAATCGATTTTTGAGTGTTTTCTGTAATGAATCGATTCTCTTTATCGATAATTTTGTTTATTGGATTTTGAAGGGCGTGTGTGTCATGCCCTTTAGATTGTAAAGTACGTTTACAGGTCATCTTAGAAGCGTTAACGATGTAATTAGTGACGGTTCATTTGCTATTGGCATTGTTTAATCTGAGTCAGTACTTTATAGTACTAAAACCAACAAGATTTTATCGTGCTATTTGAATATTTAATAGTATTATTTTCGACTGTACTTAAGTTCTTTTTAACTTTTTAGCTTTTTCACAACATAACATCACGCCCTGTATTCCCCGAAAGGTTAGGCAGAGTTCACCAGTAATGTTTAGGTACCAAGTAATAAGTAGCTCATGGCTAGGTTATAACAGCCGCACGGCTTAATCGATCAGGTGAAGCCACGCTTGCCGCGGGCAGTCCGTGGATGGGTCTTTTCATACCATCTTTACATACCGAGACTCCTCCGTGCCTCGAAAAGCACGTTAAGCTGTGGTCTCGGCTGTCATTCTTGGATCTTTGACAGTTGTTACGGGTCGTCAGAAGCCCCGAAAGTCTGAGAACCAGTCTTACCAGAAATTGGGTTGTGGAGGTCAGATAGGCAGTTGCTCCATGTAAAATACTGGTATTCTACTTCCGGTTAGACTGCAAGCTGACCCTAACATAGTTGGGAAAGGCTAGGTAGATTGATATTGGTTATAGAAGACTTGTCCGAAAGCCAATGGTACTGACTGGTCTCTGAAATTTTACGACTTATGGAGCTCAGTTTCTAGTTAGTTCAATAATTTTATAGCTTTTTAATGAGCTAGAAAAATGAAATTTATGGTGTTTTGATTTGTTTTACGACTTCTTTCTTATGTTCTATTAAAATTTATTTAATTTATTATGTATGTTTCAAAGTTTCGTTGTTTTTGTGTTTAATTTAATTTTAAGATTAAATTTAATCTTAGAGCTGTTTATAAAATTTAGATTACATGCTATAAAAGTGGTATTAAAGTGCAATAAACTTTTTATTTATTGTTTGTTGTTGGTATTTAGATGTTGAAAATCAACGGATCATAAAATAAATGAAAAGTAATGACAATGAGCCGTTCGATAACGACCATATTATTTCCTGTTCTCATTTTTTTGGTTTTCTGGTTTCCGGAAACGCGAAGTTTATATTATGTTTATTCGACAGGTTTTATCTTGTTTAAATGTTTACTGGACTACATATTCCTACAAATAATATTCTTTACACAAACATAAATATTACAATAAGCTTTATGTAACTACTCATATTAATCCATCAAAAAGGTTGTCTGTAACAAAATTAGCTTCTAGCGATAAAATCGCCTATTGTGTCACCACCATATTATGAAAAAAAAAAACTACATTCATGCATGTAATTTGTATGTAGTACAATTATTATAGAGTATTCTATTCTATTCACTTCTATATTAAACTAACCGAACAAACGAATATATTCCTCTATTAATTTCATAGAATCTGTGAACGAATTCCCGTTGAATATAGTGGGTATGTCATAGATACTAGTGTAGTTAGCTTTGTCGGGATGAACATCGATGGCTGTTGAGCAGTAATTTGTGGATTCCAATGTGCTTTGACGGTGCCGCCCTTTGATCACGGCGCGACGTGGCTATTTGGTGACTGGATGAGTCTGCGGTGCGATAATTTTGAAGTTGATTTTGTTTTTTTAAAGCAGATTTAATGTTCAATGTTCAATGGTGGGGGTATATTTTACATGAATACATTGTATACTCGTAATAACAATTGTTTTACTTCAATTGTAGAGAAATCAAAATGTTTTGGTTGCAAAATGGTTCTTGTAGTCCCAAAACAAATACAACCAACATTAGATTTACGTTACCTAGAATACACCTATGAACACTTTCTAGTTTATTACAAGTTTATTCGTAAAAAGTTGTGTAATTGCAATCAAAAACAATTTTATGTAAGAGAAAATACCGTGGAGGAATCTAAGCTTACCTTACTAGTCCCAAATGCTCTACACGCAGTGAGCATGCATGGTTATCAATGCTTTCTGTATCTTCTATATCTTTTTGTAAAAGCTGCTTCTCATATAGTTGTAGATCATTGGATCTACAACTGTATGAGAAGCAGGTTTTGTCCTGCCCTGCATTGAGACAATGACAGACAAGAATAATTATGTGATAAATCAAAATGTAAATCCATTCAAAATGTTTCATGACACATCCAGCAAAACAATATCTGTCCACATTGTCACATAAAAAATAAATTCATAGCATACATAATATATTTATGTTCTCTTGTATATTTATATTAATGTGATGTAATATATTATAGGGACACAGTGACCGCCAGACGGCTGACAAAAAATATTACGGTGGGTATATATAAAGCAGTTTATACTACTTGTGTATATTAATATATAACTGTATGCTTTATATTTGGCGGTTTATCCTTGAGGTAATAAACAATGTAGTGTTGCTATGGTGATTAAGAATGAAATAATAGCTTCATGTGACTTTTTTTGCTATAATTATGACAATACTTCTACATGTTCTGGCTTCAGACCAAATAGAGACATACCGCTGCGAACAATACAGTGAAGCATGCCAAAACTACACCCCCGCTCTGTGCAAACACAATCACAATACAATCAAACTACACCTCACTAAGTGCACACGTCATGTTAACGAAACCGGCTTCACATCACCGTTGACAGCGCTGTCTTGGTTTTTTATTTGGTCTCAGGTTCTGTCAAAAAAATATTGCTTGCGTAGGTTCAAAACCAGAGAGGCGCTTTACTTTGTGTAAATTATTTCATCACCAATGCTACCAAAACGGTGAAGGAAAACATCGTGATGAAACCCGCATGTCCTAGAACCAGAAATTCGAAGACATGATATCTACCAAGTCACATTGGGCCCGCATGGTGGATTACGGCCCAATCCCTCTCACCGAGAGGAGGCCTGTGTCCCAGCAGTGGGAACATTATGTGGCGATGCTTAGGGCTTAAGTCCAGTAGTGGACGTTTTTCGGCTGAAATAATGATGATGAGTACCGATATTCTGATTTCATTTGTTTTATCATCCAAATATGAATTTGGTTAGAATAATTAATTTATGACAGATAACATACAAAGTCCTTACCTTCTTGGAAATGATCTATCTATTACATTGACCATGAAATTAATTTCTAAGAATCGATAATCAAGCTATCAAAAGTGATTTTTAATAGCCTTACAAAACTTTTTATACTCATTTTAATGATCTCACATACTGTTTATTAATAAAACATAATATCTTATTATTCGTTACTAATTTTATGAATGTTAATCTATTATTTTTTGCGTAAATTAAGTGGTAAGCTACCGATCTGTCGATACTCGTGTCCGATTTGATCGCTAATGACGTGTGCAAGTGGGACTGAGATGGTGGTATTTAATTCTGTGTGTGTGAGAGGGATAGAGTGGTGTTTGTTTTTGCTGCATGTCTAGAAACCCGACGGTATCGTGTGCTAGTAATTAAGGCAGGTCTATAGTTTGAAATCATGTTTTGAATGTTCGTTTGCAGTGCATAATCTCTGCTCATTATTTGGACTGAGCAGTGCTTAAAATCAGGATAAGCTATAAATCTAAATTAAAGAAGTAATTAATACAGGGTGTTAATTTGTTGAATAGTTTTTTTTAAAAGGTAACACACAACCCATTAAACATAATTTTTTTGTCCGTCTGTCACTGAGGTTTGTCTCGTGATCGATGCAAAGTATCATGCGATCATTTTTGTCAACCTACATGAAACTGAAAAAACTTTGGAACTACCAATTTTGAAAATTCTTTTTTATTTAAAAAAGTAAATTATATTCGGTCCACAATTGAAAATATCGATGAACATATATTATTAATTTTAACATACAGACGAACATAGAACGTCCTTCTTTTTTGAAGTCGGTTAAAAATACACAAACGCAGCAACAATATTGAACTATGTAAATTATTCTGATTCCCCCCCACTGGGCCAAAAGGTGGGTACGCCCATGTGTACCTATTAGAAAGTTCCGTCGCTTTATCAAATGTATAGACAAATGACAATATCGAATGTCGATGCAATATAAAGTCGAGAGTCGGCAGCACAGTCGACTGTATAGACAACTGTCGGTCGGTAGCATAGTCCTTTGCAGCCACAAACGTATCTTTAAGTATTGAAGGTACACTTATTTTTGGAAAAAAACTTAGGCAAAACCGCATGCAGATAGGCACGATGTGATGGTGCAACGCGACGCGATTCTGGTAAAAAAAGTTCTATGAAAACTTCACGGAAATTGTTCAACCGCGTCGCGTTGCGACTCGCGCCTCTCTGTGGTAGCCTTTAATCCAGCTGTTCGACAAAGTTATCTAAAAGTGTTTATTAATCAAACTTGTTTGCAAAGGCAAGAGTTGAATACCTAGTACTATTAATTCAACCTTTGATTCAAACTTTCAGAAAATTTCTCACATTTCAATTTAAACATCGACAACTTTTCTTTACCTTTACTTTAATAGCAACCTAAAAGGGGCTATGACATTTCACTAAACAGCCAATGAACTTTTGATGGCCCCTTCTTAATTTGAATTCTAGCCGTCAAACCATAGTAAATCGTCTCTTCCGGGAGAGGGAGATTTTCAGCGGATTCCTGAAGCACCTGAAAGTGTAACGATTCAAGAGAGGTTTAATTAAACATTGCCAATACTTATACTGTTAATTTTAACATTCATTGAAACAGTACCTCGGGAGGTATTACGTGTATCTTTTGAATTGCTATATCATTTTCATTTTCTTTGAGAAAAACATTGTTGAATTTTTTAATTGCTTTTAAACTTATCCATTCCAAGGTTGCCTAGAAGAGATCGCAGAAAGCGATAAGCCCATTGTATGTTTTGAAGTGTGGTAAATATTGCACGACTCATAATGCGAAGCATTAGAGTGTGCTCTACGATCGAAAAATTATTTTTGCCCCATTTCTGTAACTGTTTTTATTGTTACACTCCTGCTAGTACACAGAACCTACTTAATTTATATACCATTGTATAGATGATTAAATGGAGATTAATACTGTTCTTTTTAACAATTGATTTAATGCAGCAGAAATGGAAAAAGCATAAAAATAGTTGAAAAAAAATTTCTGTCCGTCAATTTATGAACCCTGAAAACATTGTAGCTTGCGATAAAATCAATTAATTGAGTCAATTTTTTTTTATACATTCGTTTCTGCCGTAGAAGGAACCCTATTGAAAATGGCTCTTTTATTCAAAGTAGTTTAATTATAATTAATAAAATACTAACTAAAATATAATATCTTTATCTAAATATTTCCAACCTTTGTCCGTAAGTTGCCTAGCAACCGCCAAGTAAATATCTTTGTCAGTCGTTGACATTACGACTTCATGAAAAGTGATAAATTGTTCATTTTTAAACTATGTTTTGAATTTCTTTTTCGTTTATGAATGAGTGATAAGTATGAGGCGTGCACTTTTGGATTTTCCAAACTATTTACTTATCTCAATATCTTATTTTTATATTTTTTTGCTGTGTATTTTCTGGTGTACAATAAAGTATATAAAATATTTTTTCTTAAACTGTTGTATTAATTCATTGTAAATAAGTGCCTAAGAATAGAGTATAGAATAGATCTTTATAAAAATATAAACATAGAGTTATTCAATACGATGTGAAATCCGGCAAAAGTAGCAGTAACGTACTTTTTACATCAACGCTTTAACTTATCCATTGATGGCAATAGGATCTGTCACTCCAACACGTAATACCACCGTACGGTGTATAATGACAAAAAGGTGGGAATCCGAATTAAAATGGACGCCGTAAACAATGCTTTGACAGATAATAAAATACTCGTCTATGGCGCGAACGTAATTCAATACAGATTATTAAATTTTACCTTGTTTTGTTCAACGAGAATGATTTAGAATTTTATTTCAGTCATAAATCGTAAATATGCGTGATGGTTTGTTTGCGATTCTGTGAAATATGGAGGATATAACAGAATATGACGATAAACAAAAGCGTAATTATTACTGTTGTCACCACTTTCAAATTAATTATTCGTCGAAATCTGTCACTGATTTATTTTATGGCGCTTACGAATTTAATGTGATTCATAATGGACCTCATGATAATTAATTTAACAAGCATAGTTTATTGTATTTCGTTAATGACTTTTAAAGGAAAATTAATTTATTTTGATTAATGCTTTGATTATTCTTTCAATTTCTCAGAAATTGAGCCGGTACGTAGGTTCAACATAGAATTTTACACATAAGCCTTACCCATACGGAGAAGCCTCGAGTCATATCTTCCTACCCACATAAATTAAGTTTAAAAGCACTAAGAGGGGAACGCAATTATTTCTAAGACATGAACACATCATAAACATGACGATGTGAAATATGAATATTGGTTGAGTATCATCACGCCAACGTCCCTTCGGGCCTGGCAGTTAGCGAGCTGTCATTCTGCGTGATTAACGTTTGACATAATATTATCATATTTAAGGCCGGTAGCCCATTATTTTGACGTTAGATATTTCCTTCAGCACTTGCTATTGCTTTTATGTATGATTATGTTAGGCAGAATATGTTATCCTATCTACCGCAAGGTTAAAAAGTCAACAGGTCACTAAGAGCATAATTATAACCGAACAAAGAAGAATCATAATCAGCAGTAGGTAACGCTAACGATAATTTTGATTAGCATTAAATAAGTCATACAACAAATAAATTGCAACACTGTATGAAATACCGACCGCATCAAGTTAAAAACGCGCAAATCTATCTAAACTAGTCACCGCATAAAGCCCACCTCCTATCATGGCCCATTTAAAAATACTTAAGAGGGTTTACGTAGTACGGCATTTCATACAAACTTTCAAGCCCTTGTTTTTCAAAATGACTGAACCGATTTGAATGAAACTTCATACGCATAATTATGCAGGATACAAAGGTCTAAAAACTTAGTTAAGAACATTTTCGAAATGTCTTATTTAAAAACTGATAACTGAAAATCTCTGTTTCTATGGAAAATTTAAAATCGGTCTAATTTGGCTGTAACACAATTTTTCGAAAATGTTTCTAACTAAGTTTTTAGAATTTTGTATCCTGCTTATGCGTATGAAGTTTCATTAAAATCGGTTCAGTTATTTCGAAAAACAAGGGCTTAAAAGTTTGTATGAAATGCCGTACGTCGCAAGGCTACAAGGCCTCAAGTTGGGCTTTTGCGTTTTGTTTGAAATCGTATTCACAAATTCGATTTTAAACAAAAGGCAATTATCATACTAATCGCGACTTACGATTATGAACACAGCTGTCTGTCAGCTGTCAGTGACGCATTAAAGCAGTCCGTATTATAAGATCACTCACTTATGTGTATTTCTTTTTTATAGCAAAATACAATAATATCGCATTTCGCCTTGATAAATCTTATTACTAACAGTGTTAATAGTTAATTCAAGGTTAATATTTTATTGATGTCAGTTAATTTTTAACATGATTTTTACTGCCATATTATGGCAAAGTTCCATAAGAGGGCCCGCTACATGACCCCCATACAGGGCCCGGGCTCTCTTTGGGCTATCGCATAATGTAATTGGTATGTAATAAATTGCAATAAAAATAATATTTAGAAGTTTTATACATTTCCTGATGAGCTCTAGCTAGACAATGACAGCTCAAAAGCCAGGGCAATATAAAAAATATCAATATTAAAAGTTTATTGAATAGGATCCGAACTCCTTTTATTGTTAACTTTATTCAATATTTTATTATTTGTTATTACAGCGACTGTGTTGAATAGAAATACATAATCTGCGAAACTTTCAACTGTCAACCTATTACGGTTCATGAGATACAGCCCGCTGACAGATAGACGGACGGACGGATGGACGGACATCGGAGGACCTAAAATGATAAGCTGTTGATTGGCAAGCGCATCACTTGAACCGATTTGGTTATTTTAAATTTTCTCAATTGTCTGAATTAGATTTTTATGGAAAGAAAAATGGAAAACTTTCACGAAAAATTTTCTAATTCGGAAAAAAATGAAAATTCTTTTTCTATGAGTTTTTTGTTTGAATTATAAAAAAATGGACAGGACAACGCACGGACAACGTATGTCGGGTTAGCTAATGGTAACTATAAGAGGTTTATAGTAAGAAAATGGGGGAATCCAGCAGGACATAACATCAACCTACCACATAAGATGCACTATAGCTTGTAGGTAGGTTGGTATCCTCTACTAGCAAATGTAAGTGCCTCTTAGGAATAACGAAAAATCACTTTGAAAATAATGTTTCAGAAATAACTCTTTACTAAATATAAGCCCACAGGGACAGAAGGTTTAACTAACAGCTAACTCATACAGCCGAGGTTTAGCTAAACGAGTGTTTTGTCAAGATTAGTCCGGACTCACACTAAGTGGTTCATCCCCTTTACTCGTTACGTATTCTATTAAAATTACATTTTCAATTAAAACATTTTCGTTTAAATTCTAATGCTTGTTTAATTGGGTTGAATTATTTTAAGAGTGGGTACCTAGTTATTTCTAATTGGATTATTAAGGTACCTGCTATTTATTTGTACTTGGAATTTAATTTTAAATACATAGGAACCGTGGATTTTATTTACGGGTCAAGAGCTTTTTTTTGAAGTTTTAACAAAGATGTTCATACAGATGTAGTTTGCCTTGTGTTTTTTTTTCATTTTAGTTAGTACAATTTGTGTTTATCTAAATCATTATTGATACTGATAATTAAAAAAGTGTTACTACTAAAACAAAGAAGACATCTAAACGCGTTCAAGAGCTGTCAGTGTACAATACTCGTCATCATCATCATCATATCAGCCGAAAGACGTCCACTGCTGGACATAGGCCTCCCCCAAGCACCGCCACTTCGACCGATTCTGTGCTTCCCGCATCCACCGAACTCCTACGGCCTTTACTAAGTCATCGGTCCATCTTGTGGAAGGCCTTCCGACGCTACGTCTTCCAGTACGTGGTCGCCACTCCAGAACCTTTCGGCCCCATCGGCCATCTGTTCTGCGAGCAATATGTCCTGCCCATTGCCACTTAAGTTTGGCAATTCTTCGGGCTATGTCGGTTACCTTGGTTCTCCTGCGGATCTCTTCATTTCTGATTCGATCACGTAGGGAAACTCCAAGCATAGCCCTCTCCATTGCTCTTTGGGTGACTTTTAGCCTTCTGATAAGGCCCATTGTGAGCGACCACGTTTCAGTGCCATAAGTCATCACTGGCAACACGCACTGGTCAAAGACTTTCGTCTTGAGACACTGTGGTATGTGGGACGAGAAGATATTGCGTAGCTTCCCGAACGCTGCACAGCTGAGTCGGATTCGACGATTGACCTCTTTCTCGAAGTTAGACCTACCTAGCTGGAATACTCGACAATAATGGCTACTCGTATTTCATGCTAATTTTGACACTGACAGTTCTTGAACGGGAGATGTGCTGAACGCGTTCAATTTCATTGGTAAAATTCGCAGTAAGTAGGTCTCAAAAGATGTTACTCAAACTAAAAACGAAAAATTCCTAGATAAGTTTGATAGATAGCAAAAAGTCTTACATACATTGTGCATTGCTAACATATTTCCATCATCACCTATTTCCACACCCGCAAATAGACAAATGGTACTTGCACAGCATCAAGTAAAAGGCTAGGTACCTACCCCTCTCAAGTTGATTTCGATTTTGAAAGCGAGAGTAAAAATGTTACACATCAAATGTGTAACATTTTTACTCTCGCTTACAAAATCGAAATAAAAATAATTAAAATAATCATATTATCTGAGGAGTGATTTCGTGAATATGGGCGGAAGTGTGTAACAGGAAGCCGGGGAAGCGCGCTATTTATTTTACCAATGACCGCGCGCGGTGCTTTGAGTTGGCCGTCAGAAACGACCTTGACGAGACCCCGACCCCTTTAATGTTGCTTATTACCAAGGTGAGATGTCAGATCATTAAACACATCATTATGCGACTACTGTAAGACTCGCTCGTTTTTTTCACTTTATAACATAATATTAAAATGGCGCATTAACCGATCGCCTCCATTATCTAATAAGAACGCTTTCTTTAGGGCAGCGCCATTAATCCCGAGCAAGCTCATGCTAGCTTATCGGGTGGGGTTGCTATGACAGCAGGGTTAAAGAAAACGCATTTTCTTTTCAAGGTCAGAAGAGTACAAAACCTTTAGAAGCAAGATGCAAGGGTTTCGCTAACGATCTAAAAATACTAAAGTTTTAGGTCTAGAATAAAACTGGGTGTGCTAATTCTGTAACTGATTGGTAGAGACCGAGCGAAAACGAATTTTTGTACCCAATATCGACTAGATTTGCATTTTTGAAAATTGTTTAAAAAAAAATATTGGTGATATTAGTCAACACTTTCATGGTCATCATTTCTGTCGAGCTCAGTTAAGGATCATATTTATAAAAATAGAACGAAATGCACCAACCTACACCGATAGGTTGCAACCCATCTGAAACTAACTCATACTTGGTCACCAGTGGCGTTAATAATCTTAAGTCGATCAAATTGCAACCCAACAGAAACCAACTCCTAATTGGATTAATATCCTAAGTTAACAGCCCAAATGTTCATAAAACGCCAAATAACCCGCTGTCACAACGACCACACACGTATAGCGATCATAAAATAAATCAAACGAGTTTATGGCCCAACTATCCCGGCATTAAAATATGGCGAAACGCTTAGCGGAGCTGCGGGGTGAATGGAAAAACTACAGGGGTGAAGGAGACTGGGTGAATGAAGCTGAGTGAATAAGCCTGGGTGAATGAAAACGGGTGAACAACCCTGGGGGCTGATTTTCCATACAAAATCTGTCAAAAACTCACCATCGTGACACCATTATGACGTTTGTAAATTAGTAGACTTGGCCCCCTGCGTGAATGAAGATGGGTGAACGAATCTAGTTTTTTTTTTCTTACCCACAACGGTGAACCTCTTGGCCTGCATCTCACCTGATAGTAAGTGATTATCAGGCCGAAGATGGAAGCGAGATTCGCCCGGAATCCTCAACCACAGAGGCACTGGCTATCTTATCTCTAACTGCAGGAACACAGCAATGCTGTTAATATTGTTGTTATGGCGACAGACTTAGATAAGAACAATGTAGGTTTTGGTCAATAATTTATTGACAGTAGGTTAGGTTAGGTGTGTATTTTTTTAAACTGATTTATTACGCAGACGATAGTTTATTATTATTTAGTTTAGTGGCCATTGAACACCACTTACTAAGCAGTGGGACGTATAATTAGTGTCTCCATGCGTGTGCACATTGCTAAAGACCTTCGATCAACAGATTTTTCCTACGATCTAATCACGATTTTACAATAAAGCTGGTGACATACAAGAGGTATTGTATTCTTACATTTATCGCAAAACATAATTCGTCAATTTATTTTTATTGATATGATTTCTTTTGAGGCTCCAAAATTATAGAGTATAATAAAAGGGACTCCCCCCTGCCCTCGAAGCAAAACAATAATCGCTACAATTAATAGACGACCATGAAAATTGTACTTCCACGGTTTGCCAACTAGCAAACAGATTAACGTATCACAACATCACGCCTGTATTCCCCAAAGGGTTAGACAGAGGTGTACCTATAGTACACCCACATTTCGCCAGTTAACAGGGGCAAGCCTACTGCCATCTACCGGGCACAAATCCAGACTCCGGGCTATACACAAAACAGAGTAGGTATATTAAAATACTAAAGCACAATATTTTAATGATATTTATGGTCTGAGGTCTCGATTTATTAAATCGTGTAACAGAACAAAACTGTCACGTAAAGTCTCAGCTAAAGAAAAAGAACTTAATGGTACAACACAGATGAAACGAAAACACTTCACTTCATTTCAACGCGGGTTTTACAATAAAACAAGTTTAAGATGTCACCTCTCGTATAAAGCTGTTTTCAGACTAGCGCGATTTGTCGCGCGACGCGACACCGGTTATTGTTATACCGTGAAGTTTTGTATTGTTCGTGTCGCGTCGCGCGACAAATCGCGCTGGTCTGAAAACAGCTTAACTCAGAAAAAAATGAAGTATGGGTTCAAAAACCAGACAATAAACATTTAATGCAAGTTGGAAAGCATTCAAAATGTTTAAATGTGTTCAGATACATCATAATGGGCCATAACGCGGGGCAGTAAGGGGATCAACAGGCGTATAAAAACTTCGCGATTTGACGTAGTGTTAAGGGGCTCTCGCGATAAATTTGTTGTTCACCCGAAATCGTAAAGCCTGGGTGAATGTGTGAAATTTAAAGCATTAGCAGCGGTAGGGTTATGTTCGCTCGCGGAAATTATTGACACTTCCCGAGTGTTTATTTGAGAGGGTTAAAACAGGCGTTAAGTTTGGTTATGTTTGTTCGCTTGTTTTTGACACGTTAAGCAGTTTACTTGAGCAAGTAACTTGACAAGTCACTGAACTAGTTTCTGGCACAGATACCAGACTAAATTCCCACTTTAAAACATAAGATTTAATTCTGGAGCTAGAGGTTAGATAAATGTTTCATAGTGTTGCCATGAAGAAGAAATTACTATACACCTCAAAACATGATGATGCAGCAATCATTTAACTCAGTTTGTCCCTATGGACCTATGCATGAACTGAAACACCATATGCTGCGATCCTTACACACTTATTTTGCTACGTCCATATGTTCATACATCAGAGGGGCAATTCCCGTATTTTTTAAGAAAGTTCGCATTTTAATCTCATTCGCAATCTGTAAATACAATCAACTTTTCCAACATTTTGGACAAGTTTGACAGATTGCCTTCTGGTCATACACACGCACCAACATTGATAAATAACATGACTTCTTTAGGGTTAAACCTTTAACCCGAAGAATGCGCACGACTTAACAGGTGACCTACAATATTCTACGCATAAAACAAATGAAAATGAGTTGATAGATAAACAGAAACTTTATTTTTACGGCCCAAGCCCAGCTGTTAGCTATAAGTTACCCGTGTGAACTTATCTAAGGGTTATCTCTCAAATGATTGATTGATTTCAAACTAATTATTGTTTTTACTACTACAGAGCCAATTTGTTAGTGTTTATGACGCAACTTTGACCTTACAGCTGCATAATAATAAGACGTATAATTTTGACATGTTAGACGTATGTGTCGGTCAAGGGGTAAATTAGGAGATGATGTAATTTGAGTTAGTTTACGTGTGTGATTATTAATAGCTGTGTTTCTAACGTATCTACATAACATCACGCCTCTGATGGACAGAGAAGTGTACTCCCATTTCGCCAGATATGTTTAAGTCCTATGTTATAGGGGGCAAGCCTATTGCCATCAACCGGGCACGAAATCTAGACTCCGGGCTCCTACTAAGAAATTCCAGATGGAAAAATCCAATAACATTTTGCCCGACCCTATTATACATAAAACAAAAGGTATTGTAATAAAACACGTATACTAAAAGATCAATAACTAAATTAACTATAAAATGGTGAAAGTTTCAGAAAAATACTCTAGATAGAATTTTCATTTTTCTCGGTTTGTTATCCGCGTTAGAAATAACTTTATAAAATAATTTCACTATGTAATATAAACATAATCTAAATCTATTTGTGGATCTTTGACAGTCGTTATGGGTAGTGGGAAGTCCGAAAGTCTGACATCCAGTCTTGCCAGGGGGTATCGTATTACCCAGTAACTGGGTTGTGGAGCTAAAGAGACCCATAAATCGTCTACTGCGCAAGTCAAATCACGTGGTATGTCAAGTCTCATCTACACTCGAGAGCAATGAATCCGGGTCACTTAAAGAATCCTAAAAATCTCGGAAACTAAAAATGCTAGGTTAATGCAATAAATTGTTTTTAATAGACAATGTAATACTCCTTAAATGAAGGTATTAAAACTTCTTAGTTATTGTAAAGTTATATCATAAAAAAATCAAATTTGAAAAAGGGCCACTTTCGAAGATGGAACTACGAAATTACAGCATTTGGTTTTGCTTTTGTTTGTAATCTGTCATTTATGTGGGTACATAAACCATGTTGATAGTGCTCTATATTCATTATTCAAGCTGAAATTATGTCGCTTACGCCTGAAGAATGCACCAGAATACTTACAATGCTGGAAACCGGCCGGAGTCAGCGCGATACAGCCAGGACTGTCGGTGTGTCGCTGTCAACAGTACAAAGAGTTCTCCGACGTTACGAAGAAACTGGTTCTAACCTACGCAGACCAGGAACGGGCAGAACCAGGTGTACCACAGCACGAGAAGACCGATACTTGGTGAACACCATGCTTCGAAATCGCTTTCTCACAGGAACTGAACTCACAAATCAGTTTCGACGCCTCGGAGGAAGTAACCCAAGTGCATGGACAGTAAGACGTCGGCTTGCTGAATCTAACTTAAAACCCCTTAGACCTGCAAACGGCCCTAAACTGGAGCGTGGGCATCGTATTTCAAGACTAAGATATGCCCAGAGCCACGTAAATTGGAGTATTGAAGATTGGTCAAAAGTTATGTTCTCCGACGAATCAAAATTTATGCTCTACAAGCACGATGGAAGACACAGAGTGTATCGAAGACCAGGGGAAAGATTCAAGCAAGCATGCATCGAAGAAAAAGTAGCCTACGGTGGTGGGTCTGTACTTGTGTGGGCCGGAATTTCTTCTGAAAGTCGCACAGAGCTGGTGATCATAGAAAACGGCTCTTTAACTAGCGTAAGATATGTGGAAGAAATCCTCAATGATCACGTTGGTCCATTTATGGTCAATTTAGGTGAGGATGCTATATTTATGCATGACAATGCCCGACCTCATACAGGTAGGATTGTGAATGACTACCTTCAAGAGATGAACATTACTCGTATGGAGTGGCCAGCGCGCAGCCCGGATATCAACCCGATCGAGCATGCTTGGGACGAGCTAGGCAGATGCGTAAAACAACGAAACCCTCCCCCAATCACGCTTCGTGAGCTCAAAATTGCTCTCACAGAGGAATGGGAGAATATTCCCCAAAATCGTATACGGAACTTGGTGTACAGCATGCCAAACCGCGTAAACGCAGTAATGGAAGCACGAGGAGGCAATACGAAGTATTAAAATTCAAGAAAATCGTAATAAAGTTCAAAAATTTCATGTTTCCTATTTTTGTTTTAAGGAGAGATCAGCAGTTTTTTTCTTTATGTAATTTTGTGTTAATAAAATGTATGGTGACTCATATTTTTTTTACTTTCATTTAAGGAGTATTACATTGTCTATTAAATACAATTTATTGCATTAACCTATCATTTTTAGTTTCCGAGATTTTTAACATTCTTTAAGTGACCCGGATTCATTGCTCTCGAGTGTATATAGATAGTGGCACGAACTGTATACTGGTAGCACTTCCTCGGGACAAGTCTTAAAATAGAAGCTCCTACTACTTGAACTTTAATAAAATTTATACAATAATTTGAATTATTGACGCCGTCCCCTTTAAATGTCAAAATGAGTCACTTTTATTTAAGGATCTGATTCAGATCACAAAAAATAACCTTTGCCACGAGACTTCCTGTTTAATTATTTTAAGAAATTACAAACGACATAATAATGAGCATTATTATGTTAATACATAAACAAAATTGCGATACTACAATTAATTAGTTTAAATAGTTATTAAAAGTGAAACGTTGATAAGTGCGTGCCGTTTGCTACGGTCGGTGACATGCTAAAAGGAACCAAGTAACCTACCTATTTAAGCAAATAATTAAGTTCACTTCATCATCTTAATCAGATCCAGCCTGTCCCTTGCTGTCCTCTCCCAGCGACGGCCCAAGCCGAGGTCCGTACCCCACAGGGGACGACGCCCTTAGCATGTAGTCGCTTAGTTTCTAAGTTTTTTGCCCTGCCTGGAGGCCATAATTTATTGAGGCAGCCACAGGAAAGTCCGATTGAGACAACCTCCTAGGTTGACCTGCGAGACTTCATTCACTTCTTTAGCGAAGGTAGGTTGGTTACCCAATTAAAAAATTAATCGATTAATCTCTATCCATAAATCGATGGTTGTTTTGCGCAGGTGCGATCAATATCCCCAGGTTTGTTTGTTGTCCTTTTTTAACTTTGATGCATGTTGTTGATGATAATAGACGCAGATAAAATTCTCTTTTCTTTTTTCTTCTTCCCACATAAATACCCAAAACATTCCTACTTTTACCACAGATTAATACAGATGGTTCATTTCGCCTTTTAGGTATGAAGCTACAAGTACGCGGCGGACTCGACTAGTCGGGGCAATACAGTGACTGCTTAGAAGATCTAAGAGTTACGCGATAGAAATAGAGGCAACTTCAAGGTGAATATCTAGAAAGGTAGTAATTTAGCTGGATATCGGATGCCATAAGCACTTAAGGCAAATTTAAAACAAAATTACATATGTGCTTCCGAGTCTAGATATAACTGTAAGTAAGTAGCACTGTGCGACCTGAATTGCACTTTAATATATCGTAGCAAGAGTTGCTTTTTATTTACATGATTTTGCAGAGTGAAACATCTGTATTAATCTGTGCTTTTACTTACAAAAAATCCTTTGGAACGAATAAATACAAATAGTTTTCACACAACGGCCTCAGGCTAAGCGTATGCTGAGATGCAGGTGACGCAGGTCCACGCAGCGCAGGGCAGAGCAGATTTTGTAATGCATGAACGTACTGACAATTGCTTACGCTGCGGCGCAGGCACGTGGGAAGCAGACATGTGTCTGTACTGCTCTGCATCTCTTTGTAGAGCCAGCGTGCAGGTCGTCACTTGTTTTTTACCACTGATTCATAATTTTGTTTCAATGACAGATTGTTTGTACTAGCTAGGACGCGAATGTGTCTATGTAGCTGCGTCGCAGCATACGCTCGCGGCTTATGTCTGCCTCGTCTGCCCTACCCTGCAAAATCTGTACCATGCTGTGCTGCGTCATCTGCGGCTAAGCATTACGCTTATGCCCTTCATCTTAACAAAATTAATGCTTGCTCACTATTGGCGACCGCCGTCCATTCCGTTATCTGTCCAACGTAGAACGGACAGCCGATAGTAACAGAGTAGTGCGCAGTTGCGATAAGAAGCGACTTAACCTATTTATTATTCATTATACAAAAACCGACTGATATTGATTAGAAAAAAAAACTAAGTATGCATTTTTTTTGTTCAAGATTATTTTGAGTAAGTAGGTACGTCATTTTTTGTAGGTTAATGCAGTTGGTGCAATAATTGTTAATAGGATGAATCTATACCTATAGGTACATAATTATTATAAATTAACCGGTTAAGCCGCGCGACGCGATTTTGCGACACCCGTCAAGCCGCGCGACACGATCGCGGCGCGTCAGAGATAAGAGCTCGCTAATATAAACAAAAACTGAGAGCTTTTTGTTAAGTAAATAGTCTTATCGTTAATGGTTTTGGGTTCCTGATTAGACAAAGGATTTTTTATAATACTTAGAATCTTTGTAAGCGAACGCTAGTATTGATAAATAAACATTCTTATAAGATTCTTATAAGAAATTCCTTTGTTCATTGTTTTGATTATTTATAATAAAACTACTGGTTCGATTCACATGAAACTTCGCAGGATACATTATGAATACATATACTATCGGTCAAAACCATTATTTACGGACAATAATAATAAATAAAAACACATATAAATAAAAAAGTTCAATAAATCGTTAACCGTATCATTACGTAACATTATTTAGTTGACAAAAAAATATTGAACTCTTTTTCTTTCTGTATTATGCATTTTTATTATTTATTAGTTATTCAAGAATATAAAATAAATGACTTACCAGCGATTACATACACAAAACACACACAAAACTCAAAATTCCACATCAACACGTTTTTTCACTACCGAGTTTGTTTACATTTTTTGATGGGTCCGTAATAGGTAATTACGATGTTATTTTGTGCAAATTTTATCTAAATACGATGACGACACTACTTAATTATTGAAATAACACCATTTCCCGTCGATTTACACTTAAAAAACAATAGAAAACAAATAAATAGAACGCGGAGTGCAGTGCACGGCACGCATGCGCGGACGCCATTTTGCCGTACCAAAAATGTTCAATTTTTACTTTTTTTTAGAGTTGTTTCTGCATATTTTGACGTTATGGTCGATTTATTCGACAGGTATATTATCCTACCATAAATCAAAACCAACCACAGACCATATCAGCCCGTATATTACATATAAATAGAGCTGCAATCTGCATGAACGTACCGTGTTCCCGGGGACACAACGAGGCTTGACGGTATTGGGAGTTTTCGTGCGCCTGGGGCTTCGGTCCGGCTTGACCGGTTAAGGTCACCTTCCCTGTCTGTCTGTATGACCACGTTATTCTTCTACTAAACTACGCAACTGATTTTGGTGCGGTTTTCATTATCTTGTAGACAATTTACTCCGGAAGTTTTATGTGTATGATACAGTCAAAACCATTTATAACGACGTACCGGTTTTAACGACGATTACTTAACATAGTGTTTGGTTATAACGAATATTAGCTATAATAACCTTTCGAAGTCGTTATAAACGGTATTGACTGTACCTAAATTAATAAACTTACATTTTAAAAAGAAATCTCGATGTTTTGTCAAGTCGTGTGAAGCAGGGGCGGGTCGTTAATATAGTATTAAAAAAAAATGCTGAATTGCTGGTTTAGTCGTCGAACGCGTGAATATTCAGAGGGTCCTACAGGTTCTATCCCCAGTGATATTATGAAATTAGTAATTTCTAAGTGGCCCGAAGTCCGCCGAAGCCCGGTTCATGGCAATGGACTTGCTATGATATGGGACTTAAACATAAACAGATGTCAGGCTGCTATTGAGAAAATATTTAATGGAAAACCCTTACAATACTTTCCCTAATAGATTGATCCGTTTACCCCACGCTTCGCAGTCGCGCTTTCATCCACTGAACCAATGAGGCAGTATGCACACAACATTACTTTAATTAAATCATAAAATGCCAAACTGGTTATCGATTAGGACCATAATATATTTCTACCGCATTCTACCAAATATGGTAGCTTACCCAAATGGTAATTGCGAACTAGAGTTCCGTAATTAAATTATGAAACTTTTGTTATTGTGATTTAAGCGACAATAGCGAAATGGCTAATAAGTTGGTGAAGGGAGGTCATAGGTTCAACTGGGTAATGCCACGGTGAACTAATCACGGCGTTAAGTTGGATGTGGAAATTAATTACCTTTATTCTGATATGGAATGAAATAAACCGTTTTAAAAATAGTCTAAGAAAACTGACTTTTCCTAGATAAGATTTTCTCAGTTTTTATGTTTTTAACATACTTACTTGGCATAATCTTTTTATTATTTGACATTATATACCTACAATATTCTACTTATATTTTTTGTTAAATTAGAATGATGCATGATTGATTGATGATGACAGCTGTAGTTGCAATCATATCGTTTGGTTTAAATAGGTCTTTATTTTTATAATTTTATTTATCTTTTATAGAGATTCTTTTCTTTTAGATTTTGTGAATGTGGGGGATGTTGAAGGTTTAACAGACCTGGTACTTGTTGATAGACCTAAACTGTCCTCTCATACCATTAACATTGTAATTTGAAAACATTGTAAAAACCATTCATTTCTAAAACAGTAACCGTGGAGAGTTTCTTTCCGGCTCTTCTCCATAGGAAACGACCAATTGGAACCGTGCACCTAGCTTCTGACGTTTCATATATGCCCATGTAGGTTTAAATGTTAAATAAAATATTTTGAATTTGAATTTGAGTTTTGTGTGTTTTCTTGATGGACCTTAACATAAACAAAAAAAATAATTGGACCACTAATATCTTCTTTCTTATATAATGTGGAATGGCAATACATTATGAGGAATACATTATATGTTTTAATTACTACTAAAGCTAGGATTTCGTAAGACTGCGGTGGCCGTCACATAGCGTCCGCAATTTACCGCCGAATGAAGTCACTAAAACGTTATTTATGAAAGTTACTTGGTGTGTTTCTTTGAGAGCTTTTTTCGATACCGTTAAGTCAAACCCCGGTGCCATTATTTTCATAACGGCCGTCAATGCAGCTGATAAGTGGCGGCTATTGTTCTTATAAGAAGACGTAGGTTTTAAGTAAATAGCGATATTCTTTAGAAAGGCTTATTCCTCTACAGTTTTCATCAAATATACTCGTATAGCATAAATCTCTTAAAGCATACCGTAAGTCTATCTATTGTAAAACCCCTCTCGTTAGTTTAAACATTGCAGTTTTAAGAAACCGTTCGCTGAATTTTTCAGTTTCAGCGCGGGCAGTGTCTTTGAAAATATTCTTTTAAATTCTGTTAGCTTTTCTTTAAAGCTAATAATGGCGGACCGGACCAAATTGACATATCTGGTAAAATATTGGCACCGCCTGAGATATTGTAAAATAATTTAGTGTCTGGCGAGAAGGGTGGTTTAATTTTTTTAAATATTGAGAATACAGTACACGATGTTTGAATTGATTAAAAATTGTTCTAATGAGTAGTTTGATGTGTAGTTTTATTGATGATTCTAATTATTAAAATTCTGTAAAAACATACTTGTTACGGTCGCGAATCATATTTTGATCAACCTGCAATTTGCAAAGACCTTGAAAAAATATGTATTTCGCGGGCTACCTTAGCGCATCCCCTTCAAGTCTGTGACATATTCACTGTTTCGTAGCATGATGTGACATTTAGTAGTTTTTGTCAGCCTTCAAGGGAAAAAGACCTGTATTCGAGTTACCTATGTCATAAAAACCGTGGGTTCGAGTTATATCTACAACGCAGCAAGCAGGATATAACTCAACAATTTAAATCCTGTAATTATAAACTTTTGTAAAATAATTTATCCTATTTCTCAATGAACTTAGTTATAATAAATCCCTTTATAATTAGGCCTATCTTTAAATGGTCATAGGTTACGTTACTAGCCCGGGTATGCGGAACTACCAACATTAAGATACTCCATCTTGTCCACATTTTTTTCTTTAATGGCTGATCCAATATGGCGAACTACCTCTGACAGACTTTGTGGCGGCCGTGAGATACATATAAGGAGAAGTAATGAGTCGTGTGAGAAAAATAGCTGGTTTTAATTATTTTATTTACTAAGATTGTGTGAGGATCTAGATGCTGGTGTGAATTTAATGTATGTGAAGATTGTAGGTTGATTGTCAATATATGTTTAAACATTTTAGCACACTCACTTTTGTTACCGATAATAATAAAACATGTATTTCTCTCTCTCCCATTTATAATTTAGGATCTGGTAACAAACTTAAGAATAACAAACTTTCATGTACTCATAATTAAAATAGCACCCTCATACCTACTTTAAAATTACCTAAAGTAACTCTCTCACGGCAGCATTCGCTTGTAATGTAACATTTCAAATTCGATTTTGAGCATTACGTTACAATATTAACTCATCGACTGACGAGCATTCGCCTATAATGTAACATTTCAGATTAAATATTAGGTACAGACATTGCGCACTGTAATGCTCTGTTCTCCTCCATCACTGATGTAATGCTCGACTCTGAACGTTACATTACAGGTAAATGCTCCCAGTGAGGGAGCAACTTTATGTATAAAATTCGCATGACGGTGAATTAGTATTAGGGCACTTTCCTGGATAAATTTTTTACAAAGATCTTTTCTTCTACATTGCCATTTCCGGAAACCGCAATAAATCATAGGTGATATTATTTAGGAAACTACTACAAATTAATTTGAACGGAGCTTTCATTATGTTTCACTCGTTAACATGTTATATCGTTAACTATAATGGATGTTTACCTATTTATTTCCATCATGATATGTGAGAAAATATTCAAGCCATAAGCGATCTTCATTGCGAAAGAGCTGTTGATTATTTTCCCATGGATATAAGGCATGACACACACGAGTGACTAACAGAGTTATCATTTACATTCGCTATTGTATATACGGAGCGTTAGTCATGGTGCTCACTGTAATTAATATCGCATTTGTATTATATTATGTTTATGTATAATGATCTCTCAATTAGGAATTTCTCAGTAGCAGCCTGGAGTCCGGATTTGCGACCGTTTAATGAGACATCGATGGTGAAATGTCTGTGTAATATATGCACTTCTGCCAACCCTTTTAGGAAAATACAGATATAATAATGATTGTTATTTTCACCCAATAGAAGAAAGTTTGTTGGTTGGAAGCTTCTCCATCACTCTCTCGAAGGAAAGAAGGAAAGAAACAATGAAAGACAAAAATTAACCCATTGAACGTCAACTTTAATCGAAAGTCATATTTTAGAAAAAGACTGTTTATTTTGCACAATTTCAACGCACTAACAACTTGGTAGGGTCAGTGGTCCCGTCGTGCAAAAAAGCGCTGCAAGCGCCGTTAACGTCGCATTTCGATTGAAAAAATCACATTAATGGCTGCAATGACATCGATCAGTTTCTATATTAGTACCTATATCTATTTTGCGACAATCCCAACCACATAAGCGACAAATCGTCAATATGTATACATTAACCGTATTGCACCCGCGGGCTCCACACAAAGCCTATTGCGTTCAATTGTCAAACTTAGTTCAAACACCAAATATTGAAACGTCACAATTGCCATTTTAAATATTAACGACATTGTTATTGTGCTCACTGAGTTTAGTTGTTTGGTTCGGCTTATTCTGTACCTATTGTAAATAGATTGTTAATGCAGGAATTATGAGTCATATTTATGGATTATAGAAATCAGAAGCCTGAAAGTCTGACAGTCAGATAAACCAAAGTTACCTAGTAACTGGGTTGTGGAGGTAAGTTGGGCAGTCGCTCCATGTAAAAAAAACAACGGGTTGCACTCCGGGAGTGAGGCAGAAGTGAAAACTTGAACATTAACGTTGTGCAGTTTTGGATATTTTGGAATGGTTAGGGAATAATTTCGCACGAATTGCTTTATTTATCAGTATAAAAGTACTATCATTTACGTGGTTAAATATAATATTCATTAGTAGTGGGCAGATAATGGGGATGCTAAGATGGGTATATTATCATCCCGTAAACGTCTCCTGTTGAACCAGCGACACCCTTAAAGTGGACTATATTTGCAATTGTCTCTGCCGTTGAAAAGTGCCGCTCGTGTATATGAGCATTAACAACAAAATACTTTTATGGGATGTTTCATCTTACTCTCACTTTACCCCAGCCTTATCCCTAGATAAGGCTGGGTTAAAGTCTGGCAGATAAATAGGTTTACATATTCTGTCCATTTTTAATTTTTCTGGTAGATAGTGTCTTGACTCTAGACTCTGATGCCGAGATTAGTAAATACTACTAAGCACGGTCACGAGCGCTTATAAAATATATACACTTAGCATAATTCAAAAGTAATTTTTTCGTGGAATATTGACTGCTACTTTGAGATAAGACTTTTTTCATATTAGTATGGGTTTCAAAATACTCTGTTCGTAACAACATAAAATTACAATCACCACAGTACGAGAAAAGCACTTATAAAAGTGGCTAAGTGCTCGTGACTGTACTTTGGTTTAGGATTAAAGTGTGCTAAAGTGGCTTGACAGTTGGACAACTTGACAGGTGTCAACCTACAAGTGCAAGATAGAGGAATATATCAACGTTTATCAATCTCAACCGGAGTGGATTTTGACTAATAAACTAAATAGTTTAAAATATTTGCACAAATACAGCATTGTCCAAGCCGAGACGGCAGAATGTAGATATCAAAATTCTGAACGTTTATTGAATTGTGTTTGACATTTGAATACAATTCCTATTATTACGTAACAGGCAAAATGCAGAGGGGCTAACAAAACCACGGTTTAAATATAAATAGTTAAGAACGGGCACGCATTGTAGATTTGTCGTGCGATTTCCTTGGAAATTGGAAGTAGACTGCGTTGTTGTGTCAATAATTGAATGCCTTTAATTTAGCTTATTCAGCGTAGATACGTTAGTGTTGAGATTTAATATTAGGTGCACTATTTTGCAAGATTGCCAGTCTTTTATTTAAAAGCTGAGCTCAACATTGTTGGGGAAAAAAGTAGAGTTTCATGAAACCTACTTATTTAAATATCAATTGATATGTTTGGTCTTTTTTGCTTCTTTATTAACCGATAAAGACTCGCGACGACAGATCTGACAGAGACGACAGATCTGACAGAGACGACAGATCTGACGAGACTAGAGATATTATAATTACTATCAAACTAGATTAGAAGGATGTGAAACTAGTTTTAATATCCTATAAATATATTGAGGAAGTGATTTAATTTATAATTACTGCCTAAATATCCTTTATTGTACGAGAAAAAAATAGATCGTTTGTTAAGTTTAGTGATTTGAAATAGAGCAAATACTTCCGCTAAAACTGTAGCGACAAAAAATCGCAAACGCACACTGCCACTTATTTTCTGTTTTGGACGAAAAATCTGCGACTAATTAATGTTAACACGAAATACCTTCCTGGATATCGGGCGTTTGTTTTAATTAAATTTTAGGCTGTATCCAAACTATTCAGTTTCATTACGACAGCCTGTTATGACGGGAATGTGATTGTTGGCTAAAATGGAAAATAGCTGTTATTTGACTCCATACAATACAATATATTAAAAAAAACCTGTCTGCTCCAAAAGGGGTACAAAGGTACTGCAATAAAATTAACAAAAAGTAATAAAAAAATATTATTATTATTGAAAATAAAATAGTTATTGCTATTTAAAATTCTAATTTTTTTTTGTATAATTTTAATACCAAAGTGACACCAAATCCATTAAAAAAGAGCAAACTTTCAACATAAGTCATAAGTTATGAATTGTAGACACCCGCTAAACGACGGCTGCCCGCGTCCCATGTAATAACCCGGAAAGATTGGAAGAGTCCACCGAACGTCAATAATTAAAGAAAATAATTTTGAGTAAATATAGAAAATATTTTTATAAAAACATTTCAGAACCAGTAAACAAAATACCAGCAATAAAGGCTTTTTTTATTAGTTATTATAAAGTGGTATCTAAAACATGAATAGTACCTAGCTCACAGATGGAATGGCACATAATTATCATGATAATATTATTTTCTTAAGTTGCAGATAGCCTCTTGACTTACCGACGTATCGGCCCTAAAGCCCCGCAAAAGCTAAATAATTGCCGATGTCTTCTGCCTAGTCTTTTCGCTAATACGTTGGGGGTGGCTTCCAGTCTAACGGGATGCAGCTGAATACCAGTATTTTACATGGAGCGACCGCCTATCTGACCTCCACAACCCAGGTAGTGGGTAACAAAATACCCGTTGGTAAGACTGGTTGTCAAACTTTCGGGCTCAGCTTCTGACGACCCGTAACGATTGCCAAAGATCTACGAATGACAGCCGGGACCAACTTCAACAATTCTAATAAAATAAAATCTCCTTTTCCCTCCTTATTATATTATAAAGTCCTCTTCACACTAGCGATAATCGTCACGACTTGAGACTGGAAAACAATGTCAAGTTAGATGCGCGATAACAAAGTATGTTCAATAAAGAATCAATGGATACTCCGAACGGCGTGGGAACGGTTTGCTTCACTATTATATTGTATTAGTGGCGGAGAAGATAAAACCAGTGTAGGTATTGCGTCGTTTAGATGCGGAGGTGACTTATTCTGGTAGAAATTCAGAATTTGTTATGGCAATAACTAACCCTACATTTCTGCCTGAAGATCAGTGTCACGTGACGTGAAAGTCACTGGCAAGTGAGAAGGTTTGAGATGAAAGACAATAGAACTTGTGGTAGCAAATCTAATGAAACCTGAAATAGAACAAATCCAGTGATTATAATGGCACCTGCGAAGACAGGTAGGTTCTAAGAAGTCGAGGAATGATTGTTATCTGTTTTTGAAGAATCCTGCCGAAGGAAGAAGTCTGCTGACATTGCTGGATGAAATGAAGTCCGCGGTGACTAACTTACAATTAATTTTTATGACGTTCAGTCTCATAAATATAAGGGTATCGATTTTAAATCAGAATAATTTCTCCTATATGCAGTTCCAAAAACTCCAAAAAAGTATCTCAAATAAAAATAAATGTAACAAGCTCCACACACCATGATGAAAGGATGGAAGGATGAGATGGGGGAATGGGAATAAAACTTAAGTGACAGTGGGCACAATGCACACCGACCGGATGGCCTCTGGGACCGAAAAGTTTTGAAGTTGTGACCACCTACCGCTTAACCGTGTACCGCTTTGGATAGGCCCCCCACATAGTAGGCCGACGATCTGCTGAAGGTAGCAGACATTTGCTGGAGGAGCAAAGCACAGGATCGGTAGTTTTGGAGCAGTTTGGGGGAGGATAGGCATCCAGCAGTGGCCGTCTTTCGGCTGAACGAAGACGATGAAGTACGTATGACCTTCCTTCACTTCTTGGACAGTCAGTCCCGCTAATATTCTCGCTGACTGACTAATCTTCTTGAGAAGAGAAGTAATATTAAATGTGTATGTCCATGTAGCATCTACCTCGTCCGTTCGTTTCAGAATAGTGGCAAGCGAGGAACTTAAACTGGATGCAATGGCGCGTACTCCTGGAAATTGTCTTAAGAGAGCAAAGACGTTCCCTGTTAGGCGACGAGTTACTATTAAGTACTAGTGATGGGCTGCCACGTTAGGATAATGCTATGTTGTCGATGAAAATGCTCGAACTTGTTTTGTGGTTAGATTTAGGGCATTTTTCACCACCTACGATTAAGTTCCTATTAACTTACTTGGCAGATAATTCATACAAATTCTGTTCCTTTTTTTAATTTATTCGGTAAGTAGTGGCTATTCGGATATGGTGAAATATGACGCTAGCCACACACGTAACGATTTGCTTGCGCAAACCTATGCGCAAGCAAATCGTCACGTGTGTGGCTAGCATTAGGCTTATAATTGTGATAATAGCGTACTCACAAACAACTGCTGATTTATGAGAGAGGCTCTATTTCTAACTCTATTTGAAAAGCCATACCTCGCAAGTTCTTCTTTCTATATTTTATTCAGAGAGATATAGTAATAATTTATTAATATATTCAATATTTATGCCACTGTTCGGCACTCGACAACAGCCCGAGGAATTTATTTAAATAAAACAAATCGTTCCAAGCGAGTACAAAAAAATTTTATTAGTTCAATACGTATATGATATTCATAGATAATCTTAACAGCGCGATTCAGAAAAATACCCAAATGGTACAACGCCATCTATCGAGCGTCATGGAAACTCGCGATCGAACATCCCGCCCACCATGGACAGAATGTCCAGAACATAGCTTTAACATGACAAAAACTAAATAACCGCCCACCATGAAATCAAATACAAGAGTTGGTGGGAAGTGAAAACACTAGTGGACTGTATGTGTACTAAAAAAATAACAATTAAGTAAACCTTGAAAACATATTATGGCATCTTAATTTTAAACATAAATTGTAATAAAAAAAAAAATTATTAATCCAAACATTAATTCAAACAAAAAACACACTAGGTATTTAAGACGTAATAGGAAGTACAATTAACTTCGACACAGGTCTTTTAATCACAGAACCTTTACAGCGCAATGTAACCACTCTTGTGATTTTGTCCGAGCCAGTATGCTTTTCGGTAATAAGACCGTAGAGCCATCTTGCAGGTGGAAGATCATCTTCCACAACCAACACTACGTCACCCAAGTTCGGTTCTACGGTTTGATGCGCCCATTTGTTCCTTTGGTGAAATTGTACTAAATATTCACGCGACCACCTACGCCAGAAGTCCTGAACCATGCGTTGAGTCAACTGCCATCTTCTCAATGTACTAATATTGGAGTTCTCAAAATTAATTTCGGGTACGAGAAGCAAAGGCTCGCCTACAAGAAAATGACCCGGTGTTAATGGGCATGGATCTTCTGGGTTAGTGCTGATGGTGGAAATAGGTCTGGAATTCAGACAGGCTTCTATTTGGGCAAGCACTGTCGTCAGTTCCTCAAAAGTGAGTGTGCTTGTACCAATAACTCTTTTAAGATGGTGTTTGGTCGACTTCACTCCAGCCTCCCAAAGCCCCCCAAAGTTCGGGGCGTGAGGTGGAATAAAGCTCCAAGTTGTTCCGTTGGTTGCTAACCAATCGGCAATATCAGGTGCTATGCCGGACCTTTCGTGGTTCAACAACGCCTGCAACTCCTTGTTAGCTCCCACAAAGGTAGTGCCGTTATCACTCCACATCTCACCACAATGGCCTCTTCTCGCTGTAAAGCGCTTGAAGGCGGCTAAAAAGGCTTGCGATGTCATGTCGCTGACGACTTCTAAATGTATGGCCCGAGTGGCCATGCACACAAACAGGCAAATGTAGCCTTTGGTGGAGTGATGACCGCGACCTTTGGTAGGCCGGATGCTAATAGGACCTGCATAGTCCACGCCACTTCTAAAGAAAGGTCGGCTTGCGTTGACCCTAGCAGAGGGCAATGACCCCATTAAAGGATGTACAGACCGAGCGGAATGACGAATGCAAATAACACATTTGCGTACGAAGTGCCTAACTACACCCTTAGCGTTTATTATCCAATATTTGGATCGCAAATAATTGAGAGTTAACTGAGGCCCGCCATGCAACGTGCTCTCATGAGCAAAAGCTATCAGGAGGTGGGTTAAATGTGACTTACGAGGAAGAATAATAGGATGCTTTGAGTCTTCGTGAAGGTTGGCCCTGTGTAACCTACCGCCAACTCTCAAAATCTGATCCTGATCCAGGTAAGGATTGAGCGAGGTAAGTACCCCCTTTTTATTCAATTCTCCATTTAACTTTAAATTATCCATCTCCAATCCAAAATGTTCCTCTTGACATAATTTAATGCAGGTAAGTAACGCCCCTTGAATTTCAGAATGTGTTAGAAAATTTTCAAATTTTGTAGCATAATTTTTATTTTTAAATTTTAAGAACCTTTTACAATAAGCTATTACTCTGGTAAGTTTTGTTAGAGATGAATATTTTGATATTATAGAATCCTTACTTGTTTCTTTTACTACTGTGTTGCATGCTACTAATGATTTTCTCTCCTCTAGGTTAGTTATTTTGATTTCCTTTCTACTATAATTAATTTCTTTATTTTTCAGCCAACTAGGTCCCTGTCTCCACAACTCTAGGTGAGCGCACTCGGAAGGATTCACGCCGCGCGATGCGCTGTCTGCGGGATTATCACTGGACTGGACGTGCGACCACTGACTATTCTCCATAACGGTAAGTATTTCAGATACTCTATTGCCGACGAAGGTCTTCCAGCGGCTGGGGTGGCTGCTCAACCAGGCGAGCACCACTGTCGAGTCAGTCCAGGCATGTATATTTTCTTTGCAGATACCCAAGGTGTCGGAAACTTCACGCAGAAGTTTTGAAAGCAGCAAAGCGCCACATAACTCCAAACGAGGTATTGATACCTGTTTGACAGGGGCCACCTTGGTCTTAGCTGCAACTAGATTGACATGAACGTGACCATTGGCATCAATGCACCGAACATAGACAGCGGCTGCGTAAGCGACATTAGAGGCGTCAGAGAATCCGTGCAACTCTAGTAAGACGTCAAGTTGACTCGTGTGAATCCATCGTGGTAGACGGAAGTCTCTAAGATGGTAAAGGTTGTCTCTATAACTAAGCCATTCTTTTATGAGGTGATCTGGAAGTTCATCATCCCATTCGGATCCTGTTAACCACAAGCGTTGAATGAACACCTTGGCTGTTATTATTACCGGCGCAAGCCAGCCGAGAGGATCAAACAAACGAGCGATGTCTGATATCACCTTTCTCTTGGTTATGGGGGTTTCGGGCTGAGGAAGTTGAACAGTATATCTAAACTCATCTAATTTTCTATCATAAGTTAACCCTAAAATCTTCGTAAGTGTATCTACTTTAAGTTCTAAGTTGTCTTGCTTATCAGTATTTTCATTTATTTTGTTTAATAACTCGTCACTATTGCTAGACCACTTCTGAAGCTGGAAGCCCCCACGACCTAATAATTCCTTTAGTTGGTGATAAATTTGTTCACCTTCAGCGACAGATTGACAACCCGTTAACAGGTCATCTACATAAAACGATGTAAGAACTCGGTCTGCTACTAGAGGAAAATCATTTCCTTCGTCACGAGCTAGTTGCTGTAGAGACCGGACCGCTAGGTATGGCGCAGAAGATGTTCCGAAAGTAACACGCAACAACCGAATATGCTTCAATTCAGCTTCTGGATTGTCACGCCACAAAATACGCTGATACTTAGTATCCTCATCTGCAACCTTGACCTGACGGTACATTTTAACGATATCTGCGACCAAACTTATGGGATGACAGCGCCACCGCATAATAGTTTGACGCAAATCAGGTTGTAGGGTTGGGCCAACCATTAATTCCTTATTTAATGATACACCATTGTGGCCTGAACATGAAGCGTCGAAGACGACCCTAACCTTAGTGGTACTTTTATCGTCACGCACCACCGCGTGATGTGGAAGGTAGAACGCATCATTACCTAATTCAGTCTGAGGGACAACTTCAGCGTGTCCCAGTTGAATGTATTCATTCACGACTGCACTATACTGTGTCTTAAATTCCGGTTCCTTTAATAATCTATTCTCTAGGTTGATAAAACGCCTACGGGCAATGACCTCTGAACCCCCAAACGTGCAACTGGGCGAATTGGTTTTGAATGGTAGTTTTACAACATACCTCCCGGTCGCGTCGCGTTTGGTGGTTTTAGAGTAGAAATCCTCACATTTCTGTTCTTCTTCAGTCAAAATCACGCTACGAACTGAGGGCTCTGACTCTAACTCCCAAAACTTACGCAAAAGGTCATTGACATCCGCTGACTGTACTACAGTATGATAACATACTGGCCTAGAGATTGCTGACGATGAAATCTCACCAGACAAAATCCACCCTAACTTAGTCTTCTGGGCGACTGGGGATCCCGGCGGACCCTTAACTAAACCATCCAACAAAACTTCTCCGACCACACGCGTACTCAACAATAAATCTATTTTCCCTGGCGTATCAAAGGACGGATCAGCTAATTTTAAGGATGAGAATGAAGCCGACACCTGAACAATCTTCTTCTCAGGAAGATGAGATGTGAGTCTATTCAAAACATAAGCCTCTACAAATAAAGTAAAGGTGGGATCTAGACGTGACTGCAATTTAAACCGAACTATCCACTTAGAGGGCATTGAATTTCCCTCGTCATCGCCTAGTCGAAATATATTTGTGTGAGCAGGTGTTTTCTTCAGTCCTAAGAACTGTACTGCAGCCTCTGTGATGAAAGAGACTTGAGAGCCCTGGTCCATCAGAGCTCTTAAAACAATAGCAGTCCCAGTTCTTGACTCAACGTTGACCAAGGCTGTGGCTAACAGACCGTGGTTGTGAACATCCGCAAAACAACAAATTGGTTTAGTCTCACTTTGACTAGAAGAGGTAGCTGCATTAACTGCTACCACCTTTCGTTTCTGCTGAACCATCAACAATTTCAGCAGCATTGGCAGTTGATTTTGGGTGAAGTAGTGTGTGGTGCTTCTTCTTACACAGATGACATTTAGTTTGTTGACGACAAGAATAGACAGAATGATTTGTTGCTAGACAGTTGTAACAAAGCTTACTGACTCGTGCAAATTCACGACGTTCGTCACAATCTTTCTTAGCAAATGTTTTACAGTGACACAATTTATGATCTCCAGAACATAAAACACATTTTTGAGAAGCGACATGAAAAGATTTGGCATGATTATTATCACGAACACTAATTTGTTTGTTAGCTTTAGGATCTAAATACTCTAATGCTCTAAACCTAGACTCCATAAAAGTTTTGAACTCATCAAAAGTAGGTAAATCATCATTAGGACTACAACAAATTCTTAGTTCCCACAATTTGCGGGACTCGGTGTCTAATTTTTCGGAGCCTAAGTATACAACAATTGCATCCCATGAGCTGACATCTATACCTAGACTGCGTAGACCATGCAAACAATCAACGGTCGTGTCTAACAGCGTTTTAACATTTGTCGACGATTCTTTAGTAATCGACGCTTGGTGGACAAGCCGTTTGAGCATACAGTTAGCTAAAAACCTTTTATTGTCAAATCGTTTGCTAAGAATCGACCAACACTCATCATAATTTGACGCAGTCACTGGTATATGCCGAAGCAGCTGTTCTGCTTCGCCTGATAGGTGGCTCTTTAAGTAATGGAGTTTTTGAACCTCGTCCAAAGCATCATTTTTGTGAATGAGTGACTTAAATAAGTCACGGAACGTCACCCATTCTGAATAAAGCCCCGAGAACGTAGGCAAAGAAATTTGCGGCAATTTAACATTTGAGCTATTAGGATTTTTATGACAACTAGAACTTTCACATGGACGTACATTAAGTTGAAGTAAGACCTCTTTTAACTCTGACTTATAATTAAAGTATAAATCTTCAGTTGAATCATAAATTTCTGCCGTAAAATACACATTCTTTGTTAATTCTTCGTCGGTTGCTTTTTCGATGATGCGCCTATGCGTTTCAACAAATTGTTTCCACTGTACCTCTAATGATTCTAATCTTGTTTCAATGTAAGTTTGGGTAAGGCGATCTTTAGGTGATTTTTTGAAGTTGACTCGACCTTTCTCAATAATTGTTTTATTATTTAATTGCAATTTACCTAAGGTCTCCATTGTATAAAATAAAGCTAGAGTTTTCTAAATAATAAAATCAATTCAATATCTTAATGCAACCGATGAAAAATTACAAGTTAATGAACAAAACCGCAAAATTTTTAAAAGTTTTTGAACAAAGTTAGAATTTTTAGACAAATCGGGCATAGATTTCCCGCCACAACACCTTATCCGTATTTATTCTAAGTCTAAAACTACTACAAAAAAACTTTAAAGTCTCAAATTGCACTAAGTTGATCTTCAAAATTCACTGATAAAACAAGTCTACAGAATAACACTGGGATTGTAACTCACAGTTTTGTCTGCCAAACCTCTCCAAGCACGTCGCTGCAGGCTGCGAGTGCGTCGTCACTCTCGATGTCACTGCTGGTACCGCTGCGAGTGTGTCGTCACTGCCTGTGACGTCACTTTTGATGTTGATGCTGTTGTCTCTGCTGATGTTACCGTTGCCTCGTGTTGTGAGCCTCAATGCTGGTGGCGCCCCCGGGCGGAGACGGCCGCAAACCTCGTTGCTGCGCTGCTGTACACCGCTGATCACCACACTCCGGGGATTTTACAGGCACTTCAGGGCGATCCACCACTGGTTTCTATGCCACACCACACGACACAAACTGTCACTTCACTTGCCGGCGCGATTTCACTTTCGCTATCCGACTCGATAGGACCAAATGTTCGGCACTCGACAACAGCCCGAGGAATTTATTTAAATAAAACAAATCGTTCCAAGCGAGTACAAAAAAATTTTATTAGTTCAATACGTATATGATATTCATAGATAATCTTAACAGCGCGATTCAGAAAAATACCCAAATGGTACAACGCCATCTATCGAGCGTCATGGAAACTCGCGATCGAACACCACAAATAAGAACGTAATGCCTGAGGCATTAAGACAACCAACGGTGGTAGAGATATAAGATGGTAGGGCATAAATAATTGTAGTATTCCATGGAGTATCGATATCAAAACTATCGACATCATCGTAGCGTTCTTAACGCATTTACTAGAACTACGTTCAGCAGACAAGTTGTGACCGTTAACCTTACAATAATAAAGTTATTATTGTTATTCTATCGATGTTAAAACCATCGATAACACCCCGTCTCTCGCCTATCACCGCGGCTCTCAAACTTAACGCATTACTAGAACTGCATTCAGCAGAACTTGCCCGTACACTTAACCTGTTCATAATTATAATTTGTAAATATACTAAATATTTAGGTATAATACACGTCATGACTATTAATAACCCTAAAGGGGTACGTCGAAATGGTACTTTTTAACACAACTTGTTCTGAGAGTGTTTTGCTAAAAGCTAATAATAATTAATAATGTGTTTTGATCTTTTATTTGTAACTTAAATATAACATCACGCTTGCAGAGGTGTCCAGTAAGTACACAACACACATCATATTATATTTTCTGGTAGTGGTAAGAATAAAAAAAAAAAACAAATCAATTACCGTTAACCAACCAACCAACGTTATTGGTTAAACGTTATTAACGTTTTACCAATAAATCGTAGCTCAAACGTTGCAACTAATATTGTAATGGCTGCTACACACAGTGCCGGCAGCATGGCCGTCGTAGAAACAAACGCAAACAAAATGAAGGAGCCAAAGCCGGAGGCACGTGCCGTGCGGCAAAAGCCGGCGGCCATGCCGCTGGCACTGTGTGTAGGAGCCATAATAGTTCACTTGTCACTTTAATTGTCCGGTCACATAATTATTTTCGGTCTTTTAACTAGTTTTTGCACTATAAAATAATTATTTATCGGGAGTACTTGGAATATAGCTCACAGTAAATATTTCTTTAGTTTTGTTGTACTTATCAGACCTGATTCATTTCAAAAGAGAGATTTTAAACAAAGCATGTTTTATTTTAACGAATACGAGTATTACATGACAACAATCGTCAACAACTGCGACGCTCTTCAATTAAGGTAACACTAATTAGTGCCGTAAAGAGGGCTCTCCATCCGTAGGGGACGAAAATCTGCCGAATTTTGAGCACGAGTGAGCTAATTCGAGACCTAGTTACATCATAAGTATTACGTGTGGGTAGTTGGAAAAAAAACAATTTTTAAAGCCTCTTACGAGGAGATTGAAAGTAGGTTACACTATGTACCTATTGAAGATATAAAGTGGTCTAAAGTTGTGGATGAAGTTACATAATACCTGCTTAAGGCCCGCCTATGAACAAGTCATGATGCATTATTTGTTTCTCTCAAAGTTTGTAACGTCAAACACAAGGTACGTAAAAAGATGGATGTTTTAATGTGAAACTTTTTTCAATACCATAGTGTTGTGTTGTCAACAATTCAAAAAGTGTGGCAAGAACAAGTTCACTTATAAGTGCTCGGCGACACGACACCGTCACCGCGCCGCCATCACGCCGCCATCACGCCGCCACCGCGCCGCCACCGCGCCGCCACCGCGCCGCGGCCGCACCGCCTATTATTTAAACTGCTTTTTTTATTCTATCGCCGGCCGCTTGCAAAAATGCACGCGCTCTATGAGTGATGGTAAAATCAAGCGGAGATGGCGCGCCGACGGACCGGGGATGGCGCGGCGGCGCGGCAGCGGCGCGGCGGCAGCGCGGAGGCGGCACGGCGGCGCGGCGGCGGTCGGTTGGCGGTGCCGTGTATACGATCCCTTACGTCTACTACAGGTACTCAATACTTTAAAATATAGATGCAGTGAGGTACCAAAAACATCTCCGAATCATCTCTCATACATTAACTTCAATTTTATTAGTCCGGAAATCTAATATCGAATCCAGTTCATTCATCACAGCACTAATGCACCGGGCGTACGGCTTATATACGACAGGTATCCGGCACGTATACGACAGGTACACGGGACGTATACGGGACGCATTACACTGCATTATGTGCACTCGATATTCCGATATTCCATTAGTTTGAGCGCAAATAAGGGATGTTTGATGCTGTGGAGCTCGGGTTTTGGTGATGTGTTCGGAATTTGGTTGGAAATACAAGGTAGCTCATAAACTATTTGGACGACAGTTTTTGGCGATTAAGTTTTCTTTAGGATGGTTGTTATTATTACATGCTTGGTTAAGACCTCGCCTCTCATGCATGAGGTTGTGGGTTCAAATCCGGACAAGTACCAATGTGACTTTTTCAATTCATAATGTACTTTCTGAGTTTATCTTGGACATACTATAACTATAGGTCTACCGGAATCTCATGGCATAAAAAAATATAAAAAATATTGATTTTCATATGGCAATGTCAATTGTCACCTGTCAAATCAAATTACGAGATCTGTCAACCGCTGCTGAGATTTTTTGTTATCTTCTTGACAATTTGTTGATTTTGTGAAAATGTCGAAAAAGCCACTTCGATCTCACGCGGGAAATATTGTTTTCAATGTGTATCGTAAAATAAGGGAAGAAGAAGGCGTAAATCAAACTCAATCTTTGATTTTAAAGCGCGTCGTAGAGTTGACCGGTAAGTTGGACTGAGTTGTTTTGATACTTTTAGCTTATTTCATATTTTTCTTACTTAATTGTAGCTTCTTTAAAGGGGTTTCCAGTAGTACTATACGACGAATTGTAGGTGAGGGCACATCGAATGATGTTGTATTTTACACGCCTGGTAAAAAGCGGAGAGCTGGGGAAGAAGAAAATCAACTTGGACAGTTTCGATTTAGAGTTAGGAATAAAGTAAAAGAATTCTATACAGTTCGGAAGGAAATTCTAACAGAAACTGTTACAAACTCTTCGACAAGATATTGATTTCAACCGAGGGAGAAGTAAGAAAATTTAAAGTAATAATCCCTCTCACTCGTAAGAGAAGGCCTGTGCCTTGCAGTGGGACGTATATAGACTGATGATGATAATGATGAATAACTAAGCTATCGTTTGAGTAACATGATAAATGTTATTATTTTTTACAGACTTATACTTAAGGAGATGGGTTTTGAATATGTTAAATGTCAATCAAACCACCATTCTGATGGAGAGAGATGACATAAAACTACAAAGATACAAATTTTTGAAGCGTATAAAAGAAAACTGCGAAGCTGAAGAGCATAATAAATTGGATGTGATTTATTTAGATGAGACTTATATTCACGGTTCATGTTAGATCTATGAACAAGTACTGGCAAAGCAAAGATATTGCAGGTCCATCTAAAAATGTTGTGAACATGTAAAGAAAATTGAAAACGATTTCATCAAGCAAGATAGAATAATAAAAATGCTGGAAGAGCGATTTATAATAAATACCTCTTTATCTTCATCGTCTGATGAAGAACAAGAAATGCAAGTAGAGTTCTTGGAATCGTTTTCTAGTTCTGAATGAGGTGTTAAGTTTTAGTATGATTAAAATAATATATAATAAATTAGTACGTAAAGTAATGTACGATTGATTTATTTTTCATGACATATTTTCCTGTGTTAAGAACCCAATGTATAACAACATTCTTCATACACATACCTTATATACTTCAAGTTCATTAATACTAAGGATATAAATAAAAATTAAACAGTATCAAGATCGTTTAATCCAATTTCCTCAGTATTGCACGCAACAATTTTTTATTTCTCCATTTGCCATGAGATTCCGGTAGACCTATAACATCGGTGAGGAAACCTGGAGTTATCCTAAATACATAAATAATTATAATATTATAAATGTGTAAGAGTTTGTTTGTTTGCTACGCTTTCACGCTAAAACGGCTGAACAGATTTGGATGAAATTTGGCACATGGTTAGACCATGAACTGGAGAAGGACAAAATATAACTTTTATCCCGATATTCCCACGGGATCGAGATTTATGCGGGTGAAACCGCGGGACGCATTTTGTAGTTAATATAAGTATGAAATCGGCAACCCGTCTTGATCAAGCGTGGTGATCAATGCTCGTGCAGACAGATAATGTCTGAGGAGAGGCCATTGCCCTGCAGTGGAAGAGTGATAGGCTGATTATTATTGCAGGCTTGTGAAGTACTTACATACTTTTTGGAGCCATATCTCGACAGTAAGAGGCTTCATTTAAATTTTGTTGCCTGAAGAAGCCATTGTTCAGCTCCTAGTGGTGTAATTAGAGAGAATTAGCAAGTTGGCAAATGAAATCTTACGAAAAATTACAATAGGTAAGTATAGTAATAATAAGAATGAAGTAGAAACAAAATAAAAACCGGTCAAATGCGTGTCGGACCAAGCACAATAAAGGGTTTTGTAGTTGTGATGAATTTATCCCAAGAACAAACTTAGCATTGTAGTTGAAAAACATGTAACTACATACATCCATATACGTCACATGGTCATTCTCCAACTGCAAATGTAAGTTTGTAATCGAAACAAATTTTGTTTTATGTGATAAAAATACTAAAAACTAACGATTTTCGGACTTTTTCCTTTATTTGTGCTATGAGATCTTCGTTCTTGCCAAATTTAAAGAAATAGGTATATAAGAAAAAAAATTTAAAGACTTTGAAAAAAAGAAAATTATTCAAAAAACAAAAAACCCGACTGCAAAAACACTTAACCGAAAAGAGAAAAATAAGCATTATAATCTATAGAATTTTGGTATCGCAGGCGGGGGACAAACAAAAGTTACACCTTATTTCCGGTTATTATTGTTAAATTATTATTGTCTCCGCCTGCGATACCAAAATTCTATAGATTATAATGCTTATTTTTCTCTTTTCGGTTAAGTGTTTTTGCAGTCGGGTTTTTTGTTTTTTGAATAATTTTCTTTATTTCAAGTTTTTTAGTTTTATTAATATATCTTAATTTGGAATTGACTCATTACCAGCTTTTATTTGATACCAATATTTTTGTAATTTATTTTTAGAAATACCTTCCCCTCCCTTTTTTTTGTATTTGCAGTCATTGCACGTCTATGTCACTTCTACGATTAAGGCGAATCTAACGACACCTCATATGTTAAAATCCATCAAGCCGTTTAGGCTACAGAGCGTGCCAAAGAAATAGACATACATACATACATACATACATACATAATCTCGAAAAACATTACCCTCCTTCTGGGGCAGTCGGGTAAAAAAGGTTTTGATTTATTTGAGAGTATCTCAATATATCGCATAAATGGCCATATTCTTGTATTGCGTAGACTTATAAGCTTGAATTTAGAGTTCCAAAGAACAGCGTAGCCTTACGTATTTCATATAAATTTCTACTTGATACCTCCACGAGTTCGTGAGAAAAACGTTCTTGACAGACTGAAAGACAGACAGAAGGACAACGAACTGATCCTATAAGGGTTCCGTTTTTTCCTTTTGGGGTACGGAGCCCTAAAAAGGAACTGAACACAAATGAAATCTAATTAATTACAACACAGTCATTAATAGTTGAACACCCAATCATCATCTGCAAGAACTCATTAAAAAAGTAATTCGGCGAAAATGAAATTAAAATTTCATTCTGCGGCTTGTTGGTTCATTATACGAAAAAAAAAACGTGAAAATACGTTTTCCATGTCACATCGTTACGTCAAACGCAGTCGAAACAGAGAGCCATTATTTTTTATGGCAACATTACGGTTCGGCACACGAATCTGGTTGCGAAAATCTTTTGAATTGTTAAATATTTTTGCCCTTACACATTAATTATGTCTTATTGTAATATTTTAATTTATACCAAATAAAATATACATACATTGCATTGCAAGTGGAAACAATTGTGGTTTAAGAACTAGATTTTTCTCACTACTTAACAATATTTTAATAATAATTTAGAGAACGATGTTTACAAAATAATTGCAAAATGAGCGCATAGAAAGTTTAAAATACTAGTCTGTTATGAAAGAATAATTATTATCGTTAGCTTCCTTATGACTGTGAAGCGACCACCTGGGGGCGTGTACGGCGCGTTTACGGAGCGTTTCATCGTGTGTGATTAAAACGACGAAATCTCTAAAGTTACGATGGTTAGCGCACTACAAGTTATGTTGTTGGAATTGTTATTAACTTATTTTGAATGGACTAGTTCAGTTTTGTTTTCTAATATGTTATCAATTCTAGTTTGGAATCAGAGTTAGGGGTTTTCCCAGTTTTCTGTACAAATCATTAAAATGTAAAAATTTAACCAATAATTCGAAAAGTTTTAAAATTATTTACATAAATATACATTATTTTACATTCATCAATAAAAAGAACACACTACTCCACACGACGTGTGTGTGCACCGCATGACTCACGATGACCGAATTCGTTGCCGTTATGTTTATTACGATAATATTTAAATTAAATGGCTATTATCGAAAATACGTTAAATAATAAAGATAAGTACTACCGATAGTTTGCTATCATTAACTTATTTTTCAACACAGTTGCTCGTAAAGTGGCTCTTATTTAACCGCTTTTAGGTTCATAATGCAGTGTATTATAGACACGTGCTTTTTTCTTTACATAATCGCACTAGTGCGGTAATGTGCGCCATAGATAACTATTTACTAGTCGGAGTAATGACATGGCAGTCTGGCAGTATGGAATTAGTAAGTACTATCAAGGCACGACATGTCTTTCTTATTGCGACTTAATATAGTGTGACAAAGTAAACAGGTTTTTGGAACGAAGTTCTTTAACGCGGCTTCATTCTTGCGTCTGTCTTTTTCTAATACGATAGAGAGAGAAAGAGAAAGTGTGAATTTCGTCAAAATGGAAATCTAAGATGGCGGCTGCGAAAATTTTCTCATTTTTCGTCATGGGTATCGTTTTCGTAGTTTTCGATGGTTCTAAAGCCGATAGTGAGGTCAAAATGGAAATCCAAGATGGCGGCTCCGAATTTTTTCTCATTTTTCGTCATGGGTGTCGTTTTCGTAGGTTTCGATGGTTCTAAAGCCGATAGTGAGGTCAAAATGGAAATTCAAGATGGCGGCTCCGAAAATTTTCTCATTTTTCGTCATGGGTATCGTTTTCGTAGTTTTCAATGGTTCTAAGGCTGATAGTGACGTCAAAATGAAAATCCAAGATGGCGGCTGCAAAATTTTTCTCATTTTCGTCATGGGTGTCGTTTTCGTAGTTTTCAATGGTTCTAAAGTCGATAGTGATGTCAAAATGTAAATCAAAGATGGCGGCTGTGAAAATTTTCTCATATTTCGTCATCTTAGATTTTGATTTTGACCTCACTATCAGCTTTAGAACCATCGAAAACTACGAAAACGAGACCAATGACGAAAATTTTCACAGCCGCCATCTTGGATTAACATTTTGACGTCACTATCGGTTTTAGCATGATCGAAAATTACGAAAACGCCACCCATGACGAAAAATGAGAAAATTTTCACAATCGCCATACTGGATTTTCCATTTGACCAAATTCGCACTTTCTCTCTCACTCTCTCTCGATAGAGAATAATTAGTAATAATTAGCAGCGAAATCTAATTTTTTCAAGTTTCAAATTTTGTCTCCACCTCGGACCGAACGTGATGGTAGGCTGTTCAGCGGTTTTGTCGGTGCCTTGCGCGCGCATCGCTACCCGAAAAAAATCCAGCGCGCCATTTTTCATAAATATTTGTTATCGTATATGTTGTGTGGTTACTGCAGGTTACATATTAAGAAAAATACGAACCGACGTAGAAACGTTTTTACAGGAAGTGGATAGTCAGTACCTGGCAACAAAGGTCAGTTGAACTTTATAAATCTAAATGTAGGTAGCATGTCTATAGTAACGTTATTGTAGCATAAGTTCTTACAACAACACTGTTTTTTTCCTCGCAAATGTGTTGAAAAACGTCGTATGAAACGCGTGCGCATTGTTCATTACCCACTCGGCTAAATTATCGCGCTCGCCTTTGGCTCGCGCGAATAATACCGCCTCATGGGTAATGACCAATACAGCACACTCGTATCATAATGTACTATAATAATAGTGGTATTATTTATCGGCCGCCGCGCCATGACGTCATGACGGCCCCGCGGCTGACGATGTTTGTTGAAATAACTATTTCTGTCCAAAATCTTTATATAAGATGCTCTAAAAGCAATAAAAACTGTTTATTACTTACCCAGCTATGTTGCACAGGTAGTAAAATACACAAAACATTCACAACACTCACTATGTTACACTAAATAAATCCGGCGACGCGCATCTGTGACGTGCCCGAACGGTCGACTTGCGAGTCGAGGCTTGTTCGGTGACGCGTGACTCGTTTATTTTAAAGACTGTCTGTGACAGTATATCTTTTTCATTTTGTTTCCTAGACTCTGTGCAAGTTACATAAGAAAAGATACAGTCTTTAGAGGCAAATTTACGTCAAAACTAGCGTGTTGCAAATGTGGCGGCGACACAGATTACTGTTTTTTGACAGCGATTTGACAGCGACCAGCGACCTCGTGGCGGGTACATAGACAAGGGGCGAACAAAAGTTATAAACTAACGACCAAATTATTCCTCTGGCGCTATATCCTTACAGCGCATTCTTAATTGCCTACCCTTTATTTATGAAAAGCGTGGACAGCATTTTTATAGCACAAAAAAACAAAGTTAAAAAACTATAACCCGTACGAAAAATCAAGGCATTCCACACTCAAAAATAAATTCACAAAAGTATCCTCAAATCCTCAATACACATACCTCATTCACACACAGTCACAAATAAAATATGCAACCAAGTGTAATTAAATGGCGTCGGCTAATTTTTATAGCCTTTAGCCGAATTTGTATGTTCTGAGGATTTCCGGGCCACCTGCGATGACTGTCTTTTGTTTTGTAAACTTAAGTTTTTTTGCTGGTTTTCTTGAGAAGTTTTCTATATTTTCAAGTTAACACGCTAAGTCAAGTTATTTAAGCAACGGTGAAAGAAATCATCATGAGGAAAGCGGCAAGCTGATTATGCTGGTAAAATGTGAAGGCTGGTGATAATAGACATTTTTACGTATAACAACTATTCATAGGGAGGCCTACGTAAAGTAACATGACGCTTTTATTACCCGAAAGCGTAGGTCCGACCCGTATTTAGCCAATGTTTAATTCACACATAGCGAGCCTATTGCCATCAAACTTCGGGCTGCTATTGAGAATTTTCTAAAAGAAAACGGAATCTGTTCTCGACCTGGAATTTGTACCAAAGATCCTCGTCCAGCAAGCACTGCTTACAACCACTAAACGGCGAATGAAAACATCGTTAGGAAACCGGCATATCCTAGAACCAAAAATTCGAAGACATGTGACGTCTACCAACCCGCACTGAGCCCGCGTGGTGGTTTATAGCCCACTCCCTCTCACAGAAAGAAGAAGCCTGTCTCCCAGCACTGGAAATATTATAATATAGGTTTATTATGACGTGTTATAGTTAGATCAGTAAAAAATGGATCTACTACGAGTATACTTTGTTCCAGCCTGAAAAGTCTAATTACCGGTAAAGTTACAGGCACATGACACTTTTCAACCTTGTCTGTGGATGACGGGCACAATATCCTATATGCTATAAAATGAGCAATATTTGTTTATACAATGCCGCCCATGGGCAGGGTTGGGCAGTATTTGAATTACTTGTAATTAAAATACGTAATTGAAATACAAATACGTAATTGGTATTTGTAATTCAATTACTTCTTATAAATGTAATTTGTAATTGGTATTTCAAATACCTGACGCTGAGGTATTTTTTAGTTAGTATTTTAAATACTTATGGCTCCAAAATACATTTGAACATAAATACATTTAGCGATCTTATTGGGTGCGATCTGCAGAAAATAGCGCTTGATAGCTTTCGTAAGCAAAATGGCGACCGCAAAATATGTCAATCTTTAAAGTTGGCAACACTGCACTTAAACTGTACTGTAGTCTGTACTGCAGGTGCATACGTCAAATTGTCAATTACATAACTTGTTAATTGTAATTTTCATTCGGTGATGGAGTCATGTCATGTGAATGCTGTGACATATTTAGCGGTAGCCATTTTGTAAAATATGATGGTATTTTGTAATTTGTATTTTGTATTTTAAATAAAAATGGTCAAAATACTGTATTTTGTATTTTATATTTCAAATACACGACTTAAAATATTTCGTAATTTGTATTTTAATTAAGTGCGAGATAGTATTTTGTAATTTGTATTTTAATTAAAGCAAAGCATGTATTTTGCCCAGCTCTGCCCATGGGAATGTGACCGCGTATTTTTCATGCCGCCAATGACAAATTATCGAAAATTAACTTTAAAAGGGGGTCTATGAAGGCTCTTTTGATTTAGCATGAGTATGAGTAGGTTTGTCTGCTAATCTCTTATCGTTATTTATAACATAAGTATTATGTATTTCATTTTGTTTTGATTTTATTTGTTATGTCAGACATTTTGTATAAATATTGTAATGTTATTTGGTTGAATTGACATATTATTTTTCATATTTTGATTTGATTAACACGTCTATGTATTTTAATTGTATCTGATTTGAATGTTTGAATATTATTTTATTATGTATGTGCTTAATATTTTAATTTCATGAAATGTAATGTTATGGTCTTTGTCTGAAATAAATGAATTAATAATAATAACCAAATGTTTTGGTTTTATATTTTTTTATAAAAATAAAAAGAAATGTAAGAAATACTTATGTAAAAAAATTAAATAAAGGAAATAATAACCAAACCAATAAGCACCAATAATAATAACTAAATAATAATAATCAAAAGAGCCTTGCGGACAAAAATGCTAGATATAAACAGAAAAAAAACTACTAAATAACAAAGCCCTTTGTTTCTTTACTTAAATTAAGTTTCCGTTACATTTCTGATGGTCTTATAACAATAATGCCCTGAACAAGTTGTTAAAATTGAATTATTACATTTTTACCGTTCTTCAACACATCTAATTGGCCAAGCGGCGTGTTTTTCTTAGGAATTATGTGTGTAAGCCGGTCTGAACAAAGAGGGGACTAATTATTATGATTTTAACATACCTACAAATGAAAAAACGAGTCATATTTTTATTTCCTTGTAATTCTTTTTCTCTCGGGTTTCGTTCTGCGGTGAATTTGATTAAATCTCCGAGGACATGACTGTCGTATCAACCTATAGCTTAACATAGGCCATATTCCCTTGTTAGTTTAGTGGTTGTCAGCAGTGCTTGCTGAGTGAGGGTCTAGCGTACAAATTCCTGGTCGAGAACAGATTGCGTTTTCCTTTAGAAAATTCTCAATGGCAGCCCGAACTTTGAATGTGCCCGGTCGATAGCGAAAGGTGCCAATGCCATGTTTAATATGCGAATTAAACATTGGCCAAATGTAGGTCTAACTTACGCCTTCGGGAAACAAAAGCGTAATGTTATTTTAAGTAAGCCTCGCTATGAATAGAAATATAATATAATCTATATATTATAATAAATCTAATATAATCTACTTTACCAGCATAATCAGCCTATAATGTTCCCATTCCTGGAAAATGGCCTCCTCTTTGTGAGAGGGAGTGGGCTGTAATCCACCACATGGGCCCAGTGCGCGTTGGTGGATGTCGCATGTTTTCGAATTTTTGTTTCTAGGACATGCCGGTTTCCTCACGATGTTTTCCTGAGAGCAGCGACTGTGGTGATGAAATAATTTACACAAAGTAAAGTCCCGGCCTGGGTTCGAACCTACGACTTTCATCAACTCGATAAGTGGCGGCCGTTTTCACTGGGCCACCACAGCTCGTTACGATTTAATACGAGCTTTAATAATTACAGATCAGATATTTTACCGTTATTTTGTAACTGGTGAAGTGTGAGTACCTACTCCTCTACCTAAACCTTCGAGGAAAAGAGGAAACACAGACAGAAAAGTTATCATGTTTCTATCCTTAACATCTTTATTCAAGTATATTCAGAAACCTACATTAAAAATTATTTTGCAGAAAGCTAGCAGCATTCGCTCCAGGTTGAGTTGCGTTCAAAGAGTATCATGCACTTTGGAGGAGCATTAGTAATACATGACCGACTACGTGTAACTAAAATGCTTTTCATAGATAATGTTACCTTCCTTCATGCCTTGAAATTGAGAGCAAGACAGAGGGTCCACGATGGGTGAATATAAAATCAAAGTTTTTAGGGTAACCTCAAGTTTCTATTGTGCTTGGTTTAAAAGGAAATAAATTGCCGACTAAGGGCGGATTTGGCAAATCAAACTGAACGTGATTAGCATACATCTAAACCGCGTTCAAGAGCTGTCAAAGTCATTATTGTTCTGGAATTTTGACACTGAAAGCTCTTAAACGCAGCTTAGATGTACTGATCGTGCTCAGTTTGAAAATAATATTTAATGAAGCACGAGAAAATAACATCTAATGAAGAGTTGGCTGGGACTTAGGAAATAAGGTCAGTTTCTGACAGATATAAAAGAAGCAATAATGAAAAATTGCGATGAAAATCATGAAAAGGTAATCTCGCAGAATGAAGTTTGTCATCGACGTTTCATGCAAGTGACAAAACTGAAAATTTTCAGAATTGTAATGACCAATGATGATGAAATACTCTACAACTTAAATATCTTTACAACTTTAAAATATTGTTCTGGGTAACTTAAAATATTGGGTTGGTACTCTTCCAAAACGAATTAGTGAAAATCCTAACTATAATATTATAAATGCGAAAGTAAGTTTGTTTGTTTATTGTTTGTTACGCTTTCACGCTAAAACGGCTGAACGAATTTGGATGAAATTTGGCATATAGATAGACCATGACCTGGAAAACCACTTTTCAACCTGGATCGCAGTCGAAGTTGCGAGGAACAGCTACTAAAATATATTTCCTGTAACAAAGGAAATTGAAGTAAGAGCAAAAAAAAAAAAGATAAATAAGGATCAATAATATATAAAAAAGCGCTCTGAAAGAAACAAATTTCATTGAGAACGACCCCTTTTCAAACAGATCTTTTACTTTTCAAGTTTTGAATATAGTTAAAAGAACCTTTTGGACCCTTCAAAAGATAATTAAGTGTGAAAAATACATACTACCAAACTCATTACGGCACTTCAAAATTGATTCCCTCTATTATAATTACTAAGAAATATTAAATTAATTCTGACAAAACTTTTTAAAAGCCTTTGATCATCATCCCTTCATATTTTTCGGGGCCTTGGCTTAAAAGAGAGAGATTTAATTAATTGGTCATTATAACCTTAAGGGCTGTTGCCATGGCAACGGTGGATTAGCCCGGAAAGGGTATAAACCTACCCTTTCGGAGTTTATGGCTAAGATAACAAATGTATTATGTGTTGGTTTTAAAATAAGAGGGAGGGTGTTTGTTTACAGAATTGTTGACGTTTTCCTTTTTAAGTGTTTGCAAAGGGTGAAGTTTAAACGTGACTGTCTTTTGCTATACATGATGTATACATTTCGCACATAACTTATACCTATATCAAAGTTTAAAGTGCTTCCTTGTTCCTACTTCCTGCTAAAAATATGTTTAAAACAAAGATTGAAGATAGATAGATTTAGATATTACTTCTAAAGTAAAATTCGAAAGTTTGAGAAAAAAAGTTAAATAAAAAATGATAGTCATTTCAAGAAGAAGTCCACTGCTGGACATAGGCCTCCCCCAAGCACCATCTTTTCGACCGGTTCTGTCCTTTTAGCATTACTTTACGCTGTAAATGAAATAAATACTTTTTCTACTTACAGCATTTGTTATTTTCATCCAACTGGCACTGCTTTTCCGATTAGAACCATCAATCTCACAATACCGCGTGATCACACAATACTACCCAGGCTTTGCACTAGGTTGTATAGCATTTCACACACCACTTGGAAACAAAGTCGAAATGCAGCGTGCCATATTACATTTCCTTTAATAATAAAAAAACCTAGCCAAATGCGAGTTGGACCGGCACAAGAAGGGTTCCGTACCACCGTAAGGACACTGTACCTGACTTATCGCCGATGTCGGCAATAAGTCTGCGAGGCTGAAATGGGACTTGGCGCACCTATATGATACATCAAACCAGACGGGCTAGGTTGTTACACAGAGCGTGCCTGATGAAGGGCGTCGCCACCGAGGAAGGCCTAAAACGCGCTGGCGTGACGATTTGGACTCTATTCTGACCGATTGGCCGGAGAAGGCACAACACCAGGAAGACTGGAAAAGTATAGGGGAGAGCTTTGCCCAGCAGTGGCACAAAATAGGTTAGCAAAAAAAAAAAAAAAACATATTTTTTACATCAACAAACGCCGAAAAAAACACATTTCTTGTATGGTAATATCTAAAGGGGGTTCTCTTTTGAAATTTTCAAAGAAGGTAAACAAGAGAGAAGAGAAGAGAGGTTAAAGACTGTAAGAATTTCAACTGTCTAACTATTACGTTTCATGAGATACAGCCCGCTGACAGACAGACGGCCAGCGGAGGCTCAGTAATCGGGTTTCGTTTGGCACCCTTCGGGTACGAAACCCTAAAAAAGAAGCCAAAGCGTTCCCATCTCAAAACACTTAAATAAATCCCCATACACTTGCCAAAAAACTTATAAATTATGCTAAAGAGATTCATCTCTGGGTAATAAATTTATAAAGAGCCACGTTCAAATCTGGTAGTAGGAGCCTTATCAATTTCAAGGAAACTTTAATACTTTGCAGCGTCTTTGTAAACTTTATGCTAATAGGAGATAGCTAAAGTTCAAGTTAACCCTGGCTTAAGTAAAACAAAGTGCTTTTGAGTCGAGAAGTTAGGTCGGTCGAAAAAAATGCAATGTGTACTGAGGTTGGTAGATGGATACGTCTGGCTTGTTTTAAGATTTCTACCCGTGATCAAACTGATTTCTTCGTTGGAACAAATCGGTGGCAACTGTGCTCGAAGAGCGTTCATTCTAATAGTTGGCAACGTCGCAAATAGCTGTCAAATATTTACCTGTTTTGATTAATTTGGCAATATTACTGTATAGAAATAAAATACTGTATGGGATTTGAAATATCGCTAACTGTGATATAGAATATTATAAATGAATTGCAATTATAGCATTGAACTTGATGTCGTAACCGTCTTAGGTGTAAAAAAAGGCATTTGGAAGGTTTCCAAATACTTTTTTTACATCTAAAACTAACTATTCGATGTTCCGATTTAATTATTGCATTTCATAATCAATATTTTAGTTTACTAGTTAGCCATATTTCATTACAGTAATATTGCCAAATTAATCAAAATAAGGGGTGTAAGGGGGAGCACACAATATCCGGACTCCTCAAAAGTCAACCTCACCTGCACGTGGTACACCCTGCTGCTTACCAACGAGGCACTGACGACCGATAAATGGCGGGATATCCATTTAATATACCTACTAGAGGGCTCAAGAACGTGGACGTTCACACTAGGCTTCTAGTAGAGTAGTTGACATCAGTGCAGGATGTTAACTTAGGGTGGCGGCGGATGAGCATTTCATATACCAACGGCGGCACCCTTAAGCCAAGTTAGCTGGCTTACTGCACGCTCACCAACCCGCACTAGACAAGCGTGGTGAGCTATATTGTCTAAACCCCTTTCCATATGAACCACACAACAAACCATCCCCAAGTGCCCGGCAGCTCCGGGGGGCTTCATGTTATTGACAGTATACCTGGAACCCTTGGAGCTAGGGGTGATAATCTCCGGGTGAGTGTCTCAAACTGTCACACGACCAATGTTAGCCATAAGGACTCCGATAAATTAAAAATACTGACGTATAACGTTCGCACTTTAAAATCCGAAGAACGACTAATCGAACTTGAAAATGCCCTCGACTACATTAACTGGGATATAATTGGATTATCAGAAGTTAGACGGGAAGGCGAAGATACCCTCGAACGCACCAAAAATTTATTTTACTACAACGGGTGTCCAGGCGGTCAGTCTGGTGTGGGGTTTCTGGTAGCAAACAAGTGGAAACATAACATCCAGGAGTTCAATGCGTACTCCGACAGAATAGCTTTGCTAAAATTCCGGATTGATGAAAAGAAAACGCTCACCATTATCCAAGTTTATGCTCCTACATCAGCACACCCAGATGAAGAAGTGGAGGAGTTTTACGACATGCTCAGCAAAGCTTGTGACGAGCAAAAAGGGACTTGGACCGTAGTTCTAGGTGACTTTAATTCCAAACTTGGAGCAATTGCTGATCACGATAATCGAAACATCGTAGGACCTAATGGCTTGGGTACTAGAAACATGAGGGGTGAACGTCTAATCCAATTTGCTTATGGACAAAACTTAAGTATTAGCAATAGCTTCTTTTTCATAAAACCTCAGCGTCGCTGGACATGGGCATCCCCTAACGCAATCACAAAAAATGAAATAGACTTCTGTCTGTCCTCCAACACACAAATTATCAGTAGTCTCCAAATATTAAACCAAATTCGCTTCAGCTCAGATCACCGACCACTGCGCATAGTTGTAAGATTCAATTTCAAAATACACAGAGCACAGGTCATTCGCAGAACCATAAAACGTTTTGACAAGTCTTTCCTGATATCTTGCAAAGAAAAATTCAATATAGAACTAAAAAATGGCTTTGCCCTACTTGCCAGAGAAGCGGAGGACGTAGAGGAAGAATATACAAACATAAAAAATACTATAAAAAACGCTAGCCTTAAAATAAAAACTCAAAAACAAAAACATTTTAAACTACGCGACACAACTCTTAAGCTAATTGAAGAAAGGCAGGCTGCAACTTCTGGATCGCAAACATTCAGAGAAACAGATAAAAAAGTCAAAAGAAGTATTCGAGATGACGTACGCCATTATAACGACAGATTAGTACAAATAGCTCTTGAAACTAATAAATCTTTTAAAATCGCCAAGAGTGGCATACAAAAAGGACGATCATCCATCACAAAAATTAAAGATAGCTCAGGGGTGATACGCTGCGAGAAAGATCAAGTCCTAAGTATTTGTTCAAATTTCTACAAACATCTATATTCTCAAAACAATGTAAACGCCGTTTCAAATTCTTCCCAAGAGACCACACCCACTTCTTCCTTGCATACCACCAATGTACCACCAATTACCGGTTACGAAGTGCACTGTGCGTTACGCAGCATGAAATACTCTAAAAGTCCCGGTGAAGACGGCATTTCTACAGAAGCTCTCAGAATCGGAGAATCAGAGCTGCTTCCTCATATCACCAATCTATTTAATTCTATACTCCATGCTGGTGCGGTCCCCTCAACATTTTGCCACTCCCTCGTAATCTTACTACACAAAAAAGGCGACAAAACTGATATCAATAACTACCGCCCTATTAGCCTTGTGTCACATTTATATAAAGCGTTTGTGAAAGTTATTGAAAACCGCATCTCACAACAACTAGATTCCCATCAACCACCTGAACAGGCTGGATTCAGACGAGGCTTCTCCACCACCGACCACCTGCATGCTCTAAACCAACTCATTGAAAAGTGCACAGAATTTAAAACACCGTTGTATCTGGCATTCGTCGATTACGCAAAGGCCTTTGACAGCATCAACCACGATTCACTTTTTAACGCTCTGGCTAACCAAGATATAGAACCCACCTACATCAATTTACTTAGGACAATATACAGAAATAACACAGCATCAATGAAAATTAACACCACTGGGCCACTCTTTCCAATTAAAAGAGGAGTTAAGCAAGGAGACCCGTTGTCCCCTAAGCTTTTTACCGCCACTCTTGAGGAAGCCTTCAAAACTTTGGCACAAACTTGGACAGACAAGGGATTAGTCATCGGTGAAAAGAGATTATCAAACCTCCGCTTCGCCGATGACATTGTACTTTTTTCCTCATCAGCGGCTGAGTTGGGTAACATGCTCGTAGACTTAAACAAGGCAAGCCTCGAGATTGGGCTTAGGATGAACATGTCAAAGACCAAACTAATGACAAACAGCACCAAAAGGAGACTATACATTGAGGGTGAGGAGATTGCATATGTCCAAGACTATATCTACCTGGGTCAAGTAGTCTCCTTCCAGGCGCGACAAGACAAAGAAGTTGCTCGACGCACCGAAAGCGCCTGGAGGAGCTATTGGTCAATGAAAGATCTTCTAAAAGGAGATCTACCACTATGTCTCAAACGGAGAATTATGGACATGTGTATTCTCCCCATTCTCACATATGGTGCTCAAACCTGGTCTTTGACAGTTCAGCAGAGGTCTAAGCTCGAGGTTTGCCAGCGAGCCATGGAGCGCAGTTTACTAGGGGTCCGAATATCGGACCGTATAAGGAACACAACACTGCGCGCCAAAACCAAGATCACGGACGTTACCCAGAAAGCCGCTAAGCTTAAGTGGGACTGGGCCGGACATGTCTGCCGCATGTCAGATGAAAAATGGGCTAAGAGAACCACCGATTGGGTCCCATTAAACGCACGACGACATCGTGGCAGGCCGAGACGAAGATGGCGGGACGAGCTTGACTCTTACCGAAAGGACTGGCCGATACTAGCCACAGACAGAATTGTGTGGAAGAGGGAGAGGGAGGCCTTTGCCCTGCAGTGGGACAATACAGGCTAATTAATAATAATTTAATAATAATTAAAATAGCGAAATATTTGACATCTATTTGCAACGTTGCCAACTTTCAGAATGCTTGCAAGACTCTTATTACTAGCTTTTTCCCAACTATGTTGCAGCTAGAATACCAGTATTTTACATGGAGCGACTGCCTATCTGACCTCCACAACCCTGTAACTGGGTAATACGATACCCGTTGGTAAGATTGGTTGTCAAACTTTCGACTTCTGACGACCCGTAACGACTGTCAAAGATCCACGAATAACAGGCGGGACCAACGGCTTAACGTGCTTTCGGAGGCACGGAGGAGTCTTGGTATGTAAAGATCACCCAGCCACGGACCAACCCCGGCAAGCGTAGCTTAACCTGATGGATCGACCCGTGCGGCTGTTATTACTTAGCCACGAGCTCCTCACTCTCTTATTGCCAGAACATGTTTAGCCTGCCTTTAATCCAGGTCATCTAAATCTACTTATGTTTTAGATGAGGTAGTCAACTCTATGTCATCATAATGTACGTAGTTATTATGAAACAAGCAAAAGAAAAGACTATTAAAAGTCGTACTTTTGCAATAAAATTCACGCTAAGAAATAGTAATTAAAAGAGTAGTAATAAAAAAAAAAGTATTTCAAGCAACATTTTATAAAGAAATCAATTTCTAGAAAATATTTTTGACGTCTTTTAAAACTCGCTGAAACTGAAATCAACTGAAGTGCCTTTAAAATTCTACTTCGATATGAAAACGCCAGACAGGAGCCTTTATATCGTTTCTTTCCGTTTAAAACAAAATAAAATGGACGAAGAAAACTAAGAACGAGTAATGCCCGTGGGAGGTAAGAGTTCCGGGTTCGATTCCTGACCGAAGCAAGTCAGCTTTGGAGCTTAGTTCGCGTTGTTTCCTCGCCCCTCGGGAATTGTTTGTTCGTACGAATGTGTACATATAAAACTGACGGTTTGAACGTCTTGAAATCTTTTGTTTTTGAGTATTGTTTGACTGTATTTTGTGATGGTTGAATGTATTTTTAAATTGTGAATGTTCTTAGAATAGATAAAGAAACTTTACCTTGTATTATTTGATGGATCCACGCTATGGTTACACGGATGGTTTCCACGCTATCATCAGAAAAAAGATGGCATCGCTTGTGAGGAGGATTCGGGGGAGTAGCAATAGCATCCTGAAGGTCGTGGCTGAGGACCCGAGAGCTCCTGTGCTGAGACATTTCATGCGGAATCATTGTCCGCATGAAGTGCCTCGAAAGTATATGACTCACAAAATTTTTCGGATTCTAAAATTTTTACTAATCCTAATGTATAAGTTGTAGTATCTAAGGTGTTTACTAACAAAAATTGTTCCTATGTTGTCCCAAATAAAAGAAATTTTAATTTAATTATTTATTACGTTTCGTTCACTAATGGCTCATTTTTACATTTTTCAGAAAAGTATAATAAGTTTAAAATCATAATAATATTATAATTAGTAATCACTATCTATTGCTACAAATGGGCCTAATCATGATGAAAAATTGCTATAATCAACACGCCTGGTTGGCAGACTGGTGACACATGATTTTGTGGTGTGAAAACTTCATCACACAGTAATTAATTGAGATCAAAGATGGCGCCGGTTGAAGAGTCAAGTGTGGAAGGAGGATTACTTTGTCTCCCGAAGGCAATGGAGATGTTGGTCGTCCTTTGGCCAGATAAATCTTTATTTATTAAATAATAAATAATATTGTTATATCAATCTTTTATATCAAAAAAAGGAGAATGATTTGAAAGTACATAATATAATTCATGATGTAGCTATTTGTTGTTCCTATTTAATAAAATAAAATATAGTTTAGTCTAGTAAAAATATGTATAATAATAATAATAAATAAATTAAGAAATATTATAAATGTAAATGAATATGTATATAAATGAATAAACGAAATAATAAATAAATATAAATATAATAAATATTTAAAATGTAAATTATATGTTAAATGAAATAAAAGAAAATACTAAATAACTTTATTTCACAACATGTAAGGCCGAAGACATAAGCACCAAGAATGAAATAAAGAGGTTAGAAAAAACTGTGTTTTTAGGTTTTCGGATTGCTAGTTAGGCAGGTATTACCGAGGCAAACGATACTTAATTAAATAAAAACACCTTTTATGTATTTTATTTTCACATAAGCATAGGTACCAACGTAGACCCTAAGCAGCCTGCACCTCAAACAAAAATCACGAACACAATAAATAAATAAAAACAAGAACAATAAAAAATAACAACAAAAAAGACGGAAGCTCCGTCTCGGAAGCCGGTATTGTACTGTACTCATATTCAAGAAAATATGACACCAGTTTCGCCGTGTCCATTGTAATGCTTGAAAAGTATAACTGGCTCACTTAAAAATACAATACATTCGCGAAAAAGTACGCTGAAAACACACACAGAGGGGATAAAATCTGTTGAAACTTGAAAATGCAGCCAAATGCACACATTGAAGGAATCTCGCGAACTGTGCGCGCGAATACGCGTCTGTGTTATAATGTGATCGCCAGGGTCGCAAGTAGTGGGTGTACAAACGCGTACAAAATTCCCGCGCAGTGAACTTCGTCTTTATCTGGTAATGTCCCGTGCACATTGAGAGAAAAACGTTTATTTTTATTACGCTTGGCTACTGCCACAATAGATGTAACACCTAAACGTGACTTATACTTAACTTTTATAGTTTGAATTTGAATTGGAAAGTTTAACTTTAACGGGTTTGATGTTTTCTGTTATTATAATGGTTTTTCATGGCGGACATTTTAATAAAGGAAAAGTTTCGTTGTAATTGCATTGGTTGTAAGAGTGCCAATAGTAATTTAATAAAGGATGGTTTACTGCTATGTTTACAGTCGATAATAGTGACCTCAAAACTTAACGTCTTATTATAAAACTCCTTGGCTTTTATTCGTGGTAAGAAACTAAACATGAAATCTTTTTATAAAAAAAATCTTTGCATTTCGTTATTTTAGCCAACTTCATTTAAAGGAGCAGGTTCTTAATAACCGTCATTCTATGTAAATCATGACACACTACTGAGCCTCCAATCCGTATGGATGGGTTCATTATAAAACAAATTAATCCCAACCCAAAAACAATGCCAATAAAGAGAGCTTTACTAAACAATTTTAAGCTGCATTATAAAGATAAAATCAGAGCATAATAAAAAGATGCACCAAAAAACGATGATACCACAGCCTAGAAGAGCATGTGCGAGTCATTTGCGTATGCTAATCCGTGTCCAACGTCCGCGATATAAATTGATTTATCGCTTGCATCGGACGGTTGGATCGGTCGGTCGCAGACTTTTATATGACGTATGAAAATGTTGACGCAGGAAATATATTTTTGGAAGGGTTGTATGGAAATGAAATAATTTTCAAGTCCTTAAGTTTGATCACTTGGTTTTTACACTTTTTAGGGTTCCGTACCCGAAGGGTGACAAACGGAACCCTATTCATAAGCCTCCGCTGTCCGTCTGTCTGTCAGCGAGCTCTATCTCATGAACCGTAATAGGTAGGCAGTTGAAAATTTCACAGATTGAGCATTTCTATTGCCGCAAGAGCAACAAATAATATAATTAAAAAATAAAGGGGGGTCGCCATACAATAAAATTAAATTTTGAAAAAAAAATGATCTGACCCTGGCATGTGGGGTATCATTTTCTAGAGTTCATCGAGTAGAGAATAAATATAATTTTTATTTGTTTTTATCTTCAAAAATGATGAATTAGGGGGCCGTAGAAGTTGTCTGTTTTAGACCATTTTTGTACGAGCTCTATCTCAACAACTAAACAAATTAGGAATTTGAAACTTGTGTGTATCATGTAACATAATACTGTTTATAATCAACAAATACTAAAAACGCCGATTCATAACGTATTTTATATAATATGGGCGATTTTCTGCAACTTAAAGTAATAATTTTGTATTTCATGCTAATATTATGCGATATAAATTCCATAGATAACTATTTAATAGTCGGAGTAATGACATGGAATTAGTAAGTACCTACTATCATGGCAGCATATACTATTTCGATCATTTAAATTTCGGTCATCCAAAAAGGTCTACAAAATAAACTTTCTTCACAAGATTTTAAAACCGGCCAGTATTTTTTGAGTTCAAGAACTTTATCGACTTTTTTCAAAGTATCCCTAGACGGTGTTGATGTGTGTACCTCGTATTAAAACTACACTCCAATAGACAATATATTCAGTAACATTGAAATGAATGCTGGCACATACAGTGTACTATTCAGTTACCTAGCTTAAACCGTTGTGGATACAATTTCATATTGAGAAAAATTATTGGTGTAAAAATATTCGGTCATGGCGGCCAATCTCAACGGAGACTGGCCTTCGGCGCGGGAGATATTATAGTGCACAAGTGTGTGCGCAGACACGAGTGCACTCTCTTCCCTCACTCTCATAGTCCGATGGGATGTGTAAAAATAATAAGTAAGAAATAATAGATTTCTGTATGACTATCAAAAATAACGTAAATAAATACCTGTATTGACCCGTGCGTTTGCACTGGCGAAACATCACGACAAAACATGTTGAAATCTCTAGTTCCTGTCAAACATTGTATGAAAAATTGTCAGAAAAACTTTTTACAAAAAAAGAACAACCGACTTCCAAAAAAGACTCTACAAAGTCAAAAATAACTTTAATTTCGGAAGTCGGTGTATTTGGTTTTGAACTTTCGTTTTTTGCCACCGACTTCCGAAATTAAAGTTATTTTTGACTTTGTAGAGTCTTTTTTGGAAGTCGGTTGTTCTTTTTTTGTAAAAAGTTTTTATTTTGCACTTTTTAGTTGTGGGTACCTACCCCATACAAATTCGAATACCACTAACCTGCTAAAATAACAGTGATTGGAAGTTATCATTATATCATCCATATAAACTAAGTGGGAAAAATACGTATTATTGAAGCTAACTCAAAAACTATCCAAGTAAAGTTAATAAAATTAATATGGGACCACCTCGGAAGCATACCCTTTCAAACAAAAAAACAATTTTCAAAATCGGTCCATAATTGACGGAGAAATCGCGTAACAAACATACAAAAAAAAAAAAAAAAAAAAAAAAAAAAAAAAAAAAAAAAAAAAAAACATACAGACGAATTGAGAACCTCCTCCTTTTGGAAGTCGGTTAAAAATAGAGATTCCAACATGTTTTGTTGTGAATGTTTCGCCAGTGCAAACGCACAGTTATAATTAAAATTTGGCGTACTACTTACATTCTATTTTGTACAATATAGTCTGATGTAGCAAGAGAAATCCTTTTATTTATAAGTAACTAGATTTACCCGGCCTGGCTTCGCACGGTTAGCACTAAGTACTTATCTACGGCGCATCTACCTTTCCTAATTACCTATTTCTACCTAATTACCTACCCTACCTACCTACCCTACCCTTCTTACCAGGGTAGGTAGGTACCTAACCTACCCTATCTACCCTACATATCTACCTGCTTACCTACCATATATACCTATTTATACCTACTAATACTTTGTTAGTAGCAAATAAATAACTTTGACTTTAGTTAAACTGCATAAAGTTAACTTAATATTTTTCTCTTAAAATAAATGAAATATACTCCTACACCTATATTTTAACACAACAACATTTTCTCATTAAAATTAGACAATTTCTTTACAAATCTTTGTTTTTTTATAGCGCCTCTGTTGTTGCCTTTACGAAAGTATTACAAAAATTCATAGTGTTAAATCTTGTACGACATGGTATGGAACCCTTCGTGTGCGAGTCCGACTCGCACTTGACAGATTTTATTATTATTTTGTTTACTTAATTTTTTTATTCCTTTTTACTTGTAGTACAGTATGTTGTTTTGTGTGCCTTGTAGTCTGTGCTAAAGAAATGTATTTTCTATCTTTGTTTTCTTTTTTTTCCCCGACGAACTGACTGGACGACTGGGACCGAGTGGAAGACAGGGTGTTGTGGCGCAGCCTGGGAGAGGCCTATGTCCAGCAGTGGACTGCGATAGGCGGAGTTGATTGATTGAGGATTGATTTATATATAGAGATTTCTTATTATTTAAATCAGGGTTTGTCAAGTTGCGTTCCATAACTTGTAGCTTTCGTTTTTTCTTTTAAATTGGATAATTGAATGCGTACTAATGGTTAATGAAACATACTGATTAGGTAATCAGCAACCAGGGTCATTGATTGAAACCTAGATTATTATGATGTACTAAGCTTGCAGTCGAATACTAGACAGCTAAAGAAAGAAAGAAAATACATTTATTTAGCACAGACTTAAAGGCACACAGCACAACATAATTTTATTTTAACACAAGTAAAAAAAAACAGGAATGTGTGCCTCACGGCTGCGCCAAATAGGCCCAGTTCAGCAAAAATGCCAGACAACTAGTGCCTCACGCTGGTTTTCAACTGGACCTGCTATTAGTATTTTACTCTGTCTGCCTAACCCTTCAGGAAAATAGGCGTGATGTTACGGTACTATGTTTTTTTCGATAAGCGGAATTGTTTTAATATAAAAACCACTGCACTTCCCCAGAAATGAGTGTAAGTTGCATAATTAATGGCAGTAACCTTATTATATTTCCCGATACTGAAAATTCGATACTTTTATTAAATGGGCAGGTAAAAATAAACGTACCCGTTCAAATATGTAATACATTTCTCTACTACATAAAAAAAAGTTACGTTCCATATTTAAAGCCCACCACAGACTAGCAGAACATAGCCATAGCTAACGTATAGTTAGATTACCCGCGCGGCTAGACCGAGGTGTTACTCTGTGGTCAGTGATTAATTTTGTGGTCATGTATCGTGTTCGGCCAGTAAGGGAATGAAAATTAGATTAAAATGGCTCGATGGTCGGTATTAATGGATCATCTAGAGGTCGGGGTGTGTGAGGGATGTATAATATAAGTTCTGTAATATAGGTGTGAGCTCTTTACAGTCATTATTGATATTTGTACTTTTGGAACGGCGGCGTGGGAAAACGAAATAAAAGTTCAAGAAAATAAATGGCTTTTGTGATGCATCGATGGCCAGGATTTGAATTGCGATGGGCTCAGGTAAAAAAAAGAAATATAGGATAAGACTCGCACAGGTCAAGTAAGCATGGCAAAAAAAGACGAGTCTTACAGCAGTGGCTGGAAGCGATGGATAACATAATCAGCCTATAATGTTCCCACTGCTGGGACACAGGCATCTTCTCTCTGTGAAGGAGTGGGCCGCGGCCGTAATCCACCACGCGGGCCTGCTGCGGGTATGACGATCGATGACCCAAAAAAAATGTGAAAAATACATTACCTTTACAAAAAAGTGCCTCGTTGGTGGAGTGGTCGGAAGCGCTAATACTGACGACAAGGTCTTAGGTTCGATTCCTAGGTCGGGCAAAGTGTTATTGCGTTTTTCTATTAAGAATTTCACAGTAACAGCCCGGAGTCTGGATTTGTGCCCAGTTTATGCCAATAGGCTCGCTCCCATTTAACACAAATGGCGAAATGTGGGTGTACCTACTATAAGTCACCTCTGCCTGACCCTTCGAGGAAAACAGGCTTGATGTTATGTTTATGTTATCAGCTTGACCGTTACAGTGCACATCAGGTGGGCATAACAATTTAAATTCTATTGTGTCTCGTTAGTGACAGCTGAAGGTGTTAGTAAAAAGTATGGCTAGAAAATCAATGATGGATATTAAGATGACGGCTGTTAGATATTTCTGGCAGAACAGACATTTAGCGGCATCCCTAAATACATCGGAATAAGGGCAGAAGTTAAAAATAACGATAAGTTAAAAATATCTGCCCAGTCAATCTGCCTAAACCTTTTCCCGACTGTGTTGGGGTCGGCGTCCAGTCTGAATGAATGCAGCTGAATACCAGTATTTTACATGGAGCGACTGCCTATCTGACCTCCACAATTCAGTTACTGCTCGGTAACACAATACCCCTTGGTAAGACTGGTTGTCAGACTTTTGGGCTTCTGACGACCCGTAACGACTGTCAAAGATCTACGAATGACAGCCGGGACCAACGGTTTAACGTGCTTTCCGAAGCACGGAGGGATCTCAGTATATATTGGATGGGCACCCAGCCATGGACTGACGTCGGCAAGCGTAGCTAGACTTTCGATCGACCCGTGCGGCCATTAAAAATATCTACCTTACTAAAACCAAACATTCTCTATGAAACCCAATGCATACCGCCATTCATTTCGCCTCGCCAGCCGTTAGACTAAAAATCTAATGGGATTTGCATGGGAATTGAGTCGAGGTTTACTTTGTGGTTCGTATCATTGCTTAATCCATTTGGAGGCTGCGTTTAAAGGGGCAGTTGTGGTCATAGATTAAAATGGTTTGGGTAGAGGCAATGGAGTTATAAAGGTTTATGGTTATAGAGATACATAACAGAAGAATGGGGTGCAAAGCCTTCATGGTGCTGATACTAAAATGGAGAAATAAAAGGAAAATAATATTGTGGGTTGTACTGCACAATCAGCCCCACTACCAGGGGGCCAAGTCTATTAATTTACAGACGTCACAATGGTCTCTCGATGGTGAGTTTTTGACAGATTTTGTATTGCAAATCTGTCAAAAACTCACCATCCAGAGACCACTGTGACGTTTGTAAATTTAGTAGACTTAACCGGGGTGCTTGCTGACTGGCTAGTATTCTAATTACATCATGAGCAATTCTCAAGAGTTAACCACTCAGATCAAATAAAAACGGGGAATACTTATCGCACTTTAAAAATAATGTTTCACACTTTAAAACATGAACAATAAAAATAATGGTTTCCACTATAAATATGCTCAGCTTATTACTAAGTCGTAGGAATATCTAATTATCTAATCGTAGGCGGATATGATTCGTCATTTTGAACTGTTTGATATAGGTTAGGTTAGAACTGTGACCACCCGCGAGCGAGCCGAGCGAGCGCTTTTTCCAAGTTGCTCGCAGTTTGGTTCATGTTTATTAAAGTGATAATATTAAATTATAGATGTATTAGTATTTTAAAGTGCTCATATACAATTTCCTAGCTGTTTTAATGAAATTTAAAGTGCTATTAAATACATCCCATAAAAAACCAAGACATAGCAATCAATGGTTCACTGGGTGTTTATTATTATTAATTTAATTGTATACTAACATTAGGCTAAGTTATACTACTACTAACATTATATGGATACTTATATCTGAAATAAATAATTTGAATTTGAATTTGAATAGCGCTCTCACCAGTGACGTGAGGCCGGTTTTGTAAACATGTGTGCACTTAGTGAGGTGTAGTTTGATTGTAAATGATTGTAAATTTGTGCGTGTGAGCGTGTATGCATAGCGCGGAGGTGTACTTTTGGCATGTATTGTTCACAGTGCTATGTCTTGGTTATTTAGTTGGTCTAAGGTTGGCCATTGAACTTTTTAAATCCTGGTTCAGAATGTCGGGGTGAAAAATTAAATCATGCTTGTCAAATTAACGGGCTAGCTTGGATTTTATTATACAGTCCTCCTTATCGATTTTGTTAACGGCGCGTTAAAATTATTATATCCTAGCGTGTTAAATGATTCGCAAGATCGAATTTAGTTTTAAATACCCGGACACAAGGCAATACAAATGGCCGGCAGAGTTAAAGTCTCTTCTTACAAATTTTGCATTTTCGGTTAGTGTATCGAAACGCTTTTTTTTTATGTTATTAGTAAGTCATGAAACTGTATTATTATTTGTTTATCATTACTTATATTATAATAGAGGGGTAATTGCTTAATACACTAACAGTAGTAATGGGTTTCATTTTGACAGTTCAACAACATTGTTGAGCACTAGACCAATTTTTTGAACATTTATGAAGCAATGGATTAGTAGAATCCTTCAAAATGTTAAGATGCAGTTATTTTAATATTATAATTTTTTTTACTTATTTATACCGTAGTATGATTATTCCTTTACATTTCTATTTATTGATGAGGAAATTAATTATTTATATAATATATTTAGTATTTTTGACTTCCAATCAAAAAGTTCAGCGTAATTTTTTTTTTTAGTTCAAATAAGAAAAAGAATTTGCGACCTCGATGTTGGATTAAGATAAAATTTAAATGCAGAAGTTTATAATTTTTGATCTTAAAACAAACGTTGTGATAATTTTAATTGAATTTTAGGTTAAATGTAAATCCCTTTCAAAAACTAATTTAACAAAGTTAGGAATCACTCTAATATCAATGTTACATTAATAAAATAACTGGGCAACGATGTTAACCAAAATGTTTTATTTATTGACATAGAAGTATTGTTATATTAATATTATTATCTTCAATTTGTATCAGCCGATTTCTGGATATAAATCTTAGCAAAATAACAAATAAAAACTACTTATTATTCATCTACTCAAACTCAAACTCAAACTCAAAGCATTTATTTCAAATAAACCAATTACAGGCACTTTTGAATTGTCAAGGGGTCGGTCGGTCAGAAAAGATGAAGCTAGATGCCCCTTCCAAAGCGTAGTAGGTACCTATGGAGAAGAATGGGCAAGAAACAAACCATTATACTACAAATCATTATTACATTGCATAACGTTTCAACTTCTCATAATTCTCGTATATTTTCTGTGCCTAGATTGGGCTTCTGCACCTTATGTAAATATCTAAGTAGGGCCTCCCTGTAGACTGTAAGCAGTTTGAATGGTTTTCATGTATTTATGTCCTCTATAGGGCGCCATATTAATTTAATGTGACGCCAATCAATCAAGCCCGACAATCAAAACGCTTCCAACGATACCTCATAATTTGTCAAATTATTATGAGAAGTTTAGAACTTATGAGGGAACAGATAAACATACATACCGGTTAAAATCATATCCCTCAGCTGTAGTCGGGTAAAAAGAATAGCCGCTCATTTAAATCTTGTTAGTCTGATGACGGTGACTACTCAGACAGCACCTAACGTACCACAGTATCATCAGTCTTGTTAATGGCCCAAACCCCACCACTGCATCCCTGGGTTTCAGACCGAACCACGTGAAACTACACCCACCCATCAATTCCAAAACATCCCTCACTTGGACCACTCCAATCGCATGTACTATCAACTGCACGTACTTATTAAAAGTTGATCTACAAAACCGCCCATACTGCTACAAATACAACGCACTGTCAAAGTCATACTGATACCTTTTACACGTGGTTGACGGTACCGGTGAACAGAACCCCGCCCATTTCGACTCACAAATACACTTATATAAATAAACCTTTCAAATTGAATTGGAAGCAATAAAGATCGATACACTATAAAGTAGTCCCTCCAAAAACAAACATAGTAAAATAGAGGAGTGACCGTTCCACACCAAATGGTCTGTGAAAAAGGAGCATACGGTTTTTGGGTTCTGCAGGGCAGAAGTTAGACGCCATTTACTGAAGGATTTAGGCACTTTTCTATTTATTTATTTATTAATAACCAACTCTTCTTCTTTTCATGTGGTTAGTGACTAACCTGTATCCTAGTTACGTAATGCACGATAGATAATAAATTGAAATGAATTGAAAAAAATAACTGCTCGATTTTTTTTGTCGATCTTATGAAGCAATGAAGTAGCAATCTGTTTCAATTCATTTCAATTTATTATTGATCGTGCATTACGTAATTAGGGTACTGATCTCAGAGTTTTAAAGCCGCCTTATGGCCTCTGACTTGGCTTCACATGTCGATAAATATCTCTCAGGCATGCCGGTTTCCTCACGATGTTTTCCTTCACCGTTTTTGAAGCAAGTGATAATTATACAATACGCACATGAATCCGAAAAGTCAGAGGTGCGTGTCTTGGGTTCGAACTCGAGACCGCGAGCGGGCTCCTCGCTTGAAGCGCGCTGTCGGCCCGACGGGTGACGGCTTGCGGGCCGCTCGCTGCCAGCGAGCCGTCCACTATTTTGTTTAGCCAAAAGCGATGACCTATAGTCTGATTTTTATAGATTTTATATTTATAGTTCTTTCATGATTTTTCCGTCCATTTCCATTCTGAAAAGGCGTCGCGGCAGACCCCGTAGAAGATGGCGGGACGAGCTGGAGTAAAGGTTCAACCAGTGCTCCACATTAGCCCTGCATCGAGAGGCCTTTGCCCAGCACTGGGATAATGCAAGTTAACCAGCACAGCAGCCGCAGATTCCATTCTGAAGTAGAAGGCTTTGATTTTAGATCACGACCAATTAAAAAACTCAATAGCCTGTTAGCATCTAAACTCTAACAATTAATTAATTAAGCAAAAAAAAAACGCTAAAGATTCTATTCTCTCAGAAACCCGCGCAGCCTTATCGTACTCACGCTTGCCCGTATTTTTTCCAGTCCGCCAGTGCACCGCCTCCGTTGACTGAAATAATTTCGCATCGGGCTCATTTGTATGTAAATGCGGCCCGACCGTTTATATCTCTGTTTGCCTCTCCATGTTTTTTTATAGTCTACGCTTTTAAAGTATTATCCGCTCGGTTGGGGCGCTGTTCTAGTGGAGTGGCTTTAGGATGTATAGAGATTTAGCTTTAAGCTGTAAGACCTTCAAGTGGTAACCAGGTATACAGCGTAAAGGTTGCTAAGTAAATTTAGTTTTTTTTATTTGTGGATGGAATTTCAGAGAGGAAACTGCTTGTTCATATTTATTTTTTGTAATATATCTTCAATGAATAAGCTGTGAATAATTTAGGTAGACAAACTACACTTGTCCGAAAACGTAACTGTCGAAATAAGGGTGTACCTAGGTATACTAGAAAAAAACTAAAACGGGCTCTCTGTTTATTAGTTGCCCGCGACTTCATTCGCGTGAAGTTTCTTGTTTAACATAAAACATATCATATGGCACTCAGCAGTAGTGTAGTTTTCTATTAACGATTTTTTTTTTTTGTTATCGGACGTCGTCGGCGAAATCAGCTTTGCGAGGCCTCTTTCATTTCCCAGTCGAAAAAAACGTTGAATTGAATGAACTGAATTATACACTAATCTATGAGTATATGAGTTTTACCTATCGCTTAGCAAATGATGACAAAAAATACATAAACGACAACAAATTAAAAACTTGAACTTTTCGGCTTTTAGCTTCACTGAATTTTTTTAAGATTATGTGTCAGCCTTACTCACAAATTTTACCTCTTTATAATATTAGTATAGAAGTCAGGTCCACTTGAAAACCAGTGTCAGGCACTTATAGTTGTCTGGCATTTTTGGTGAACTGGGCACTTTTGTCGCAGCATTGAGGCACACTCCCCTGCAAATGTCTTCTTACATCGCATATTACACATTTTACTTGATTAAATTTTTTTATCTGCTGTGTAATTGTGTGTGATTTTTAGTCTGTGCTAAATAAATGTATATTCTTAGTTTCTTTCTTTTCTTTTAGAAACTAGAGGAATTCATCATGCATTACTTTATGAAGGAAGGACGAAAAAGAGCTTAATCTGCTTCAAAGTCGTTCAATCTCATTTCCCAAAGCATGAATGTTAAAACAAGTCAGATTGAACTAAAAATCTCATCAATCTTAGAAAAAATGCATTTCGATTTCCGAGTCAATCTGAAATCAGCGAATTTCTCGTTTTTCTTTTGCTTTGAGATTGGATTGATACATACGGTAAGGATGAATTATAACATTTTTAGATTACTTAGCAAAAAGTAGCTGTTATTTTTGAGCTGGAGTGGCTTGTGGATTAGTAATAACAGCCGCACGGGTTGATCGATCAGGTAAATTAGCTACGCTTGCCGGGTTTGGTTCGTGGATGTGTGATCGTCTTTATATACCAAGAACTCTCGGAAAGCACGTTAAACCGTTGGCCCGGCTGTCATTGGTGGATCTTTGACAGTCGTTACGGGTAGTCTGACAACCAGTCCTACCAACGGGTTATAGTATTACCCAGTAACTGGGTTGTGGAGGTCAGATAGGCAGTCGCTCCATTGAAAAATACTGGTATTGAGCTGCATCCGGTTAGACTGAAACCCGACGTTAGATTGTGCCAGATCGAGTCAGTATGGAAAAAAATTCTTAAGAAATAAGCAGTATTTTTGTACTCAAAATTGTAATTATGTCGTATTTCTATATATTTTACTCTGTAAATAAATAATACAAAAAATAATAAATATAAATACTTGATAGGGCGCTTACGAATACTTTAAGGTGCGGGCCACACTGAGAGATGTGAGACGAGGAACTTACGCAGACGCGTAAGTAGTAGTTCCTCGTCTCACATCTCTCAGTGTGGCCCGCGCCTTAAAGTAAGTAACCAAAATACCAATAAAATTATTTCTAAATATGCAGTATTTCCCTATTAACAAAAGCGACTGTTTGCGAGTTCATTTACCCGACTGCGATAAAAGTGCGTAATGCTTCATCCTTTGTCTGTAAAGGCATTACATTGGTGTAACAATCAAGCATTATTAATGGGCTTTTGTTGGCGGTAACTGCGAATTAGTTTTTAATTATCAACCGGAAACAGGTACATGGTGATTGTTTGAACAAAGATTGGTGGCATCCATTGTGAAAATGTATGTAAGGTGGTGATGAATTACTCAGTGTTGAGTTTAATCTGAAAGGTACATATATTGTTCAGTTATTTGACTGTAATTTCGTTACCTTGTGAAAAAGTTGAAAATCCTTTCCATCTTTCCTAGGCAAACTGACTAGATATTGACAAAAAGATCACTGTCAAACGATGAAAACCTAACCACTTAGCATTTCAGCAAAAGTACAGTACCTATCTCATGTAAAAGAGGAACCAATAAACATTTATAAGAAGTAAAAATAAAAAAATATAGGAGAAATTGTTAGGAAAGCGAGACAGTGACTTGTAAACCTTACTGGACAATAGTGGCATTTCCTAGCTATTAAGCAGTAAACCGAGGTGCAATTAAGGTAATTTAATAAAAACACCACGATTGAGTGCGTACTGCCACCCGTGGCGCGAGCGCATGTGTACGGTATGGGCGCTAAAATGACGCTGGTAGGCGATCCCTCTACCAAATTCTAGTTTAATAAGCTACATTTAAGGATGTAAAAGTTTAGATTTACAAGCTGTATCTGTTATATGGATTTCACTATAATATCTGAACAAAATCATTGAATGTAAGACGACCATTTGACCATTTAAAATACACTACCAGATTTTTAAAGCGTCAGAAAACTTTTATATTATAATAAAATTAAATAAGTTTGACAGTTTTTATATTGAAAATAATGGTTAATTGCTGTATTAACTGGTAAAAGTTTCTGACAATTAAAAAACCGGTACTAAACTAATTAACATTTCGCAACAAATAGTATTATTAATAGATTTGTGCCCGGTTGATTTCAATAGGTTCGCTCCCTATTATATGGGAATTCAACATAACAGGCGTAATGTGGGTGTACAGGTGCACCTCTGCTAACCCTTTGGGGATTACAAGCGTGATAATATATTAAAATCATAAATAAATTGGTAAACAGTAGATGCTCAACTGTCCGAAATACTGATGCAGCTCGATAATAATTAAAATTTTATTGTGTCTATCAGCCAGTAAGCACGTGACCAGTGTTTTTTTCAGGTACTACTCCGGGGGGGCCTAGCCCCCCCGGCATGACATATTAAAGTAGCCAATCAGAAACCAGAATAGCGCCTAGAAAGAACGACACACTTTCGAGAATATCACGATCCCTTTATTCAATGCGATGCATTGATGATGATTAGCATCGAGGGACCAGAGACTCCAAAAGAAGAATTTCTAGAAAAAGTTGTTGATTTGTACGCAAGAAAAAAGCCACGAAGAATATGATTTTTGTAAAGAATGTTATTGTTCGCGGCTTTTAACAATGTTACTTTGACAATTTTGGTTCAGCTTTTATTTATTAAAATATTAATAATTCAGATCTCTTAATCGCCCCTCTGGAGAATTTTGTCTGAAAGAAATACTGCACGTGACAGAAAAACTACTTCACTTAAATCTGTACCGGAAAATCATTACCACGCGGGCTGTTAATATTATGCAAAGAGGCAACAGTTTCACTGAATTAAGTGTCTCAATTTAGGGAGGATAATCAACAGCTGATACGAGTGACTCAGCGAAAGGGGCAGCAGCCATCTTGTTAACATTTTATAACGATAAAGTTTTGGGACAAAAGGAGAGACACAGAGTCATTACGTTTAGAAATCGGGAGAGAAAATATTTGCCTAGGAGTGAGACAGTTTTAGATCACAGTTTAAATTTTAAAAATAGCTTTTAAGCCGGTATAAGCCCAAGATAAGAAGTTCTACGCAAACTTAAAAAGTCTAAGCTTTTTTTGATGCCTAGAAAAGCTTACACTGAGCTCTAATAGAATATCCTAATAAAATAATTTTATTTTGTCTTTACTTATCCCATAGACTTGTTATTACTTAGAAAAAATATATCTTTCTATCACATTCAGACTGTCGCCTCTTTGATCTAGTGCAGTAAACGGTACTGCTGAGTAGGTACTGGGTTCGAATCCTAGGTCGGGAAAAATGTTTATTTTATTAAATTTTTTTCCATTAGGAATTTCTCAGAAGCAATAGTGTTTTTAGAATCTGGTATTCTGAGATCGAGCCATAGGCTTGCCCGCTATTACATGGGACTTAAACATAACTGGCGAATTGCGGGTGCCTACTACGAGTATATGTACACCTCTACCTGTTGTATGTTTATTTTATTTTGTTTCCTATTTATTAGATATTCACAAATGACTGAACCGACTTGATTTCCGTACGTCTTTTTCGGGTGACCTGAAAATCAGCGCTGTGCTGTGGGTCCCCCATAGCACTATGCTGAGTGGAAGCCTTCTTATCACAGTCATGACGTGCAGCTGCCGACTATTTCTGTTCTCTATTTTGCTACTCATGTCTTTTTGTATGCACGTGTTTCTGTGATGAATAAACCCTTTTTTTTTTCTTTCTTTCTTTACCTCTGTTAAACACTTGGGGAACACGGCGTGATAACGTTATGTTATATTTTTCATTTTCAATTAAACCTTTCAGCCGGCAGTTGCACGTGCACATTTTAGTGGCCCAGATTGCAGTGAAGATAAAATCCTTCACGAATGCATTGTAACGATATAAACCGATGCTTTTAGCGGCTGTTGTGCTAATTGCATGCAGAGGATTTCACTCAGATCCCGTCCTTTGATAATTTACTGTTGTAATAACGTGAGCTGAGACGAAAAGGTCGTATATGACGGTAATAATAATGCATTTTCATACGTATGTGCAGTTATTTTAAAGATACTGCCTCGGTCTAAGGGCCCTCGCCCACGGCGACTTTTTGTAGCGATGCAGTAGGGATGCTGTCGCGCATGTGTATCGATACGGCCGCGATGCTGTAATTATGTATGAAGAATCCTGCGCGATAGTAGCGATGCAGAAGCGCGTTTACAAAACGCGCGACAGCATCGCTACAAAAAGTCGCCGTGGGCGAGGGCCCTAAGGGTCGCAAGACTCGCAAGTGCTACTGCGGCAAGAGGTCCTGGGTTCGGTTCCCAGGCCGGGCAAAGTGTTATTGGGTTTTTCTATCAGGAATTTCTCAGTAGCAGCCCGGAGGCCCGGAGCCCGGATTTGTGCCCGGCTGATGGCAATAGGCTTGCCTCCTGTTACCTGGAACTTAAACGAAATGTGGGTGTACTAGGTTTACCTCTGCCAAACCTTTCGGGGATTATAGGCGAGGATTTGTATCTGGTTCTTATTTTATTTTAAATACAGATCGTTTGGCCATCAATTGAAAATATTGATAATTTTTTAACAAAAAGAATTCATTCTTCCTAGCCTTTTCCCAACTATCTTGGGGTCGGCTTCCAGTCTAACCGGATGCAGCTGAATACCAGTATTTTACATGGAGCGACTGCCTATCTGACCTCCACAACCCAATATCTGGGTAATACTATCGTATTACCCCTTGGTAAGACTGGTGTCAGACTTTCGGGCTTCTGACGACTCGTAACGACTGTCAAGGATCCACGAATGACAGCCGGGACCAACGGCTTATCGTGCTTTCCGAGGCACGGAGGAGTCTCGGTATGTAAAGATGGTCACCCATCCACTGACCAACCCCGGCAAGCGTAGCTTAACCTGATGGATCGTCCAGTGCGGCTTGTTATTACTTAGCCAAGAGCTCCTCAAACTTTTTTAACAAAAAGAATTAAAGAAAGAAAAAACATGATGCAAAGAAATAACAAATAAACGAAAAGAACAAGTTGGGGGAAACGCAACACGTGATATAAATAGAAAATAACATCCTACTACAAACATTTTCATGTTAATACATTTCTTATTTCCACATAAATCAAAACAGGTAAATTTTTGACAGCTATTTGCGACGTTGTCAACTTTTAAGATAAACGCTCTTAAATCAAACTCAAAACATTTATTTCAATAAAACCAGGCACTTTTGAACAAAGTGGGCGGTCAAACAGAAATATGAAGGTAGTTGCTCATTCCAAAGCGTAGTAGGTTCCTATGGAGAAGAACGGGCAAGAAACTCCATGGACACTCTCCAGTTGATATTGGAACTGTCTGCCCAGAATATCGGTGGTGAACCTACCGACTGATTGTTATCTTCCTTGGTTCTTAATTTTCTTCAAGTTCAAAAATATCCAAATATCATGATTTTGGCAATAGAGATCCAAGGTTAAATACTTTATCGAACCGAAATAGTTAAGTAAATAGTTTGGTAATCTTCAAGTCATCAAAACTCCTTATTATATAGCATATCCTTATCCAGCTTAATTATGTGTCCCAGCAGTGGGATCATTATATGGTGATTATCTTATGCTTAAAGTAAATTCAGGCTAAGAACTCACGAAGCGCTTTTCAGCCGCGCCCGCCGCGGTGATATAGTATACATTGCATAAAACCCAGAACCTACTGATTGGAAGAAGACATTAGCTCCATAAACACAGGTGTTTTTACCTATCGCAGGAGTCAGGACTTCACTTTGTTTGTACACATTTTTATGCCAATAAAGAATTTATTCAATAGTTATTTATTTATTTTGTTGGTTAGTAGGTAGCTAATTGGAAACCCGAGTCGATACAAAGTTTCATGTCCACATGTTTTTTCTTTCATTAGCAGATGACATGCCAAGTCACGTTGTTGCCAAGCGTGGTGCTGCATACAAAAAAATTACTATTGTTTATCTATTTATAGGCTAATTATGATATTTCCATGTCAATGGTAGCATGTAAACAAATAATTTATCAGTGCTTATTACGTACCTATCCAAATGCTTCCTGCAAGAGTCGTTAGTTAGATTATGTCTAACAACATCTAATGCATCTTGTGCATTGACAGACTATAGACTATGCTTTGATTCACTTATTTTTCAGGGAGGTCATAGAAAAGCTTGTCGCAAGACTCGCAAGATTTAATAACTTGCCACTGCAATTAACGTGCGGACGAAAATTGCACGCCGTGACATGGATAGACGCTTCTGTCAAAGCAGCTGTCAATAGCCCAGAGAGACATTGAACAACTTCCGCGAGGTACTCGTACGCACATAATTATTAATAATTATATTTTATCTTCCTCCGTTTATTGTATGTTAGGTACAATACAATAATAGACGACGAATATTAGTAACCTAATCCACTTAACTGTTCTTAAAGAGTCATAAAGAACCCTGTAAGAAATCGACACGTGTTTCAACTCTCAACAAGCCGTCCTCAGGATGACGATTGACTTGTTGCAAACCCGGACACGACGTGTTACCACGTCAAGCGTCGACCACAGAGTCGCTGGATCTCTGCGTATAAGTCGTCTATTGTATTTTTTTATAATGGATTTCTACAAAGTAACGCCTGAGTCAATTACTTTAGGTACACACGTTTCATTGGAAAAACCCAGAAAATCAGAACACTATCTTAAACATTCAACTTTGGAACTATCTTTGTTGATGAGCTTATCTTTACATCACTAACTATTCTCATATAGTTCGTGTAAAAGTGAGATAAAATCACATTACTTATTCACTTCATGGAGCTTCTGATGATCTTCATAATCAGCTTATTAATGTTCCCACTGCTGGGACATAGGCCTCCACTCTGTGAGAGGGAGTGGGCTGTAATCTACCACGCGGGCCCAGTGCGGGTTGATAGATGTCACATGTCTTCGAATTTTTGGTTCTAAGACATGCCGGTTCCACACGATGTTTTCCTTCACCGTTTTGAGAGCAGTGGTGATGAAATAATTTACACAAAATACAGCGCTTGCTTGGGTTCGAACCCACGATCTAAAACTCGTAAGTCGGGGCCGTTACCACTGGGCCACCGCTGTGCTTGAAATGCCGCTGATGATCTTAACATGAGTAGGTATAATTTTATTTAAGCCATAAATATTTCTTCCGGTTGACCATAACCATCATTTGCGCGGACACCCAAAAGATTTACACCAAATCGTTTTTTGATCACATTAAACTCGCACCTTGTGTTGATTACTTAACAATTAAAATGATTAACAGCAACATAATTATACATTCATGTATGTTAATGACGAAGGCGTGTTACTCCGGCCAGGTTAATGTACCGATTACTTCATACACACCTCTTCCTTTTGACCTTATTGTGATGGCAGATGCTCGTGTCAATGTCAAACAAATCACCATAGATTTAATTGATACAGCTATTATATCTTATCTTGGGTTATAACAGGTATTCAAGAAAACAAACAACTTTTTAAAGGAACGGTAAGAAAGTCCAGCCCCTGTTGGTCAAGCTGGTGGAAGTAATAAATGATATTTATTTTGTAAATTAGTTTGAACAAACAGTTGACATATCAAAACATATTTTAAACAAAACAAGATCAGTGTTTTCTATCTGACTACTTCGATCAGAAACACTAATCACAGTCTATAATAGAGTTCAGGAAATACCTTGGTCAGATTATGTCAGGGTTCAGGCAGATGAGTGTCTTTTCAGACAGGGACCACACAATATTTGAGTGTCCAGTCAGCGCAATAGTGCGAATGAATTAGCAGGCAAGAATAGTATAGATAGATACATATAAAAGTTCCAAACAAAATATAGTAGACAGCGAGTCTCCACTACTCATAAATATAATAACCCACAGTTTACTGACATATTCATGTATGTAAATATTGTAGGTGTGTACTCGACTACTCGGGCGGTTGTTGCACCAATTACCTCGCAGTTCGTCCTATAACCTTGTCATTGTAACTGCGATATTTCACACATGCAGGAAGAAATCGACATTTATACTACATAATATGTATTATACAGTATTATTAACGTTGTAGGCTTAACAGACAGAGATCTGTTGACCATTTTCTATTTTGCTAAGTACTTGGTACTTGTTGATAGGCCTACTCTACCGTGCCTACACTGTCCTCTCATACCTACTAACACTGTAATTTGAAAACATTGTACTAACTATTTATTTTTAAACAGAAACTGTGAAGTTTCTTGCCGGCTCTTCTCCAAAGGAAACGACCAATTGGAACCGTGCTTCTGACGTTTCATAAGTGCCCATGTAAGTGAAATACAATATTTTGAATTTTTGAGTACTTCACGCCTGTATGCCTCGATGAGGCAGGCAAAGTATTACATGTGGAAAGTTCTAAGTCTGTTGTAGTAAAGGCTAACTAGCCACCTAGCTATTATTGACTAAGCTGGTTACATCTGTCGCATGTCGAAGGAGTAATGATAAAAAATAACTACCTACCTATTCCATGGCTACCAGGACAAGCCCAAGTTGCAGTGCACCAGGATAAGACGAAATAGAAAGGAGGAACTTTGCCCTGCAGTACGACAACAATATAACTATTCTAACTAATATTATAAATGCGAAAGTGATTCTGTTTGTTACGCTTACAAGCTAAAACGGCTTAACGGATTTGGATGAAATTTGGCACATGGGTAGACCATGGCCTGGAAAAGGACATAGAATACTTTTTATCCCGATATTCCCAAGGGATCAAGACTTATGCGAGTGAAACCGCGGGGCACAACTTGTAGGTTTGTAAAATGTTCTGTCATCCTCATCATCATCAAGCAATGTCAAAGTGACAGCCTGACATTGTTTGAACTGTGTCATATCTTTTAGGATTATTTCATACCTAAATGCTAAAAATCTAGCCTCAAAGAACGTACTAGTCTCTTCTCTTGACACGTGTTCCACTTATAAGTGTTTGTTTGTCAGTGACTCAAGTACCTCAATCATTTAGTAATATAGACTACTTATTGACGATATAAACACTAACAAACATAATTATGTAAATATCGAAAGTGTGTAAAATCAGGGAAATTAATTATTTAGCAAATTGACTAACAACTTCAATTGCCCGTATATTCGAATCACAGCAGCTGTCCGCTGTCCGCGTTGCTGAGTTTTGGGCCAAACAAATTTAAAAAACTTAGAACATAATTATATTAATAATATGTATTTACTTCGTGTTATTTTTGCCATCGACACGCTAAGAAGACAGCAGCTGTCATTTTTTGACAGTTGTATAAAATGGCTATAATACGGCAAATAGACGTACCTCCTTACTAATAAACGTTGTATAGCGTCTGTATAGTTACACAACACTTTGTCTTCTTCTTTCGAATGTCAAATTACTGACGACTGAAAGAGACAAATCGGTGTGTAACTATAGAGACGATATACAACGTTTATTAGTAAGAGGGGTAGTGTGTTAATTTTCCGTAGTATTTTTGTAACTAATTAAATTCCCTACCTCATTGGTCTAGTGGTCGCAAGCGCTACTGCTAAGCATGAGGTACTGGATTCAAAACCCAGGTCGGGCACAGTATTATTGGGTTTTTCCTTAGGAATTTCTCAGTAGCAGCCCGGAGTCTGGACTTGTGGCCGGTTATTACACGGGACTTAAATATAACTGACGAAATGTGGGCGTGATGTTATTTCTGTTGACGTAGTATGTCAATTTGATAAACAATAGGTATGTTGACAATTTTTTTTAATCTGTCAGGTAGGTTATTAAAAAATATTGAATACGTATTTTTTCTTTTTTTACGTAATCAAAAGATTACAGCAAATACATCATCATCATCATCATCAGCCTATTAATGTTCCCACTGCTGGGACACAGGCCACCTCTTTGTGAGAGGGAGTGGGCTGTAGTCTACCACGCGGGCCCAGTGCGGGTTGGTAGATGTCACAAATCTTCGAATTTTTCGGTTCTAACTTGTTCTAAGACATGCCGGTTTCCTCACGATTTTTTCCTTCACCGTTTTGAGAGCAGTGGTGATGAAATTATTTACACAAATACAGTCTGTTTACAGCAATACATTGAGTTAAAATGTGGCATGACGTCACTCCCCGGTAGATTTTATACTGACTTGTGACGTAGCGAGCCCCCACTCCCCAACTTTAATGCCTTTTATCTAAATCATGTTTTATTAATATGTTAAAGCAAAAAGTACGTGTCTACTGACTGACTGACTAAATAGTTTTTTTTCCAAGCCAACATCCCTATTAATTTCCCTGAGTGTGCTGCGCGGTTATTGCACCAATTACCTCGGTTCTTCCTAATAACCTTGCCATGGGCGACGAACCTCTACACGACCGGCCTCAACACGAGAGCCGAATACCAATCGAGAATCGTTTAGAATCAGATTGATCGAATCGAGGTCAAGTTTTACTTTATATCGGTTAATTGAATCAAGGTTTACATGCATCGTCTAAGGTTTGAATTATTTGATTGAGGTGGGTTTGAAATAATTAATTATGTCGTTATTTGGCTTTCCGTGTTAGAAGATTTATGCGGTTTTAAAAATATTTCTTACATTAGGACTAACTCCATCCTTGCTCATTATTACACCTTCCTTTCAATATATTTTTAGTTTAATTACCTACCATACAGTACTCAATGTGGCTAAGTAATAACAGCCGCACGGCGACCCGTGCGGCTGTTATTATCGATCGATGGATCGACATCCATCAGGTTAAGCTACGCCTGCCGGGATTGGTCGGAGAATGGGTAATCATCTTTACATACCGAGACTCCTCCGCCGTGCCTCGAAAAGCACGTTAAACCGTTGGTCCCGGCTGTTATTCATGGATCTTTGACAGTCGTTACGAGTCGTCAGAAGCCCGAAAATCTGACAACCAGTCTTACCAAGGGGTACCAAGAGGAGGTCAGATAGGCAGTCGGTCCATGTAAAATACTGGTATTCAGTTGCATATGGTTAGACTGGAAGCCGACCCCAACGTAGTTGGCAAAAAGGCTAGGCAGATGATGATGACCCGGCCTCAAATCAGGCACATTGTTTCAGAAAAGGTTTGCCTTTGAAAAATGTCGTCTCTGTCACTCAGATCTGTAGAGTTTTCCTTAAGCTCGATGTGTCTTTTAGCGTCCTTTTTTTAGTAGCCTGCTATGTCCCATTCCTGAGCATAGTCCTCCCTTCACTCCTTCTATCGTTCGTTCGCGAGCCCGCGCTCCTTCTTCCAGTTTTCACGGAATTTATCCAGCCCCCCAATTACGCAATGCACGATCAATTTTAATTGAAACCAATTGAAAAAGATTGCCAGTCCATTGCTTCAAAAGTTCGACAAAAACAATCTAAAATTTTTCAAGAAAAACAGTTTCAATTTAAAATTGATCGTGCATTACGTAATTAGGGTGCAGCTCATCCCGCCATCTCCTACGTGGTCTGCCGCGTCCCCGCCTCACTGTCTCAGGGCACCAGTTCTGTGCTATTTGGGCCCACACTTTGTCCAGCATGCGGCAATCATGTCCTGCTACCAATCCGTCCGATGACCAATAAGTAAATCCTGGGTTTTTTTCTATAGGTATTTCTTCTACAAAATGTCTATTGTGAAAATGTCTTACCGCAAATGTCGAGCCTTACGATTGCATACGTGACAGCAGACAGCGAGACGCCCCACAATCGATACAAGTCTATAATTATTATTGTATGACACTGTGACGTCACCAACTCACCACTTTGCGAACGATACTAATCTCGACTTCGATTTGACACGCGCTGGAAAATGTTAGCAAAATACACACAGAGAAATAAATTTTTCACTGCCTCGTTGGTACAGTGTTTGCCAGCGCTACTGCTGAGCATGAAGTCTTGGGTTTGATTCCCAGGTTGGGCAAAGTGTTATTGGATTTTTCTATCTGGAATTTCTCAGCAGCAGCCCGGAGTCTGTATTTGTGCCCGGTTGATGGCAATAGGCTTGCCCCTATTACATGTGACTTTAACATAACTGGCGAAATGTGGGTGTACAATAGGCCCGCGACACGTCTGCCCAATCCTTCGGGGAAACAAGGCATGATGTTAAGTTATGTTAAATATATTTTTCTATTGCATTATATTATTACGTTTTGTCGGTAACTTATTTTTTTATTAAAAAAACTAATATTGTAGCTTTATATTTTCAACCAATGAATGCTTAATTGTCTAACCAATGAGTAGATATTAATGAAGAAATTCTACCTCAAAAGGGAATAGAAACCAAAATAAATAGTTCATCATCACAATGATATCAATTTTAAACGTTCCGTAGATAATCACAAGTGTGAGTAATTAGTTTAAGTGGCTAATACTCGAGGTTTCCGCGTGGCAGCGTAATGGCCGCCATCGTCAGTCTGGGGGAATTTCAAATATCTATTATTAAGTAGGCATATGAGTAGGTATGGTAGCCATTACATGCGACTAGAGTCTAGACAACTTGAAATTCTGATAACTGGTACAGAAATAGAATGGTTTATACCAGAAACACAATATATTCATTATCATGGACCAGTAGGTACCTACAAGAAAATCTGAAATGCACATTATGCCAGAGCTAGAACAACTTTCTATAGTACCTGAATACAAAAAATATTTCGATAGATAGATCAATCAATTATTTAGTGCACACAAAAGAAATAGCACAAAAGCACAGTTAAATGATAGCTAAGTAAATAAATATTTCAAGAGCATATAATCAGCCTATTAATGTTCCCACTGCTGGGGCACAGGCCTCCTCTCTGTGAGAAGGAGTGGGCTGTAATATACCACGCGGGCCCAGTGCGGCTTAGTAAATGTCACATGTCTTCAAAAATATTTCGAGAGCACAATATGTTGCCGAATTAAAAAAAAAACTTTTTACAAAAAAAAGAACAACCGACTTCCAAAAAAGACACTACAAAGTCAAAAATAACTTTAATTTCGGAAGTCGGTGTATTTGGTTTTGAACTTTGGTTTTTTGCCACCGACTTTCGAAATTAAAGTTATTTTTGACTTTTTAGTGTCTTTTTTGGAAGTCGGTTGTTCTTTTTTTTTGTAAAAAGTTTTTATTTTGCACTTTTTGTTGTGGTACCTACCCCATACAAATTCGAATACCACTAACCTGCTATGTAAATAACAGTGATTGGAAGTTATCATCATATCATCTATATAAACTAAGTGGGAAAAATACGTATTATTGAAGCTATAACTCAAAAACTATCCAAGTAAAGTTAATAAAATTTATATGGGACCACCTCGGGAGCATACCCTTTCAAACAAAAAACAATTTTCAAAATCGGTCCACAATTGACGGAGAAATCGCGTAACAAACATACAAATAAAAAATACAGACGTATTGAGAACCTCCCCCTTTTGGAAGTCGGTTAAAAATAAATAAGCACAAATCTTTGATAGACATTGACTATTACCTATACATACACATAAATAAACTCACGCCTTTGCCGATGAGGGTAGGTAGAAACTACAGAACCCCACCTGCAACGATCTTGCATACTCTATTTGCTTCGTACATTGACTATAACATACTAAACACTTACGTCTATTGTGTAACGTTCAATGTCCTTTAACCTGTTAAATTCAAATAAAAAACAAAATGCCTCCCACGCTAGACCCCGATTTCCCAGCTCAGCATGTGTCAGGGAAATATACCTGACGCTGATATTCTGCTGGATCCCTGCAGTGAAAGACGTCGAGCAGAAGAGATAAATAAGCGAAGCATTGGTATTATGTAGGTAAGTACCTATACCCGCAATTTTGATTTAATAGGAATTCAACCTGCTATTAAATAATTACCTAGTTAATCATGTAGTAGTGGAGATTCATGTAAAATTGTGAAATTCAGCGTAGCTGGGAAAATACTACTCTGACGGTGACACACACATTTTTCTATTACATTGGTTAAACCAGGTAATGCCGTTGTAATACTCACAAAGAAGCGGAAACAAAAATGGTTGTACCAATAATATGTTCAGATACAGATATTTTAATGATAATGTTTGGAAATTCACTAAATCACATTCGGAGCAACATAAAAGTTTATTATGTTATTTGAAATTGGAAATGGACAGTGATATATCAGCGTCATTCAATTTGTATGAAGAAACATATATAGAAAACGTATTTATTCAACATGGATATAACACAACAGCAACAACAGCAAAGTTCAAGAAAAGAATAGATGAACTTGGTACCTGTAGTAATAAGCAAAACAACCGTAAAAAGTACGTAGAACATCGTATTGCGCTGAGCCCACACCGAAACGGCTACCAACTCAGCATTTACTGGGCGGGACACGGTCAGTGCTGGTTCTCAGTTGCCACCCCGCAGTGACACACGGACGAGGGTAAAACATCTGGACCTACATACGTTTATTACTACTGTTGTAAAAGTAAAGAACAAGCGTTCTGAATGAGTAACTCAATACCTACCCTGGCATCATTGATTTCACACCTTTACTAGATACGATCGACGATTACAGATGCGGCCACTGGCTGGTCAGAACAACTCGTTGAAAAAAATGTTTTGTTTCTGAAATAAATAAAGTTAACTAAGAAATATGTCCCTCAAACTAGTAATGAGAATATTTTTAAGTGATTTATTGACCACTGGAAGTTATGCAATAAGTGATATGATCGAGAGTTAATTTGTACGCCCTAGTAGAGGTACCTATGATGTAGAGATAATTTTGATCCACTTTATTTTTTGACCACGCGCAGCAAATAAATAAATAACTAAAATAGTTTATTTGCACCTTCATGTAATAAAACATGGTTTACAAAGAAAATAGGCCTTAAGGTAAGTAGAGTTGCAGCCAATACTTATGCTAAGATAACTTATTACAGATTTCACCAATGAAATCGATCGCGTTCAGCACATCTAAACGCGTTCAAAAGCTGTCAGTTTACAATATTCCATAACAATTTTGACACTGACAGCTCTTAAACGCGTTTTAGAAATGCTGATCAAGTTCAGTTTCATTGGTGAAATCAGCCCTAAATATCTTTTAAAGAGCAATAATAAACAATATTCTATTCTATTATTCATTATGATGTAAAAAGTGCAAACCTTTTAATTTGTAAATTTTTAGCTCTACTGTAGACAAAACACATGCACAAACATTTTAAAAATTCATTTTTGAACGTTAAAACCTAATTTTTCCTGCACTTTACGATGAAAACTTTCCACTGTTCGTGTTTGCGTGCTAACCGTACTTACACTGTCGCTTGATTAATATTTATAAATTTAATTACACGTTTCATTAGTGTCGGTAGTTGATAGCACTGGGGTTCGGTTCTCGGGTTGACAATTTTAAAAGTGGGTTTTAGAATGTTTGTAATTACATTCTGTGCATAAATGAGTCTGTTATATAATTGATATGGGAAGAGAGTAAGCACACCCAATTAAATCGCCAGTTATTTTATGCCTTTACGGGTGCACGAGTCAACAGGTCGAACTCGTTAGTTGCGTGACTAATATGCATAATTAGTGTAATTATTTATTTATTTTGTATTTATTTATCTAGTTTTTATTTATTTATTAATTCAGTGAAATAGACGATGATTTATAACGACAACGAGATTGCATGACCTTTGGGTGTATAGATATTATGGTAAACTACTGGATGTGTTTACTCATAATACAATTATTTAAACTTTTGGATCTATCCCTGTACGGTTTCTATTTTGCCATGTTTTACTACATAAGTTATTTATTTCCGCCCAAAGACGAGTTAAAATTAATGTTGTAATATGGAAGTTTCGACGCTCATAACTTCCACACCAATACTTATTTTCCGATTCAGGTTCCATTCACGGCTAGTTAATGACAAGACAAATTGATATATATTTTGGGTTTTGAACGTACACCGTCAAACAGACGAGTAATCCATACTACGTTTGTATGGAATGTCCGACTAGCGTATCCTTAAGAGATAAGTAATAGGAGGTGTCATAATGGTATGAGTGACAGCAGCAACGCTCTACAAAGCCGATTTTTTGTAGAAGTCAATTTGTCATAATTATTTACGGCCTGGTCTTGTACATTCCACCCAAAACCTGACATTGCACCAAGTCAACGCTCTCAAGTAATTTACACAGCACCAACTACCAATATGCTTGTTCAAACAAGGCAGTAAGACAATAAACTTGGCAGGTAATTAATCATGGAGTTTAAATCACAAAATCAATATTTGCACAGCGGTTTACGAATGCAGCCAACTTGCTGCTAACTGCATTTCGGTGCCACAGAGTAGGGTGTCAAAACAGAGGTTGCACAACTCAATCATTCTCACAGCGTGGCCTGGCTCCGAGATGGTGTCGCTGTTGGTGAACACAAAATAACAGACCATGTCAGAAGTGATGAGTGGATCGATACGAGTACACTCAGAACCGCAAATTCCAGAGCGAAGAAAGTTGGGTTTATAGGGCTTGGGAGCGAGCGGACCAAGGTGTGGCTGACTCGCGCCTGCCGGATGATGACGACATGTGTTCGTTCTGGCGCAGCCTGGTGCCTGTCAGTCAGACCGAAGGTGATTGGACTTAGAAGGCCGAACGAGCGTGCGATCCATAACCAGAAATGGAGGCAATTACTATCACCACCCAAGAAGTATCTCCTGAAGTCCGTCCGTTACGTAACTGGAAATTGCCAGAGGCCGGATAGGCTTAAAAGCGAATTTGAAAGCGATGATATCCTCCGAACGCGTTGATAAGATTGCATCAATAAAAAGAGATAAACCAACGGATTACTTGCTATGTTTGTTCTTTTTCAGAAGTTAGTTTTCATGTTTGTAATAAAATCATAATGATTAAAATTGTGTAACAAATCTGTTGTTCAAACAAGGAGCGATAGTACTACGCTTAACCTCAAAATATTTAATCATTCATTGAGTTCAAAAGATTTTGGCGTTCAAACACGCGTCTGCGTCTCTAAAAAGCATCAAAAGCAAAAAAAATAAACAGTCAAAAGATTAAGATTGTTTATCAATAAAAGAAAAGGAAAGTTGCAGATTAAAGTTTGACGCTTTTGCAGCACTGCGAATTGAATTTGAACGTTTTAGTACGAGAATAATTGGCCATCTGAATTATTTGAAGTATCTGTAAATTAACTACTCTGTGCACCTGCAGTTTTGCATAAGGTCCATCAACTCCTTTTGCGAATATACTTAATGTTTGTCACGGGGACGAAGTGTTTAAAAATATTGTCCTTTTGACCTTGGCGAGCTATTGAACCTGAGATTGTTGTTCATTTGACGAGGCGCAGGCGCCACCATGTATTGGAAGGTTATCTGGCAGGTAGATCTGTAATTTTATTACAGTATTAAAGATATCGCCCCAGTAAGCTATTTCATCACCACTGCTCTCAAAACGGTGAAGGAAAACATCGTGAGGAAACCGGCATGTCTTAGAACCAAAAAATTCGAAGACATGTGACATCCACCAACCCGCACTGGGCCCGCGTGGTGGATTACGGCCCACTCCCTCTCACAGAGAGGAGGCCTGTGTCCCAGCAGTGGGAACATTAATAGGCTGATGATGATGAAGCTATTTTTAAAATTGAATCGGATTTGTTTACTAACAGAATATTTATATGAAATAGCTAACTTTCCTACCGACTGACCACGGAATAATAATAACAAAGTATCACCAACAGAAATTAAGATAAATTAACAAGAATTAACAAGAATTGGCAAGACTGGGTATGACGACAAACTACACACTACACTATCTTAGACAATACGGAAGCCATTTAGCTCGTATATACTTATAAAATATCGAGATAAAGTAGATAAACTCATAATACCTATTAACTACGCAGTTCAACACGTGTTTTCACAGCATAATGTAACCGCCAATTATATCTGAACACAGGAAGAAAATTATACCTCCTCTCGTTTCATGCCAATTAATCACATTCAACCAATTTTCTCCATAAAACAGGAATAAGTCAACAAATTATTAACAAAAGCCAGTTACACCGGAAAAACTCGAACACTTACGATCGCTTCCGATGAAAACGTAAACAATGGAAAAAAACATGGCGTAGTATACGCGCGGTTTGCACATAAAAGAACAATGACTAGTAAATCAATTTATAGACTTCATTAGGATTGTTATGATATGTTAATTGATAATAAGATGAGTTTATGTGCGTTTATTCGTAATTTCAGCCAATTTATTGAGCATTAATTAATTGATGCTAAGCTAGCCATTTGTAAACGATAGTATTAAACGTTTAGTTACCAGTTAAACTTTTATAACAGTATGAGGGAAATATTGTTTTTTTATGAATACCTACAGATATAATCATTCTGTATAAAAAATATTAATATACAATGCCATAACAAAAGTAACCGATGATCTGAACTGTTTGGGGCAATCACAAATCAGAAGTAGCCTAATTGTGTACCGTACCAATATGCAGACTCTATTTCAGGATTTCGGACAGGCTGTGACTGCTATGCAAAGTGCTTTGACTAACTTCTCTTGAGAAGAAATTACTAAACACTTTGGTTAAAATTATAATGCAAAATGTCACGTCATCAAAAAGCATCTGTATTTTTTGCGTATACTTACCCGTGGTCCATTTTCAGGGTCATTAAATTTGAATATAATACAGATGGGAAATTCTGTTTCCACCGTTTATTTTTATGAGAAATATAACTAGTACTAGAGTCTTCTCAGTACTCAATACTGTAATTAAAATTAATAATTAGATATTATTGCCGTGGAAATGTACGTTTATCGAAAATAAGTAGCGTGTGTAAAGACTGGTTTTGAGACCTAGGTCCTGCGGTTAGAATGATTTAATTGTGATCTGATACTAGCGGAAATATTGTACAATGTTTTTAACAATTAATTATAAATATAGGTGATAGAATAGCAACTTGGCATTTAAGAGTTCCTTGTAAAAGAGTTTTTCTGGAGAAAAATAAATGGACTTAACTATAGTTGTTTTCAGGTTTTATGGAATTCAATGGAATCTGGTAGAATGAAGAAAATTTACTTTTATTTTAATTTATTTGAATCTTTGAATTGTTTTTTTTTATTAGGACGCTTTTAACGTGCACGTCTTTTTACATCGTTCTCACATGTATAATTTCAACATGAATGATGTAACCAATATTTTGTAAGATTTTTTTTTTTTTATGAGTGTCTGTAGAGTTTTTTACCCGTTCTTCTCCATAGGTACCTACTACGCTTTGGAATAGATAACTAGCTTCATATTTCTAACTGAACAACTCCTTGATAATTCAAAAGTGCCTGTATATTGTTTCATTGAAATAAATGCTTTGAGTTTGAGTTTTCACATTATCTGTAAAGTAGCCAAAGAACAAAACAATAACATCGTAAATTCGTAACAAATGCCTATTACAAGAAATGTTTTTCTCTTCCTGGATGATCATGAAAACTTGTGCATAAAATTATGAGATCATCTCATAGGAATCTTATCATTATCATAACTGCCTGCCCATTGCATTGTTAAAGAGATATTTGCATCTAAATGTCCAGCGGAGGTCAAGTAAAGTATTCGCTAGGTCACCCATCCGATTATCGGCCGCGGAAAATGTTGCTATATACCTATAAGGCTTTTCTTTCTCCTTTTTTTTGATACAACTTTTATGTAAGTGGAATTTTATTTTGTGGAAGCGTCACGTTTTGACCCTTTAACCTGGCCAAGGCCATGCTCTGAATGTACTGAGGTGGAAATTTTGTGGAGCACGAAGAACGGAGTAAGGACGAGTAATATGACTATAATTTTCATATGATCTATAACCCATAACTGTTTTAAGGCTGCTACCTAACTCTAGACTCTAAAGATACTTAAGTACGACAGTTAGCCCTACGAACCAACTAACCCATCAACCAACCAACCAACCTACCACCCACTACCAACCAACCAACCAACCCAACCAACAACCCAACCAACCAACCTACCAACCAACAACCAACCAAACCCCAACCAACCCGACAACCAACCAACTAACCACCAACCAACCAACCACCAACCAACCTACCAACCAACAACCAACCAAACCCCAATCAACCCACCAACCAACCCGAACAACCAACCAACCAACCACCAACCAATCAACCAACCAACTACCAACCACCAACCACCAATCACTACCAACTTTTTCTACGACATGACATTCTTGTATGTAAGACCCCTGCCAAGCGAGCACGGCCGGCGGCCTACTGAAACATGGCTCGAGTCACACATTTTAGCACAGTTTGGGCGATAAAACCGCCGAAACAGTGTGATAACGTGTGTGTTAAATGCTAGCACGGGTCAACCATGTGACATAATCTACGGCACGACATGTCTTTCTTGTTGCGACTTCGTAGTGCCAGTTGATGCATCACATCACGCTTCACGCCCAAAGAGTTAGGCAGAGGTGTACTTATAGTACGATACGAGTGAAGAAAATGCAGCTACGAGGTTTACAAGCATGAACATTAAGATCCCTCTTCAACATTAAAAGCCATTACATTGCTCTCCTTCCCCAGTACCACACGATCTTGGTGTTCCAATAAAACAACAACATAACTTATGCCTTACTTTTCCGTCAGCGCCATATCTAGTGGCAACGCGGAACACAACGTCAAAACATACCATTTTAGGTCCACGTACCGTATAACTAATGTGGCATACATGACCTTTACAATTGTTTCCTCTACTTGCAGGTTTTAGACTAACAAGCGTCATGGCTAACGGTCGTATGAAGATACATCTTTAAAGATAATATAAAAAAAAAAACAATGATAGGCTGAGGAATGATGTGTTAAGGCAACGTAGCGGTTTAAAAGAAGATGTAGTGACAAAAATTGACAAGAGTATGCTTAGATGGTTTGGTCATGTTGAGAAGATGAATGAAAGGTGAGTAACAAAAGGTATTTACAAGGCAGATGGGCGTAAAAACGCCGAGAGAGACGCCTTAGTGCTCGATCACGTTGAACTCGCGGGCGCGGTGGCGGGTGCGGTCACGAAATATCAAACACATAGAATAATATGCAAGTGTTCACGTACAAACGCAGGTGCGGTGAAAGAAGCCGCGCTCGCGCCCGCGCCCGCCACCGCGCCCGCGAGTTCAACGTGATCGAGCACTTAGAAGAACATAGTGAGTCAATTAGTGACCTTATTAGCGGTGTTCTTCAGAAAGGTCAGGTGCATAGTGCTTACTCGAAACCGGCATGCGTGTATGATGAACGTAAACGGAGAATGTGGTTGCAGGTGGCGTTCTGTAGTTTCTGCCTACCCTCATGGGAAGAAGGCGTGAGTTTATGTAAATATGAAGTCACGGTGAAGTAGTCGCAGGAAGGCTGTGCTAACTCGGGGTCACCAGTATAGAGCAAGGAAAGGAGAGAAGTACGTAAAAGCGCATGAAAATAAATGGGGTTGATTGTCATTTGCGAAGTTCAGCAACCGAACCGGATAGTTCGAATTCGAAAACAGGGTGGCATGCACATGCGGCAAACTGTAACCATGAATTCAGCAAATGATTTTAGAGCCCAAGCGTAGATATTTTGTAAGTGCAGATCCGTATGAAGGCAGAGATGTTTAGCACACCTACATTTCGCTATAATTCGAAAACTCGGTCAAAATAAACAAGCTCAAGTAATGGAGTTTTTGTTTGAGAGTGCGGCCATTAGTACTTCTTGTAGCGTTTGTTGGCTCATTGTTAGTGTCCGTGATACTGATTTAGGGCTAGTAGTTCCGTCTTTTACGGTTTGTTTCTGGTGGGTAATAGAGGCACCAATAATAAATTCATATTAAGGGGCTTGAAAATCATACTTTTCAGGGTAGTTTACGCCCAGTACAATGCTAGCCAAGAATTGGCTTACTGTGGCTTCGCATTGACTTTTTTATATTTTCTAAATTGTAATTCTTGGCTGGTATTGTACTGGGTGTAGCTATTCCCAGTGGGATACCACTGCTGGTTAATATTGATTTAAAGATGTAATAATTGTAAAATAAATGAGTTGACTTTAACTTTGAATAAAAAAGTTTTGTAATATTATTTATGATTCGTTTCCTCTGACCTCAGGCCTTCCCTCAGGAATATAAATCATTTTAAAGGGCTTAAAAAACCATAAGAACTCTATAGCAGTGTATCTAAACTCTAGTACAAATATTAGTAGGTAGTACAAATAGTGGTATTTTACCACGCGTAATTTTCTGCTAGGAAAAGTCCCTGAACTTACAAGCACACACCTACTGCCCTACCCATAGTTAATGAAGGCGTGAATATTCACGGCCGCCATTTTTCCGTGAGTGTTCCTACTACAGCCACAGTGTAGCGTATGTATGACCTTTTCAATTGTTTCCTCGTGAGCAGAATGTTAATTACCGTGGTCTTCCGCGTGGCGTTAACCCCCTAGCATCGAACGTTCCCGCCCGCAAAAACCATTAAGTACCGGAGATCGCCCGCGGCGCGTCGGAGATAAGAGCGCGCTAACATAAACAAAATCTGAGAGCTTTTTGTTACGTAAATAGTCTTATCGTTAATGGTTTTGGGTACCTGATTAGACAAAGGATTTTTTATAATACTTAGAATCTTTGTAAGCGAACGCTAGTATTGATAAATAAACATTCTTATCAGAAATTCCTTTGTTCATTGTTTTGATTATTTATAATAAAACTACTGGTTCGATTCACATGAAATTTCGCAGGATACATTATGAATACATATACTATCGGTCAAAACCATTATTTACGAACAAACACAATAAATAAAAACACCAATAATTAAAAAAGTTCAATAATAGGTATCCGTATCATTACGTAACATTACTTAGTTGATAAAAAATATTGAACGCTTATTTTTTTCTGAAAAATGGCATTTTTATTATGCAATAACTAATATATAATATAAAATAAATGACTTACCAGCGATTACATACACAAAACACACACAAAACTCAAAATTACACAACAACACGTTTTTTCATTACCGAGTTTGTTTACATTTTTTGATGGGTCCGTAATAGGTAATTACGATGTTATTTAGTGCAAATATTATCTATATACGATGACGACACTACTTAATTATTTAAAAAACAACATTTCCCGTCGATTAACACTTAAAAAACAATAGAAAACAAATAAATAGAACGCGGAGTGCAGTGCGCTGCACGCCTGCGCGGACGCCATTTTGTCGTGCCAAAATGTTCAATTTTTACTTTTTTTTAGAGTTGTTCCTGCATATTTTGATGTTTTAGTCGATTTATTTGACAAGTATATTACCAATTCCATAGAATAAAATTAACCACAGACCATATTAGCCCCTATCCATAGTACAAATAGAGCTTGAATCAGCATGCGCGGACTGCGTCTTTCGCAGCACAATGGGTGTTGACGGATTTCGCAAAATCCGCGTCTTTCGCATGACGTTGGGTGTTAGGGGGTTAAACACGAGATAGAAGTTGCATGTCTGCATGTTTCTTCGTTTGTTTAAGATTGCATGTGGATTTAGGTCATGTGCAGATGATCAATTATTATCTGCAAGAAGATGTTAAGGACGCTCACATTGCTTGTGATAATTAATTTAAATATTCAAATAATCTATGAATATTATTTATTATATTAAACATAACCGGCGAAGTGCGAGTTGGACTCGAATACAAAGGGTGCCGTACCATCAACGTTGTACTTTGATTTCACACAAAAAAATTTTTTTTATCTTTTATCATAATGATACTGTAAATTACAAAGTATTTTTTTGCAGTTGCACAAAACCGCCCATTTTTTTTTTTTTAATCAAATCTTTGTTGTATTTATAGAGCCTTTGAGTGTTATAGGGCAATGACTTCCAGTGTCAATAACTGTGGCGCTTCTTGGGCAGGCCACATGCCCAGTAGTGGACATCTTACGGCTGAAATAATGATGAAGATGAATCGCTTCCGCACCCTCCAACGTGAAAATTCTCATCAGCTCCAATATTGAAGCAAAAACAAACCCAATGCATATCTTAGAACCGATTACTTCATGCAACATTTACCTCGCGTCGATCTGTCCACTCCCTCTTAGTCACAGTGTAAAAAAATATCCAAAAACTGAATACTGGAGCGTGGGTGGGACGAATTAAATGCGGAAGACCTAACTTTGGTAGTCCTTGTAATTTTGACTTAGTGATAACCTTGATGCAGTATAAAAAGAAACAGTAGGTCAGTAGGGTATTAGGTATTAGGATAATTTTATGAAGTTTTCTCATTGTGTCTCGCAGGTAGGTACATCGTATTAACCAAGGATCATAAGTAGCTTAGGAGTTTCGATATTTTTTTATAAAACACTAACCCCCTTACTAATAAACATTGTATATCGCCTGTATAGTTACACACCGATTTCTCTTTTTCAGTCGTCAGTAATTTGACATTAGAAAGGTGAAGACAAAGCATTGTGTAACTATACAGGCGATATACAACGTTTATTAGTAAAGGGGTAAGTATATAGTAACTTTACAAAAAAGATCTCGAGGATCAAAATCGTCAAGTCTAAAAAGGCTATTATCAATAATTTTGTCATAGCATTGGTAGTCTAGGCAATTCAAGGATCAAAATTAACTATAAATATTAAATAATATGTATTCAGATTTATACTATATTCTGTAAATGTTTATTCCAAAAGTTGGCAACGTCGCAAATAGCTGTCAAATATTTACCAGTTTTGATTAATTTGGCAATATTACTGTATAGGAATATGAAATATCGCTAACTAGTGAACTAGAATATTTATTAACTAGCTTCTGCCCGCGACTTTGTTCGTGAGGAAGTCAATATAACATAGCCCATGTTACTCGCTGATAATTTAGCTTTATAAAGCTGAAATAATTTTTTAAATCGGTTAAGTATTTTTTGAGTTTATTCAGTACAAACAAACATACAAAAAATCATTTTTGTTCTCTATATAAAATTAGTTTAGATGAGTCGCAATTATAACACTGAATTTGATGTTGTATTGATGTTGTAACCGTTTTAAGTTTAAAAAGGCATTTGGAAAGCTGCCAAATACTTTTTTTACATCTAAAACTAAATATTCGGTGTTACGATATTCATTATTGCATTTCATAATCAATATTTTAGTTCACTAGTTAGCCATATTTCCAGAAAAGTATGATTGCCAAATTAATCAAAACAGCTAATTATTTGACATCTATTTGAGATATTGCCCACTCTCAGAATGCGTGTTCTTAACAAACACTTTTATACGTCGAAAAAAAATTATGTTTTATAACTAGATAAGTTCGGTGTTTCCTATCCGACTACTCTGAGAAAAAAAGATCCTAAACTCAGAGATCAGAGTCTCTTTTAAAGTCCAGAATGATCTTGGTCACACCATGCAGATTAGTGAGAGTCGGAGATGGTCTTTTGTGGAAAGATTTGAGAGGTCTTATCCGTACAGGACAATACCTCTCAAATCTTTCCACTTTATCTTTAGAAAATTTCGAAATAGACACCTATATTATACAAGCCATGCTTTTTTACCCGTAAACTAACGCAGCATGTAGGAGGAAACATTTACTAACATAACTACAAGGATCAGCTTTTAACATAATTCATTATTTATCGCAGTTCCTCTTCCTGAGGAAACATGACGGAAGGGAGGATTTCCTTCCTCTTTAATTTGGAGGAAGTAAATAAAGCTACACACGTGTGTACCTTCTAATATGAATATTGTTAGTTAGAAGTGAGGTCACCTGAGAGGAGGCCTTAGTTTCAGCAGTGGGAACCTGATTGGCTGATTATGTTCATATTCTGGCCGTAGCCTTGCTTGTGGTCGTGGCTTGAGTTACTTCATAATCATAACCTAGTTTTCAGACACATTACAAGATGTCATAAATATTATTAAAATTTTTGTCATCTTCTTCTTTCATAAAGCTTGCCAGCCAATTACCAAAGTTGGTTTGTGAGTGTTCTAAACGGTGGCTCTAAAAGGCATATAACTGCAAAACTGCACAGGTTTTGTAGTTATATAAATAAAAAGCCAATTTTAATACCTGTAAAGAAAATGTCCTTCTTAATTTTTTATCGCAATTATTATGAATACTATTAATAAGAATACTTTTTCTTATTAACACTAAAGAGTTTGAGACTGTTTACGGATGTCAACTAAAAAAAGGTAGAGATGTCAAGATGACATGTAAAATACAATATAATATGTTTAATTTATTATATTTTTTTAAGGAGAATCGGCCATTGCTGTAATAAGATACGTATGTTATTAGTATATAAACACCTAATAGCTACATAATTATAGTTTATATTTAATTTAGTAAAACTAAAATGTTAAATATATTTCAAAAGCAATACGTTTGGGTTTTATTATTACGTCTAATATGATAAGAAATATGCCTACCAAATTTTGATGTCTCAAGTTACTGCAATAATAATGAAACTTGGGTATTTTTCCGATAAACTAGATTCGAATATACAATTACTAAATACAATGATCGAGGAAAACCATAAATTTTATTAGTCAGACCTATTTACTGTTGGCAAAAACTGGGTTGGTTACAAAAAAAATATATTTTAACTCTGTGGTATCTTTCCATTATTATTAATGTTGCACTTCATTGTATCAGAGCGTTTCCGAACGCGTGAGCAAGGTCACACGACTATGATATCTATAACGAATCGTTTTGCTTACCAGTGGTAATTTATGTTATTTGTCAGTGAGCTAAATGATTTCTATGAATTAGATACATAATGTACTGTATTAACGTAGGTATGATACGAACCTCTTATTTACGTTTTGAGTAGAAGATTATCAATAATTCAAATTAAATGTAAGGATTATTTCGCTCAGAGTTTACGCGAGTGACGATTAGACATAAACAGTGATCGTGAAAATTGTGAACATTCCATTTTGCCCCACTAGGTAGGACAAATTAGTGGGGCAATGTAGAATATTCAAAATATTGTAGCATAAGATATTACCAAAAAAATATCTAAATAATATTGTTGTTTGTAAATACTGCTCCACATTTTACAAGTCAGTTATAAAGTTCCAAACTAGATGGCGCTGGTTTCCTTACTTCGATCAGTGAAAACTACTAAACCAGTTTTCTCAATACTAGTAGCAGCCATACTTACCTAGCTGTCACAATTACCCCAGATAATAAAACCAAAGCGCCCTTAATCAAATCACAATTTCAAAATTCAGTATTCCATTACATCGTAATAAGTTCAATCACAGAGCCAATCTGTTGTTATATACTAGTTAAGGCGGTTACACACGGCACCTGCAATGCTATAATTTATATTATGGCTAGACAAATTTATTTTAATACATCATGACATAAGACCAGAAGGATATGGAGCCCCAACATGACAGAAAAACTGTTGGTATATTTTTACATCTTTTTGCGACGTTTTTATAAATATTTATGGTTTTTTATTCCTTTTACGCTGTGTCAAAAAAGTTAGTTGTGTCAGCGATTCGTGGTTTTATTACCTATAATATAGTTAAAATTATAAAAATACAGGCCACATTTTGCCTACACATCTCAAATTCAAATTCAAATTCAAATCTTTTTATTGTGGGCATAGGTTATACAGACAGATGTTAGGTAAATTACAGTTCCAATATGTCCTGCCTAATAGGCATACAATAATTATGTCAACATGCAGTATATAAATAAATATTAAAATCTCAGGTATCACTTTTATAGAAAATCTTACAAAATAACAATTTATTGTATGTATGGTGACAGATACACCAAAAATAATCTTTCATTAGGTACCAAGCGATACGGACATATAGGTACATTTAAATGTAAAGGTACTTATAAACGTGTGGAATCTAGATACAGCATTCAAATTATGAAAAGCTATAGGTATATTAGTACCTGAAAAATGTGCTGCATTTTACGGTACTGTAAAACGTACATTCTGGGATGAAATACCTATACATAGGCTGCAGTGTGTGACAGGCTTAACGTAGATACGCGCGCATAAACGTACAAATAAACCCTGCGCACGCGCGGGTGCCACGACCTGGCTCAATGCTACGCGCGTACATGTGAGACACACACACGGAAGTGAGTGTGTATGCGTGAGCGCGTGTCGACGAGGGCTTGTTTACATCAACACAAATGTAGATGTAGCGCGACTGCGCGATATATAGTTTTGATCGATTTGCAGCAATTTTTTTTTGTTGTAAAAAAACAACAGAGTTGTTGTTGTTTTTTTTTTGTATGATTTTACTTGCCATGCTAATCTAAACAAATATGGTAGTAGGTTGGTATAGAACAGCGTGTCAAATAAAATGGGCATGATTAGCAGTTGTCGCACTTACCTACTTGGCACATTTGATAAGTAATTGTGAAATACAAATAAATTATATGAACAAAAATACAGTTTTATCCAGGAATTGTAGGTATGTAATCCTGTATAAAACAAATCTTGAAGCCAGGCAGTAAAAAACCTATATTTCTACACTTAATTAGTATTATTGATTGTCTGTCTGTAATAAATAACTGCTTTCTCGCCATAATATTGGAGTTATAATTAATCAAAGTTAAACAAAACAACTTCTTGAATACCTAAATATTTTTATAGGGAGAACAGAACAGTTTCTCCGAACTGAAATTAGTATTTTCATTACAAAACTTTTTCAATTTTCAATGTTTTACTTCAATTTAGGTTGAATATTACTAGATAACTTTTAGTTACTTTACTAGAACAGTAGTTCATTAAAGTTGATTCATTATTTTTAATTGGCTGTGTAGAAAACCACTATATTATTTTATAACAATTATTGTTATTCGTTTGTGCGCGTGGTTTGTGGTTATTAGGTAATTTATTTGTTTGCAAATTTTCCTTTATCTACTGAGTAACACTTCACCTAAAAAGCAGATTACCTACTTACCTATTAAACGACCTACCTATTAGTTTTAAATAAACAAATGTTAAGTATAAGCAAACGAGATTGAATTGTGGCCTGAAAGCCTGACTGGCTTTTGTAATGACGAAGATTTTCGACTAACCGCAAAAAAAAATCTACTGCTCCTGAACATTACCCCTTGCTTGTACTTTTAAGTAAGCCCAGTAATCTTGAGAGAATAGCACAGAGCTTGTCATTCTGCAACATTATTAAACAACAGACCAAGACTACTCGGTCCTCCTATACTCGTGCGCGTGTGTGAATGTTTACAGATAATAAAATATTCTCGAGTATTCAACTCTTGCGCACTATATTTGTTTGGTAGAGTCTTTGCCCTGCTCCCTTGCATTTAGGACCGCTAAGGGTCGCACTCTGATTTCATTAACGTAATATGGGTCTCGATGCGTCATTAATTCATTATGTTATGATATTTCCTGGTATTCATATATGGATTAGCGATCGATCTGATGCTCATTGGAAAGGCAAATGAGTGTGGTATGTTATTTAATACGCAATTACGTATAATTTTATGTAAAATGTCTTGAGGTAGGTACAGAATTTATATTTGAATATCAAAATACTTAGAGTGAACTTTATATATAGGTTATTATTAGGGAGGTAACGATTCCGATTCCGATTCTGATGCCGATATATCGGTATCGCCGATTATATAAGTACAACCGATATCAAACAGTGCGAAAAGCGTGCGAAACGACGACTGTCGCTCCATCGCACGCACGCGGGACTGGCGGGAGAGCCGCGTTGCCGCAACGCATGCTTAGCGACTGGCAAACGGCAGTGTTTGCAGTTTGCCGAGCGTTGGCTGAGCAAAATATTGGTTCGTATACTGTTTCACTTCACCGCTATTCGTGATTCCGTTTATTCACACAGTGAAGTCCGAATTACAAAAGACATACAAACGCCCGATGTACTTCATTATTTATTTAATTTATTATCAACTAAGCCATCGATATCGGCATCGGTATCGGTATTGCCGATTATTTACTAAAATAATCAGTATCGGCATCGTATCGAGAAAATTATGCATCGTTACATCCCTAATAATTCATCCAATTCCATACATCACAGACCACACCAGTATATTATGCAATAATTTCAACTTGTAAATTATTTATCTTTTTGAAATTGTCCTAATTTTAAGATAAGGCCTATTTTAATGTAGGGATTATTAATGAAGCGATTTTAAAAATAACGATCCATTGGCAATTTCAAAATGTTTTATTTTTATTATTTTTCCTTTTCTGTACCCTTGACAACGTGTGTATGCCAAATTTCATGATGATCGGTTGACTAGTTAAGACGTAAAAGCGTAACAAGAAAACTCTCTTTAGCATAAAATTTATAAAGAAGGATGCCCATTTATGGCCCGAAACGCCCAGCAATTTACGTATATGTAAAAAAAACATCGTTATTTCTAGTTATCTAACAAGATATTCATTTATCCGAACAAGATGGGAACATTTTTGCACAAATAAAAAGTACCGAAACGATAAATACGTGAAAATAATTCCCTTTTGTGGATAAAATCAGCAGTGTTGCCAATAATTATTAATTCCGTTCACGAAATAATCGATTATGTTTTCATGGATATTTTACTTATAATATCAGATCCGTAATGCTTATTATTCGATGTATTCAAACAAATACGGTGTTATGTTTTTACTATTGATACTAAATGAACAAGCGAATTGATAGTTGATATAATAATGAATGCATATAGGATCATAACAAAAACGCTACTACACATTTTAATTACCTATAATTCTTTATCTGTTCAGCACAATAAAGATAGAATATGTTAAAGAAAACATATTTACAAAGACGTTCATAACTTCTTAACCTTTAAACTCCCGAGGCAGCCGCAAGGCTGCCGCAAACCATATTTGTCCTTCAAACCCCGAGGCGGACATATGGTCGACGCAGGTACACACGGTTTAACAGACGACGCAGGTACAATTTCTATTTCTACTATGAAATTAGGGCTAAACTGGTCTGTGAACAATTTAACTCTATGGCCTGACGGATATTCTCGTCAACTAAATCATTTAATTATTAAATTCCCGTTCGTCCCACCAGGGGGACGACGGCAGTGGGACGAACGGGAAAACACCCTTTTTTTTTACGATTTTTATCATAAAAACCAATATCCAAAAATATCAATAGGCAACATTGGAAAAAAATTTTGAAACTGACTGATGTTGCACGTCACACGCAGGTAAAACGTCATAGTCACGAGTGCGCGCTCGGCATCGTATTTCGTAATTTTTTATTGTTTTTGTGTGTAAATCGATGGGAAGTGTTGTTATTTCCATAAGTAGTTTTTACATACATCGTGGTAGATAAATATTTGCACTAACTAGCATCGTTTATTAAATACCTATTTTGATCCGACCAAAAAAAACGTCGGGAACCCGTGAGTGAAAAAGTGAATGTGATTATTTTGAGTTTTGTGTGTGTTTCGTGTCGTGTAATCGCTGGTAAGACTTTATTTTATTTTTTAATATTAGGTACTTAATCGTTTTATTATTTAAACTAAAATACACTGTTTATCCATTTTTTTTAACCAAATAATGTTACGTCATCAGAGTTGACGTCGTTAAGATTAAAGAGTCACAGTGGCGATTATAATTTTGTATTAAAATTAGGATTCGATAAAAAAATCGATATCGATCTATCAATTTTTTGTGTGTGGTGTGGCAACATTGAATTATGCCGGCCGGCTGTCAAGTCATTGTCAATGTCAAATCACAAATCGACTTTCTTTGTTTTCGTTTGCATAACTTTATTTTCTTGCGAATTTGTTATTTTAACCATCGAATACGCTTATTAAATGGACTCCGAAGATTCTTTGAACCCTGAGCCCTGACGACCACGGCCTGAACATGGATTCCGCTCCCGCTTCCACAAATTATGAAGACCCCGGCATTGTCGCTGGCCCGAGTACTTCCGTGCCCTAAGTAATTCATTCAAAAGGTCATTTACGCTGTGTTAATTATGGTTTAAACGTCACGAGAATACGAAGGCATTTCTTGGAAATAGCAGAAAGAGCGAAATGTTATACAACAATCTAAGGCGACCCACCGACCAATGTGTTCGACACAACAGGTCAGTATCATGTCTTCCTCTGAGAAATTATTTTTAAATAAATAGACTAGAGTACTATCAAGGTTAGTGTTGTTTTAGGATATCTAATAATTATGACTTGTTTATTAGGTACAAGTGTCGAGTGACAGTTTAGTGTGCGAACAACAAAATGTACAGATTGATGGTCATGGACAAGTGTGCATCAGCTGCGTGCGGCAGATTGGTTTTGAGAATAAGATCACATACACTCAGGTCTGATTCTCCACATGAACAACTCGAAAGGAGTGTGATTGCCCATCAGATTGTACCAAGAGCGGTAAGTTATCAACAGTTTAGAATTAATACAAGCGTAGTTCTGAGATTTGATACTGACATACTTCTGAGTCTATATAAGTGTAATATTCAACTTCTTTCGTGTCCGCACAAGTTATATTTCACATAGTACAGATTGTCTAGAAACTTGAGAAAGATTTTTTAGAAATTAATTAATAGTAATATAAAATGTTATTGATAGATATTTTTTGATTGTGTATTTATTTGTACCAAAACCACAGTAATTCACGTTTACTGTCTTTATGCACTGAGCTTTAATTTTTATTATTATTTCAGTTGCCATCATCATCTCGTTAGAGCAGTTTAGAGCAGCATCATGTTCAACTACAGAACCGGAATCTGAACCATCCAGTCTGCCTATGGAGCAATTTGAACCATCCAACCTACCTTCGGTGCAATCTGAAGTAGCTGACAGTGCATAGCAAGCGGGACTACAAAGCTTGAACACATCCAACAGTATACTGCTGGCTTATTATGTAAGAGCACCAAACACTCAAAATCAATGTTTCTTTCCTGGCTGTAACAAGACCAATTGGCTCGCTGTCCCATCAGCCTGCACTGCGGGTACATCTATTTTGTAAGTACAATTATTATGTACCGCCGGATTGTAGAATCTGTTATTACCTAACCCCTGGAATCTACTTTTAGAATCAATATATAATCATATTAAAACATTTAGTGCAGCACAAATTGAAGATTTTGCCTCATTGAAAAAAACGATTTTATCTAAATAACCCCAACTTTTTTCTAAACCAAGACCTTGACCGTTTCATTATTTAAATCGCATATTATCCTATCCATATACTTTGAATTGTGTGCACTTGAGGCCGAAGTGTCTATGGAGCACGGGCAATCCCCTTTTGTAAACGTATATTTCCTTCTCGGTATTCAATAAGGCTGTATTTAAAGGTACTACCTTCTGTTTGATTCCGTGAAATGCCCCGAAGGTACAATTTAATAAGTAGGTATGTAACGTAAAAGATTCACAATCTTTTTGAAAAAACGATTATTTTTAAGTCTTTTATTTAGAATTTGCGAAAACAGGTGAAACGTTTTCCAATAAGAGAAACCATTTAACGAATAAAATTAAATTTACATACGAAAGACTTCAGCCAAGAAAAACAATGTTTTACGGACAGATTTTATAAGTGGTCTGTTTTTTTTAAATATTATTCAATTATTTTCTTAATGAACCGGAGATTGTATATACCTACGTATGAGGTATTTAGTAGGTACTAACAATCGAAATTAGAGCTGCTGTGGAGTATGCTAAAGCAATAGGAAGTGGTGAAGGGCGGGCGCTTTTGGGGGACTGTATTATGTAATTTTGACGTTCGAAAAGTGCTGATTCTCAGCCTAGTTTGAATACTGAATTTAATACTGAAACTTTAGTTTTTTTTTGTTTTTTTTAATATATTTTTTTAATTATTATTGTTAAAAAAACAATTATTTTAACCACAAACCTTCTAGTTTGATGGCGAGAAGAGCTTGATAATTACACAAATTTTAATATCTAGCAGTTTATTACTAACCTTCTACTAACTGTGATTATCTTTAGTTTGATCTAAAGTGTATTTTCACTACTAGTTTCTAAATTAAATTATAAATGATAATAACTAAAACGACACACAAATAAAATATTTCAACACGCCAAAAAAAAAGCATACCACACACTGGTCCTTTTGCACACAATCACTGCTGCGTGCTGCGTGTGTGTGAGTAATCCTTTAAATGTTGCCAACTTATTTATGGAGTTAACCCTTCTTTATGACATTAACATGTCGGTATAATTCCTGATTGTTTTGATGATCATCCCGGTGACGGAAAACAGACCTTGTCAGCTGTTTGATTAATAAACTGCGCAATTTGTATGGTCAGCAAAAAAGATTGGAATTTACAAAATATCTCCATGTACACTTTCAAGTTTTCATGGAGGCATTTGTATTGTTTTAACTTGATGACATAGCTAGTTTTGTTATCCAAAACATTTTTTAAATAAAATTCACATTTTGGAAAACTTTTGGACAAAATTCGTTTAGCCACTTTTGTTGCTAACCGTACCTTTGGCTTCATTAATATGAACATTAAATGCATTGTTTACGAGAGGTTTGGTTTTGAATCCGTTTCTTTACTCTGTGTAGAAGGTTACCTACCTCTAAATCGATGTACTTATCTACTTAAAAATTTGCTTCCTCGACTGTAAACCTACCAAATTTTGTTCCATGTTTAGTGTTATTTAACGAGTTTAGACAAATCTACAACAACCTATTTTAAATCACCAATTCTTTGGACCATAATTATTGATGACCAGGTTTCTCCCGCGGATTCGCCCGCGTGGAGGTCGGAAATTATTCCACGGGAACGTACTACCGGGATAAAAAGTATCCTTTATGTTAATCCAGGTTATAAACTATCGGTGTGCCAAATTTCATCAAAATCCGCTTAGCCGTTTTTGCGTGATTGAATAACAAACATCCAAACATACAAACTTTCACATTTATAATATAATATAATAATATAATATATATAATAATTATATTAATAATTATATAATAATAATAATTAATTAATTAATATTAATTATATTATATTACCTATATATATGTATAGATTGTAGGAAAGTAGGATTGCATGGGTTGTTTCAGATAAATTAGAAACTTATGGCTATTTTATTTAGTAAAACGCATGAGTTCCTAGAGTTTATTATAGCTTTATCGGATTAACATCACACTTGATTACAATCAAATGGTACGATCGTCATAAATAATTTATTTCTCCCATTCTAAGCGTGGAAAATCACAACAAGGCTGTCACAGTAACTTAATAAAATCACAGTTTCCAAGAACACTTTACACCAGGACTAATTATTTTACTCGACTATCTTCGTGACACACACACAGTTAAAATATCCTGGAAATTTCAGGACCTAACTGTTTGTTTGACACGCACACATACACACACCCAAACACACACACACACACACATCCTTGTAGATGTATTTAATTGTCCTTGGCTAAAAATAAATCATCCCTTTCTTCCTAAGGGACTTGAAACTAGGGCACTTAATAATTGGATGGGGAACTTCCACGTATGTATATAAACATTAAGGATATTGTTTGTTTGAAAAACAACGTGAAGTGAAATTAGCTTATGGCATGAGTATTTGTTTCTTCTATCATTAGATTCTGATGTATATCCATCAGACGAAAATATTTTGTAAATAGATTATTATGTGTAGGTGTTTTTACCTTAACAAAATGACTTTATGAATTATGAAATGGGCTTTATGAAGTAGGTACCTCCCTATTTCGCGGTTGGTCAACTCTTCACGTGGTCATATGAAGATTCGACCAACCTGGTAAATTTTGGCTGGCCTATTTTTAATAGGCCAAAGAATCAGCATTGCCATCCAACGTGGTAACGCTACCAGGTTTTTGGGCACTTTTCCCACTGCCAGCAATACGGACGAGTTTTTTTATGCCAAATGAAGTCTTCCATCTTTTTTCCTTGTATTTACTTGTAATATAATACGTGTCAAAATAAAGCTTTAACATTTCCTATTTTCAATTCCAAATATCATCGAGATCGTGTCTAATCTTATCTTACAAATTAATTACTCTTTAAACAACATCTACAATGCCACACCGGCCTTACTCAGAATCATTAAAATCCTCGAATTTCTGCACACATCGGGGCGCGCCATTAATACCGAAACGGTCTTTTGGTCCTAAGTTCCCGTTTGGTCCTTTTTGAACAACAAGAGCGTAATGTTCGTGAGTAATCCACGCAGCTACGGACTGACCGAGTTTAGATTTCATTTGCTAAATTAGCACTACGACTTGGGTACGTGGTTTAACAATTTGAGGTAAGCAGGCGGCCGCGTAAGGCGTCTTATGGTAGCAAGATTTATAGCTAATTATCTTTATCGTGTTGACGTCAAATGCTGAATAATATAGCCGAGTCTGTGACTGTACAAATGAACAACGAATGGCTTAGTCAACGCAGTTGGTAGACAGATTGGCAATTGCAATGTTTTACTAATAATAACGCTGATACCAATACCCGCGATTAATTGCTTAGTTCATTTGCAAACTCAAAACTTATTGATAACACGGTCGCCTTTTACGTCAACTAGCATAATCTAACAACTTGATATTTGTTGATAGCCACACTGTATTTATTGTTGTGTTGAATTTGGCTATAGTACTATTGTTTAGCTTGTCTTATACATAGATTTGCACCACTGTGTTTTGTAAACGACACATCTTGCAGGAAACTAAACACATTCAGTCTCGATCAAATTATTTCCTAATTTTATTAATAACTCTAAGGAGTATGTAAGGATCGTAGCAGGTGGCGTTCTGTAGTTACTGGCTACCCCTATGGGAAAAAACGTGAGTTTATGTTATGTTTAAATACTTTTAAAACAATATTATCTACAAGGGTCGTGACTACTTATACTTATTATAGTCCAGCCGTCGCGTCGAGAAAATGCGTTCCAAGACACCTGTCAGTTGGACAATCTCTAGTAGTCATAAAGACTAAATTCAATGCAATAACAATTTTAAAAATCCAACTGGTAGCTCCGGAGATTACCCACTACATACAAACTTACAATCAAACTAATTTCACCTCTTTATAATAATATTATGTAATGACATGAAATGAAACTGACAGGTGTCAAGAACTCATTCTCTCAACGGCCGGACTGTATTATTCGACATTATTATTATTTACGAAAGTTTGCAGTACATTACAACGGCATAGATAAACGATGGGCTGGTCTATCTATACATATTATAAATTGAAGTCGCTTTTCGTGTCTGTCTGTGTGACTGCGTTTTTATTCTAAACTACGCAACGGATTTTGATGCGGTTTACGTCATCATTAAGAGAATTTATTCCGGAAGGTTTATCTGTATATGACATAAATATTTAGCTTAGATATAATAAAGAAATCTTCAAGTTTTGTAAAGTCGTGAAATTTGTGCGTAGCAAGGGCAGTTTGCTAGTTAGAAATAAACAGTAGGTACCAGGAGATAATAAGGTCACAGAGATAAATCAATACGATGTAATGTAAACAATTACAGACACCGCAGTTTTCCAGCGAATGCGTGTGGAGATTGAAATTAAAATGACTATCTGTTAATATGGCGCGGCCGCAGCTGCGCTAGTGAGTCAGATTGGTGCGTTGCTGACCAAGTATTTACTGTAGACAGGACTGTATAATGTTGTATGGGTTTATGCCTACTCGAGTGTAGGCAGAAAACTGTGTGACCATAAAAAAAAATAAGGTGAATGATGCAATATACTTGTCTATAAAGAAGATTGTCAAAAGCAGCGTATTTAAAAAAGTTAATTTTAATTTTTCCGAGAAATTATAAGTTATCGACAACTTCAATGGAACTCTGGCTAGAAAAAATAAAATAAAAAAACAACTTCATTAAACGATCCCGCCGCAGTTTCGTAAAACAATAATTTATGATCATTTTTAAATTAACGTTTCTTAAAAATTTAAATAAATTCAAATGCAAACGTCGAAAACATTCCAGAAATATATTATCAAATCTATTTCATTACGTGTTCTGTGTCGGTATGCCTTTGATCATGCCGCGGCCAGTAGCCCGTATAATACCTATCCGGTAAGAATACTGGTAACCACAGTAATTATTGATAGCTGTAAAAACAAAACAAAATACGTTCCATTTATTAATTGACAGCAACTCATGCCTATCAATTGTTTATGACGAAACAAAATAGAATATGGAAATAATTTTATAAATATGAGGTTTATATTAATAACGACATAATACTGTATGTTGGCATGGATTTAGGTCCATGAACAAAGTCCATGGGTGCACTTTGGTCTTATCAAAGTTAGGCCCACGGCCACTAAGCTGTACATAAAACTGTTGACCGGAATTAATGTTCAAGAATACCATTAGTCATAAACCACATTGTTATAAGCCTCTACCTAAATAAAATGATGTAATGGTAATGGTAAAGGAGGAAATTCCCTTTGGAAGAAGGTAAAAGATTAATTTAATTACTATTAAATAAATAATCATTTATTTGCTTAGAAAGTAGGCATATAAAATAAAGGTGTTTACATTTTTTAAGATCCCTGTAATCTAATAAATAATAGAATAAGAATAGAATAAACAAATTTTTAAGAAAGAAAATACATACACAAAAAGCACACAATATAATTACACAGCAGATAAAAAATAAAACTTAAAATCAAATAAAAAGCGCAAAGTGCGATGTTAGAAAAAAAAATTAAGGAGGTGTGCCTCACGGGGGCGCCAAAAAGGCCCAGTTTTATAGTATTAGTTTAAGTATTAGTTTATTCTTATTCTTATTCTTTTCTCACGATGGATCAAAATTAAAACGATGGTTTAATGCGCAAAATTAAGCTGTAATCATTAATCTATTGAGTGTGATAATTTCGTATTTAATTTCAGCAAGACCTTTAAGAAATAAGCCTATCAAATTGCCATGGTTACATAATATTGTATGTTATACAAAAAATACCTCACGAAAACCTTATCTATCCAGACGGCAAAGCTAAAAAGTGTAAAAACCTAAAACACAGCTATAAATTTATGTATATCCTTTTACCTCTTTATCCTTATAAACCCTGCTTGTAGAGTGAAGTCCTCGAAACTGAAAAAAAAAGATTCAAGAAACAAGCAGGTAAAAACAAAAAAATATCGTGCAAAACCAGTACTGAAAATGTCCTCTGAAATTCTACTTTCAGCGGCTGAATTTCAAGAATGTACCTGAACACGCCAGCTTTGAGCTGAATAGCAAGACAGATTATGGCGTAAGTCGTCGCTAGAGACCGAGCGCACAGTGCGCCACACAACATGTGTTTGGAAAAAGTGGAATTTTTCATTTATTTTTATTTCTTGTAAAGGTTTTGTTTCGTTGAAGAGTGAAAGTTTTGTTCGGTGTAAGACCTGTGTTGTGTAAGTTTTGAATATGTGTGCGAATTTTGTTGTGGTTCTTTTGAATAGATGTGTTTTTTTGTTTAAACGGGTTTTTTTGGATTATCATTTCTATTAAGCGATGTTATCTGTAATCATAACGTTGTTGATGCTCTTATCCTTGGACACTTCTAAAAGAACGATTTTTGAAAGAACTTGTTAACTAGTAAGTGTTACTGTTGTAAGGGTATTCTACATCTACTGTATCATTTTACAGTCTCTGCATCAGAGTATAGTAATAATAGTATAGTATAGTAATAAAAACCGAAATCCAGCAAAGGCAAGCAAAAAATAAATTCAAAAACCGATTTTTTTTCCCTTTTTTATCCTCGCCGCGTACATTTCACCCACAGTGCACAGCGCCCGACACGCCAAGTGTCACGTTACGCGTGTAGACCGTCTGCGAGCGCGATGACACTTGCAACTGCTATTTGCTCTAATTGCAAGTATTATTACTCGGTACAGTCTACGATACGTTGGTGTCGGCTGTGTCTACACTTTCGAGATTTTGACACTAGAACTCTCGTTAGAGTTGTGTTTGTGATAATTTGACGATGGTGTTGCATAATATCCTGTTCTAGACTTTCTTGCCAAATCATTGGATTAGGTATCAACATACCTCCAGTAAAATTACTGATTAAGCAAAATTTAAAAAAAAAACATGCAATCTTAATAATTATTATTTTGTCAATTTAATCAGCAATTTTTTAAAATCTCTTATGTACATAAACCTAATCAAAAACAATGAATTTGTAATAGAAAACTTTTTACGACGACAAAAAACTATGACGTCCTCTTTTTTAGAAAGGATAAAAATAAAAATATGGTAGAAAAATTACTTCCGACACTTACATTATTATTACTTCCTTACATTATTATATACACAGTATTTCCTCTGAAAAACATCAAAACATTCGAAACATTTAGTAAATAACAAGTCAATAAGGCGAGTTCTACAATGTTTACATCAACAAGTACTAGGTATCACAAATATTATTCATTGTACAAAACCGCAACGAAACTATGTTTAGATAATGTTTATTTTTTAAATTGAAAACATGTTGTTCTCATATATTATGTACGGCCAGCATAAAAGTTACCTACAATCACAATGACATGAAAAGTATTGTTTTTCAAAAAACGTATATGTTTTTGAAAAACACTGAAAAAGTAAAAAAATGTGTATACTTTTTGGTCATCATAAAAACTCAATGTTTACTTTTCCTGAAGTTTTCTTTGTTCAATGTATATTTTAATTGTAGCTGTTTAATTTAAGGTAATTGAATATTCTCTAGAAATAGTAACAAATAAAAGCTTATAAAACTATTTTAAAAAAAACACTGTCTTACTGACTGTACTGGACAGTCGCACTAGTAGAATAAGGACAAGTGCACTCTAAATACCGCTCGATATTTATCGAATCTGCACGAGTGGTCCCGATCATTTCCGATTTGCATTAAAGGACTATTAACTGCGTAGAAGCATGTAGGATTTAATTAGATCTAACATGACTTTACGCACATCTATTTCAATGTTGTGATTAATTTTAAGCCCGTATAGTCTGAGTGGGTTATACAAAATATTATACAATAATTATCTTTAGGTCCCAACAATTCGATACTTTGTGACCACTGTGCAGCGTAAGAACGCAATAAACGCGTGCGCATGGAATCGTATGATAGTCAGATGATCAACAGGAGGCGTGCAAGGAATATTTAAGAAAGTCGAAGGAAAAAACAAAAAGCTCACACTTATTAAAAAAGGCTAATTAAACCGCTCAAGAAACGAAAATTTAAAAAAAATATCTGAATAAGTAAACGGTTGACAGGGGAGAGTGGAAGAAGAAAACGTGTTGCGCCGACCCCAAGTAACATGGGACAAGGGCAGGAAAATGATGATCTGAATAAGTAAAAGTGTTTTTTATTGTGTTGATTTGCTGAAAACGGATTGGTGGGGTATTCCTCGAAGCGCACCAAAAGTATTCCTAGTAACGCACCAACGATGAAACATAGAGAAGAGCATGAAGGATTTGTAATTCATATCTGTTTTCCTGGTAGTTTTATTATTATAAACAATTAGGACAGTTCAATTTTAAAACGTCTATCGATAACATTTATTACGAATCCTTCATGCTTTTCTCTATGTTTCATCGTTGGTGCGTTTCGAGATATACTTTTAGTGCGCTTCATTTGGTGCGTTTCAAAGTTGGTGCGCTTCGAGGAATACCCCGACTGGGTTAAGATGAAAGTAACTTTTTTTTTCGTTTTTGTTCACTAATATTTTCTTTTGCGTTTTAGCTTCGTTAAAAACAATCATCTGTTCCTTCCTACTAAAATATAAGATGAATCCATGATTTCGTGACCTGTATGTAACATATTTTTTTTTTGCAAAATACTACGTCAGGCATTCTTACAATGGTGTAATACAGTGTAAGATTCGAAGTATAAGCCAGAAACAATGTTAAATTCTAAGGCAACCAATTTGAGAAGATAGAATAAAGTAACATTAAAATTTTACTTATTATTACGTATTTATGTATTATTTTCATATACGGTGCAATATGTCTAATAAATGCCAGCCGCCTGAAAAATGTATCTGCTTCGACGCGTTTGAGTCTCGGCTCGTAAGGATTTCAATAAAAGCAAGGGTTCAAGTAATCTTGCATAAATCCAACATCCCTTAATACGGTGCATTCCATTGGGGAGTCTGATGCTTTTCCAAATGTCTAGGCATTTACAACTGGGCATTTATTTTTGTTAAAAGTCGAAACAACCGCCTGGTTACGAGGATACGAGAGGCATCGCGCAGTTGCGATACAACATATAAAAATGTTAATGTCACATTTGCCTTCAACCCTAAACACAGAAACGTAGCTTATACTCGTAGACCCATAGGTATGGTGGTAGTACTCTAATGCTAATACAATCTGCGAATTTCTGAAAATCCCTCAAAAGCAAGGAAAAATAAAAACACAATTCATTTTTTAGCAGAAAAAATCTTGTTCTAACTTGTTTATTTATTTCTGACGTTCAATTATCAACACTGGAACCGTAATCAACGATTCAGCGATCACCTTTACCGAAATCCTTGAACCTAATCAAACAGCTCAACAACATAATAAAATTGCGTGCAAATCTCAATTTTTCGCACCAGCCGATGACGCATCCTAGCGATATCCACAATAGGTATATAACCGTATCTGGGTTTAATCGTAAAATGTAGGTATGCCACACGTGTTCATTATTTTGCTGCATAAGTAAACAAGGAACCCTTTTAGCTTACTAATAATAATAATACCAGCTTATTATTGTCCCACTGCAGGGCAACGCTTCTTTTCATACAGAGAAGGCACGAGCATTGATCACCACGCTTGCTCAAGAAGGGTTGGTGATTTCAGACTTATATTAAGTATAATAAAACCTGGGGGCCAAGACTGGGGTACACAATTTGTCAAAAACTAACAATCGAGGGAATGGTCCCTCGATTGTTAGTTTTTGACAGATTTTGTATGGCAAATCTGTCAAAAACTAACAATCGAGAGACCATTGTGACGTTTGTAAATTAGTAGACTTGGCCCACAGGTTTCCTCACGATGTTTTACTTCACCGACGCCAGTAATGTTCAAGATAAACTTAGAAAGTACAATTATGAATTGAAAAAGTCATTTTGGTATTTGCCCGGACCCACAACCATGCATGCTTGCATGAGAGGCGAAGCCTTAACCACTGGGCCATCACACACAAATTCTTCTACGTTCATTATTTTTTCTAGCTTACTACGCAACCAAATTCCTGGCATAGAAAGACTTCTCAGGCTAATGTGAAATGTAAATAAAAGATACTTTCCTTGTACTCGAGCAAGTTGAACATCATCAAGTTCGTCGCGCCAAACTTTGTTAGAATCATTTTCTATAACCGTTAGTAGGCTCTTAAGTGTACGCATTACACGTTCAACCTGTCCATTAGCCCTTGACGAACCTGTAGCAACCAGGTGCAATTCAATGCCATGTTCAAGGCAGAATTTTTTAAAGTCGGCACTGATATAACATCTGCCCTGATCAGCTATGACTCTTCGAGGTGCTCCAAATAGGCATACAGCTCTTTTGAGCGCTTTCACTGCGCATATGGCGTCTATGGACTGAGTATATTCTAACAAAACGTATTTAGTAAACGCGTCAATAATGACGGAAGCATATTCTTTTTTGTCGCTTTTACCACTCAGTTTCCCTGTGAGGTCTATGTGTATAGTATGCCACGGTACCGCAATTTTTGGAATAGCATGCAATCTTACTTGCTGGGCGCCCGAAGGCCCTTTTGAAGCTTTACAAACTATACACGATTCAACAAATCTACGGACGTTTTTCGCCATTTCGGGAAACCAGTACTGCTCATATATCTTATCAAGAGTTTTCTCGTACCCTAAGTGTTTAATTTCAGTGTGTATGTGGTTGATAAGCGTCCAGATAAGAGACCTAGGCACAATTGGTAACCATGAACTGACCTTATTACGCTCTACTTTCCTATACAGAATACCGTCTCGTACATCGTAAGTATGAGCGACAGCTTCGGGTATTTCGTTATTCAAATGCTTGGTTACCATATTCTCATAAGCTCGTGGCTAAGTAATAACAAGCCGCACGGGTCGATCCATCAGGTTAAGCTACGCTTGCCGGGGTTGGTCAGTGGATGGGTGACCATCTTTACATACCGAGACTCCTCCGTGCCTCGGAAAGCACGTTAAGCCGTTGGTCCCGGCTGTCATTTGTGGATCTTTGACAGTCGTTACGAGTCGTCAGAAGCCCGAAAGTCTGACACCAGTCTTACCAAGGGGTATCGTATTACCCAGTTACTGGGTTGTGGAGGTCAGATAGGCAGTCGCTCCATGTAAAATACTGGTATTCAGCTGCATCCGGTTAGACTGGAAGCCGACCCCAAGATAGTTGGGAAAAAAGGCTAGGAAGATTGAAGATTGATTGGTTACCATATTCTGGATCTCGGTGTCCCGCTTCTGCTCTACTTGAAGCCAGCTGTCATGTAGCTCAACATAGTTAATGATTTTACGGGAATCAGAGGTCTCTGCAGCAATACTTACAGTATGATGAACGGTAGGAGGCGCAGCAGTCGTAGGTAACGGGTTTCTCGACAAGTAATCGGCATGTTCCATGCGGCGTCCTTCCTTGTAAACTATATCGAAATCGTACGCCTGGAGGTATGCCCACCAGCGATGTACCCGTGGGGAAAGGTCGGTTTTTGCCTTGGAAGCTTTTAGTGAGTTGAAGTCGGTATAAACTGTGAAATGCTGGCCATAAAGATAATGACGGAAATTTTCGATAGCGCGTACCACGGCTAACGTCTCCAATTCATATGAATGATATCTAGATTCTGTTTCGGTAGTACGACGACTGAAGTAGGCTATGACGTGCGGCACATTATTATTCTTTTGGATTAAAATAGCCCCATATCCATTTGAACTTGCGTCTGTATGGAGTTCTATGGGGACCTGGGGATCAAATATTGTGAGGACTGGTTTTGAAGTCAGAATTTGTACAATTTTCTTGTGAACATCACTGTGCTTATCGGTCCAAAGAATGGGGCCTTTCAGTTTAGTAAGTGGGTATAATGGACCAGCTAACGTAGCAAAATTTGAAATGAATCTCCTAAAGTATGAAGCTAAGCCAAGAAATTGTCTTACCTGCGTTGCTGTTTTGGGAGTCGGCGCCTCTTTAAGCGCCTGAACCTTGCGAGGATTAGGTCTTACCTCTCCAGCTCTGATGACAAAGCCTAGATAATCAATCTCACGCTTCATAAATTTGCACTTTCGTACATTAAAGGAAAATCCTGCTTCGCAAAGCGTCGCGAGGACGCTGTCGAGACGACGTAGACCTTCGCTGATATCAAATGAGAAACAAAGCACGTCATCCATGTATGCTAGAGCAACAGAATCCTTAAGTGATTTCAACGCTTTGTTGATGCATCGCTGGTAGACAGACGCTGCGTTGCGTAAACCGAATGGCATGGCTAAATATTCGTACTGGCCGTCCGGAGTTACGAAAGCAGTACGCTCAATAGAACTGGATTCTACTTTAATTTGATGGTAGCCTGATGCCATATCTAAAGAGGAGAAGAAATGGGCACCGCTAAGGCGGTCTACCTGTTCGTCGATTCTCGGAAGGGGATAGTGTTCAGGGCGCGTATTCGCGTTCAACTCTCTATAATCTACGCACATTCTGTCGGAGCCGTCTTTTTTTTTAACCAGTAAAATGGGACTGGCAAAGGGTGATGAACTTTCGCGAATGACACCAGCTTCCGAAAGAGCCTGTACTTTATCTCGAACGATTTCTTTTTCAGCCGGTGATAACCGATAGGGGCGCCTCTGAACAATCTTACATGGGTCTATTAGGTCAATCTTTAACTCACCTGTGGTCACGCGACGAATAGGCACACCATCTATGAAGAACTTCCTATATTTCTGTAATATTGCCACTAACGCGTCACGATCATTGCCTTCAAGGTCAGTGTCAATGTGACCAAGGTCGAGATTTTCCACTGTTTGGCATACCTGAATATCCTTACATAAAGAGAATTTCATACAGTTGCTATTAATTTCTACATGAATACCCTGTTCCAGTATATCTCTGCCTACAATTATAGCGTCAGTAATAATGTCGTCAGGCACAATATGAAAGAGTACTGTAAGAGGTATACCTTGAATTTGAATTTTACTTAGAACCTGTGTTGTACATTTAATGTCCTCACCACCTATCCCCGTTAAATAGACAGAGTCATTGCGTATAGTACCAAGAAGTTTACTATCCTATGCAGTGTCCCATGGGCTCAAGTACAATGTCAAGAAGAGCGAACTTATTATGTTTAAAACGAGTGCCGTAAACTATTCGGATATTCCCGGTGTCTCGCTCTGTGGCACTCCTTTAGCTTGGGTCACTAAGTTTAAGTACTTGGGTCATTGGGTCACTGATGATCTTAAGGACAATATGGACATTGAGAGGGAGCGCAGGTCGTTGGCTGTTCGATGTAACATGCTGGTTCGAAGATTTGCACGCTGTACAAATCAAGTTAAAGTAACTCTTTTCAAAGCTTTCTGTCAGTCTTTCTACACGTGCAGTCTTTGGACCCGTTTTACGCAGAGGACATACAGCGATCTGCGAGTCCAATATAATAACGCGTTTAGGATATTGTTGGGGTTATCGTGGCGTTGTAGTGCATCCACAATGTTTGCGGAGGCGCGCACAGACGATTTTTACGCGATAATAAGGAAAAGGACCGCTTCCATAGTCGGCCGGCTACGCGCCACCACCAACGGTCTCCTGAGCGTGTTCTCAGATCGGTGGGATTCCCCTCTGTTGCGCCACTGGGTAAGAATCCATACCAGTTAATATTTGTAGCATTATCTCTTATTACTAACACTAGTTATTAAGTTATTTTGTTGATACTAACACTATGGACTCAATGTCTGAAATAAAGAATTTGAATTTGAATTTGAATACTGTTTTTCACTAGAGAACAAGAAGAGCCACTATCAAAAAGGAACAAAATGACCTCACCAGTTGATGTCGACAGGGTACCTCTTGTCATCTTATGTTTGCAAATCTGCACTTCTTTGCGCGCCACATGCTGCTCACTTCCAGACTTCTTTTCTGGGCAGGTTGTACTAATGTGTCCAGGCTTCCCACAGATAAAACAGGTAACAGACTTTTCCTTCTCCGTTGGTCTTGACTTTGGATTTTCTGTATTGCGTCGCTTGCGGCATTCTTCTAGCTTGTGACCTTTATTTCCACAGTAGTGGCAATGTCCTCCAAACCGTGTTTCATTCAAGCGAGGCTTTTTGTTTGAGTAGTCACTAACTTTAGTTTCTGAAGAATCATAATCATCACTGCGTCTCTTCAAAGACACCCTGCTTAAAATCCTGAACAGTTGTGTTCTACTGGAAATTGTGTGTGAGTTTAATTCTCTTCGTATAAAACTATCCCGTTGAGAAAGGACAGATATTATGAACCCCGTAGTAACTTCTTCAGTAAAATTAACATTTGGTATACAGTCAATGAGACCCCTGAGTCTCATAGCAGCTTCACAAGCTGTTTCTTTATTTCCTAACTGAAATGTTAGGATTTTATCAAAGTAATCTTGCATTAACATGGGGCGTCCAAACTTGGCAAGTAGAAGTTCTTTTATATTTGGCCATGCTATGTCTGACAGCTGTAGTTTGGTCAAGCAAGAAGCGGCTCGACCTTTCAAGGAATCCATGAGAGCTATTAATAGGTCAGGGCCGCCCAAGTTTCTACTATTAACGATTATTTCAGTCATTCTGCACCAACCTTCAATATCTGCTTCAGAATCATCGGGGTCAAACTTTATTAGTTTTATTGAGGTGTGACTTGCAGGGGCAGCTTGAGTTGCATTCAGCAGGCGTGATAAAAGAGTCTCCATGTTCCCAAGGAGATTTTCATCATGTCTTTCCATGGAAACTTCATTGATCACAACAGGTTGTTCTATTGGGGTTTCACAAATCTCCTCAATATCTTGCCCTCTACATCCCACTTCTGATAAAGGCATAGGATCATCCTTATCAGAAGAAGCCATATTGCGTGGGTTTGCGGGCGAGGAGTTGAAAGTAAAAAAATGAAAGTATGAACAATCAAAATATGTCTATTTGGATTACTTATGAACGAGACGTTCCACCAAGTACGTGGGTCGCGAACGCAGTATATTCCTTGGAGCGCAATCAACTCAGTTACTCTACCACAATAATTCCAACACCACAAATCAATATCGTCTTTTGCTGTTTTCGATCAATCGATACGTTCCCCGCCTTTTTCGTTGTCTTTCTGACAGGCCGCCCTCCCAGTACTTGGTGTTACGTCAAATAGACAGTTGACACATTCGTTCCGAAATCAAAATATTATACGATTTGGCGTCGCCGAGCCAATTCTCTCGACGCGCCGTCAAATATATAAAGATTAGTATTTAGGTACCAACATAGCTATCAATGTATAATAATATTTATGTTAAATGTAAGCGCAGTAGGTATCTGTAGTACTACGGGTTCGATAACCCGAGGTCGACCAGTGTTGACTTTCCGTACTCGTTCGTTATTATGTTTAAATCGCAATTATGTGCCTACAACTGATCCTTTGAGACGACCGGTAGATGGCGTTGGCTGTATTATTCCGTCCTTCCGTTCAGATTTTTATTTTTGTATTATTTTTTCACAATTTTTTTAAAGTACATCTTTAAGCTATACAAAATTCAACAGAAGTGGCTTTAAAAAATTATGCGTGTTGTTTTGATCCAAAACAACCTAATCCTTAGAAGTTATAATGTTTCGATACATAATTGTATCAGTTTTTCGCTCCACAAGCTCATCAGTATAGAGTTATTCGGTTTTACAATAAAAAACATAACATTACGCCTGTTATTCCCAAAGGGTTAGGCAGAGGAGTAGGTACCTATAGTACACCCACATTTCGCCAGTTATGTTTAAGTCCCATGTAATAGAGGGCGCGCCTATTGCCATCAACCGGGCACAAATCCAGACTCCGTGCGGATCCAAAAAATAAAATCATTCCAATCCATTTGAATACTTTATTATAGGTAGGTACCTACTCTAAATATTATAGGACTAATTTGAAATAGCAATGACTAATTGTATTTACCTATTAATGCGCACATCAAAAGATATATAATTTTAAACTATACTTATAATCGTATATTTATGCAAAACAATAGCCATAACCAACCTACTGGGTATAATTGGTGATAATTAAACTGTAGAATTAATAACTAGCTTGTAAACAATCTCCTATGTAATTACGAAGTTAAGTAATTAAATAAAAACCGTTCGTAATGACTAGAGCATTTAGCTTTAGTCTTGATACTAGTTTTTACGATCGAAGCAAGTGTCAAGAGGCATAGGGTTAACAGATAGTTGTGTTTTTACTTTCGTTATTACTGTTAAGGACTTAATTGGCTTGTATCATGAAGGTTTAGGTACAAAGATAAGTTTTAATAAACATCCTCATCATTCTTTGCGTTCGGCGCTTGTCGTGGCAACACGTCGTGTCCTGGTTCGCAACAAGTCAATCATCATCCTGAGGATGCTTCGTTGAGAGGTGAAACACGTGTCGAATTCTTACAGGGTTCTTTATGACTCAAAAAAGTTAAGCGGATTAGGTTACTAAATATACGTCGTCTATTGTATTTTATAAACATTACATCACGCCAGTATCTAAGGGTTAGGCAGAGTACACCTACATTTCGATAGTTATGTTTAAGTCCCATGTAACAGGGGGCGAGGCTATTGTCATCCAACCGGGCTCAAATCCAGACTACCGGCTGCTGCTGAGAAATTCCAAATGGAAACACCTAATGCCTAAGGCATTAAGTCCGCCTTTGTACCTTTTTGAGTGTGAAAAGTTTAAATAAATAAATAAATAAACACCCAATAACACTTTGCCCAATTGGGAATCGAACCTAGGACCACATGTTCAGCAGTAGCGCTTACGACCACTAGACCAACAAGGCAGTTTTTAAATACATAGTGTAAAGAATGACGTAAGTACCTGCTGGGGTTGCGGGAAAGTCCTAAGGGGAGATCGTGGTCCCTGAAAAGGAACAGGCAACTGAAGGAACACGGGTGGGTTTTAGTCAGTAAGAGTCTAATACGCTCTTTCGCTCCGTCCCGAGCGGAAATTATTTGAAGAGGTCCAAAAAAAAAAATGGAATGAGGTAAGTAAGTAGTAGATAAAGAGAAGCGGGTTTCCAATTAATTGTCAAGTTCAGATGATACCAGGGCGCTCAATCTTAGTACGTAAAACTGGGGACAGCAATAGGTATCGTACAATCAGTACAATGATACAAACTCACGAAGTATAAGTAGTTCCTTTATAAAATAAGTTGAAATACGTTTTTAAATTTTGTTGGATTATCTTTAATCGTAGAAGTTTTCACCAACTTTAAGAGATGGCAGGTCTGTAGCAATGTTCACTTTTATTCGCCTTGGTGGTTTCATTAAAAATAAACTGGTACCCCCAATACAAATGTCTGCTAATCTCTGACGCTTGCCGTGTTTTACGATATTTTGTTTATTTTTGTGATCTTTCTGAGTTATGTTGTGCGTTTGTCATTGAGTTGAGCGAAAGTTCGTCCGAATAATCCATATTTGTGACCAGAATGTGATTTTGTGAGTGGTTGTGTTAAAACTCAAATAGGACTCCAGTGTAGTGTTAAGTTTAAGATAGGATTCTTTTAGTAAAATACTTTGGAACATAGTAATGAAAAGATGATTATCTACTAAATTGTCTTTCATTTATCAATCCTTGAAATGAACTCTAAAATACTATAGAATGTATACCTATACTACCACCATACATATCTGCAGGGTGTCAGGGACATCAATGCGAAGCCTGTTACCATGGATTCAGTACATGATTTTGAACCCCCTGCGATGAACATATATTTTTTTAAATAACCACCTAAAAATTTCAACGCCCCCTGCGTTGAATTTTTTTTCAGAATCATTTAATACTCAATACTCAATACTTTATTGCATTCCACATGTAGGTATTCTTAGATGGTAAAACTTATAATAAGATCATAATGTGGACCCTGTCGGGCACAGCAAAATAAGTAAGTTAGGAGAGAGGAAGCATTTGTTAAATAGATAGCATTTCTTAGCCGACTACCATTTTCTAATAATGGTGTAGGTATTTTACGAGATTTAATTAACTAAATAGCTTTAATTCAAAATATAAAAGAGTATCTATTGAGAAATGTAATAATAATAAATAAAAAAAATAAAAATTAATAAACTAGATAAAATTTAAAGTGTCAGGTACTTAAGTTATGACTTTATCAGTCTATCACTTAGGTATTCGTTTACCGAGTAGTAGCTCTTTTTTAGCAAAAATTGTCTAAGCTTTTTTAAAAATATGTTAATTTTTTCTTCTTTTTTAATTGATGCGGGTAATTTGTTATAAACTTTGATTGACATTACGTAGGGACTAGTGGATTTAATTGAATCCATGGTAAAAGGCTTCGCGTCGATGTCCCTGACACCCTGTATACACATCCTATTAATAATACATAGCTGTAGCTATACAGGGTGGCAGGAAGATCGACGCGAAGCCTGTTCCCATGGATTCAGTACAGCGTCGATGTCCCTGACACCCTGTATGTATAGCATACCGGTGACCTATCCAAAAGTAGTTCTAACTGTGAATATCAAATGGCGCTACTTTCTTTACGAACGCAAATCACCCCGTTCCACGGAACAAGATTGGTCTTTATTTCAGTATATTACAAGTTCCTACTGACCTACTCTGTGGATGATACTATAGTAACTACCTTTTTACAGAAAGTACAATCACTACAAAAACGATACATTTACTATTCATTTATGATTTTTACGTCGTTTAAGACCAAACAATTCACAATTCTATTACCACTCTACCAAATTATTTCTGTGTAAACAGGGACAGAGCATTATTTTGTTATACTAGAATGTCCTGGTTCTATGTAAAACAACCAACCACCAAAACGTCTTAACAAGGGGTACCATATTACCCAGTAACTGAGTTGTGAGGGTCGCTAAATATAAAATATTGGTATTCAGCTGAATCCGGTTAGACTGGAAGCCGACCCCCACATGTTCTGGTTTTATTTCGTTTGGTTTAAACCCACCGTCATGAGATGCTTCTCTACATAATAATCTTTCATAATGAGTTGCATTCAATTTGTGGTTGACTTTACAAAACGCAGCGTCATCTGATACCTAATCATTTTCCACAAGGAAAAAGTACAATAAAAACAGTATGAAATTAAATGGAATTTCTCATCACTAAGTATTACACGCAGCACTGCCTCCGTTTAGCCGTTATCACATATAATTAGTCTCATCATCGGAATCCCCCACAGTTTTTCAGGATGAGGAAAACTGAAGTTTTAAACTTCGTGGAAAAACATCGCGTGTCCATGTAACTGGTGATAACACGAAACAGAAAGATCATACTCGTTAGTAATTGCATTCTATTCAGTAATGACTTCTTCCTCGAATGTGAATGAAAGTGAGATGAGGCAGCTGGGTTTCCTGTAATCATTATCAGCCTGTTACATATTAATGTGTTAAGTTTATTGGAGATAATACGACCAAGTTGTAAGAATTGTTCAGTAGAACATAGGTGAACGGACTAGCTTAGGTAAAATAAGTAAAAAACATTTTTATTGTTTATTTGCCTAAGTAGTATTTGTGTAGTTGTTTAATTGGCAATGTAGGAACCTATTGAAAATCATGTCATTTGGTTTTGGTTTACTATTAATTTTATTATTCCCTCTTATTACATTTTTATACTTGATGACATTCTTAAATAAATAAATCAAATATAAAAAAGAAAGTGGAGTTTCTTGCCGGCTCTTCTTTCCATAGGAAACAACAAATTGGCACACCTAGTAAGTTTATGCGAAATAAAAAATTTTCAATGTTCAATCTTGAACATGTTTAATTTTAATATATCACAGAGGTGTTTTAGTAAACCCCCATGGATGCGTATAAAGAGCGCTAAAATTGCCAGTAACGACATTCTGAAAATTGTTTTTATTAAAAGAGCTAATTCCATTTTCTACTTTTTCAGGTTTTTCTTCTGCTCTTTTCATCGACATAAGCTACCTTTTTCTAGAAAATACATGCCGTATTGAAAACATTAAAAAGTCCGGCAACAGAAAGACATAGCTAAACTGGCATTGGGGTTTTTCAAAATGGGAATACCATAGATGCATCACAAAATTGCATACTATGAAACACTACAACCTAGTCAGTTCCGCATGAAGTTCTAACTACAATAAAGGCTAAAAGTGCAACACATGATTCAGATGAAACAGTGAGTGAGTCAAAAGGAAATTTTCCTGCTGATGTAGGGCAGATAAAATGTAAAATTGTGAACGTTGCGTGCCAGTAGTAAGCGTCAATTGAAGATGAATTGTGTCCTTACGTAGGATGAAAATGAGACCGTTCCTGTTTATAAATAAATTATCTGTAGTGATTCAATGTTTACTAAAGATTCTGGAAATACCTAAAATAACGTAAAGATTTTATGAGCTTGCAAGATTCATAAGATATACCATCATCAGACAACTATGCGCCACCGGTTTCGTGATATTTTTACATCTATTGCTCTCTACCAGTCATTGTTCCATGTATGTATATCTTTTGTTGGAGTGGAAATCCCAACTTCTACTTAGAATAAGTGCGAAAGTGAGTTTGTTTGTGACGATTTCACGCTAAAACGGCTTAACGGAATTGGATTAAATTTGGCGCATGGGTAGACCATATCTTGCAAAAGAACATACTCGTAGAATACCTTTTATCCCGATAGTCCAAAGCCAAAACCGCTGGGTGCAGCTAGTCCAAAATAAATAATCACAATTCGAACATCCTTTCGTTTTTTCTGATTGTTGAGTTGTTATTTTTTGTTTTATGAATAAATGAGCCTGTGATTTCAATCTCAACTGGTAGAGTTCTATGATATTGATGAGGTGTATGATAGAACAAGCGTTTACCCGGAATTGATCCTAGTTTCATTCCTCTGAGACGTATTCATTGTATTTTGTACGTATATTAACCTCGCTAATACTTGTAATTACTTGTAAACAAAATATATTCTTAACCGTTAAAGCATCACCATTTCCTTATCTCCTCCAATTTCGTATAACCTCAAAACGCAGCTTTTATTACCGACTTCTGCAGGAGTCAAAACAGTTACTCAATTACAACAGGAAGGTTGCGATAACCAACAAGTAATAACCGTTTACGGGTAATAAACCAAAATAATAATTAAAACATCAAAAGCGCCGCGTTTTGTACAATTTTTGAACGTTTTGCGATTCGTCACGATGTAGAGTTTACATTGCACCGGTTGGTTTTGGGTTCCACACGTTCAAATAACGGAGTGATTTTTAACGAATAATTAACTTACATAATTTTGAAATCATATACTTAATGGAGCAAGAAGACATACTGCGCCGAGGGCAAGAGAATGATGATAATTTTTCAAATCATTATCAACAAAGGGATAATTACAGACAGACAAATCAATCAATCTGCCTAGACTTTTCGCAACTATGTTGGGGTCGGCTTCTAGTCTAACTAGATGCAGCTGAATACCAGTATTTTATATAGAGCGACTGCCTACGTGACCTCCACAACCCAGTTACTGGGTAAAACGATACCCCTTGGTAAGACTGGTTGTCAGACATTCGGGCTTCTGACGATCCGTAATGACTGTCCAAGATCCACGAATGACCGCCGGGACCAACGGCTTAACAGATTCTCGGTATGTAAAGATGGTCACCCATTCACGGACCAACCCCGGCAAGCGTAGCTTAACCTGATGGATCGACCCGTGCGGCTGTAATTAGCGACGGGCTCCGTTGATTATTACGGACTAAAATTAAGTAATAATTCATTTAAATGTAAATGTTGATGACGATGAGATATGATGATGAAGTGGGGAGGAGTATGTTGCAGTGGAGTTCTGTAGGTTAGAAAGAAGAAAGAAGAAAGAAAATACATTTATTTAGCACAGACTTAAAGACACACAGCACAACATAATTATAATACATTAGAAAAAATAAAAGATAAACAGGAATGTGTGCCTCACGGCTGCGCCAAATAGGCCCAGTTCAGCAAAAATGCCAGACATTTAGTGCCTGACGCTGGTTTTCAACTGGACCTGGCGTGTGAGGTGACGGATGCAAATCAGTTTTATACTACAGTGTGTGTGTATGTATACTTAGATAAAATAAATTGTGTAAGATAATAATAATAATTACTAATACCAAATTCGATTAATACAGCAAATATGTGTATGTATCTATACTTAAATACTTAAGAAAGACCAGTGTAAAAATAATTAATAATATTCTAATATTTAAAATTGCAAAACAACAAAACAAATCAACCTGATAAATAAATAAATGAGACGAACGCATGATATAATATAAAACTAACGAAACGAACACAATAAAAAAAGCCTGCTTTGAAACGTTGCCAGACTTCCACATTCCAACAAACATAATTAGATAATCCGTGCACTTCAGCGTCTTCATCGCACAATACGCTGCAAGCAGCCGATTGCGACGGACTATTCACGGACAGTTATGCAACTGATTTTGTTAAGAATCGTTTCCCACCTATAAATCCTTTAACTTATCGTTTGGGTTGCATTGACATTGGCGTAATATGGTGTAATCTGTGACGATGGTATTTACGTACATAAATAAGTCAGCCAAACATCGTTGGCAAAAGTGGAAGTGGAAGTAAAAACAAAAAAAAAAAGCGTAGACAAACGAGGAAGATAAAGATAAGGATGCAAGGTAAGCGCTAGTCAATAATAGTGTTATTTGCAGGAAAAATAAATAAATACGATATAAGTTCCTTATAAAGTGAAAGGTACCCACCCATTTTTATTTTTCGATTCCTTTCTTACAGCCCTATGCTTCTCTATGGAGGAGGTGACAAATACAAATACAAACCACACCGAGGCTCGCCCACTCCAAGTCCTGATGAAAGTATGGGAGAAATGGCGCCACCCGACATCGTACGTTACAGTCGCGTGCATACAGGCCATGCACATGGGGTACGTTGAAATGCAACGTAGTTTAGCAATACATAAGTTGGTGATAAACGATGACTTTAATTTGTTGCCTTGTATTTTACAGGCCTCACATCTGCGATGAGGCGTAGCAATGTCGCGGATATCGCAACAGTAATCCCAGCACAGGGGACATGAGCGGGCGAGCTGAACCGAGCATGAGAATGGGCAAGAACAACTTCCACCAAAGCAACCGTACAACAGCAGTCATTTACATTTTCAAGCAACATTTGCCGACAAAACACTGAAACATACTGAAAGTAGGCAGGTACATAATCTATCATATAATTGAGACATTAAGTGTGACCATGTCCAGCTTCCGTTGCACATCAATGAGGTACTGTCGTAAGCGTCGTTTAAAAGCGCCTATAGTGTTAATAACTCTTATCGGTGGTGGCAGGTTGTTCCATATTTTAGAAGCCGCATAACGAAAACTGCCTCTGAAAGCGGCTGTACCCTGAGACTGAGTCGATAGTTGTTGCGAGCATTGCCTTCTCCCGCATTCCCGTCTACTCGTAACCCAACTTAGTTTGTTGTATAAGTAGTCCGGCTTCTGATATTTAATCACCCCGAACAGAAGGCATGCCAAGTGGAGTTTGCGTCTGGACTTCATTTTTAGAGTAAAATGCTTGTTTAGAAAAGGTGTGACATGACTTCTGCGGGGGATGTTGTAACAAAACCGAGCACAAGCGTTTTGTACCCTTTGGATGAGGCGGTCTGTACGAGCTAATAGGCGCGGGCCGTAAACTGTGTCAGCGTAGTTCAATCTAGACAGAACCAGGGTTTCCACAAGCTGTTCCCGTAGCGTTTCGGACAAGTAAGGCCTTATCTTGTACAAAACCCTCAGGCGGTAAAAGCAGTTTCTCACCGAGTCGGCTACATGCTTCTCGAACCGAAGGTCTTTATCCAAAACAAGACCAAGATTCCGGGCTTCAAAGACTCTGTCAATTGGTTCGCCCATTAACTCCAAGTGAAACGTTGTGGGTAGTTTAGCTAGTTGCTGTCTTGTACCAAATACCATATATTTGGTTTTGGTTGGGTTTAGTGATAAGCAATTCTCTTCAGACCAGGCAGCGATTCTACGAAGGTCATCGTTCAGATCTTTAATGGCACTATCGTACTCATCTGGTCTAAAGGATATGTAAAGTTGGACATCGTCGGCATATATATGGTACTTGCACCTCTGGAGACATTTAATTAAATCTGCACAGTATAGAATAAACATAATTGGGCCTAATATAGATCCCTGAGGAACCCCTCTCTCAATCGAAGTAAGAGTTGATCTAAGAGCAGTGCCGTCACCCAAACGTAGATCCACAAGTTGTTTCCTGTCAGTAAGGTAGCTGCGGAACCATTGCGTAGCGCCTGGGTCAAAACCGTAATAATTTAGCTTTGACAGTAATAACGGGATATTTATTGCGTCAAATGCCCGGGAAAAATCCAGCAAGACTAGCAATGAGCACATTCCTTTGTCTTGGGCTGATAATAGATTATCAGTAACATCCAATAAAGCAGTGGCAGTACTGCGCTGTTTTCTAAAGCCAGACTGTAAGTCCGGTAATACGTTATTTTGCTCCAGAAAATGCGTTAATTGGTGGCTGACGACTTTCTCTAATACTTTAGACAAACACGGCAAAATGCTAATAGGGCGTAGGTCTTTTACTTCCATTGGATTAGCATTTTTTGGTAAGGGCCTAACGGAAGCAATTTTCCATTGGTCGGGGAAAGTTGACGTCAGTATTGAGCAGTTTACAATGTCAGTTACAATACCTAATGCGTACGGCAGAGTCATATTTAACATGTCAAGGGTAATGTTGTCATAACCTTCGGCGTTACTCTTAAGGTTGGAGATAATCCGAGAGATGTCATTCTGTTCCACAGGATTTATTTTAAAAATAGCTTCACCATATCTATGGTTCTCAAAATACGTCATTAGTGTCATGCTTGCAACGGGGTTTCCGGGAACTATCAAAAAAGTATTATTTATAAGATCTGGATCTGTAAAATGCGACGGAAGGTCTTGTCTGGGTTTATAAGGTGATATTGTAGATTTAAGGTTTTTCCATAGTAATTTAGGGTTTTTTATTTTATTGTTTATGTTATGGTTGAAGTACGCAACCTTTTCCCTGTACAAAGAACTTAACACTAAGGACTTTAACTCTTTGTAGTATTCCTTCTTAGAATCTGTTTTCAAGTTCCTGGAGCTAGCCAAGGCATTGTCCCGTAAACGCATCATAAGTTTAATTGTATCAGTAATCCACGGATATGACTTTTCCTTGACAGTAAATGTTTTGATCGGTGCGTGAACATCGAATAGTGAAACTATGTGGCAGTTTAATACATGCACCATGTCATTTACATTGTCAAGCAAGGAAATTCTCTCAAGACATAAGAGCAACAAGTCCATATTAAAGCTATCCATGCATACATTTTTAAGTGGCCTAAAAGTTACTACGTATGGTTTATATTTATCGCGCTTTACGTGAAATTCCCCAACTATAATAGAATGACCGTTTAGTGAACCAAAAGATTCCACTGACGTGTATCTCGCAGTTAGGTCGGTACACAGGAGATCGATGAGAGTTTCACTGGAGGCTGTGAAGTGAGTAGGAGAAGTGACCAATTGAGTAAGACTGAGACTATTTAGAAACTCGTTAGTTTTTTTTGTCTTTACGCAGCTTGAGTCCAGCAAGTTAACATTAAAATCACCTAGTAAAATGTAATGGTCACAATTTCCCAGCGAGCTAAGCGAATCCGTTATGGCGTCCAGGAAAAGAACAAGGTCAAGCCATGGTGGCCGGTACGCTGTACCTACAGCTATTTTTTTGCCGTTCTAGGTTCTAGGTTCTACCTACCCATGGGAAGAAGGGGCGAGTTTATATATATATGTAAGTAATATTATTATCCTCGCATCTCATCGTATGCTTCTATTTAAACTTGATTACCAAGCATACGATACGGCCGATATAACTTGGCAGGTTTAACGCCGAACAGAACTCGAGTAGCGAAACATGCCGCAAGCCAGCTGAATAGAACTACTGTGCTACGGTTTCGCGGCGGAGGTGTGCTACTGGGGTGAACATGAGCACTACGAACATCCGCGCATGTTTTCTTACTCCCACTCGCCTCATGTCACAATTTGGTTCCTAAAAAATGTTATTGCCCAGCCTTCTGCGCGAACTTCGAAACTGTCAAGTTATATTCGGCCGTATCGTACTGATTATGACAATATATTACCAAGTATACATTCAAAGTTAGTAGAAGGCTCTTATTCAGCAATATTGACGTTTACGACCTGCTAATGACGTTTGAAAAGCAAACGGGACTTTTTACAACATATTACCTACCTTAAAATTTGAGTCTGACCCAAAGAATAGCTTACAACTTGGTTGTTTGCAATACAAATTTTATGTTTCTTCATCATTTGCATTTTGTTAAGTGTGAAATTTGAATGGAAAGCCGTGTTTTCTTAGGCCCTGAGACTTTTATGGGGTAGCATTATGGATAACGGTACTGTAGCCTCGGAAGTTCAAGTACCTACCAAACGTATTTAGTTGGTACATTGTAGGTACCCTACTGGAGGGAGCGGGCCTTAATCGCTTAGGCCCACGTGGTGAAGTGGGCGGGCCCAGTATGGGTTGGTGGATGTCACATGTTTTCGAATTTTCGATTCTAGGACGTGCCAAAAAAAAAATGAAACAAAATCATAGAGCGTGCGGAACCTTTAGTAAAGTTATAAAATTAAATATTTTTCATTTACAAATATCTTTAAACGCACGAAAAATATGACTTTATTATAATATTTTTGCTTCCTACAACTCAATTCGTTACGTGAGGCTACACTTAAAACCATGACGGACGGTCGCTTCTAACTCGTGTCGACTGCAAAAAAAAATCCAGGTACACTTTAAATAAATTTTAGAAAATCGTTAGTGACTTATTTGGTTTGAAAAACTTGTAAGGATTTGATTCCCGTATAGGTACAACGTAGCACGGGTCGAGTAACGGCATTTGGGAGGGCAATCTTATATCCAGCAGTAGGCTGTGTTAGAATGAACCATTGATTAATACTATGAGAATTAGCTCTGGAAAACGTCGTGGGGAAAGTTTTGAGTATGAATGTCAATGGCTATAAGAGTAGCGAAAAACCAAAGAAACGATGGACGGACTGTGTGAAAGATGACATGGCTGGAAAGGGGTGACAACCGAGATGACGACTAATAGAGAAGTACCTATGGACGTTTTGCGATTCGTCAAGATTTATAGTTTGTACTTATTGCATTGTTTTGGGTTCCACACGTTCAAATAATGGTTTTTAACGAAGAATATTATCTTAGGTACTATCGCGGACATGCATATCTGAACACAGTAAGGGCTATTCCTGCTTGCAGCATGCGGCCACTATAGTAACGCTCACCTACAAAAAAGAAAGGATGCTAAACATATGTGGTCATTGAGTGCACAGGATTTTGTTTTCTAAGTGGTTAGATATGCGTGACCGCGATGGTATATAATTTTCAAATCAAGACATTGCGCCGACCTCAAAAAATATGACAGCAAGATGGATAAGAGCAAGAGAATGATGATGATAATAAGAGTAACTTCTTCGAGCTGCTTACTCCTACAATTATGTATTGCTAAATCATTAAGTCGATAACCATTGAAAAAGAGAGTAGTTATTTACAAGCCACACCTCAAATTCAGTCCACCTCCACCTCAAAAAAGGTAATAAAAAAGCCTTACACCATTTTATGACGTCATTTTCGTGACGTTAAAGTACAGTTAGCTCAATCTGTTTTAAGCTACACAATAACTAAAGCCCAACAATTATTTTTAATTCCTTCGCGACTTCGCAATTTCGGCTCTCATATAATTTATCGTCCATAAAACCGAATTCGGCACAAAGTGACAATCCCTTTGTCGTGTTACGTTTCCGAGAAATCGGTTGATGACTGACAGACAGACACTTATTATGTGTACGGGTTGAGTTTACATCTGACAGGCTCAAAAGTATATATTAAATATAGTATTTTTGGCAGAATGTCTTTTTGATATATTTTTACTGTTGCATGTCGCGTTAGGTTTTTGATGGATTACGATGATTTCATTTTACGATATTTCAGGTGCAAATGACTGATTAGAGTGACGTTAATGACTGTTAGATGACGCGAAAGGGATTACCGTAAATGATAAATGATTTTATTTTTGTAAGTACGTTTGTACAAAAACGTTAACAGTCCAAAATTGAAGTTCTAAAACTAAATGTGTGTTTCCCACAGATATAAATCTAACTAGATGACGCGATTGTATGTACTTCGCGTGTCAAAAAACGGAGTAAACTTACGATCAATGATCGTAAGCTGAGTTTTTTATTTAGCATTATCGGCACCGGAAATCCACCGAAATCTAAAAAAATGCCTTTTTATGCCATATTGAACTATGAAGACTGCATAGAAAAAGTTGGCCGAGGCATTGGAAACGTTTTCTTTTATTGGTAAGTATGTGTGTGCGAAAAAGTGACACGCTTGGTTTTCATACAGATGGAGGGACTTGCGTTATCTAGTTAGATTTATATCTGTGGTGTTTCCCATACAATTACTCTAAGAAGAAGATAATTTATGGTATGGCATAGAGAGGTACTTTGGATTTAATGAGAGAGAGATTCTCTTGGGTTATGCGGGGGAGAGTACTAAACAGAAAAATGCAAAAAAAAAAACTAAATCTCTTCACAGTTTTTCTAGTTACCAGACAAGTTGTATAATTAGCTAAAGGGAGTCCCGACGAAGCAAAAATATATATTGTAGATAGTCAATGAATATACTTACTAGGAGTTCTAGAGCACAACTAACTGGAAATATAACTGAAATGTGGGTGTACCCATACATAGTACCTACATCCCTGCCTGACCCTTTGGGAAATACATGCGTTATGTTATGTTATGTCTGTTCTCTAAGCCTCTGCGAAAGTTTCTACTGCCAGTTTTTTTTTTTGAAACACCTAGTTACTATCTAAGTTGATCACACGTTACCTACTAGAGACGGTAAACCTAGAATGACGGGGTCATTCAAAGTTCATCTAACCCGCGTACCAATAAACAAATTCCGTAAACATAAATACACTTAATTGCATAAATACGAAACAATACCATCACTTATTGCGCCAATAAAAAAACTCAGTAAACGCCACGTGCGCTGAGCACTGTCGTAAATTGTGTGCGTCCGTTTATTTGCGTCCATCTCGAAAACGTAGCATCTGCATTTGTAGCGCGTTTTTGCGTTTATTTTGCACACGTATGTATGTAAGTTATGCGGTGAAATATTTACGAAAACTAGTGGAATTTTACCCCTTTATTTATAAACTTTTCTTTTAAAGTTAGGTGACGTTTAAACGTCAACAATAGTTGGTAATCATTACTTAACTTTAACCATTGTTTATAAATACAAGGGTGAATGTCTAAGTTTTAGTAAGTACTAGTTTTGATTCCCACCGTAATATTAGTCCAGAATAAGATGGTGTTGAATTTTTGTTTTATCATAATGTAATATTTTGTATTTTTTGTTTACCTCTGCCTCAATAAATGGCGGTGTATAATTTTGGCCGACTGCTGAACTGATCCCCGCGATATCATGACCTCCCTTTGTTTATAATACATATAAATAAATATTTTCTTTGGTGAAACCATAAATATCTTGAAGGCTCCTCAAAAGTTTTTGGGACATAATATATAAAGAAGAAATTAAATCTATAACTGTAAATGACGAATGTTGCAAGATGTTCGACCAAAATTTGTAACACACAAACTGAATGACCTAGATAAGCCTTTTAGAATAAGTGTGAATGCTATTCACACTTATTCTAAAGAAATGGCTGAAGTAATTATGTTCTAACAAAATGAAACTCTTTTTGATTACCAACCTTTTTACCCGAATACGGCAAAGTAAAAGGAACGATTATGATTTTTATCGTTCTTAATTACTTGTCTAAAAAATAATAAAATGTGAAAACCTTTTCCATCTTACAAATGACCAAAAAGAAATAACTACTAGTTTCGGCACCCCAGGCAAACTAAAATCTTCAGGGCATATAACTGTCAAAGCCAACAAGAAGTACAAAAACCTCCTTTCATGTTTTTTTTAAATTATTCTAATTTTAAAATATGTGACACCTTCTCAAATTGACATCATTATGAATGTACAAGGAAAAAATAATAAGTTTTAATATTTGATTAAGCTTGCTCATAATCTAACAGTAATAACAAAATATCTGGCAGTCAGAAACTTGAAACAATACATCAGTGGTTGCAAAAGACAGGAAGAATGCAAAATCCCAAAGAAATCGTTTGTAATGATACTGCAGGACCAATTGGAACAATAGTTAAAAGAATACGAAAAGTACAATAAAAGAGTATATTGATCGCTGTACGTTTAGACCAAGATATTATTTTTTATCGTCCAGTGCTAACTGTAATCGCACAAAAAATAGTCTCGTTCTGTCTTTAGACAAAAGAGACTTAGTGACAAATTAGTCTTCAAACCTCAACATATCAGCACATAGCATCTTATTTTTAACGAATTATGACACTTCTACATGAGTAATATGTCATGATTTTTCTCGTTGTAAATTTTAACGACGACAAAACTACAGCTGTTGTCAAATGTCAATGAAACTTTGGACAAAATTGGTGATTAAAAATGTTTTGCTGTAAGTATCTACTTGTAAAAAGGGCAGTTCCATATTATAACTAGGTATATATGAACGTTATACGAAAAAAGGAAGATGCGAAAAATTCAAAGAGGAAGGATAAGAGACGTTTGTGATCTCTTTGATCTAAGGGACTCAGAATTCCAATCCGCCTGGCGGATATCAAAGCATATGACTTTTTACGTGATCGAAAAACTAAAGTACGAATTAGAACCCAAAAACTGTATGGATCTGCCAGTCCCCTTCAAGGTTAGTACAGCCATCCTACTAATATCAATGAATTACTAGTGAAAATACTTATAATATCATAGCTACATACCCCCTTACTAATAAACGTTGTATATCGCCTGTATAGTTACACACCGATTTCTCTCTTTCAGTCGTCAGTAATTTGACATTCGAAAGAAGAAGACAAAGTGTTGTGTAACTATATAAGCGATATACAACGTTTATTAGTAAGGGAGTTATAATATAACCAAAGCTATTTAGATTACAGCCAAAGACCAAAAAGTATAATATGTGACTGGATTAGTTGCCACGTTTTTAATTGCAAGTGCTACTGCAAAAATATGTAGGTAGCTGTTAGGTTATGTCTGTTCATATTTGGTTTTAGGTACTTGGTCTATTCAATTTTTGGCCAACAGTGGGTATCAGAGACAGATTGGTCAAAACCATTGTACCAGGCACAAAAGACCGATATGCAGTTTTCTTGGCCAGGGTTGGTAATGTCCACTTTCTGTAGGCAATCATAATAATATAGTTTTATATTGTTCATAGTGAAACTAGCTGTGAGCAGTAGCACATAAAGGTAAGAGACGCCAATTGCATAGGGACTTTAGTTCCCGAGATCCGAAATATTTTCTTTTTCATAGAAAAAAATTTGGTACATTTTGTTGTCAATTTGAACGGCAGTATTTTTCTTCTTGCTGTCACGGTCGATAAAGCGAATGTAGGTAATATTTTCAGATATTTTTCTAAATTAAAGTTTGTTTAAAAATTGACTATTCGCCTATTTTCTTTTACTCCGAGCCCTTATAGACCCAGTAAGTCGTTATTACTTGACAGTAGAATTGGACAGTTTGAGGTTATTAGCAGTCAGGAGAACGCTCCTGCCTATCACCGCCATTGCCTAAAGGCAACAAAGTTATCACTTCCAGAGGGAAGTGATAACTTAGTAGCCTTTAACGACCAAATAATGCACAAACACATGCATAAAGTAATTTAAATTTGATCCAAACACACACAAACATACGAATTTAAGAGAACACTCATTTAAATCCGCAATAAATATCGCAAATAGCCAGAACAAACGGCGTGTAACCAGTAACGTAAACACGTGAAATGTAAGCGGATTTGTACGGCCGTCAAACGTAAACGTAAACTTGAACGCAAATTGCAGTTGTGAGTAATGCCCGGTTCCTATATTTTACGAATCGTTATTGTACATAGGTAACCGATCGTTTTTGGGTCATGAATAACGAGCCGCTATAGACGTTCCTAAAAGTTTTTTCGTTCTCTACCTGCGACGGACACATGTTGGTTACCCGCTGACCGAAGCCCTCCGACGACATCTGTCCGGCCGTTCATGCGTTTCGTTGTATCACACCAGCTTTTTTGAATTAAAATTGAATGGAATGAAAATTGTGCTTATTATAAGTATTCATGATAATTTGATTTGTAAAATAAATATTCTTTCATAATTTGATCTGATTTTGCTAAAGAAATAATTTGACATCATTAAAAAATATTTTTGCCATTACTGCTGTAGTGAACAAAACGCAACTGTGGCGATGAAAATGAATAACAATACAACACTGTGTTTGTAATTTGTAAACAATCTTTCCCAAAGACTAATACTATCCTAAATTCTTCCACAATTATTCCATAACTAGCAGTGATATTATAATATCATTGATAACTAGTAAATAAATTGAAAACACTTAAACGAAAAAATATTGTCATCCCTCGTTTGGTAATTACTACGATTTCTTCCACGTTCTTTATCGGAATCTGAGCTATTCCAGTCGGATAACATTTCTAGATCACTCAATTCACTATCTGAATGAGACATTTTAATTAATTTTAACGTTATTATGGAAAACACGTAAAATTTTAGTACTCAACCGACCAATTTCGGGCGGTAAATAAATCACATACGCCTCGTAACTCTGACAGCTGGTTAAAGTTTCAAAAAAGTTATAGGAACACTACAAGCTGTCATCTCCATACATTTACCCTACTATCCGTTATTCGTTCCCCTCCCATCCGTAGGTAGCCAGCCAACGGTAACTTCACTTACGAAACGTTTTTTAAAGGAACACTTTTGAGTGACGTCTCGTAGACAAAACTACCATCCGTAAAAGAAACGAATCGTTTTGCGAGTATAGGAACCGGGCGTAAGTGGTGTGCGTTTTATGTTAAGTGTCATATTGTTTTAGAAATACGTTTGTTTCGTTACATTTTTGGGATTCTGAAGAATGTTTTGACGGTTTTTGGTTTATTGGTACTTTGAGGTATATTTCAAGCTCTTCATATTTTTGAGATACGAGGAACTAAAACTTTAACAATATATACCCACCTTAAAGCATTATAAGCTGAATATTCGACGATAAAGTATGTGGTCGGAGCGACATGGTTGATAAAACTCCAAAAAATATTTTCAAAGAGTGACAAATGCCTGTACTTTTGCCTATTTGCAAATAAAATCACGTTCCTTATCGACACATCCACAAAAAAACCCTGAACATTTTGCAATAAGTTGTCCCTGATCATGAGACAGATCATGAGAAACAGACAAACATCAGTTGACAGCACTAACTGGCTACAAACATGAAGCCATTAAACTAACAACTTGGCCAATTTATGAGCAGTTCAGCGAACCCCACACCTATTGGAGCGCACACGCAGATTAACTCGAATTATCTAATAATGAGTGCAACGAGGGAACGCCCGCGCACTGCACTCCCACCACGATGCGAGGCAGGCAGAAGGATCAGTCTAGAAACATAACTCCTGACTCCAGGCTGATACTGAGAAATTCCAGATGGAAAAACCCAATAACACTTTGCCCAAACCGGGAATCGAACCCAGGACGTCATGATCAGCAGTAGCGCTTGCGACCACTTTTAATTTTTCTGTCTGTCATGTTTTGTTTATGCCTTTTTAGATAACTTTATTGGCGTAGTTGGGTTTTAGTTTTATAGCTTTTATTTTTATTATTTTGGGGTTGTACCATATTATATTATTGAAATGTGCTAATAAGCCCTTTTATTTGATACCCAACACGGCGTCACTAATCCTCTAGAGGGCGCCATATTTGATTTAAGGTGACGTTTTGTCATTTGTCAAATTATAATGAGTAGTTTAGAAGTTATGAGGTAACAGACGAACATATGCTTCGCCGTAGTCGGGTAAAAACTAGTACACAATAAAACAGGACCCATTGTTTTACTGCATTCCCTGCAATACGCAAACACTGCGCAGAAACTAACATGGGTGACGATACTGCGTAGTGACTGACTTACCAACTATAACTTGAACCCTCATTCCAAACATTTAATAAGACAATAGAGGTCAATATAGTCACCGTACTGCGTAGTAACTTACGACCAGTAGAAGTTGGATCCTCCGTCGAAATATTTAGTATAAAGCTATGGGTCAATGAAGGTGGTGGAGTGACTTATAACGATAATACGGTTCGTACAAGCTTTTGCTTTTGTTCGCTTTGACGATTAATTGGTGTAGGTTGCGCCTCATCGACCTCATGTTCTATTGTTAAGGAATTACGTATGAGCTGTTAAATAGATACGAAAGTTCTAGACTATTTATGGTTCTACTCAAGTAGGTATTTCGGAATGGTTTGGGGTTTATCAGCACACTTTATTTACGGTTCTACTAAAGTAGGTATTTTGGGATGATTTCGGTTTTATCGATCAATATATTATTGTTTTGTAAATCACTGTGGTAATGGCAGGTGAAGCAGAGCTGTAAGTCAACGGCCGATAGACGGCAGAAAAATGTTGACAGATCGAACTAACAAGAAAATGGTGAACCCGAACATTCCACCACACCCAACCACCGAACACCCACTTTGTTCGCATGTGCGTCACACTGTGTTCGTCAAAAATGTTCGTGGCGATCCATCTTCGAATAGCTACTAAGGAGAGTGGGGCGGTTGTCCGCGAACTGTGTTCGGAGGTTCGTGTCCGCTTTGTAAAAAAATACAAATAAAAAAAAATGAAGCTCCATTAGCATGAATTGTTCGAATTAATCATCCATAATTTACATTTCGACAAATATAGTTTACTCTATAAAAAGCTATTTCAATATTAGTAGTATAATAATTATATAGTTAGAAATAATCCTGTTAAAATTTGAATACCGGTCCGGCTACACTGTGTTTTATAAGGACGAAAAACACACAAAGCTAATAATGATCTAAAATTTCATCAAGCTGAAATATTTGAAGGTGAAGGTAAATCAATTAATGACCCATTAATTGTTCGTTCGTGCGTAATCGCCTCTATACGTATAGTCTACTAATTTACAAACGTTGCAATGGGTGAGTTTTTGACATAATATTTTGTATGACAAAGTCAAATAAGGCGCTTGGCGTGGCAACACGCCGTGTTCGGGTTTGCAAAAACTTTTTACAAAAAAAGAACAACCGACTTCCAAAAAAGACACTACAAAGTCAAAAATAACTTTAATTTCGGAAGTCGGTGTATTTGGTTTTGAACTTTCGTTTTTTGCCACCGACTTCCGAAATTAAAGTTATTTTTGACTTTGTAGTGTCTTTTTTGGAAGTCGGTTGTTCTTTTTTTGTAAAAAGTTTTTATTTTGCACTTTTTAGTTGTGGTACCTACCCCATACAAATTCGAATACCACTATCCTGCTAAAATAACAGTGATTGGAAGTTATCATTATATCATCCATATAAACTAAGTGGGAAAAATACGTATTATTGAAGCTAACTCAAAAACTATCCAAGTAAAGTTAATAAAATTAATATGGGACCACCTCGGGAGCATACCCTTTCAAACAAAAAAACAATTTTCAAAATCGGTCCATAATTGACAGAGAAATCGCGTAACAAACATACAAAAAAAAAAAAAAAAAAAAAAAAAAAAAAAAAAAAAAAAAAAAAAAAAAAAAAAAACATACAGACGAATTGAGAACCTCCTCCTTTTGGAAGTCGGTTAAAAAGTCAATCGTCATCCTGAGGATGTCTCGTTGAAAGGTGAAACTAGTGTCGATTTCTAACAAGGTTTTTTTATGACTCTTTAGGAATAGTTAAACGGAGTAGGTTACTAAATATATCTACGTCTATTGTATTTTAGACTTGAATGACTCTCTCTCTCTCTCTTTTTGTCTGTGCTAAATAAATGTATTTTCTTTCTTTCTTTCTTTAAAAGACCACGGGAAAACTTCGATATGATCCGTAAAGACCAGGCAAGCATGAAACAAATGAAATAAGAAATTGCCTGTCTAAAGCAATGGGCAGTCAATAATGATGATGAAATTAATCAGGTCACAAATTAGAGTTCGTTACGTTTGAATGAAGTTCTTCGGACAATCGTTCTTTCGACAAACAGTTCATCGGTCAAATGATCATTCAGGCGAACGTTCTTAAGGCAATCGTTCTCCCATCCAATATCAATTCAACGGTCAAACGATTGTTCGGACGAACGTTCATAAGAACGAGTTTTAGGCAACCAGAACGTGACGCAGAACAGAAACTATAATTGTTTTTTTTTTTTTATACATATTCGTTTGTTCATTTGTATAGGTACAATAATAATGGTAGGTAGTGTAGCGGTTAGACCGCCACATACAAAAACTACGAAACAAAAAGACATGACGTCACACAATTCCTACATCTTGCAGTTAGAGTTTACTGAGCGAATAACATAGATAAGACTATCCGAAATCAACATATGGGCAGTTGCCCGCCAGACATAACAACCCGTCTGGTTGGAGGATCCTCCCTTTTCTATGGTGGATGAGTGAACTTTACACCCTGTTCCTCATACTCCTAAATTGGTGACCCCGAGTATGAACGTCAACGCAGCCTTCGTGCAACAACTTCAGCGTGACGTCATCATCATCACTCCCGCAAGCTTTCCTGAGGCTAGTCACACAGCCAGCCAGCACCCACGGCTTTAACGGGTATCCTGACCACCAGCATGCAGCGAACGCGCATTCCTGGTCATCACCCTCAACCACAACCCGGCGCTGTACCACATCCGACTCACTGGATGACGACGCACCGCCACCCCGACTCACTGGGGAATCACCGCAGACAGTTCCGACTCACCGTGAACTATGCGGCACCCGGTTCCGACTCACTGGAACCACAGCTGGCACTGTGAAGCATCGCAAGATCCAAGACTCAGCCCACTATCGACCTCCGGTCTCCGGAGGGGAGTGATGTAGCGGTTAGACCGCCACATACAAAAACTACGAAACAAAAAGACATGACGTCACACAATTCCTACATCTCGCAGTTAGAGTTTACTGAGCGAATAACATAGATAAGACTATCCGAAATCAACATATGGGCAGTTGCCCGCCAGACATAACAACCGTCTGGTTGGAGGATCCTCCCTTTTCTATGGGGGATGAGTGAACTTTACACCCTGTTCCTCATACCCCTAAAGTAGGTATATCACAGTAAGGTTTAAGGGATGCCTACTGTCAGTAGACTTTGCTATATCTTCTTGTATTACTTCTTTTTGTGTCGATACTTTGCTAAATTAATCTTTCCCTAAATCTGTTGCTCTACCGTCACAAAGGAAAGGCTACAATGTTAATAATAAACTAACAGCTCATCCAATGAGCTAAATTGAGATAAAAGCCAGGAAAATTACTGATATGACTTTTTAACAGCTAACTAGCAATTATGTCTAATATAGAGCTGTGCTAAGGGAGAACGCAGTAGAAACACGATACTACACTAATTTGTTATTTCAGTCTAGGTTGAACTCAAGGCTAGCTTTTGTTTTGTTTTTAATAGACTGGATTGGTCAGTATTTTGAGCGATATTTATCACAGTAATGGTTGAATTACCACAAAAAATAAGCATAACATCACACCTTGTTTCCCCGATGGGCTAGGCAGAGGTGTACCTCTAGTACACCCACATTTCACCAGTTATGTTTAAGTCCCATGTAACAGGGGGCAAGCCTATTGTCATCAACCGAACACAAATCCAGACTCCGGGCTGCTACTGAGTTTTAGATAGAGAAACCCAATAATACGCGACCTGAGAATCGAACCCCGGACCTCATGCTCAGCGTAGTGCTTGTGGCCACTAGACCAACGAGGCAGTCAGTTATGACATAGACAGGCTGTAACTGACACAATGTTGGGCAAAGCTACTTCGCATACAAAGAAGGAACTCTAACTCACTGTCATGCTTGCTCACAGATTTTGTTTGAAAACAATAACAATCAGTGAAAGGTGGGTTATAATGGGTCCTGAACTATATATAATCTATACCCATAAAAACATTACCCTCCTCCTGGGGCAGTCGGGTAAAAATACAATAGACGACGTATATTTAGTAACCTGATCCGCTAACTGTAGTACCCTATAAGAAATCGATACGTGTTTCACCTCTCAACGAGATATGACGGTCGTTTGGCGTTTGTAAAAATTCAAAATCCATATCAGTTTTCGCTTTTATTGTTAAATATATAAGTAGGTATATTTAAAAGTTTAGAAACACGCACGTGATGTAAAAGTGGGTGTGATATTATGTGTATCCTATTTAGTGCGTATTTAATCAGTGACACGCAGATATCGCGTTCAATTCCCAGGCCAGTTCAATTTTATTGCTTTTTGCGAATCGCGACCAAATTCACTGTACAATATATATTTATTTGCATAGGATGTAGGTATTTACATAGGATGGAAGACAGAGTTTTGATTTATTAAAAATATAATCGTTTTATTAAAAACCAAACCATGAAAACGGATTAGTACAGTTCCTTTCCCAAAAATACTTTCGATTCTGGTTTGAATACTAAAACTGGTTCGTTAGTATCTCCTACACTGAAAATTATCCTCTCACCTTTTTAACTAAAGTAAATAGGAGACTCCGACTACAAACGTATACCTCCATCCATAGTTAACTTAGTGGCGAGACAGAGCATGTCTGAGCATGTATAGAAGATAATACCATACTGCGGTGTTGCTTGTCAAATTATCCTTTGACGTCGACTCGCCGAAGCGGACGTTTTACTCGCCACGCGAATAGACAATATTCTCGTAGACTTTATATGCATGGGTATTCTGAAAACTGTTATAATGTCTACATTGTTTTTTTTAGTCTGGGCAGCATATTTTGAGGGCAAGGATTTATTTCGGACCACTTTTTAGAAATAGAAGATCCCTTTAATTAATAACTTACCTACTTACTTTATACCAAATTCTGTAATTAAAAATTACTCGTTGGCGTTGGCGCAGTGGCTGAGCGATTGGCCACTGCGCTGCGTATCGCGGGTTCGTTTCCCGCATGGAACAAATATTTTTTATGGAATACAGGTAGTTGTTCCGGGTCTGGCTGTTTGTGTATGTGAGTTTAAATGTTTGTAAACGCACCCACGATACAGGAGAAATTCATAGAGAAGGACAAGGTTTTACAAAAAAAAGAAAATCAGGTAGGTACCTATTTAAATATTGTTTTAGAGTGTAAATAAATCCTTGGTCACTTCGGTTACTTCCTCAATCATTCAGTCACTCATAGTAGATCGATACTATCCTTTTGTTGATAATTGCACAAAAAAACAGAAAATCTAAAAACTTTTTACAAAAAAACAAAACATCTCGGTTGTTTTTTTTTTTTTTGTAAAAATTTGTATTTTTTTATTTTTTTGTTGTACCTACCCCACACAAATTCGAATACCACCACCTGCTATGTAAATAGCAGTGAAAGAAACTTATCATCCACATAGGCTAAGTGGAAAAAATACGTATTATTGAAGCTAACTCAAAAACTACCAAAGCAAAGTTCGTAAAATTTATATGGGACCACCTCTGAAGCCAAACAAAAAAAGAATCATCAAAATTAATATTCATAATTGGCGGAGAAATCGCGTAACAAAAATACAAAAAAAAAACAACGCAGACGAACCTACTATTTTTGAAGTCGGTTAAAAAATAAAAACATTATCAATCACACAGAGAACAACAAAAAGAAACACACAGAATTTTTCCACAGTTTAACAAACGCTCAGATCACAGTGCAACGCTCTTCAAAATGGCAGTAAGTGTGCCATTTTCAATACAGTACCGTACATTTGAGTATGAATGTGTAATTATTTAGCATCCTGCATTATAACGGGTAACGGTGGACCATTGTACCTGATGGACAAATGATTGCGAATTTTTTTCGTCTCTGTCGCACTGGTTTTTTGTCCATACAAAAGAGTTGGCGCAGCGTGCGTGCGTTAAATGTTTCCGAGAATTAGGATGCGATACGCTGGTTATGGATTTGTGTTGTTGACCTGAAGATAACTTCTTAAGCCGACGAAAACTGACTTTTAATAAACCGAAAACCGTATTTTATACTGAAGATCACGTCTAAACGAGTAGTTTTATTTAAGCGATTACAGCATTTTCTTAATAACTCAATATATGAATTTTTTTGATTAATATTATGTTTTTATTACATAAAGAAATTAATTTGTAAAGTTATGTCTAACGCGGATAAAAATTGAGAATCACGAAAAATCTATCACGGGTATTTTGCTGAAACTTTCACCATTTTAAGGATAATTTAATTATTAATCTCTTAAAACGTGTTTTATTAAAATACGTTTTGTTTTATATATAATAAATTAATAATGCGCCTAAATTGGGACGCTCCTAGATGGACGAGTCCTATTACTGGCTGGACGTACGACGTGTGTTGCCTGAGCTCAGTACAAGACACGCAAGCTAACCACTCAAGGTCACTGGTATTATATCGGGTTGGTAGCCCGGGACCTCTGGGTCTGAGACCGGTGGTTTAATCTAATCACTTAGACCACAGAAATGCTTAAATCATCATTTTCAGTTATCATAAATTCTTCTTTCTTATCCTAAGTTAGGGTCAGAAAAGTAATCTTCTACACAATTCTATGACTCATAGTCGCCATCTCAAGAGTTCATATCACTCCTAACCATAACTACTTTCTCATAATTTGTCCATCTTTCCCTTGGTATGCCCCTTTTCTTTTAACTTCATTAAATAAATAAATAATAAATAATTTATTACAGGAAAACGCATTTTCAAATTTTTCAAGTAAAAACAGAATAATCCAGAAAAAAGTGTATCGTTGGTGTCTGTACTACTTTTTAGGGTTCCGTACCCGAAGGGTGACAAACGGAACCCTATTCATAAGCCTCCGCTGTCCGTCTGTCTGTCAGCGAGCTCTATCTCATGAACCGTAATAGGTAGGCAGTTGAAAATTTCACAGATTGTGCATTTCTATTGCCGCAAGAGCAACAAATAATAAAATTAAAAAATAAAGGGGGGTCGCCATACAATAAAATTAAATTTTGAAAAAAAAATAATCTGTCCCTGGCATGTGGGGTATCATTGTCTAGAGCTCATCAAGTAGAAAATAAATATAATTTTTATTTGTTTTTATCTTCAAAAATGATGAATTAGGGGGCCGTAGAAGTTGTCTGTTTTAGACCATTTTTTTACGAGCTTTATCTCAACAACTAAACAAATTGGGAATTTGAAACTTGTGTGTATCATGTACCATATACTGTTTATAATCAACAAATACTAAAAACGCCGATTAATAACGTACACACATCAAAAGTGTCTAGGGATCAAGCATTTTTATGCGGATTTCTTGAGATTGAGATGTGGCTTTGTAATAAATTTATGATTTTATAAATTTATATGGATCCTTTTTGGTGCATTTCATAATTTGAATCAGGAACTGTGAATCAAATTCGAGTAAAAGATGAAAATCTGCTGTCAATATTTTCCCTATAAAAACATACAACGCATTGAAGACATTATTAGTGCTACTGTTTCCCTACTACTGATTAAAACCAACGTTATTATGGAGCAGCGACGTCATTTAAGCAGGGAAGAAATGCTCAGAGCCGTGGGAATGATAGAAGCTGGTTCCCGGCAACGTACTGTGGCTTTAGCTCTGAATACAAGTCAGAGTGTTATCAGTCGACTTTGGACACGTTACCGAAGCACTGGTACCGTGGCTGAGCGCCATGGAGGACGGTATCGCTGCACCACACGGAGACAAGACCGATACATTCAAATCTTAGCTCGAAGAGCTCCAACAATAACCGCCATGATGTTAGCCGTGAGGCTTCATCACTCTTCAGGGAACTTAATTAGCGACCAAACAGTCAGAAACCGCTTGCATGAAGTGAACCTTCATTCCCGAAGACCGCTACGGGTACCACCTATAGCAATGCACAATCGTAGGATTCGATATCAATGGGCTCTTGAACACAGAAATTGGGCAGAAGAACAATGGCGTTTCGTGTGCTTTTCTGATGAGTCTCGTTTTGGTATGAGACCGGATACAAGACGTATACGACACTGGAGAACCCCTGGACGCCAACAGCGATTAAAATCCTGCCAGGAAGTCCATCCTTATAGTGGTGGAACCATCATGGTATGGGCGGGTATTTGGATCGGCGGAAGAACTGAGTTGATTTGGATTAGAGGCAACCTCAACGCTCAAATTTATGCTGAGACGATTGTATCAGACGTCATCGTTCCTCTACAAGTGCAAATCGGTCCCTTATTTCAGTTAATGCATGATAATGCACGACCGCACACCGCAAGAGTTGTAAGACAGACTCTCGCCGCAGCTAACATCAATGTCCTGCCCTGGCCTGCTCAGTCGCCAGACTTGAACCCGATTGAGCATGCATGGGATATGCTACAGAGAAGAGCTCTGCCGAATATGGAGGGTATCCAGTCGCAAGAAGACCTTTTTTTGTTGTTGCAACGAACATGGGCGGCCATTCCACAGCGTGATTTGGATGAACTCATTTTGAGTATGCCAAACCGATGTTCTTGTGTTGTTAGTGTTCGCGGTAGAAACACGGATTATTAATTGTTTAAGTTACCCAATAAAATTTTAAAGAAAACTGTTATTTCAGTCTTTTTTTCGAACTTTAATGTTAGTGGTTCAAATGTCAAAAATCCCTTTATTAGGAAAATGGCAAATTTCTTTATTAATGCAAAGGTGACTTGGTTTATCGTTACTGTGACAAACGAAAACACTTTATTTGATGAATCCTTAAAGAAAATTTTAATTAATATCAATCAGGAGAAAAGTTATTGCAAAAATATATGTTGATCCCTAGACACTTTTGATGTGTGTATTTTATATAATATGGGCGATTTACTGCAACTTAAAAATAATATTTTGTATTTCATGCTAATATTATGCGATATAAATTCCACAGATAACTATTTACTAGTCGGAGTAATGACATGGAATTAGTAAGTACCTACTATCATGGCAGTATATACTATTTCGATTATTTAAATTTCGATCATCCAAAAAGGTCTACAAAATAAGCTCTCTTCAAAAGATTTTAAAACCGGCCAGTATTTTTTGAGTTTAAGAACTTTATCGACTTTTTTCAAAGTATCCCTAGACGGTGTTGCCGTGTTGATGTGTGTACTCGTACCTCATGTTAAAACTACACTCCAATAGACAATAATATTCAGTAACATTGAAATGAATGGTGGTACAGGGTACTATTCAGTTACCTTAAACCGTTGTGGATACAATTTCATATTGAGAAAACTTATTTGTGTAAAAATATTCAGCCACGGCGGCCAATCTCAATGGAGACTAGCCTTCGGCGTGGGAGATATTATAGTGCACAAGTGTATGCGCAGACACGAGTGCACTCTCTCTTCCCTCACTCTCATAGTCCAATGGGATGTGTAAAAACAATTTTTATTTTCGCTTGAGTTTAGATTTCGATATTTTTTTTTGTTGGTACATTGGCGTGTGCTAGCTGTCATTATGGCAAATATATTTTATTTAATGTTTTGTGTTGAGTAATGTAAAATATTTGCATACTATTGTATAGGATCAAGTTTTTTTTCGTAACTGAACAGACAGCTGCGCTGCTAGCGAGTTTGTTGCGCCACTTCTTCTTTCCAGCAAAAGCACTAGGAAGTGGTGAAGGGCGGGCGTTTTTGGGGGACTGTCTTATGTAATTAGCCTAGTTTGAATAAATGACTTTTGAATTTGAATTATGACTATCAAAAATAACGTAATACCTGTATTGACGGAATGTTGTAATTAAAATTTGGCGTACTACTTACATTCTATTTTGTACAATATAGTCTGATGTAGCAAGAGAAATCCTTTTATTTATAAGTAACTAGCTTTACCCGGCCCGGCTTCGCACGGTTAGCACTAAGTACTTATCTACGGCGCACCTACCTTTCCTAATTACATATTTCTACCTAATTACCTACCCTACCTACCTACCCTAACTGCTACCTAACCTAACCTACCTACCCTACATATCTACCTGCTTACCTACCACATATACCTATTTCAATCAATCAATCTTCCTAGCCTTTTTCCCAACTATTTTGGGGTCGGCTTCCAGTCTTACCGGTTGCAGCTGAATACCAGTATTTTACATGGAGCGACTGCCTATCTGACCTCCACAACCCAGTTACTGTTACAACACATATACCTATTTATACCTACTAATACTATGTTAGTAGCAAATAAATAACTTTGAATTTAGTTAATGCATGTTACTAAAATAAATGAAATAGACTTCTACACCTATAATTTAACACAAGAAAATTTTTTCATTAAAATTAGACAATTTCTTTACAAATCTTTATGTTTTTTTATAGCGCCTCTGTTGTTACCTTTACGAAAGTATTACAAAAATGCATAGTGTTAAATCTTGTACGACATGGTATGGAACCCTTCGTGTGCGAGTCCGACTCGCACTTGACCGATTTATTTTAAGTACAGACTCTGTACTATTGATAAAATCATTGTATCACAAACACCAGAAAATGCTCCTTCCTACTCTGATGAGAATACATATATTACATTATTTGCGTCAATTTTACAGCCTGAATTTGTATACTTATCTAGTGATGTGTATTCTCACACATAATCTTAAGTCAAAGTAAATCCGCGTCGCCGAAAGCCGAGAATTAATTCCCGCTGAGCAAACAGGGAACTATGCTGAGCCAATACTATTAGTAATTTAGTCAGTAATTGTCTGTCGTATAATAAGGTAAACAAGGAGGTTCCTCGGTAAATATTTGACAACACTAGTATTGTTGCGTTCTTTGCTTTCAATTCTGTTGCATAGTGATGTTGGTTACTTGATGAAGATATAGTTATTACACATAATTTAAGTCCACAGTATGTATTAACATCTGATTAAAAGTTAACCTGTTGTTTTGTTGTTAAGAATTCCTGAACCTCCTGAACATTACGCAATGCCTATCGCATTTTCTGAAAACCTGACAAAAAACACATTTTTTTTACTAACAAAATATTTTTGTAAAAACACACACAAACACTAAACATTTGATAAACCGGGAAACCTTAAAAATTTTAGAATTAATAGTGCCGATCTTTAGTAATATAATCGTAGAAACCTCAACTTCCCAGACATTCCTTCTCAGTTACACAAGAAACCTTAGCTTCACAAGCTGATAATTATTACTGTTATTTTACACCGAAACACTGCAATTTAATAATTATTAAAATCGTCTCTTGACCTCAGTTCCAAGCTATCGCCTCCATGATTCACTTTTCACAGAATTCAGCTTATCATCGCAATGTTTTATTATTTCAAGGAACAGCCATCGAGGTACTATGATAATTATGTAGTAAATAAACTTTGTGGCTTTTCTAATAAACGTTGGTTTATGGCACATAACTGGAACTAATTGGCTGATGCCTGTCTTGATGTTAAGCAAATATTTTGTTTCACACTATGTTGTGGTTGAACGCAGTGGTGACCCAGTGGTATCTACCACACCTTACGAGTTGTAGGTTGTAGGTTCTAGGTTCTAGGTTCGCACCCAGACAGACGCTTACATCATCATCATATGCCTTTTTCCTAGCTATGTTGAGGCCGGCTTTCAGTCAAGCGTTTTACTTAATGTAAATTATTTCATCACCACTGCTCTCAAAACGGTGAAGGAAAACATCGTGAGGCAACCGGCACAAAATAAAAACAACAAAAAAATCGTTAATATGTGAAATCTACCAACCCGCACTGGGCCCGCGTGGTTGGCATACGGCCCACTCTCTCACACCGAGAGGAGGCCTGTGTCCCAGCAGTAGGGAAATTAAAGGCTGATTATACTTATGCTGTCGTTATACTTTGCATACTGTAATACATCCAAAACTTCAAATCAGGAAGGACAATCAATGCCCATTGGCGTTAGAAATTGGTAAGAGTGTAAGTTTTTCTCCGAAAGAACTCTTCAGCATTGAGCTATGTTACTTATTTGCTTATTGTCATGCAAAACTACAAATCTGAATGGACAATACCCATGAAACCGACAAGAAGACAGCCAAACAAGATATTTAGAAAAAAATTGTGATGAATTTTATTTATTTCAATCAACTTTGGATGAAGAGAAATTATATTAAAAATTATAAATAAATTATTAAATTTAAATTAAAATTACATGAAATACTTGAATAAAAAGAATAAAATTATTAATGAATCAATGCCTTGATACATATTTAATAATCATTGAAAAAATACTTTAATATTTAAGAACCATTTCAGCCACAAGTTGATCGCATGTTAAAAAGATTAAAAAACAAAACGGGTCCCCAAGGAAACAGATTAGAAATAACCGTGCGTGTGCAATAGAGAACTATTGGGCACGCTAGCCTGTCACTCATTCCATGGTACCCATGGCTTGTGGCTTTACCTTCCAAGCTTTGGATGTGGGTAGCAGACACCGGAATTGGATACGAAAGGTCGAAGCAATTGTGGTTAGGAAAAAATAGGTTCTAATTTCGGGATTGGAAAATAAATAAGGCAATTTTCTGATGTTTTAGTTTTGATTTTTTGGCATTTGGTTATTAATCAGGTATCATTATCTCTGCAACCAGCGCTCGGCGTGGTAACACGTCGTCGTATTGGGGTTCGCGACAAGTCAATCGTCATCCTGAGGATACTTCGTTGAGAGGTTAAACACGTGTCGATTTCTTACAGGGTTTTTTATGACTCTTTAGGAATAGTTCAAGCGGATTGGGTCACTAAATATATCTACGTCTATTGTATTAAATTTTTCTGTTAATAGGCAAATACGTTTTCCTAATGTTAGCTAAGGAACACAATGCCATACGTAGTCTTAATATAAAAAAAAATATTTAATTTTTTTTTTTTTCGTATTTAATTTTAAATGTAATTCAGATTATCAAACAAATTATCTGGTAAATGTGTGGAGGAGGTTTTACATCGATCAGTAATATTTCGTTCAGTGTACAAACGGCCTTAGTGTCTAAATTACTTTTACAATACGGAAGAAGTTATGGTAGAACGGTATTCCTCGCTTTTGTGCCAAACATAATGCTACTAACAGTTTAACAAACCTAGATTATTCAAAAAGCCTGCAATTTTTCCGGTACATTATCCAAAATGTTCATCCTAAACGAAGATACTTAAAACTACTGCAGTAAGCCAAAATCTGGTCGTATGACGTATTAATTAAAACAGAACAATTCCAACTATTAGCTGCTACGTTTGGCAATATCCCGGCGTCTAGCGCGGAAATGTGAAAGAGATTAATATGACCCGTGCTGAATAGGAATTCCTTTGCGACGCGTCTTAGGGTGGGACTGCACTGCAGGCTGCTAAGCGATGTGATGATGTTGCAGTAAGACGTGTGTAGCCAATCAGACACTGGTTTCTTGTAATACAGTGCACCTACTCAGCAAAATAAGTTAAGCTACGGTGTCCTAGATGAGCGATGGCCGCCATTACGGCCGCAGTGACGGCTGTCATGTGAAATGGTAGGATTGTTAAAAGAGTCCAACCACCATATACGACTTGAAGCTTTAACCCTTCGCTCAACCCGGGAAGCAGCAGCGCATGCAACTGCACTAGACTAGTAGGCAGTCAAACTCAAACTCAAAGCATTTATTTCAATTAAACCATTTACAGGCACTTTTGAATTGTCAAAGAGTCGGTCAGTTAGTCAGAAAGTGGAAGCTAGTCGTTCTAGGTATCAGGAACAGGGTGTGAAGTTCACTCATCCTCTGTAGAAAAGGAAGGATCCTTCGACCAGACGGGTATCGTGTCTGGTGGGCAACTGCCCAACGATTGATGGCGGAAAGTTTTATATATGTTGATCACGCGGTAAACTTGACTTGAGCGATGCAGGATTTGTGTGACGTCAGGCCTTTGATGCGTAGTTACATACATTTACATCGCCACGTGCGATGGCGATGTAAATGTCGCCAGATACACTATCAAAGATATTATTATAGTTTTGTATTTCCCATATCTTGCACTACACGACAACTTTACCCGGAGTCGGCATGTACGATGCGTGTGACAGTTGAGAGTCTGCCAAAATCGTCGCGTGAACAACTCGCCGTCGCATTAGCCGTCGCCGGATTCCGCACCGGCCCGGACCGGCCCGGAACCCTTACTTTTACACCGGATTAATTTGTGCATTTACACTGTTAACTGTCTCGGGTTTGGATTGACCCTTTAAAGGTATGTGCGGGGTGATTAGATAGTTTCTGTAAACTGTAAATTGCTGTGGGCGAATTTTCCAGAAGTGTTTGAGATTCTTGACAACTTCTGATAAAATGGAGATGAGTGTGAATGTAGGATAAGACTGACTGTTTTGACCACTTCTTAGTAACCAAGCTGAAGTAGTAGTGTTATTTATTGATTAACTACTTTTGGATGGGTTTTCTGAATAAGGTGATAAACCGTAATAATGTTTAATGTTTATTTTTCTTGCTAAACAGGAGTCTGCAGGTGGTGTGAGCTGGACTCCTTCGATAAAGACTAGTTCTAGACAGAGTGAAGTGGAAGAAGCGTAGTGAGACCTCTGTCCTGCTGTGGGAACATCCAGGCTAGTAATAATAAAGGAGCCAAGAGTTTAATTTAAAAACCAGCGCTTAGTAACCCTTTAGAGGACCTTAGCATAATGCTGATGTGTTAATCTTTTGCTTCCAGTATTTTAGCGCACCTGAATGGTGCATTTCGAGGAATACTTTTGGTGCGTTCCAAAGTTGGCACGCTTCGAGGAATACCCCATAGTTCTGTGTATGTACTTACTATTAGCCGGTTAAAACTGGATGGGGCAAGCAAAACGCAGAGACAAATGGAGACAGTTGGAGGAGGCCTTTATTACCCAACAGGGGCTATAACATACCACATAATTAATATTTATTCTTGGTAAAAGTTTTGGAAATAAAGAGGCTTTATTATTACTTTTATTTGTTACTACAAGATATTTTTTCTTTAACAAATAATATAGGCTTTCCTACTGCTCCTTACTTATAGTATAACATAGCCTATACAGTTCCCACCGCTGGGACACTGCCTCCTCTCGGTGAGAGGGAGTGGGCCGTAATCTACTCTTTCTTTTCAACGATTAAAATTAATGAAAGTGTAACCAGCAAGTACTACGAAAAAGTTAAAATTACTATACGACGACATTTTCCCTGTGCAGTAAGCAGAATTACTAAATCGACTGTTACAGAACTTGGCACTTGACGCGAGTTCATGACCAATGTGGCAGATGGCATTATCTGTCAACACTACTGATAAGAACTTACAGAAGAACGACTTCAAACAAAACGTCATTCATTTATTAAACTACTTATTTTACTTAATTATCACCCATTACTTTTATAGTGACACATTTACTATTAATGCATACTAATAATGTACCTACCTACCTACCGTATTCAATCTTAAAACACAAAATGTGAAAGAGTTATGGCCCCGCCGCCGCCAGGTGGCGCACGGCGGCGGGACTTAGCCATGCCGCTGCGCCAGCCTGTGCTCTTCAAGCTGTCAGGGGCGCCACGAGTTTTTGAAAAAAGGAAAAAAGAAGTCTAGAACCAAGATCGCATGGCGGACGTATCGCTTTTCAGATTCATTCAGAATAATAAAACAGTTTCATCTAAATACCAGGCCTAGTTCATTATTTTCGAAGATTCACAACGGCAACAGCCGGAACAAAGGTAACTCTGTCTGTTTGTCTATTTGTTTGTCTGTCTGTTACCTTTTTACGCCAAAACTACTGAACCGATTGTTATGAAATTTTACAGATTATGTAGACTGGAAGTTGTAGAAGGACATATGCTTTTCATGTTGGATGTTTGTATGAAAAATATTATGAAAAACAAAATACACGCAGATGAAATCGCGGGCAACACATCTAGTACCTACCAAATAAATCGACTAAACGTACATGCCTTAGTCAGTCATAGCCGTACTTCGCTGGTTTCTGATTTTCCAGCTTTTCAGCATTCATGATTTCATGTAATAATTTGATAAACCAGAAGGTCGAGACTATGGACCAGCTGGAACTTTGCAGTAAAAGCGTATTTAAAGCATGTACTGTTGTAATGATAAACTCGCGCTTTCCAGAATTCGGGTCTAGTCTGAAAGGTTGGTTTACTTAAAGATTTATTATTACAAACACTAGAGAATACAGACTGCCTCGTTGGTCTAGTGGTAGCAAACGCTATTACAGCTGAGCACGACGTCCTGGGTTCGATCCCGGGTCGGGCAAAGTGTTATTGGGTTTTTCTATCTGGAATTTCTAAGTAGCAGCCCGGAGTCTGGATTTGACATGGGACTTAAACATAACAGGCGAAATGTGGGTGTATCTGCTACAGGTACACCTCTGCCCAACCCTTCGGGGAAAGAAGGCGTGATGTTATGTTATGTTATTTACACACTAGAGAATTTCGGTAGTATAGAAGAATGTGAATAAGATAAAGTCATCAACAGTTAAATTACGAAACATAATTTTAAAGGAATGATGAAAGATCGAAAAAATACATTAGCTGGGTTTGCTGTAATTTAGAAACATGATTTTGATTGAGCCATGTAACGTGTATGTGCACCTTCTTTATATACCTGCCTAGTGTCTGTTGTGTGACACTCTCACGCCCATTTCTTGTTAGACGAGTTTCCTAAATGTTTTCCTTAAGTTTTTTGGCAGGTGGGGATCGTAGACTTAAAATATACTGTTTCACGGGTTCCAATTTAGGTCGACAACGAAATAGGTTTCAGATGTAATAATAAAATTAATGTACTTACGAACTGAATGTATAGTATAATTTGATATAATCAATTTGCATGCCTGAATTGGTGCAACACAGTGGACTGCGCATTCACTTGACATCTAGAAATGTATGAATAATTATGTACTGTGTTGAGCAATAAACATTTGAATTTGAATTTGAACATTAAAATCACAATCAAAACTACGGGGTGTTTTTTCCCTGGGGGATTACAGGGTCCAAACAGGGACTGTTTGGACCCTGTAATCAAAAATATCAAAAATCTGACATGAAAAAAGTGAAAGTCACAGGCGCATAATTGTAAGAGTATTAAAACTGCATTTCCTTCTCATTTCCAAAATTAAGTAAAACCAAAAAAAAAAACACTGACACTATGAACGTTCGATATTAAATCCATACAAACTCACTACACTACTTTTAGCACCCGCCTTCTCTTAGCACCCATAACGAACAGACAGACAGACAAATTGACGGATAGCTCGCACAGGATACACGGCAGACGAAATAAAAAAACTTTAGCTTATTAACGTTTACAACGTAAATGATCGCAAGTGAAACGACCTCGGTGGAATTATTATTGGATAAGGGTGGGTGACCCCTCAGGGTTGAGGAGTAGGTGGCTCTGAAGGATTATGTGAAGATCTGGAACATTCCATAACCAATCCAGATTTTGGGAAAGCTGCACTACATGATACGTTATATAGCAGTCTTTGCAACTAAGCTAAATATGGTGGGGCTATTGCACCACCATATTTAGCTGTTCTATTTACTACACCGCCTACACTGTCCTTCCATACCTATTAACACTGTTATTTGAAAATATTGTAAAAGCCAATTATTTTTAAAAGAGTAACCGTGGAGTTTTCTGCCTCCATAGGAAACGACCAATGGGAACCATGCTCTTAGCTTCCGACGTTTCATACGTGCCCAACTGCCCATGTAGGTTATACATCCTAGCGTGTAACCTAACAATAGGTAACCTAACAATAGTTAGGTTACACGCGGTTACACTAGGATGTATACTATCAGAGTATCCAAAGTTTGTCTGTAAGAAATTGCCTTGTGTAGTAGACTGCCCATTGCGCTATTCTTTTAATGTTTGTTCCAATGTATATGAGTAATAAATAAGTAAATAATAAGTAGGATCTGAATCCACGACCTCTCCGTAAGTCCTCCAATCTTGACTATAGTCAATTGCCGCTTCAAGTCAAAAGATTTATACGTATGAAAGTAATGTAGTTAATGGCTGTACAATAATAGCGCACACACAATTAACTCCGCTAAACTGTATGATAATGTCATTGACACGAACATTTTGTCAACTCATGCTGATTATGAAATTTTCTGGTATATTACAGTTTCAGACTAAAAAGACAATACCAGGAAATTAGTAGATGCTTTCCAAATTTTTCACCATGCGATTAACTAGATTTATATCAGGCGTTTTGTCAGTTTTCCATGTATGCATCGTATACGGGGTGTCCGGGACATCGACGCGAAGCCGGTTACCACGGATTCAGTACATGATTCTGAACCACCCTGCGTTGAAATTTTTCGTTGGTTATAAAAAAAAAAACAGCTGTTTCATAGAAAAGTGCAATACCTACGCTGTCAAAATGTATGGAACAGCTGATTTTTTTTTTAATAACCGACGAAAAATTTCAACGCAGGGTGGTTCAGAATCAATCAGTCGATGTCCCTGCCACCATGTATATTATCTTGATGACGTTTTCATTTGGTGGAAAGTTTAGGCTTATTTCCACCAAAATACTGTACGATACGGAGTTATTTGTTTCATCGACCTGCCATCGCCATTTTGATAGCTATACTTCTCTCATTTCCAGGAACTAGGCACAGTATATCGAGAGCAATTTCGGCCATATTTCGAAATACACACGAGAGCACTAAAACGTCTGTGTAAAGCTACGGACACATATATTCAGTGCAGCATGTCTCACCGAGATCAAAAGGAAGTGAGCACGTTTATTTCTGGATCATAATGTAAACTGCGCTCACCAAGGTTGTGTGCACTCCTCCTTTTTGACATTTGTCAAATTAGCGATCGTTATTTTGCTGGCGATGCGGCCGGAGATGAATTTGTGTTATTTATACGTTTGACTTGATATTTTCTTGAGAGTGATTGACCGAATGACGAATATTATTACAGTGCTCTGTGGTATCGTGGAGATTATTTTTATAAATGTGTTTTTTTGGATCGTGCCGTTAGCTGCAGATGCTGCAACTTCCAGTCTTTGATTCTGTATAGCTTTTCAGTGATAGTGAATTAATGTAGCTTATTGTATGCCATGGAGATAAATTTTGATGGCATAAATCGACAGCCAGTTTTTTTTCAAGGTAACACAAGATCCAATCAAATTTTCCATAACTGAAGAATTTTACATATATTACTATAGTATTTAATTTATTGTTTTGTAAACATAAACGTTTTCTAAAGGTTTGTGTTTATGTCATTTCCGTAAAACCAACAATAATACCTAAAAACCCGGAAGAAGGCAAACTGCCAACGCTGTAAAGATCTTACATAGTAGGTATACAATTATACATAAGGCAAGGGTCATCTCTTGCTATATTTCATCACTATTTCCATCTTTCTTTTATCCTTTGACTAATAGCTGATCTCCTCTTATCAGTTGTGCTGGTCAATCTGGTACCCTTCCCTTATATCCCTTTCTCTAATGAATAATATTTCACACTCTCGCAATTTAAAACTTCATCTCAGGAGTGATTCTTCAGGATGTAAACTCGCGCTTCTAATTTCAAGAAATCTGTAAAATTCGGTAGCTATGTTTTTCTGTTACTATAGCTAATGCGCGACAATGCCTATCCTTTTTTTTTGTTTGGAACCATCTCCAGCGCGCACACAACTACTTACCAAAGTTTCATCACAATCTATCGAGCCATTTTCGAGGTTTTGTGAGACTAACGCACGGCAATTGATTTTTATATATACAAGGTGTTCTTTTTGATAGTTACCTGACTCAGGTGTGACATTGCGGAAATCCATTATAAAATACAATAGATGAAGTATATTTAGTAACCTAAACCGCTTTACTGTTCTAAAAGAGTACTCAATACTCAATACTCAATTCTTTATTGCATTCCACAATGTAGAGTCATAAAGAACCCTGTAAGTAATCGACACGTGTTTCATCTGATCTCTCAACGAGGCATCCTCAGGATGACGATTGACACGACGTGTTGCCACGACAAGCGCTGAACGCCGACTCTGCGTTCAGCGGTTGTCGTGGCAACACGTCATGTTAGGTAACTAAATATACGTCATTTTTTGTTTTTTTTTCTCTTTTGTTCTTTTCGATGTCCCATAACTTAAGGTTTTGGCAGTGTATAGAGTGCCAGTGGCACTCTATCCCTATCGGATAAAGTGCCACTACAGGCACCCTAGTAACACCACCTCGGCCCGGCCAAAGTGCCGCAAGCATTGGATTGTCATTGTCACTGTCACTAAGTCACGTCACTTGGTATTTTGTTTGATTGTCGAGGTTAGATCGCTGTAAAACACCACATTCCCAAAACATTACATTCTCTTGTGCCTAAACGGATCCTGGCACTTGGATCCCGGCCGCTACCACGGCACCGCTCGCTACGCTCGCTCGGCGCGTGCGTTGTGTGGTTACAGTTCTAACCTAACCTAACCTAAATAACAAGTGACAGTGACAATGCAACGCTCACGGCACCCTAGCCAGGCCGAGACAGCGACACTAGAGTGCCACAAGAATACTCGCGGCACTCTATATACTTCGTAAAGTTTTAAGCTTTAAGTAAAAAAAAATACAAAAAGTCCTAGAACAAGTGTTCCAAAAATACAATAGTTTTGAAGATAACATATAATTATACTTAAAACACTAGACTTCGATGTGTGTATCTAAGTTTCATAGATAAATAAGAGTAAATCATTCAATTTTCATTAAAACCAATCATTCACATATTTAAAGCTAAGAAAATGCGACGTTGTCATATTTTGTTTTTATGAAAACAAATAGTCCGAATTAAACTTTTTTTTAAATTGCACGTAAAGATGTTTTACATAAATAATCGCGACTTTCGAATTATTTTGTATGAAAAATGAAAAAAGAACATGCTTGTTGATTCTTTGTCATGGTCTCATTAATACCTTAGACTCGGCCTAGAGTATATTGTATACAGAATTTTGAAAAGTTGTTTCCTACTTCGCAGTTATATTATTATTTTCTACAATAACAATACAATCATTTGAATCATTAAAACAAACCCGGAACGCGGCAACCTGCCAACGTCACAAGGATGTTACATAGAAATGCTTTCTGTCATAGTTATGTGTTGATTAGCATAAAACATGCTCCTGCGCATTGAAGCCGCGCTCTTCCGGATTTTTTCAACGTTACACCACGAACGGAATTCCAGCCCGCATGACATTGAACGTTCATTGCCAATGTTTTGCATCTAGTAATAAAAATGTGTGAGTGTGTTAAGTGGTATGGAAATTATTGTGAAAAGAAAAAGAAATGAATCAGAATATTCAGTTTTAGCAACTACACACATCAAAAGTGTCTAGGGATCAACATATATTTTTGCAATAACTTTTCTCCTGATTGATATTAATTAAAATTTTCTTTAAGGATTCATCAAATAAAGTGTTTTCGTTTGTCACAGTAACGATAAACCAAGTCACCTTTGCATTAATAAAGAAATTTGCCATTTTCCTAATAAAGGGATTTTTGACATTTGAACCACTAACATTAAAGTTCGAAAAAAAGACTGAAATAACAGTTTTCTTTAAAATTTTATTGGGTAACTTAAACAATTAATAATCCGTGTTTCTACCGCGAACACTAACAACACAAGAACATCGGTTTGGCATACTCAAAATGAGTTCATCCAAATCACGCTGTGGAATGGCCGCCCATGTTCGTTGCAACAACAAAAAAAGGTCTTCTTGCGACTGGATACCCTCCATATTCGGCAGAGCTCTTCTCTGTAGCATATCCCATGCATGCTCAATCGGGTTCAAGTCTGGCGACTGAGCAGGCCAGGGCAGGACATTGATGTTAGCTGCGGCGAGAGTCTGTCTTACAACTCTTGCGGTGTGCGGTCGTGCATTATCATGCATTAACTGAAATAAGGGACCGATTTGCACTTGTAGAGGAACGATGACGTCTGATACAATCGTCTCAGCATAAATTTGAGCGTTGAGGTTGCCTCTAATCCAAATCAACTCAGTTCTTCCGCCGATCCAAATACCCGCCCATACCATGATGGTTCCACCACTATAAGGATGGACTTCCTGGCAGGATTTTAATCGCTGTTGGCGTCCAGGGGTTCTCCAGTGTCGTATACGTCTTGTATCCGGTCTCATACCAAAACGAGACTCATCAGAAAAGCACACGAAACGCCATTGTTCTTCTGCCCAATTTCTGTGTTCAAGAGCCCATTGATATCGAATCCTACGATTGTGCATTGCTATAGGTGGTACCCGTAGCGGTCTTCGGGAATGAAGGTTCACTTCATGCAAGCGGTTTCTGACTGTTTGGTCGCTAATTAAGTTCCCTGAAGAGTGATGAAGCCTCACGGCTAACATCATGGCGGTTATTGTTGGAGCTCTTCGAGCTAAGATTTGAATGTATCGGTCTTGTCTCCGTGTGGTGCAGCGATACCGTCCTCCATGGCGCTCAGCCACGGTACCAGTGCTTCGGTAACGTGTCCAAAGTCGACTGATAACACTCTGACTTGTATTCAGAGCTAAAGCCACAGTACGTTGCCGAGAACCAGCTTCTATCATTCCCACGGCTCTGAGCATTTCTTCCCTGCTTAAATGACGTCGCTGCTCCATAATAACGTTGGTTTTAATCAGTAGTAGGGAAACAGTAGCACTAATAATGTCTTCAATGCGTTGTATGTTTTTATAGGGAAAATATTGACAGCTGATTTTCATCTTTTACTCGAATTTGATTCACAGTTCCTGATTCAAATTATGAAATACACCAAAAAGGATCCATATAAATTTATAAAATCATAAATTTATTACAAAGCCACATCTCAATCTCAAGAAATCCGCATAAAAATGCTTGATCCAAACTCAAACTCAAACTCAAAGCATTTATTTCAATTAAACCATTTACAGGCACTTTTGAATTGTCAAAGAGTCGGTCAGTTAGTCAGAAAGTTGAAGCTAGTCGCCCATTCCAAAAAGTAGATCTCTGTGGAGAAGAACGGGCAAGAAACTCCCAGGACACTCTTTTAAATAAAGACATTACAAAATCCTGGGTACATTATTCTTGTTGCTTCTATATGTGAGAACAATGTGAAAAAAAAGAAAAAGAGACAATTCAAAGTATAAGATTTAAAATAAGCCATGGCAGAAAAGAGATGACCAGTCTCAACCGACGGCGCCCGTTCACGAACATGACGCGTGGATCAGCACCATCCAGCTCAACCATTTTGTAGGGAACCGAATGATCCAACACACTCGCCACCATCGGCGAGACATTTAAGTAAGCATGACAAAGTCTCAACTGCCATGCTCTTTCAAGTCAACATAAAACATAATATAATAACAGAATAAACAGCCCCATGGTACTCACATTTACAAAAACTGAAAAAAATGCTTCTAAATTATACAAAACTATAGTTTGCAATGTATTATACTATCAAAAAGAAAGATAATCATTTTCAAATATTGGAATATTCAACAATAAAAAATTGGTTAATAAAAAATAAAATAAACATGTTGTTCGTAATGTCAGAAAAATAATATAAATAAAAATAAGAAAAGGGGTAGCAACTCTTCCAAATACAATAATTTCAACTAGTGAGCCCAAGTGGCTGTGGAGCAGGACCAGCATTAAGCCAAGCATTTTTATCTACGATATAATCATCTAGACACTTTTGATGTGTGTATATAGAATAATCTCGAAATCTGTGAATGCAATTGGTGATGAAGAACGAACCTAAGAACGTTTTTCTGTAGCATCAGTGGTTAATGTAGCAACCCCTTAATGCCCCATCAATAAACCCTGAATATATCTGTTTGTACACAAAAAAATGTACAATCAAGGATCGCATGCCAAATTAAGACAATTGTATATCGTAATAATTTTCAAAGTTCTAATTTAAACCATCAACATAAACAAAGCTCAGACAAGCCCGCCGTACGCACTAGTATGCAAAACAACTAACAATGTGACTATTTGTCACGCCATGGACTTAGTATGTGCATAATTATGTCCCAGTGAGGGTATGTACTGTGAGACATGGCACCTGTCCTGTACGTCAGGTGGCCTGATGATCTTGGAGTAGAAATGGCGTAGGTATAAACTTTCATGGCCTGTCTGTAGATAAGATTTTTAAATCAAAAGTTCACTCAAGCGGTATAACTATTTCTAGTCAAACAAATGTTTGTTCCGTGCGACCTGAAACTTGTATTATCAAAGAAACTACCAGTTAGGTTATAGAAGACGGGTCTTAAAGAAAAGAAAGAGATGTAAGTATTATAAATTTTTATTTGACGGGGTCCGCTAGGGCCGATGCCTGCCGGGTTACGGGAAGGTCCTAAGGGGGGACCGTGGCCGGCAGTGTATAGAGTGCCACCATTGGCACTCTATCCCTATCGGATAAAGTGCCACTACAGGCACCCTAGTAACACCGCCTCGGCCCGGCTAAAGTGCCGCAAGCATTGGATTGTCATTGTCACTGTCACTAAGTCACGTCACTTGGTATTTTGTTTGATTTTCGAGGTTAGATCGCTGTAAAACACCACATTCCCAAAACATTACATTTTCTTGTGCCTTAACGGACCCTGGCACTTCGCCGGCCGCTACCGCGGCACCGCTCGCTACGCTCGCTCGGCTCGTGCGTTGTGTGGTCACAGTTCTAACCTAACCTAACCTAAATAACAAGTGACAGTGACAATGCAACACTCACGGCACCCTAGCCGGGCCGAGGCAGTGACACTAGAGTGCCACAAGAAACTCGCGGCACTCTATACACTTCGTAATTATAATTAGCAAACTTATTATTCACAACATCCTTGTAATTATCATTATTTCTCCAATTATACCAATAATTTCTCCTTTAATTTCATCTTCATCCCACAAAAACATTTTTTTCCTGCTCCTTTAAAGGCTCTCCCTTTAAAGGCCTACAATGAGCTACTGGCAAACAAATCAACAGTAAAAGGAAAGCAAATTAGAATGAAGCAGATAATACTATCAATTGCTGCCATAAACTTGCTGACCGATACCGCGATAACACCATTTTATTGGGCCATTGTTCTTCAAAAGGATTCTCTGTTTTAGTGGTAAATAAATTATCGGCTGTGCGTTGAACTCCTGACCTGAAATCATTTAAGGAATGATTCTGATAGCGAGACGTTTATGGCTTGCAGCACCTGCACAAGTATTGGCGAATGGAACTAAAGGAATAATAGATACAATATTTACTTTAAAATCTGTCATCATTGCTGTCCAACCGAATTAAATACTTTTTGTTTATAAATGTGAAATAATATAGGCCATAAATTTGTACCGTGGCGAAGGTGGTGTGTCGATCTAACCATGTTTGTGGGGCCAACATGGCCAAAAATCGCACAAAACAGAGACATTTGGAAGGAAAAAGGGGAGGTCTTTGCCCAGCAGTACAGCAATACAGGCTAATTAAAAAATAAAAATATTATTTTGTTGCTATTTTTGTGGTATATTATGTTTTTAAGTCAGATTAGAGAGCAACACGGTTTCCGGGTTTTTTCGGAGTTATTGAAAGGTATTTGTATGAGTTTATATTAACACTAAATATAAACCATCATATTACGCAAAAGAACGTTAGAGGAAGCAACAAAAAATGTAAAAAGCTACCAACATACGTGTTGATAATACAGGGAAAAAATAAATTATTGATAGCGTTTACCTAAAATAGTGGTGGCAACATGCTCCAGAAATATGACTTCCCCAATGTTCAGTAAAACGGACGGTGGCAAAGGGCCAAGAATACACTAGGATGAAGATGAAGATATATTATGACATTGTACATTCACGAAGTGAGGAAGGACTAAACGACGAACTCAGGAACTGCGTCACCACTCAAATGTAGGCAGGCATATTGAGAAACTGAAAAAAAAAGTACAAAATGAATATATGGAATAATCAACTATAGAGCAGCGGGGACTTTAGAAAATATTAGTCAAAAAAAAAATAGAAAACAGATACAGTTTTAATAAATTGTAACCATTCAAAATCACGTGGAATCTTAATAAGTCTTGTAGACTTATTAAGATTCCAAGTGAAATCAAAAAGAATCCAAAACGAAATATTAAGAATTCTATCAAATAGCAACAATAAAATATTGAAAGTTATTTGACAAGTAAAGAAATTTTTAATCAAACTACCGCGTAATCTTCCACTTATAATAACCCAATATTTTTCCATGTCATGTCGTTAGTAGGGCAAATCGTAATTGCCTCTCATTTTAATTAATTGGCCCTTGATTCGAGCTAAGGTCAACAATCACATATTTCAAATCTCGATTCTCCACGTGCTACAATAAAACGTATTATTTATCTAATGTATAAAACATAATAATCAATTTAATGGGCCAATCAGAGGCCCCTATCAATAAATAAGTTCGAAACTGCATTGCCAGCCTTGGAAATGACTAATCATTAATGGCAGCGTCTTAGTGTGGTGTAAGTGGAAGAAACTTCGTTACATTTTATTTGGAAAACTACACATTTAAGGATATTTATTTTATTTAATACAATAGGCACACAAAGTGCGAAATGTACAGAGGCGTAATGGACGTAATGCCATGCAGGCATTTTCTACCTGTCAACCTTTGGGTGATGCAGAGATAAACAGTGGTAGGTGCAATATCATCCAAGGAAGGCTATGGTAGTATATTAAAGAAGGTGTTAATGTGCCAAGTCACAAACTCTTTTGATAACCATAACACTTTTTGTAGGTAAATCTTTTCGTGTCACTTTCCACAACTGTGGTAATAAAGATTCATAAGCAGAATATAATATTTATACGTTTTTAAATTCCGACTATTTTATTTACACCTCAACAGTATCTATTAGCGTTTAAGATTACGTGAACTAATTGTATACAAAGAAGTGAAAGAGTGAAAACATGAAAAGAAATTGAAGGTTGACATTTTTGTCCCTATTACGCTGCCCTTATAAAAACCCTGTATGTCACCCTCATGATCCTCGTAATAACACATTGAGATAATCCTTCAGACCCTATAGCCAAAGGCATCGCATTATATCAAAAAGCTAAAAGCTCATAAGTTGAACGTCAGCCTTAGATCACAATTAAGTTGTTAGGCTCATCGAAAACGCTCGGCTCCAATAAAGACCACCAGTCAGTAGTATTAAATATTCACTGACTGTCCCCGATCCATTTACAATAGGAAGAAATGCGAAGAAATCATTCTGGAAAGTGAACTAATTTGGTAATTTAAAGCTGTAATGAGCGTAAGCTTGAAATACAATCAAAGTTTGAGTATAACGAACAAATAGAATCAGTTTAAATACGTGATAAGTAGTAAGGTGTATATGAGATCAAATAAAATTGCAAAAACAAAATGTCAAAAGAGATCCCAATTTAAAATGGACTATTGAAGATGATTATAATAATTATGGTGTTATTTTGTGTGTGTACTGAAAACTATTTCAGTACACTCGTTATGCACTGACGCAAAAACATAAAACAACTGTAAATGATGAGCAAGAAACAGAGAAATTAATTATGATGAATCAAGAAACACCCCACAATTAATCACTCAAGTAGGTAATTCCGAACTCCCGAAACGTCTCAGCTCCCTAAATATCAAACTGGAATACACGAACCAGAAAGTTAACAAAACTAAAATCAAGACACAAATGAAATATGCAAGGGCGAAAATTCTGTATATTACAGAGGACTCCATAAATACATGTCTTGGCGCACCAACCGAGGGAAAACGCACACTTGATGTGCCTCCGTCGCAATTATCGGCGGAAATAGACGGTTATTAGAGGCTCAACGATGATCAATTCCAAATTGAACCTTACGCCAGCTACATAGATGCTATTAAGTGTGATAGGGCTGGTAAAATGGGTTTGCAAATGTTACAAAGAAGGGGTAAATAAAGCATACAGCATGGTTTCGTGTCCGTTGCCATGCGAAATGGCGATGAATAAGTTATGTGACACGATGGATTGAATAACACTATTATTGTGGCATCGTTAGCTGTGTTGTGGTAGAATGTTGCTTTGTGAAGGGTTATTTTCTAATTGAAAATGAAAATTGCAGACTAGAATTTTATGAAGTGAATAGAAGAGGGGTTTTTATGCAGATACTTATCATTTTGTGTGTAAACAATAATATAAGCCTGTTCAATTAATATTGAAAATTATTGCATCATATCATATCTTATTGATTCCTTTGAGAATACGTAGTATTTTAAAGTTCGACGGCAGCGGAAATTGGTATAGGGATATTTAGAAAATTGAATTTGTTAAGCACTTCGATCTCGGTGAGGAAGAGTATCTCGGATGTAAACAAATTCTACTCAAAGAACCCCAACCAGCTTAGTGATAATTATGATAATAACATACCATAACATCACGCCTTATTTCTCCGAAGGGTTGGGCAGAGGAGTACCTGTAGCAGATACACCCACATTTCGCCAGTTATGTTTTAAGTCCCATGTAATAGGAGGCGAGCCTATTGCCATCAACCGGGCACAAATCCAGACTCCGGGCTGCTACTGAGAAAGAATACGAGTATGATAATATGTATCATAATTATCACTAAGCTGGTTGGGGTATCGTGGGCATTGGCATGATTGGTATGATGACAGCCATTGTGGGCTACCCAACATGATCAATACATCACTTGCATATACCAACAACGGTATAGAAGATTATGTCAGTAGAATTATGCATGCTACGCACTAGCTGAGAAATATAGGGTTTGAAGTAAATGATGAATGATACGGTACATTAATGATGGCCGGATTACCCACTCAGTACAAACCTATGATAATGGGACTGGAGAGCTCAGGTACCAAAATCAGTGCAGATTCTTATCAATACCAAGTTTGCAAGAAGTTCACAGGAGATCCCAGCACTGGCTTTTATTCTGCTACTAAACAAATAAATATATGTATATGTTATGACATGAACATATAAAGAAACACATTAAAATTTATACAGTGCTAGTATAACAAACTATTTTGCGATCCCATTTCTTCAATAATAAGCGAAAGTTGTAATAATGGAGTGGGAGCTTATATCGCAGGACGTGATGATTATGAAGATACCTGCAGAACTAAAAGACGTCCTTTCCTCGAGGATGCAAAACTAGACCTGACCAGACTGGTCCCTAACCAGAATGGTATTATCACTCACGAAGATACAATATGACAGATTCATTACCATTGGTTTATGGCGTAAAACAACATCAACTTTCGAATTCAAATCCATCAAAACTATTATAAGGAACTTCAAAACCAAAAGTATCGATTAAACGAACACGACAAAACCATTCGCATTTTCCAGCCCATTGCGAGAATTCTTAAAGGAACCATTCGTGCAGCATTGACCTCAGAAGAAATGCTCCGAATTCATATCACGCGTCCGCTACGGCCAACCATAATATACTGAGACAGTTTAATCTCTTATATACATACGTTATTCTACGCTCAAGGTCACAAATACTAGCGCACGACTAAATTTGTATTCAAAATAAACTTGGTAAATTAGGTGGTGGCCTTGACAGTTGCGATAGCAATTCCGTGGGTGACAATTTGCACAAGTTTTTTGCTTTTCAATGTTACTGTGTCAACCATTTTGCGAATGACACCACGGAAGGAGTTAGTAGTAGCAGTTTTTAGGGTGGAATGGGATAAACAGATGAACATAGTCTTAACAAAATGGTTTTCAATCAATAAAAGCAATCTTGGCAAGCCACGTTGTAACGTAATGTAAACACTGTCAAGCCTATTTTTGTTTAAACCTTGTTTTGTTTCCAACTACATTGGGATCGACTTGGTTTCCAGTCTTACCGAATGTAGTGGATTATCAGTGTTTTACATGGAGCGACTGCCTCTATAATGTTTGTCACACTCTGTCATAAACTATCATTGAGATTAAAGCACATTTTTTTCTGCTTCTCTTCTATATTTGTCTGCCTGCGTGCCAAAACTCCTAGTCTTGAATACTCAAATGTTTAATATGATGCCAGTCACAAGAAGATTTAGGAAAAATTAATCAAGTCTGATGATAATTTTAATTCTACAAGTGGGTTACATAAATTGCTCTTTTTTAGTAATCTTTATATAGCCTACGAGCAAATATAGGTTATTTACCGTTAATGTTTTACGCATTTGGAGTGCCACAGGGCGCCAAATTCAGCCCACTGTGTCAATGTCAAAATGAACTGGGTCACCGAAATTGTTCCAATACCTAGTAGGTACATTCAGAGCTGATGCGTTCAGAGAAAGCTAGATTATCAGGAGTATTTCTAACGAACTATTCCCGAGTTTCAATAGATTGGAGTAAGCCGTAGATAGTAAACCCTAATTGATTTAAACCTAATAATTTCATTACAATGTGTAGTTGGGACTCTCGATCCGATACCGATACCACTTTAAAAGAAAATGAAAAGAAAATATACCTACGTGTATTTACGGACGCAAAGAAAGAACACAGACACAAAAAAGTACAAGTTGGGGGAAAATATGCGTATGGCCATCGCTCAGCATAATGCTGTGACCCTGCGACCTGTGTACCCTCAGCGACAGCCGGCGTTGACGTGATGCCGTCAACCGGTGCAGCATACAATGAGATAAAAATAACATTATGCTAAGCTTTGTAAAATTCATCCCTCTTATGTCAATATTAATTATGACAAAGCCCAAAACATTTTACTCTTTAAAAGATTCTGATAATAATATAAGCTTCGAAAAATAACTGTTAAAAGCGAAAGTCTTATTTTCTTTTATCGCTGTTTATAGCACATAATTCGTTTATGTAAATCAGGTCAGATTGTGTATCAAACGCGAGACGGTTTTATTAATTTAAATGCTTTAATGGCTGACTTTTGCATTCGGGAAAATAAAAATAGGACACGCTTTTTCTGTAGCTGCATTTTTTTTTTAACCACAACGGACAAACTCTTGGCCTGCATCTCACCTGATGGTAAGTGATGATCAGGCCGAACGTGGGAGCGAGCTTCACCCGGAATCCTCAACCACAGAGGAACAGTAACTGGCTATCGTACCTCTAACTGCCGAAACACAACAATGCTGTTAACATTGTTGTTATGGCTACAGTCTTATATACAGATAAGATGGTGGTAGCTAGCCAGGCGGACTAAGAACAAACGCTACCACCAACATAACAGAGCAAAAAATTTGGCCTCCACTGAGAATCGAACCCTCGGAACTCTGGGTCTAAGATCGGCCAATAGACCACAAAGACGGATAGTATAATAGGCATAAATATAACAGGTCTTTTAAACCTATCATCATGTTTTTCTATAGATATTGGAGGATTTTCAATGGTCATGAATGAACTAATTGCAGTTTCACTTTTATAACCACTCTTAGATAGATATTTAACGTCTTTAGCAAACCTTGTAACTATAGCAAACGATTTAGTTGAAATTCAAGATCTTGTGAGCAAAAATACCTTAAAATAACTACCACCATCATCAGACTCTTCCTTTTGTATCAATCAACACTATAATTATACAATCAATCTGCCTAGCCTCTTCCCAACTATGTTGGGATCGGCTCCCAGTCCTCCGGATGCGGCTGAATACCAGTATTTTACATGGAGCGACTGCCTATTTGAACTCCCCAGTAACTGGGTAATACGATACCCATTGGTAAGACTGGTTGTCAGACTTTCAGGATTCTAACGACTGTTACGATCTACGAATGACAGCCAGGACCAACGGATTAACGTGCTTTCCGAGGCACGGAGGGGTCTTGGTATGTAAAGATGGTCACCCATTCATGGACTAACCCCGGCAAGCGTAGCTGAACCTGATGGATCGACCCGTGCGGCTGTTATAACTTAGCCACAAGCTCCTCAACACAATCAATCATCACTATTTTAAACAATATACTATATTATAAAAAGCTAAAGTTTGTATGTTTGGATTTAGGAGGTAATCTCAGGAAATACTGATCCAATTTGTATATTCTTTCATCGACAGAAACCATTGTCGAGTGTCATAGGGTATTTATTATAGTATATTTGACTGCTACGTGGGCAAAGTCACGGGCAGAAGATAGTGTTTAGATAAAATCAGAAAACTATTACCAAAACGAGCAAAAAACAAAAATGGCATCATTACGAAGCTCCGACCTTTAAATAATCCATTAAGAAATTGTTAATCTCAATTATACGTTACAATGATACATTTATAAGGCCGCCGTGCGCTCCAAAAATGCTTTTTTCTCTCATTTTAGTATAGTAATGAAAATTTACGAGGCCGCGAAAGAAAACTTGGGAATTTTGCCATGTCTGCTAAAACATACCTACTTATCTGATGAACCCAATGCTGCCAAAGATGTTTACTCAAGAATTTTGTACGACAGCGAGTTTTGACTTTTATGTTCAAGAGAATAATTTTCGTTTTTATTGATGCAATTTTGATCTGGCGATGACAAAATGTTTGTCATTCGTGAAATTAAAGCAAAAACCTCGTTAGCTGTGACTTGTTTTTTTGTTGCCGAAATTATTTAATTATTTATGTATTGTTTTTTTATCTTTGACAGTCGTTACGGGTCGTCAGAAACCCAAAAGTCTGGCAACCAGTCTTACCAAGGGGTATTGTATTAACCAGTTATTGGGTTGTAGAGGCCAGATACCCTCTGGACTGGCAGCCGGGTCCCCGTGGTCCGACGTCAAAAACGTATTGACTGACGGGAGGACAATTTGGACCCCACCGACCACTCAGTTAATTTTGAGTATTATTTGTATTATAAATAGTGTTTACTTTCGTGGAACAGGTTTATAATTAAAGTCTATGAACGAACGATGACATAAAACATGACATGACCGACATCTGACAGTAAATTCATTGAATAAATTCAATATTTATTCAGTTCATACGGTCTGCGCGCAAAATGGCCGCGCGTGTGGTGTTTGTCTCGTGTTTTGTTTTCGATTTTATTTTGTTTTAGTTAATTTCGGTAGTCCTCAAGCCTTTGTGTAGTGTTTTCCCATGAGTAAATAACATCATAAGTTCGAATGTACATTCAGATTTGAGTATAGTGCAACGTAATAAAAACTGTGATCCAAATAAAACGTTCGTGTTAAAACTTTTAATGGCGTGGTCAAACTTGGTGTTATTTTTGTTAAAAATAAACAATTATATCAGTTGAATCTCTGTTAGCTATTGTATAAATGACGAACAAAAGATAAACTTCAGTGTAAGAGTGTTTGTGTGTGAATTATTGAAGAGAACAATAGAAAAAACAGGTTCCGTTATCGGGCCGGCGGCCCGTCGGGAGGTGACGTCATCGCGTGGTAAGTCATACATAAATTTTTAATTGAAAATAATGTAGGGGGACGTGTAGTTTTTTATGTAATTCTTTAACGTTAAATAATATATCAATTTAAAAAAAAAAAAATAATTGATAAAAATGTTTTCAATATTTTTCAATTATTTTTTTCTTTACGGTAATGGGGAAAAAGCCCCCTCCTCGTGACTTTACATTAAAATTAAGAATATAATAGGAAAATAACATTTAGTTATCTAGTTTTATTGTGTTAGCTTATTTTATACCGATTCCAACTACGTAAGTATTATAAATAGCTCCCATACGAAACTTTAGAGATATAGTCGTTCTAATCTCTAGTGGCAGGCTTCGTGGGGGGTCTCGGGACCACCCACGCGCAGCTTGACAGCTGACGGTTTTGCGCCGGCGCGCGCGTGACCGTCCAGAGGATACGCAGTCGCTCCATGTAAAATACTGGTATTCAGCTGCATCCGGTTAAACTAGATAAGGCTAGGCAGATTGATGTATTGGTTTTTGCTTGTTTGACGGACGAATTAATTAATTTGTTGCTGATGCCCTATAATTGTTCCCCCCCCCCTTTTTTATATACTTGTGCATAATATATTATTACTATTATTTTAAGTCTGTATATAAATTATTGTACTTTTTAATGAAAATAAATGCCGAATTCAAATTTAAAAAAATTGTTGCTTTATTGGGCTTTATTAATTATCTTTTAAAATTAAATTAGACTAGTAAAAACAGGGTCCTCCATTTTTACTAGTCTCCACCAATGTGAATTAGAGTACCCGCCCTAAAGTATTATTATAAAACTGTGACATTATAATGTTTTTTTAATTTTACAACCACATCAGAATAAAAACTTCAACAAAAATAATTCTGCTTTTACATAAATCTCAAAATCAAGATTGATTCAAATCTCGCATTTGGCGCAGTCAATGTCACAGCAAACTATCCCATATTCGGCGCGTGCTCAGAATAATCGACCGCATTTCACGACCGAGGCAAAGTACGTGCAAAATCCACTCATTTCATGCCTTTTTACGATCCCGACGTAAATTCTTCTCCGTGCCAGAATATAGCTGTCATAAAAAGAAGACCTAGGAATTGTGAGAATAAATGCTGATGCTTTAGCTAAGGTTTTTGGCATTGCTGTAATTTTCTGGGCATAAATTTTGTTCAATCTATGTGGGAAACGTTTAGGTCAGACTAAGTGATATAGTTTTTCATACCTACTTGCTTAATTGTAACCTAAATGAAAGAAGTCACTTACTCCTGAAATACTGTTGCTCTAACCTAGTTCTGGAGCCAGGGTCTCAATTTTTTCTGTTACCGTTATACGTTTTTGGTTTGAATCTGTGATTTACAGAAATAACTAAGTACTTAACAACAATCCTAACACAAAAAAATATCTTTACAGATGAAAAAAACCAAATACCTTCTCGATTACAATTTTATTCATGGAAGCATTATTTTTTACTCAAATAAAAATTCAATCATTTTACGTTTCCTCACAATTCTTGGCTGTACAAGATCACAGTTTTCTACCAAACCCAATATTACTACAGCAGTACCCCCATATACTATGTGTTGTCGTAAAAACGCTATCAAAATACACCAGGCAGACGTATTGGCGTATCGAAATACATTTGAATTTCAAAGTTCAAAGCAAAGCTTAGTTTTTATGCACCGCTCTAACTGAGCTTACGGTGGTCGGTCGGGAGCCTACGTGCACGGACTTGTTGACAAATTGGCAAAGATTATGTGACAGGGGTGTAGAAACGGTGGCTAGGTGCGCGTTTTGTACCTACGTTTGAATTGGGAGACTATTATTTATTCGTTCATTTATAAAGCAGTTGCTTACTGATGCTGTACTTAAATATAACTGAGGAAATGTGGGTGTCAAATAGGGTACATCATTGCCTGACCCTTCAGGAGTTACAGGGGTGATGCTATGTTATGTAAATGCAACATTACATAACATAACATCACGCCTTTAATTTGTATTTAGCCCAATACGTACAGTTAGCTACATTATGACATACACACATAGATTAAATTTCAATGGAGAGATGAGAGACAGATGGACTACTTTGACCATTTTTAAATCTTAATTAATGAGTTTTTGTGTGCGAAAATATGGAAAAGCTTTCAAAATTAAAAAAGATTCTTATTTTTTTCCCAGTTCATTTTATAATTTACATCGAAGCTTAACAAAAACAGTTTTGAGGTTCAGAAATCTAATCTAGTAAAAGTGTTTTGTTTGTGTTAAGACATTAGTTCCCAAAGAAGTAAGTAAATACACCAATAAATCAATTACTAAACATGTATCAGTGTCCTGAACTATTACAATACACACTGTACTGTCACAATTATAATTTTATTACTGATTAGCTTCTGCCCGTGACTTCGTCCACGAGCCTATATTTAACTTTTCTCAAGAATTGGACTATCCAATGCAAAAACAATTTTTCAAATTCGACTGGTAGTTTCGGAGATTACCACATATATACAAAATTACAAACTACCTCTTTATTATATTAGTGATTGTGATTATAGAATGTATTTACATGTACAGTCGTTTTGTGAAAAGTTTGTTGTACAAAAATAGGACATCACCATCATCATCATCATTTCATCCGAAAGAAGTCCACTGCTGGACAAGGGCCTCCCCCAAAGACCGCCACTTCAAACGGTTCTGAAAAAAAAATAAGGCTCATACAAAACAGTGCTCAAAATTAAATTACCAATTCCAATTCATGTCTGTACAATTTATGATAGTTACTCTATGTCCATCGAACCCATATCGACTACAAATTGGGCGGACTCCGAAGCCGTAGCAAAAGAAAATAATATTGTTTCTTAGCAAATATTTACCATTCCCTATTCCGTGTGTCTTTACAGTGTACGATATACGGTGGCCGAATATTGATCGAGTCGAATTAGTCAAATAGTTAGCTTTGAATGTTTACGCTGAACGTTTTCTTGTTTGTTTGAGGGAGCAGTATTTGTAGTTGTCTGTAATATTAAATTGGATGTTTGATGACTAATCGGCAGAAAAAAAGGCTTAAAGAGAGAAGTCTAAAAAACCTTCAATTCATACTTTTGGAACGAAGATTTGTGCATACCTTTAACAGCTATCAAATAGTAAATTCGTGATAAAACGACTTCAGTTTGATCGTAGACAGAACAGAAGAATACAAACTGGGATTATGGTTCACTGTTCCAATAATTAACTACTTGTAATATCTCCGAAATAAATGAATAACAAAATCATTTACGATATTATATTCGCTCTTATTGTTTCGGCACCAAAATAAACCACGTAAAATTATTTGAGCAAAATTGGCAGAACCTACATTACGAGTCAAAGCCTTCCTATTCCACTTACAACAATCTCAGATACGCAACTCTTTCAATATAATACGAGAACAATTTATTTCGTCATTTAACTATCCAAAGTGGTTTCATACAAATTGTATGTAATGTGATTGTAGAATGATGTAAACGAGGAACGAAGAGGCTGATGACTATCATTATGCCTAATTTATATATTCTGTCAGAGGAACGGACGATTCGTGGGAGAGATGGGCGGAAAAGTGTTAAGAAACTATTAAAAACAAAAAAAAACAAATAGGGTAACAATACTAATGTTGGCACCCCCCCAATGATTGGCACTTTGCTAATTTATTCGGCGTGCTACGAATGTTTTGGTTTTTTATATGTTATTGCAACTCAATTATAGGGGTAAGTATATTCTACCTATAATTGAGTTGCAACAACATAAAAAAGACAAAACATTCGTAGCACGCAGAATAAATTAGCAAAGTGCCAATCATTGGGGGGGTGCCAACATTTAGTACTGTTTACTCTACTGGCCGTGAGATTGAATGAAAATTAAGTTCGAAATTTTAATCCTCGGGATCAGGGTACGCCCTTGAAAGATTTCTGTAAAAACAGGCACCTATATAAGATATGATGACCATGTTGACCATGGCAGACGTGACTGTCCATTGCAGGTATACCAATAAAGCTTGAGCGTCCCGTCCCTTAATTCATTGACGGGTCTACTTAACACAACATAATATATTCCCCCAGGGTTAGTCATTGCTGTACCTTGACCACTGGGTGTGACTACTTAATATCTACATGTCCTAAACCTCACAAAAGTAGTAAGTAACATCATACTGAATCCTGTCTTCCGCATGCAGTCTACATCTGATGAATGACTATGAACTTGAACAACTGCGTTCTTCCTTGAAAGTAATTAAAATCCTGCTTCCGCGCGGAAGAACGCTCATGGAAATCTAACAAAATACACGTACATGATAATTCTGCTTTTATAACGGGTTTGCGGCGAAACCATGGCTATTTTGTGTTTTGCTAAACGACACGATTGAGTAAATAGATTTCTCGAAAAATTATTGAAGTATAGTAGTAGTGATCACGGTCAGACATGGTGTAACTTTTTGTACTCGGGTGATATCATTTCGTTTAGGACTCCTTGCTTGCAACTGGAAAGCCTAGTTTAAAAAAAAATGCAATAGGAGGCACGCTGCCCTAACACAGTTTAAAAATATACCTAAAATAAATGCCCGTAAATATTTAAGTGAATTTTAAAATTACTAATAAGATATTATGAATGTAGCTATAATGGCAAACATGTCCAAAATATAATATTATTTGAGGTGACCCCATCAAACTTACAAGGACAACATGCAGAAATAGAATTTATGTACAGGTACCAATACCACACCACAACAGTAGCTGGGGTAAAAAAATACTGTTAAAAAAAGGAACCTCAATACTACTGCACGCAACTGTACCCCTAGTTGCCTAAGAATAATTTTCACGGTAATTACGATAGGCCTATCAAACTGTGTATACTTAGACTCAATAATAATTGACACAAACGAAAGAAATCAACCCGTTGCTCTGATTGAATGACACTCAATTCATATCATTGTGGAGTAGGTGGTCGTATGCATATGGAACTCAAATGGAGTTGGGCAGTACACCTGGCAAGGCGCAGTGATGTCAGGTGGAGTAAAGCAGTGACCGAGTGCCATCCAAAGACTGGAAGACGAAGTGTCAGTCACCCGATGGCGAGATAGTCAGGTGACACTGTTATCCTCGTGGGTAGAACCTGGAAGAGGCTGGCACAGGAGCGTGAGGGTTGGCATAAGAAAACAGAGGCCTATGTTCAGCAGTGGGTGGATTCGGGCTGTACATGATGATGGTCGTGTGCTGATTGCCCAAGTTGTCTCTCATCTTTTATTAGAGAAATGCAGTAAGTTTGTCTGGGCCATCAGAGATTTATAGACACACACAGTGGGACTATTGTAAGCAAATAGCTAGAGCTAAGCAACAAATGACTTCGCTATTGGCCCAGAAGGAGATACTGGAATGAACTGGACTCATGCCTGTAGGACTGGCCTGAGATGGCAATAAATAGACAGTGGAGTTGAGCTGAAGAGGCAATGGGCTGGGCATGTTATTATTATTTAAAATAAAATTAAAAAAGAATATAAAGAAAATTTAAAAAAAAAAAAAAAATCCGTCACTAGTTCCGGCGGTATCGGGAGCAGGGTTCAAGCTACCGATGGTGACGGCTGCAGAGAGTTATAATTATTATTAATATAATTATATTTGATTATAACTTCCTACCTGTAGGTCTGAGCCGCAGGTTTAAGGAAAACTTCTATAAAGAAAACAAAATTTGCATGTCACAGAAACGTTCATAATAATAAATGTAAATAACAGGAAATGAAAAACAGTATTATCCGTGCCGAGGTAACCGAAATTTTGATATCTCGTGAAAATATGAGACTTTAGTAAATTTACGTATAATTCGTAAAAAAACATTATTGACTGTCATAAATACACCTCAACCAATCATCATGTTTGGCACGAGAAAAGTTTGAGTAACACACAATTTCACAAAAAAACATCAATTACAAAAACTCCAATTATTTAGTAACACGTCCTACCAGAACAGTTAATTACGGGAAAAGAAATATTGAATTTGAAGTGTGTTTTAACATAAACAATAAAATACCCATGAAACTAAAAGAAGCGAAAAGTATGTCTTGATTTAAAAAACAACCTAAATCATATGTATTGTGTAAACAATAATAATATAAAAATACTAGGTTTAGCAAAGAAACAAAATAAAAATAATACTTACTTAGATCCTTATTTAGTCGATACGCTGCCATGTATGCCACATCTAGTAACACATCTACTTTTACTTTAAATCCGTGTTTACTGGGTTGGTAATTAGTTGATTAATGCACGACTCTTATTGAGTGTGCTCTACGATCGAAAATTTTTTTTTTGCCCCGTTTCTGCAACTGTTTTTATTGTTACACTCCTGCTAGTACACAGAACCTACTTAATTTATATACCATTGTATAGATGATTAAATGGAGATTAATACTGTTCTTTTTAACAATTGATTTAATGCAGCAGAAATGGAAAATGCACCAAAGTGTTGAAAAAAATTTCTTGTCCGTTAATTTATGAACCCTGAAAACATTGTAGCTTGCGATAAAATCAATTAATTGAGTAATTTTTTTTTTTAGTACATTTGTTTCAGTCATAGAAGGAACCCTATTCAAAATGGCTACTATAATTATACCATAACTAGGCTAAATATAATTATACCATATTACCTATTATATGGAGGTATATAATAAAGTATCAATAAATACGACTAAGGAAGACATGCTGCGGTAATAGGTACTAGATATATAATAAACACATCAACAACTGATGCCAACAACATAATAAATATTGTAAACAACTAATGAATTTAAATTGTAAACATAAGTATCAACAACAGTTAGTGCTAATCTCTAGTTAGATCACGGCTAACAGTAGGCATTATAGGAACTACAGTCAGCCAAGAAAGGCGGTTATCAGTTTAGATTGTAACGATTCAAGTGCTGAAAAGAAGAATCAACTCTTGCTTGACTGTTACATGACTGTAATGGTTTGTGTTGAATTTTTCTATTTTTAAAATGAGATAAATAAAAGTAACAGTGTTAAACAGTCGCTGCTGACCGTACTAGTAGTCCAACAGAGAACTAGTAGGTACAGAAATGGTCACTTCACTATTTTCATAAATGGATGCAATCTTTTGAAACTATTTCGATTATAATAGGGAAGTTAGTAAGTAAGTAATTAATTCAGCTACAGCTGAATTGCTAAAATATCTGAAATGACAATCTAGAAAATTACATGGGCTCGAAAACTACTAATATTGAAAATGAAAATTAAAGATAAAAAGAATGAGTTATTTAACAACATACTTATTTACATCAATAATATCATCACTAACCTCTTTAGTCATTACAAAATGGCAACCAAATACCTAAATAATAAATGTCATAATTATCATTAGCACAACCGCAGACTATTATTTTTATAAATAGCCAAAACATTCAATCGTACACTCCTGCGCACTTTTCAGGTTATTGCGTCACGCATCACAGGTTAACGACCCCCACTACTCGGTCAAGGTTCGCTCTAGTATCGCGCAAAATCGATAGATGGCACTGTTATCAATTGTGGCAGCTGTACTGTTTTGGTATTTTTATTGTTCGTAGAATATACAATTCGTAGAATATTTAACTGCGTTAGGATAGGCAGTAACATTGGCTAGTTGAAAATTATATTTGAAAATTTCACTGTAGATGTAAATATTATACATAAGTACACCTTTAAGAAGTATTCACAATCATTTGTTTTCCATATAAATTGCAGGTTTGTTGTATGGTATCATCGCTTACCATTATTATTAGGTAAAATAATGTTCAAATGGGAATGGGACCCTAACAAAGCTGGAATGAGAATTCTAGAACTCTACTTCAAAGGTTCATAATATGATCTAGATAACAGTGAATTCTATGATTTGAATTTAGACTTTCGCGTATACAGCGTAAGTACCTATTACAATTTCTCCTACCATATCAGACAGTCAACAGATTAGTCAACACTCAACTCACAAAGGGATACATATAAACTTTATGACATTCAATTCCGGTGTCCTGTTTTGTAATATGATTTATTTTACGACTGAGAAAGTAGATTTATCAAGCTTGGCCCGAAGACTAGTTGACATGGTAGACGGAGGATTATTCTCATAACCATTAAGTTTTTGTCGTATCACAATATGTCTTAGTGTAAGGAAGACCAGGATTTGACGATCAGTCAGATGATAAATCTATTTAAAGAAACAGAACCTATCGATATTTTTCTAAACAACATCTTGGGAGGCAACACATAAGGAAGAGTAGGAAACTGAGGGACAATACAGATTATAAAACATCTTGATTTCAGGTAAAATACAATAAACAGCTCTTTTTCATAGGAGTCACAGACAGTCCACTGTGCAGGGCCCGCAAGGAGCACAACGAGACAGCAGCTCAAGTGCTACTAAACTGCCCAGTCGTCGCCACATACAGGGCAAAGTACTTCGGTAACCCAGGTATCTTCCGTGAGATTGTCAGTAATACCAAGGCGTTGCTGGCCTTCTTTGAATCGAATAATCCATTTTCTCACCCGGACGCAAAATCTCATTGACGTGGAGTTGCGAACACCAGCCCGTATTACCTTTTACCTGGTAAAATACTGCAATAGAAGACGACTCTTATTATTTGATCTCCTGGTGCTAGGGATTGACAGCTCACTTGAAACTCTACCTAAGTTTGCACGGTACGATTTTATAGAATAGGTCAGCAGTTCTATCAAATGTTGTACCTATATTGTTGCGGTTGACCTTAATAACAACAGTGATGCGCTTATGTTTTGACCTCAGATTTGATATAATACCCGATATCTTAAGAAGTAAACCATTATAAAAGTTCAAAAAGTGTTTTCATAAATTTAATGATTAGTTGAGAAATTTTACTATACCCTAGAATGATTACTTAAATGATAAAACACTGTAACTACTGTACCTTATATCCTATTAATAATCCAATATATTGCATGCATGTATTTTCTTTATTGTTTTTTTTTTTGTCTAATTTCTATGTTGAAGTTTGTTCGTCTTTATTTCATACAATCCTCACTGATAATTGTATGTCATCAATAAAAAAAAAACAATATAATTATTATATATGACCTTGACCTTTAACCTATGTTTTACAAATAAATAATATTCTGATTCTGATTCTCATTCTGATAATAGATTAAATATAGTTTGGAAAATCCAAAAGTGCACGCCTCATACATAACACTCATTCATAAACGAAAAAGAATTTCAAAACATAGTAAAAAGGAACAATTTATAACTTTTCATGAAGTCGTAATGTCAAAGACTGACAAAGATATTTACTTGGCGGTTGCTAGGCAACTTAAGTCAAAGGTTGGAAATATTAGATAAAGATATTATATTTTAGTTAGTATTTTATTAATTATAATTAAACTACTTTAAATAAAAGAGCCATTTTCAATAGGGTTCCTTCTACGGCTGAAACAATTGTATAAAAAAAAAATTGACTCAATTAATTGATTTTATCGCAAGCTACAATGTTTTCAGGGTTCATAAATTGACGGACAAGAATTTTTTTTAACTATTTTGATGCTTTTTCCATTTCTGCTGCATTAAATCAATTGTTAAAAACAGTAGTACAGTATTAATCTCCATTTAATCATCTATACAATGGTATATAAATTAAGTAGGTTCTGTGTACTAGCAGGAGTGTAACAATAAAAACAGTTACAGAAATGGGGCAAAAAAAAATTTTCGATCGTAGAGCACACTCTAATGCTTCGCATTATGAGTCGTGCAAAAATAGGCTTTCAGTTTCAGAAACAAGATAATGTAGATTTATGTATGGTCAAATAATGGCTGAATGAAATAAAATAAATTAATGAAACTAACTGAACGCAAGAGCTGTCAGTGTCATTATTGTTGTGGAATATTAACACAGACAACTCCTGAAAATGGTTTAGATCAGTTCAGTTTCATTGGTGAAATTCATACCTAAATACTTGCCAGCGACAGTTGGATGGGTGCCCGATTATAAATGAGGAAAATACCTGAGCGGAATATGTACTTATGTTGTAAAACTATAATAATTGTGAAATTGTGGAGAGAAAAAAATATGTCGGTATTGTATTTATAATTATTTAATCTGACTGAGAATGGTACATTTTTTAATCATATCCGATCTGTCAAAAAATCATGACATTTGAGATCATGATTTCATGAAAAAGTTATTCAATAGACCAATTCTAACTTAGAGAGTATTCAATTCTAGTTAGAAGTATTGATGATTCTAATGATTATAATTCTGTAAATATGATTTGTTATGGTCGAAAATCATATTTTGGTCAAGATATAATCTGACACTGACCTGCAAATTGCAAAAAACGTAAGAAAATTTGAATTTCGAGAGCTATATTTGCGCGTCCACCTTAATTTAAAAGGTACCATTCTGAATCAGATGAAAAAAACCTAAATACAATACCTACGTAATTTTTTCTCTACAATTTCACAATAAAATTATAGTATTTATAACGTATGTACATATTCCACTCAGGTATTTTCCTCATTTATAATCGGGCACCCATCCAATTGTCGTTGGGAGGTATTTAGGTATGCCGATCGACTGAGTAACACTACCTACTGGGTATCAATAAAGTAGTTAATAATGTTACAGTTCTTACTGTAATTGTTATAAAGAAGCTATTCGAGAGCTATAATATTATGGCTTGTGGCCATATACACGGTGGATCATTATTTTATGTAAATATTGCAAATACTTTAGTTGCCACATATATCTTTGCGAATTGAAAGGTTCCGCATGTAAAACAAACTGGAGCTTACTTTGGTCTTATCCAGACCAATAGTAAGTTCAATTTTTGCTCAAAGCAAGAATATCCAATGGTCATAGCTGCCGCAAGACATACGCATATCAGATAACACTGAAGTACTTATGTTGATCAGCATTGGCTAGATATAATAGTTCTCCAGACAGAATTTCCGCCAGAATCTCAGCGGAGACCAGTCTTCGGCGCGGGAGATATTATAGTGCGCAAACACAGGTGCACTCTCTCTTCCCTCACTCTCATAGTCTGATGGGATGGCAATCCGACACCACCGGAGAGAGATCAGGCGTAGAGCCAACTGCAACGGTTTAACGTGCTTTCTGAGGCACAGGGGTAATACACCGCTAACTTCCAAACTCGCCCGGAGTTTACTAAGAAATAAACTAGATATAAACTATAGCTAAAGATGATGATTATTGCTTGTGAGATTAGAGACTGTCAACACACCCTGCCACATAAAAACTGTTCAGAAAAAAGTACTGCTACATCTCCCAACTACTAATGAACGTGTTCATACGTTAAATGAGACACAAAAATCAAAACAAACGCTAGACGATTTTCCTAAGAATCTGCCAACAAAATCCAATTCTATTTTTTTTAAAGAATAGCCGTGAACTTGGCTCAGTACCAGAGAGCAAGAATCCGTCCGATAATGACGAACTTCCGGTCGGACGGACGGACAGATTTCGGCTCGCTGGAAATGATAAATACTCGGCCATTTTTTATATTTTTTGTTGTAGTTCATTCTCGCGAGTTTAGATGGAAGATTACGAGGAAAACTGTGTATCATGTTTGCAGAATTGGCTGTTTTATATTCTATTGAAAATCGTAAGTATGTTTCAGTTTAATAGTTCAGGGAATGAAATTGGTGAAATGGGAGTTGAGAAAACCTCTCACTCAATTCCAGAGAATCCGAAAACAGATTTTAAGTTTTTGTGAAAGAGCATTTTATTTGGCAAGAAACATACACAACTTTTAATGTCTTATCGCCAACAAACACAACAGTCAAAATGATGTTTTTATTTTCAATTATTTTTATTACGAATGCCTTTTATCTCGCCTGAAGGAAAGTGATATACGGTCAATGATGGTTCACGCTTGCCTGTTGATTCAAACGTATACAAACTCATAAGTGTGCCGTTTCTTATTTTTACGTTATTGTTATTTTTTCTAATAGCTGTCATTACAAAATATACGCTACGAGCTTTCGCCAGCGGGTTCGCCCGCGTGCATGTCGGAAATTATCCCACTAGAACGTGCTACCGGGATAAAAGGTATCCTATGTGCTATTCTAGGTCATGGTCTACCCATGTGTCAAATTTCATTCAAATCCGTTCAGCCGTTTTAGCGTGAAAGCTTAACAAACAAACAAACTCACTGTCTCATTTATAAAATAGGATTATTATTTCCTTTATTTCACTTTTAATATATAAATTATATTATTTTTAAATATTAGAATAAAAATTATAAAAAAAACATTTAAAAATATAAAAAATAGTAGCCCACCGGTATCGGGTACAGGGTCCAAGCACAGTAGGATTATTATTAATAATTTTATTTCAGAATAAATTTACATAGCACATTGTTAGTTAATAATATTTATAACTCATCATCATCATCATTCTTCTGCCCTTATATCACTTTATTTGGGGTCGGCGCAACATGTCCCTTTTATACTATGTTAGTAAAATTATTAATTATTATTTTATTGTTATTAAATATTTAAAGCAATAATTTTGCTGTGTTAACATCGTTAACAGATGCACAGTACACCTATAAGGAACTTATTCACTCCAGACATGTAGATTTCCAGATTACTGCTTTTGGAAAATACGGACTCAGCCGTGAATCAGAAGCACGCTATACAAGCTGCAGTTGGCGCTTTGGCACCCATCACACATGATTCTGACATGCGCACACTTCCCAGTGCATTCCCCCTGCATTTTTCAAGTACCTTTAAAAGTATAAATATTCTCTGTTCGTAAATTTGGGCATATTTCAATAATAACAGCTCGAAACAGCTCGGCTTTTGACCCGGACGTCCTTACATATAAACAACACATTTTCGCGCAAATGTGTGGCGAAAATAAATTTTATAGTTATCTCTGATACGGGTCAATTTCTGGGGTATTTTCACGACTTGGTCCTTGGGAGGTAGGTAGGATACCAACAGTCTGGTTTTATTCCAGCCATTTGCAAATAAGCGATACCCTCTCTCTCAACAGGTATGAAGTATTTTGACGTAGATATAGATTTTTTATTTTTGCACGACTCATAATGCGAAGCATTAGAGTGTGCTTTACGATCGAAAAAAAATTTTATTTAACTATTTTTAGTCCTCAATCTCCAGCCTCCTAAGAATCTCTCGTCTGTTATATAACACGTTTAACTATTTATGATACCTCTGGCCCATTTCTTATAGAGTTACTTAAACGAAATCAATTATTTTCCGATACTTAGCTGATACCTGGGACTCTCCAGTGCACTAATCGTCTACCGACTTATCTTCAAGAGAGAAAATTATGTAAAATACAAGCCTGTAAAAAAACAAATTATTATACATTATATTGTTATTTACTCGCTTCTTGACACCATCGTGCATCGACACCATCTATCACACTAGGGGACAGGGATCTTAAATAAATAAAATTGTCTAATTCAGATCGCAGAGCCTCTTTTCAGTAAAAAGAAACTTTCGTACGATAATCTACTAAACAACAATACAAGGAAATGAACTTATTCATAACCTATTCATCCATCGCATAATCTGAAGATCTACCACTAAATTCACCTTCCATTTTACACAGAAACCAAATATCTACAGTTCAAAACCGAACAAAATGTCTGAACGAAACATGTTCACATCTCGTTGCATCCAAGGTGATTTTGAAATCACATGCACTGCTAATGTAAACCATTGCTAAATAAAACAAACAAACTCTGTTTACGTACATCAGCCAATATAAATTACGGCCGTATGTATTTTATGAGAGTTGTTATAGATGGTTTTCGAAACATGACGTTGGCGTCGGGAAATAATTTTCTTATTAGGGAAATTTCCAGAAAGGAGTAGATAGAATTAATATAAATAGTTTGAATAGAAACTATGTATTATCCAGGTAATACAGTAAGTAGGTTCACAGTTTAATAGCAAGTTGAGACTATTTTTGAGTAGCTTAAAATGTTACAGCTACACACATCAAAAGTGTCTAGGGATCAACATATATTTTTGCAATAACTTTTCTCCTGATTGATATTAATTAAAATTTTCTTTAAGGATTCATCAAATAAAGTGTTTTCGTTTGTCACAGTAACGATAAACCAAGTCACCTTTGCATTAATAAAGAAATTTGCCATTTTCCTAATAAAGGGATTTTTGACATTTGAACCACTAACATTAAAGTTCGAAAAAAAGACTGAAATAACAGTTTTCTTTAAAATTTTATTGGGTAACTTAAACAATTAATAATCCGTGTTTCTACCGCGAACACTAACAACACAAGAACATCGGTTTGGCATACTCAAAATGAGTTCATCCAAATCACGCTGTGGAATGGCCGCCCATGTTCGTTGCAACAACAAAAAAAGGTCTTCTTGCGACTGGATACCCTCCATATTCGGCAGAGCTCTTCTCTGTAGCATATCCCATGCATGCTCAATCGGGTTCAAGTCTGGCGACTGAGCAGGCCAGGGCAGGACATTGATGTTAGCTGCGGCGAGAGTCTGTCTTACAACTCTTGCGGTGTGCGGTAGTGCATTATCATGCATTAACTGAAATAAGGGACCGATTTGCACTTGTAGAGGAACGATGACGTCTGATACAATCGTCTCAGCATAAATTTGAGCGTTGAGGTTGCCTCTGATCCAAATCAACTCAGTTCTTCCGCCGATCCAAATACCCGCCCATACCATGATGGTTCCACCACTATAAGGATGGACTTCCTGGCAGGATTTTAATCGCTGTTGGCGTCCAGGGGTTCTCCAGTGTCGTATACGTCTTGTATCCGGTCTCATACCAAAACAAGACTCATCAGAAAAGCACACGAAACGCCATTGTTCTTCTGCCCAATTTCTGTGTTCAAGAGCCCATTGATATCGAATCCTACGATTGTGCATTGCTATAGGTGGTACCCGTAGCGGTCTTCGGGAATGAAGGTTCACTTCATGCAAGCGGTTTCTGACTGTTTGGTCGCTAATTAAGTTCCCTGAAGAGTGATGAAGCCTCACGGCTAACATCATGGCGGTTATTGTTGGAGCTCTTCGAGCTAAGATTTGAATGTATCGGTCTTGTCTCCGTGTGGTGCAGCGATACCGTCCTCCATGGCGCTCAGCCACGGTACCAGTGCTTCGGTAACGTGTCCAAAGTCGACTGATAACACTCTGACTTGTATTCAGAGCTAAAGCCACAGTACGTTGCCGGGAACCAGCTTCTATCATTCCCACGGCTCTGAGCATTTCTTCCCTGCTTAAATGACGTCGCTGCTCCATAATAACGTTGGTTTTAATCAGTAGTAGGGAAACAGTAGCACTAATAATGTCTTCAATGCGTTGTATGTTTTTATAGGGAAAATATTGACAGCTGATTTTCATCTTTTACTCGAATTTGATTCACAGTTCCTGATTCAAATTATGAAATGCACCAAAAAGGATCCATATAAATTTATAAAATCATAAATTTATTACAAAGCCACATCTCAATCTCAAGAAATCCGCATAAAAATGCTTGATCCCTAGACACTTTTGATGTGTGTAGGTTACAATGTATTATTTGCCAGTGAGCCCCAAACTGGAGAGTTGGTCTGTATCTTGGGGCTCGAGGTACGAATTTAAAAATGAAGACCTGAGAGGTAATTTCAGGTATGGTATAGGATATTATATGAATGTGTATGTGTAATGTGTGTTTGGTGTATGTGTGTGGTGTGTGTTTGTTTTAAGTACCATCTGAGGAAATGCTTATGAAATTGAATACACAAGGCACGACCGAGGACCTTTTCGAGGGACCTCGGTTTGACTTGACCAAAGATTCAATGGTGCGATTCCTAGGGCATAATTTTATTGGGTTTTTCTAACAGGAATTTCTCAGTAAGCAGCAACCCGGAGGACATGAACCCGTTTGATGGCAATAGGCTCGCTCCCTATTACATGTGACTTAAACATACCTGGCGAAATGTGGGTGTACCTACTATAGGTACACCTCTGCCTAACCCTTCGGGGAATACGGGCTTGATGTTATGTTATGAGTAAGGAGAAATAGTATCCTGAACCAGGCTCTAACTAGACTACGATTTTCATTTAGTTAGAAGACTGCTACAGCATGGTTTCTATCTTCACGCCCATGTATTCCCCAAAGGGGAGAGATGCAGAGGTGTTGATTACATCCAATTTCGCCAGTTATGATGTAAGTCTCATGAAATAGGGCGAAAATGTTTGGTTGCTTGCAAAATGTGTTAAAGTTAACAAAATGGTAAAGTTTTGTAAGCAAAGTAAAACTAAAATGACTTACAAGGTTTTAAGATCTAAGACCTAAACGGCAGTTCATTGATCTAATCACATAATAAGGATGAATTTTAGCAATTAAGACCGTTTATCCTAAAATATGCCAACGTCGTAAATAGCTGTCAAATATTTACCTGCAGTTTTGATTAATTTGGTAATATTACTAAATGGAAATATTAAATGTGGCTAACTAGCGAATTATAATATTGATTATGGAATGCAATAAAATATCTTAACACCGAATATTTAGTTTTAGATGTAAAAAAAATATTTGGAAACTTTACAAATGCTTTTTTTACACCAAAAACGGTTACAACATCAAATTCAGTGTTATAATTGCAATGCATTTATTCATATTCTAGTTCGCTAGTTAGCCACATTTTATATTTCCGTACAGTCATAACATCATAATCAGCCTATTAATGTTCCCACTGCTGGGACACAGGCCTCCTTTCTGTTAGAGGGAGTGGGGCCCAGTGCGGGTCCATACAGTAATATTGCCAAATTAATTAAAACAGCGAAATATTTGACATCTATTTGCGACGTTGCCCACTTTCAAAATAAACGCTCTTAAACTAAACGCAATCAGCACACCTAAACCGCCTTCAAGACTGTCAGGGTCAATATTCCACAACAATGATAACACTGACAGCCCTAGAACTCGGTTTAGATGTGTTAATCGTGTTCAGTTTCATTGGTTAAAGTCGCAATATGTGATTAGGTCAATAAACTGCCGTTGGTGAAATTTGCCCTAAGTATTTAAGTGAAACTGCGACCAGCTCTCAAATCCGTTCTAAGTTTCCAAGGCCAGTTCCTCTCTTAAAGTCAAATCCGAGACAATGTCACATATTTTTTCCAACTTCCGAGCAAAATTATCTTAGACATAAAATTCACATTAGCATACAGATTTTACACACAAACACCGTCTTTTATTACTCACTATAGATAATCTTGAACATTAAACACCCATATATTTATTATAACCATAAATCAGTCTCGTGCTCTGAGGTGCATCACTGAACCGCAGGCAAAGTGCACTGCACTTGTATCTCATGAAAAACACTGAAAAACATACTCTGAAAACACTACATACAGTCTAAAATCACTTAGCAAGGTTAACTGTCCTACACCATTTTGGATTAGCAAAGATTTTTACGATCCTACCAATCCAAAATGAACTTTAGCAATCTAAATTTAAAATTCGATTTCGTAGTTTATATTGCACCCGTCTTCAATTTTACGACTGGTGCTCGGTCACTCTACGTTCAACCCTCGCTTTGGCAATATAAAGTTGGTTTTACTGTATCATTCTAGTGGTTTTTACGATGTTTCAGTTGCGGGTAGTAGGAAAATTGACCTCAGCTGGGTCGTCCCTGTAAATATTTGTACATCGGACGCGGTTGGTGCGAACTAGTAAGAGATTAGTGAGCAAAACTCCTGAATTTTAAACGCTTGTAATTTGGTAAAGTCCAAAGTTAGGAGAGACTTACCAGCTTGTAATAACTGAGGCTATTTGCGGGGGGAACCAGAAGGATTTTAGTATAAATAGGGAAATATTTGAGCAGATACTAGGTTTTGCCAGCGGCTTGTTTTGCTTATAATTCGGGCAGTACTTGTTTGATAAGGATCTGTCCCATGTAGAACGGTATGTCACAAACTATTCGTGTGCCAAAAACTAAAATTGGTACGGGCAACAGCAAAAGTCTTTTTACATGCCATCAAAATTGACACAAAATGATTCGATAAACAATTTTTCAGCATTCAGAGTTCTTTGAATTTAACTTCTGTTCTGATTATAATTAAATAATTTGCTGAATAAATAAATAAATTAAAAAACTGACGTTTTTAATGTTTTCTGTTACTGATTGTACTAGACTGAGCTTATTTATAGCTGAGTTTATTAGTTTATTGCAAACGCACTAAAAACTATTGAGAAGTTGTTAATTAAAGCTTCATTATACATTATTTTGAAAGTATTACAATTTCTTAACAATTTAGGGGTATGAGAAACAGGGTGTAAAGTTCACTCATCCACCAAAGAAAAGGGAGGATCCTCCAACCAGACGGGTATTATATCTGGCGGGCAACTGCCCGTTAGTTGATTTTGGATAGTCTTATCTATGTTATTCGCTCGGTAAACTCTAACTGCGCGAAGTAGGAATTGTGTGACGTCATGTCTTTTTGCTGCGTAATTTGTATGTGGCGGTCTAACCGCTACATCACTTCCCTCCGGAGACCGGAGGTCGATAGTGGGCTGAGTCTTGGATCTTGCGATGCTTCACAGTGCCAGCTGTGGTTCCAGTGAGTCGGAACCGGGTGCCGCATAGTTCACGGTGAGTCGGAACTGTCTGCGGTGATTCGCCAGTGAGTCGGATGTGGTACAGCGCCGGGTTGTGGCTGACTGCTTGCGTCGACCAGGAGAGGCTAGAATAGGCTCTGCTTGTGAGACCGGCTGGAAGTGCAGGTGCTGTGCCAAGGTTGCTGATGTGGCTGAGGGTGATGACCAGGAATGCGCGTTTGCTGCATGCTGGTGGTCAGGATACCCATTGAAGCCGTGGGTGCTGGCTGGCTGTGTGACTCGCCTCACGAAAGCTTGCGGGAGTGATGATGATGACGTCACGCTGAAGTAGTTGCACGAAGGCTGCGTTGACGTTCATTCTCGGGGTCACCAATTTAGGGGTATGAGGAACAGGGTGTAAAGTTCACTCATCCACCATAGAAAAGGGAGGATCCTCCAACCAGACGGGTATTATATCTGGCGGGCAACTGCCCGTTAGTTGATTTCGGATAGTCTTATCTATGTTATTCGCTCGGTAAACTCTAACTGCGCGATGTAGGAATTGTGTGACGTCATGTCTTTTTGCTGCGTAGTTTGTATGTAGCGGTCTAACCGCTACAACAACAATGGTAAAACCGTTTCTTGCTTCTTCAATTAATTACAACTTTACAACCTTGTTTTTCCAACTCACGAAATATGATTCGAACACCAAAAACGTATCACTTTCGCTATCAGAAATCAAAATGTTTACCTTCAAGCCGTCCTCATTCCTCTTTCATTCCAGATTCAGCAAAGAAATATTAGTGACGTCTTATCAAGATTTCACCCCGAAAATATGTTCGCGTTCCTACCTAACTCAACCGCAAAAGGCGAATGCGTTCGTCAAACGAATACACATTTTTTTATAAATATCTTCACATAAAAATCTCAATTTCCCGTTTTTCGTGGGAAATAAATTGCTCGATATAGTACGTTGGGGTTCAAAAATGACGGTTAACGTAGATGCATCGTAAACATTACGGTTTTAGTGTACCGTGTCGATTTCAGGACTCTTGCCATGTTACCATCGACAGGTTAATTGGGCGAGTTTTTTATGTACACGGAAAAACACATTTATTTTTGGAATGAAGGAAAATGTTGAGTGCCTGCTTGTCGTGCGGAAGTTGTGAGAGATGTCACGTAAATACATTGCACACATGTCCTACGTTTTTTTATCCATGCTATTTTTTTGGGTTCCGTACCACCAAAGGAAAAAACGGAACCCTCATAGAATTACTTCGTTGTCCGTCTGTTTGTCTGTCAAGACCCTCTTTTCCAGGAACGCGTAAAGGTACCAAATTGCAATTAATATAAAAATAGGTCCTTAAGGAGCTGATTAAGGAAACTTGAACATTCACAAAAATAAATGGAAGCGTTTTAGCGAGCATTCTAGCGAGCGCTCTAGCGAGCATTCTAGCGAAAGGACAGTAAATTTTCTTCGAGGTTTTTGCCGAGCCGAGCCATTCTGTCATTGTTTCGTTTCCATCTTCGAGAAGAATATTTTTATGACGAGCATTGACTAGAGCGCTAGCTAGAATGCTCGTGAAATTGTTCGTAGCGAAGTTTGGCTCTATCTCTATGCTTGGCTCTGTTCGTTGTTCATAAAAACGGCGAATGCTCTAATGTTCTGTTACAAGTGAATGCTCAAGTCTAAAAGCACCTTTACAATAATAGTGCTCAGTTGATGGCTCGCTCCCTTATATGGGAGTCAAAGATAGCTGGCGAAACGTGGGTGTACCAATACAGCAGCTCTGCTATCACTTCGAGGAAAACATGCATGATGTTTATATTAAAGTTATGTTGTAGGTAACCATTCTAAATGACTATGTTACTAATTCTTAATAACAATTTGTTTGACCAAGTATAAATAGACTATTACTAAACTAAAATGCCAAGTCTCGGTCAGAAGGTCGTGGGTTCAAATCCCGCTTGAACTGATGCGAACCCGAACATTAATCTTAGTCGGATGAGCTAATAGAACTGTTACTGATGCATCAAAGTATAGTATTGTAGCAAGAACATGACGCATCACATTGATATAGAGAGGCATAATTGTAGGATAACATAATAATTATAATTATAATTTTTCTGGGCGAGGCGGGAGGGCGTGTCAGAACTCGTACTGACTCTAACGCACCCGTGTTCCTTTCCTTCAGTTGTCTGTATGTTGCCAGGGGCCACGGTATCCCTTTCAGGCTTTCCCGCAACCCAGGCATGCATCGGCCCTAGCGGACCCCGTCAGTTGTGCTGACATCTATTTGAGGCGCACGTGGAACACAACGCGCCGTCTACCCGGGCTTAGTCCTTATCGGACGGCGAGCTACCCATTGCTCACCCTCCTTTGCTCAATCGGCCTGGGATTCCCGACGCAAGAGAAGTAGGACCTACAGTTCGCTAATACTGTTACTTCCATGTTATAGAGGACGAGCCTATTGCTATTAACCGGGCGCCAATTCTGACTTCAGGCTGATGCAAGTACTTATCTGGCAGTAAAACCATAACACTTTTTCCGACCAATAAATTGAACCCAAGACCAGTCAGTAGTTGCTCTTACGACTACAAGACCAACGGGGCATTCGGTTCAATCTTAATAATGATAAGTAGCTATCATTAATGAAAACAAATTAGGTGATAATAAACAACTTTTTACGACTTATTTATCACGTAATTTGTTGTTGACATGTGAAGTAAAAACAGCTGATACACTGCTTATCATAGGAGAAGTCGTTAAAAACGTCTCGAGGAAATGTTTACTACTTTACTTTGATAGATAAGCTATAGTTAACTTGGCATTAAATTTACTTAAGAAGATATCCGTATGATAGCCGGCAGAATAAGTCTATGTTAAGTCAAGCTATGCCTATAAAAAATAATTTTGTTACGAACACTGTACCAAAATGTAGTCCAGATAAAAGGTAGGTATGTTACAAATCTGTTTTGATTATTGATTACAAAGACAATAATGCACGTAAAGTTTTGGTGTATGTTTCCTTTAATATAATTTGCTAAAGGTTGCTAAAGTGGGACACGAATAGACTGGCTTAAAACTGTCTGTACACAACCTCGACATCGACATTGGCCAAGCGACTCTGGTTACAAAGTTTGAAGAAGTTCAAAACATAATTACGTACCTACCTACTTATATTTAAGTTAGAAAGAATCAGCATGAAAAAAAGTATCTCTAAACAATAAGGTCTCATAAAATGTGAAATCCCAAATTGAAAAAAGGAGATTACACACAGAGTTGTGTGTAATCTCGTTTTCAAAAAGATCCTAAACCCTGAATAAAGACGTAACATACAACACAAGTATTAAAACATTTCCAATCGGCATACACACTGCTAATCCCATTAAGGTAGAGCGTTGTAGACGTCTCGCCCACTGAGTATCATTGACCACGAGCGTCGAACTCTGACCTTCAACTGTTGCCTTGGTACTACGTAAACACTCGATGCAATGGGGAAAAATATTGCAGAGATTCTTGTTTGATGTATAATAAATGAGAGGCTGAGAAATAAAAAATAACGTGAAAATTGGAAATAAGATGAAAATGTCTTTTATCATAGTTATACCTTACCATAACTAGATGCAGTTGGTCAAAAAAACTTAACTACATAGGAATATTAGCACCTACAAGTGAGGGAGAAAATACTCCCAATGCGGACTATTCGAAAGTGCACTATTTATAAAGAAAAACATACATTTATTTAATCATAGAAAAAGATTACGAAACGATAATAAATTCTTTGTGGAGTATAAAGTAACACATGGGAAATCAATACAGTAATAAAGGTAATATTTCTAAAAGAACTGTATATAAACAGTGAAAGAAAAAACAGGAACAGTCAAAGAGTAATCTTCAAAAAATCTACGAATTTGTAGTATTTTGTCAAATAAACAACACAATAGGTAGTCCATGCAACTCAAGCATTTTCAACATCATAGCATGTTTCCTGATGATGAGATCAAGAAGCTTCTCTAAATCTAATGTAAGAATGTTACCGTAACGGCGAATAACATTGCTTTGTAAAAAAAAACTGGAAATTGAAAATAATGAATGCTACACAAATCTATCTGGTAGCAACTGCCACCACACACTGCCATTCCCATAAATCATGTATTATTAGACGCACAGAATCTTTAATTGAAAAACAGAAAAAATAACTAGAAATCACATGACTCACAATCAGAATGTTATTGGACAATACTGTCAATCCAATTACTGGAAGATTTATAAAAAAAAAAGTTGAAATACGAATCGTAACAATTATAATGATACGACAGAATTCGGGCAAAGACAACAATTTATTTCTTTAAACATAAACAAAGATACATGAAGGTACCAACCTCATTTTGTTACATGCAATCAACACTCCCACTTAACAAAATAAGTATAATATGTATATTTCATTCAACATAACATAACTTTTCACTTTATATTAAATAAACCAAACATAGATAACAAACTGTAATGTTTACTCTTACACAAGCCCTTGGTCAACAAATCCGCGGGCATTTCAGCAGTAGGTAAATATTGAATTTTGACAATTTCGTTAGCAACTTTCTCTCTACAGAAATGATATCGCACGTCTATATGTTTAGACCTCTTATGGTGTACAGGATTAGCAGACAACTTATGGGCAGATTGATTATCATTGAAAATTGGTATTGGATACAATTCATTCGTTATTTCTAACGTTAGATTTCGTAAGTATACAGCCTCTTTACAACAATCTGATATGCCCATGTACTCAGCTTCTGTGCTGGACAGAGCCACAGTAGCCTGTTTCTTGGTTTCCCATGAGATAGCACAATTTGACAGTCTGAAGAAATATCCAGTATAAGATCTGCGGTCAATGACATTGCTGGCCCAGTCTGCATCCACGTATGCTTCTAAATGACTATTACCTTTTGCAGAAAAAGTCAAACAAAACGATTTGGTTTTCTTTAGATACTTTAGGACTCTTTTTGCATAAGCCCAGTGTTCGTCATTGTAGCAGTTATTAAACTGGCTCAAGAAATTTACAGAGAAAACTATATCAGGCCGAGTAAGTACTGCGATGTACATAAGACTACCAATCAATTGCTGATAGGGTAGTCTCCTATCACAAGTTTCACTTTTCGTTACATTTATTTTCGATTCTATAGGTGTATCAGCAAATTTACATTCAGGAATATTAAATTTTAACAACAATTCTTCAATATAACTTTCTTGGTCTATAGTAATAGTACCCTTCTGTTTATTGACAACTACTCTCATTCCTAAACAATTTCTAATACCTCCTAAATCTTTAATCTTGAACACTAATGACAAACTTTTCTTTAACTCACTAGTAGCTTCCTCACTATTCGAAAAAATAAAGAAATCGTCGACATAAAGTGCAATTATGATTTTTATATCTTTATTAATCTTAGTAAACAAACATGGTTCTAGCTGTGACCTTTTATAACCCAAAGATTGTAAAAATTCATCAACTCGTTGATACCATGCTCTAGATGACTGTTTTAAGCCATAAATAGCACGTTTCAAACGTAAAACCTTGTTTACATCATCACTACTACTTTGAAAACCTGGTGGTTTCATCATATAAACAGTTTCATTTAGAAAGCCATTTAAAAAAGCAGTACAAACATCTAAATGACAGATATCTAAATTAAGTTGAACTGCTAAAGCGAATAACAATCTCAATGTTGAATGTCTTAGGACTGGTGAAAAAGTTTCGTCGAAATCAAGACCTGGCCGTTGTGTGAAACCTTTCGCGACCAACCTTGCTCTATATCTAATTTTACTATCGGCTTCAATTTTTTTTTTTAAAACCCATTTACATTGAACAACTGTGCCATTAGGTGGAACATTCGCTAACTCCCAAGCGTCATGGTCTTCAAAAGATTTTAGTTCACTCTGAATGGCTAATTTCCATTGTTCGCTTTCGGGTCCATTCAACACTTCTTCAAGACATAAATCGCCAGCACTTAATTCTCTGCTTACGCACACATTACTGAAGCCGTACCGATCAGGGTGTTTACGGACACGCTTCAAAGGGAGCGCTGAAGAAACTTCATACCTTGTTGCAGACTCGACACCTTCCAGACATTCGGCTCTTGTCACAGGCTCAGCCGCTGTCACATCAGAAGAATCTTGAAAATCTTCCACAGAGCTGGAACTTTCCTCTCCTGTGTTCGGCTGTGCTACTACCTTCTGTTCCTGCTCCAGTTTTCCTTGATTAGTATCCCCCACTTCTTGGGTAGTTTCTCCCAATTCTACCAAAAAATCGCCTGTGTCTTTATTCGTATTCAAATGTATTACATCTTGCTTCGGCTCAATCCCCTCCTCAATCACAACAATATCTCTGGCTATTGTTACACTGTCATTGTTGGGATTGTATATGCGATAACCCTTTACATTGTCTGAGTAACCAACAAGAATACACTGTTTTGCTTTTTTATCCCATTTCAGTCTTCTTTCTTTTGGGATATGTACCATAGTCTTACTCCCAAATACACGTAGATTGCTGACATCTGGCTTGGCACCGGTCCAAATCTCAAAAGGTGTTCTGTTGTTCAGCCCAGATGCTATGGACCTGTTTCTCAGATAAATAGCAGTGTTCACTGCCTCTGCCCAAAAACGTTTTGGTAGTCCTGCATCATACAAAAAACATCTGGCTTTTTCAACCACAGTTCGGTTAAGCCGCTCACATAGACCGTTTTGTTCCGGAGTGTACGGACAAGTTTTCTGGTGAATAATTCCAGCATCCTGTAAGTATTTCTCAAATTCCTTACAGCAGAATTCCATTCCATTGTCTGTTCTAAACACTTTCAGCTTTCTGCCTGTCTGGTTCTCTACTAGTGTTTTGTATGATTTAAAAAATGAAAAAACTTCATCTTTACTTTTCAGAAAGTAAACAAATGCCATCCGACTGTAGTCATCTACAAATAGCAAGAAGTATTTCTTTCCTCCGATTGATTTGGTCTCCATTGGTCCACAAATATCTGCGTGTACAATATCGAGTAGCTCTTTGCCTCTGTTACCCGTATTAGTAAATGGTAACCTGGTGATCTTCCCCTCGCAGCACACAATACAGTTTGTTTTACTGACCTGAGCCTTTTCAGTGTATGACATTCCATGAACAGCACCATCCCTCATCAGGTTAAGATCTTTGCTGTTAATATGGCCAAACCGTCTATGCCATACATCGCCTGACACTGATGTTAACAACAAACAATCAACATGCTTGATTCTTAGTTTGTACACACCGCCAGTCATATCTGCAGTAGCCACAAGTTCATTCTTTCGGTTGTAAATATAACAGCGATTGTCCTCAAATGTCACTTTGTTGCCTTTTTTTATCAATTGGCTAACAGATAATAAGTTAGTTGCCAAATTTGGCACATATAAAACTTCTGTAACTGGAATCTCGTACTCGGTATCTCCAACAACTGTAGTTATTTGCACATCTCCACAGCCTTTGACGGGAATTTTCGATTTATTTGCGATAATAATCTCCTCGACATGATGCTTTTTTGTGGTATTTAACAACCACTCTTTCTTGGATGTTAGATGGCAACTGGCACCGCTATCAACGTACCAGTCAGTTTGACTAAAGTTTCCACCTAGAAATACGGCACTGAATGCGTTAGACTCCTTCTTTTTTGGTACATTTTCACATTTATTCATAAAATGTCCCATCTGTTTACATTTATAACATTTGACATTTGGTTTCAAATTTGAAGTTGACGGTTGGTTGTTTCGTTTTTTATGTTGCCAACCTTTCGTCGCGAACGCGTTTTGTGTGCAACCAGCAGCAATATCTCTTCCGTCTTCCATATCTAGCAACTTGGATTTGATGGCGTCAGCTGTTAATTCAATGCCAGAGTGTTCAACCGCCATGATCATAGGTTCGAATTTCTCAGGCAATCCCGCCAGCAATAATGAGCCAATCCACTCGTCGCTGATTTTGAATCCTGTATTGTTCAATCTTTGACTCGTTTCTAATATTGAAGTCACATATTGAGACATCGATTCACAATTTTCTCGACGGATAGATATGAGATTACGAAGCAAGGCGATGCGTCGCGTGAAGCCATTGTCATCAAAAAGCTTTCTTAACTTTGTCCACAATCCTTTTGCAGTAATTTCAGTTTTGATATGTACAAATAAACTGGGATCAATGGTTAAAATTAATTTTGCTTTGGCTTTTGCGTCATTTGGATCGCCTTCTTTTGTAATGCATTCTTGCATGCCTTCCAAAATCAAAAAGTTTTCCACTGCGAACGCCCAATCTTCATAATTTTCTCTTCCTTTTAACTTTGATATACTTGCTATGAGATTAGTAGACATTTTTCACTGTTATATTTACTAAAAACTAACTAAAAAGAATTAAAAACGTGTACGGGCCATAACCTATAATGATACGACAGAATTCAGGGTAAAGACAACGATTTATTTCTTTAAACATAAACAAAGATACATGAAGGTACCAACCTCATTTTGTTACATGCAATCAACAACAATGAATCATCACCGGTACATAAGAAAAAGATGAACTCCAGCAACAATCAGGACAAACCAGAAAAAATATTTAGGCAAAAAAAAGGGTACCTACAATGTTTTTTATTAGGTATAGATCCTTTAAATTAAGTGAACTGAACCGTGTCCAAAGAATTAAAATTAACTTCAGTCATGCCCTTTTTTTGCGCCAACCCGTTATTATGCCATAATCTTTTCCTCCCAGCCCCACAATTAGCTAAAAATAATTGGGACCAATAAAAGTCGGGTCCTAAAAAAACTCGGAACGAATAACCTAACATTTGTTTTTCGGGCGTAACCGATTCCTGTACGTATAGAGATAGATATAAAAGATTATGATGGCATTCAATTTGATAGGGCTATTCATCATATCAACAATAGGATAGTGCTAGATAGAACTGAATCTATACATACAAATACAAATAAATAAAATTGAAGTGTCTATTTGTTACGTGAAAATAACAGCTTTTTACTAAACGCATACGAAAGTATATACGGTACGTATAACCATATTTTCTTTTCGAAATTTTTGTCTTATTGTTCCGGCTAATCTCCGAAACGGCTGGACCAATTTTGACGGGACTTTCACTGGCAGATAGCTGAGGAGATATTAAGGCTATTATATGTTTTATTTTGGAAAAAGAAAAAATAATTAGGGGCCACGCGGGCAGCAGCTAGTTTAAAAATAAAATAGGAGATGTTAAATAAATTCTATGTTTATGTCTAGAAATTGGAAACGAGGAGCTTTGAATTCAGATAAAACTGCTTAAAGAGGCAATAGTGGATTGCATTTTTGAAGGAATCAAGTTCTGAATAGGTAATGAGCAAAATACAAAGTACAGTGTCGCAGAGCAACATTTAGAAGCAACTGAGATTAATATATATTACTTATCCAAAACTTTAAACGAGAAACGAAAAAGCTGTCCCGTATGTTAAAGAAAAATTGAGCGAACAGTGTCAGATAGACATTCCTTCAACAGATGTTCCATCCAATGTGTTGCAAAATACACACGTCAAAGTTGTATATTTTTCTATTCTTTTGTTTACTACGTTCTAAGTCTATACGACTGATTCACAGACAAGGATTATTTTTACATTCACCGAGAAAGTAAGGTCGGTTCTAGGTGTGCATCAGGATGACTGGACCAAGAGAGATTTTGGAAGTTTGAGCAATACCAAGTTTTAGTACCTATTTGGTACTATTTGGTACCAGACATCAAATAATTGGTACCTTGCTAAAGAGGGAAAACTATTACGAGGAAAGTGGCCAGCCATTCTGACTTCAGAATGGCTGGACCAAGTCGGTTTCACATAGTTGTGGGCGTTATGTGTAGTTCATCTTTTTATTAATATTTAGTACCTAATTGCTACCTCAACAAATGATTTTCTTAGATTTTTTCGATAAGCCAAAAAAAAGTTACACCTAGAAGAAATTTTGCATGTAATCTGGAGCACGTTGATTTCACCTAGTTGTAGGCGTTATAATTAGTTTATCTTCTCATTTAAATTTAGTACCTCGTTGGAACCTCCACAAATATTTTTCTTAGATTTTTTCGATAAGCCAAAAATAAATTACACCTACAAGAAGTTTTGCATAAGTATACAGGGTGTTTGGCAGAACGTTGAACATACGAAAATGGTGGATAGGTGGGGTCCAGCCCTAATTTGTTTTTGCTTTCTTCTACTTTCACCAGTTTCTTAACTTTAAAGTGTAATTTTTATTAAAAATGGGTAAAACAGGCAGTATTGTTTTTATTCTTTAATGTTGGCAGATTCTTATAAAGTTATTGCTTTATCCAGATGTTAGCTAGAAAAAAAGTTATGAGTCCTCAAACTTACAGAAAGATGTAAAAAATACTTAAATCTTAATTTCAACTTGCATAAAAAAAAAAACAAACCAGGGCCAAATAAATTAGGGCTGAGAAAATAGCAGATGACTCCACCTATCCACCATTTTCGTATATTCAACGTTCTGCCAAACACCCGCCCCTCAATTACGCAATGCACGATCAATTTTAAATTGAAACCAATTGAAAAAGATTGCGAGTCCATTGCTTCATAAGTTCGACAAAAAAAATCTGCTCAATTGTTTTTGTCGAACTTATGAAGCAATGGACTGGCAATCGCAATGCGCACAGTCACAGCAGCTGTAACTGGCCATGGGTCATATAATAAACACCTCTATGTCATAGGAGTCACAGACAGTCCGCTGTGCAGAGACTGCATGGAGAACGACGAGACAGCTGCTCATGTGCTGTTAAACTGCCCGGTGTGGTCGCCGCTTACAGGGCAAAGTACTTCGGTAACTCAGGTACCCTACGTGAGATTGTCAGTGACACCAAGGCGTTGCTGGCCTTCTTTGAGGAGCTGGGATGGATCGAATAACCGATTTTCCCACCTGTGCGCAAAATACGCGCTTTGACGTGGAGTTGCGGATACTAGCTCGTATTACCTATTACTGGCTATTACCTATTACTAACCTACCGCTGTGCGTCCGTCTGTCTATCAGCGGTTATCTCATAAACCGTGATAAGTAAACAGTTGAAATTTTCACAGATTGTGTATTTCTGTTACCGCTATATCAAAAAATAATAAAAATAAAATAAAGTAAAGAATAAAAGTGGGTTGGGCACGCCACAATTGCGGCGATAGTCCCCTCTTTGAGGAGTGGCTAGAGAGGCGCCATAGCATTCTCACATTCCGCCTGACGCAGGTCCTCACCGGACACGGTTGTTTCGGGAGGTTCCTGTTTCGCATAAGGAGGGTGGAAACGCCAGGGTGTCACCACTGTGTGGACCGCCCGGAGGATACGGTGGAGCATAAGGTGAAGGTCTGCCCGGCTTGGGTGGAGCACCGCTGTGTCCTCGTGGAGGCGATCGGCGGCAGTGAGCTCTCACGTCTGGCCTTGGTCCAGGCCATGGTGCAGAGCGAAAGGGCATGGAAAGCTGTCACCTCCTCCTGCGAAGCAGTAATGCTCGCAAAGGAGGAGGCGGGGCGCATGAAGGAGAGACAAATGTCGCGCCCTCAGGCCCCTAGCCGCTTCAGGAGACGCCCTGGGCATCAGGAATCGCGAGCCGATTTCCGGCCATCGTAGGTGCGGGCTTGCGGATGGAGAGCAATGGGTAGCTCGCCATCCGATAAGGACCAGGGCCCGGGTCGACGGCGCGTCGTGTTCCATGCGCGCCTCAAAGAACTTAGCAAATTTTAGAGGTCCGCTAGGGCCGATGCCTGCCGGGGTTGCGGGAAGTCTTAACGGGAAACCGTGGCCCCTGGCAACGAACAGGCAAGGGAAGGAACACGGGTGGGTTTTAGTCAGTAAGAGTCGGACACGACCTTCCGCTCCGCCCAGCGGGAATAGTCATTTGATGATATATCTCATCCAAAAAAAAAAAAGAATGAAAGTGGGTGGGTCCCTATACAAAAAACGTGTTTTTTTTTTAATACATAGTGTTCATTAATATTGTACGGTGGTACGGAACCTTTTGTGAGCGAGTCCAACTCGCACTTGGCCGGTTTTTTTTTAAGCCAGTAGGTACTTTACAATGGAACTAAAGATGTTTAAAATAAATAAATAGGAATCTATAATTAACATAACAAAAAAAATCTGCTGTTCCATACATAAATGTAGGTAACAGCTGATTATTTTTTCGCGATTTCAGGTTTGTTCCCATAGTAAAAGTTGTTCATAATGATGAGTAAAGTCACGTGTTTAAGTATCGATCACTAATTACCAGTCACCCAATATACTTATGCAAAACTTCTTGTAGGTGTAATTTATATTTGGCTTATCGAAAAAATCTAAGAAAAACATTTGTGGAGGTTCCAACGAGGTACTAAATTTAAATGAGAAGATAAACTAATTATAACGCCTACAACTATGAAATCAACGTGCTCCAGATTACATGCAAAATTTCTTCTAGGTGTAACTTTTTTTTGGCTTATCGAAAAAATCTAAGAAAAACATATGTTGAGGTAGCAATTAGGTACTAAATATTAATAAAAAGATGAACTACATATAACGCCCACAACTATGTGAAACCGACTTGGTCCAGCCATTCTGAAGTCAGAATGGCTGGCCACTTTCCTCGTAATAGTTTTCCCTCTTTAGCAAGGTACCAATTATTTGATGTCTGGTACCAAATAGTACCAAATAGGTACTAAAACTTGGTATTGCTCAAACTTCCAAAATCTCTCTTGGTCCAGTCATCCTGATGCACACGGTTCTAGCCCGGAATAAAACGTGATGAGCGAAGGTTATATAAATTATATGTATTAGTATAAAAGACAAATTCTAAAAGGATCAGTTCAATGACTTACAGCGCTGATTTCCTAAACAGTCCTGCTTCATATCAGCCATTCAATCTTTATTTATTCGCTTTAGATATTCAAGCCAGCAGACCGAGTAATCATCAGGTAAATAATAATTATGTGTAAAAAATCTATTTCAGATCGTCTGCGCCAGATTCGCGCTCCACATGATTTTTCTTTATGTTTACCAGTAAGTAAGGTCTAAAAACAATGCTGCATTTTGAATGCCATCAGTATTATCGCCAAATTGCATAGACACTATTTCCTACACTATTCCACGATAGAAAAATAATTGGACTTTATTGTTATCTTTCAGTAATCGTAAATGTTTGCAAACATCAAAATTTACGCCGAATATACAAAGCAATTAGACAACGGTTTAGATCCAATCTCTATGCTGCAGTTGTTTGCAAATTGCCTTTCGAATGAACTGATTCACCGGAACATTAGGACAAATAAATAGGTGGCGATTACAAATTAAAGAAGGGAAAATGGTCACTAAAAGCCATTTCATAAGTCATCAAAAAGAAATGAGGTGTTAAAAGTTGATAAGAGAGCTTTTTTAAATCTATGTTAAGCAAAGGTGACTTAAGGCAGCACCCAGGATCCTTTTTAGCAGTAATGTAGAGGAACCGTGTTCTCCAAATTCACTCTCAGCTGGAGAAAATACCCTGTCCCAGCAGATGGTATTTCTTTTCCAGAACTCCTAGATTTGAATAGCCACACTCCACTCTTATCATTACAAGTTGGGAGTTGGTAAGAGCCAAATGCTCCTTGCAAAGTAGCTCCGCAGAAGGCATCAACGGTTTCCCAAGGCACGCCTTTCTGTCTTTTCGGATTCATGTGCGTATTGTCGCTTGCTTCAAAAACGTTGAAGGAAAACATAGTAAGGAGGCATTCCTGAGAGGTATTTCTCGACAGCATGTCAAGCCAAGTCAGAGGACTGTGGGTGGCATAAAAACTCTGACACCAGGTTAGCCACTAACCACACAAAAAATAAAGAAGAAGATTAACAGCTTGAGTCTTCAGCAGGTAAAGTTCCTCAAGTTCGTGCTTTGATCAAGATGCTGAGCAAGCACTACCGTCAAACATACCATCAACCACAGTAAAAAATAAACCAGTTTTTACAAAAAACGGCGCAACAAATTCAATCAGTTCCCATTGTTTTAAACTACGCAATTTTTAACACTTAAATTGCTACAAAAACACAGGTTTAGAAATTACGTAGACATAGACAGGCAGTATTTTAATTTTTTGTATAGTTAGACGACGCTGAAAATCAGGGTTATAATTTTTGCTCGTTTTAGACACGGATTTCCACTACAAAGAGCCAGAATTACATGGCATACCAAAACTATTGAAAAAAATACATAACTGATAAAAGAAATTAAAAGCAAGACCGACGTTAATCTTTTTGCATCAAACACTAAATAGACACACCTAGAGACACGGACATTTAAATTGTGAAATCCTTGGAAATTTCTATACAAACAACATTGCTGCTGGCTTGGATGTAAAAGATTATTTTAAACATTGCACTACATAAAACAACAATTTTAATTTAAGAAGCAAAAATTCTTTATGTAAAATCATAAAGCCACGAATGTAAAACGGTTCCACTGCATGACCAAAAACATTCTTAAAACATTTCACAAGTGCTCAAACAAAAGATTATGTGCTTCGATAATTGATTTTTAGAACAAATTATTTTATCAAAGGGAACTTCAGAGAGAATTGTCAAAGTAATTTGTCAACGAGTCGGGTCTGCATAAAAGCGAGTCGTTGATAATTCTTCCAAGAAAACGGAGAGTTGTGTTTTTTTAGAAAGTACATACGTGGGGAATGACAATAATTATTCGTCTTTCACGGTAATTTCCCTTGAAGTGCACAGACCTGATCTGGTAATAAAAATTATCATTATTTTGTTAACCTGTAAAACTTTTGAACATAATGCTTACCAATTGTTCATCAACATATTTATTAGTGCAGTGGTGGCCCAGTGGTAACGGCCGCAACTTACGAGTTGTAGGTCGTAGGTTCGAACCCAGACAGGCGCTTTACTTTGTTTAAATTATTTACTCACCACTGCTCTCAAAACGATGAAGGAAAACATCGTGAGGAAACCAGCATGTCCTGGAACCAAAAATTCGAAGACATGTCACATCTACCAACCCGCACTGGGCCCGCGTGGTGGATTACGGCCCACGCCCTCTCAGGCCTATGTCTCAGCAGTGGAAACATTAAAAAGCTGATTAGTTATATTTATTAGTAACACGAACTTGTGTTCGCAAACGCCACTGCAAATTCTCATTCTTGGGTTCTATTCCTAAGCCAAAAACCTACCGACGAACGCGTGACGGTAGTTAGGAATTATTGTGCCCGATGGTCACCTCTTCTAACATAAGTCAGAACGCTTACCGTTATCAGGTAGGTACATGCGACAGCCTCAACTCTGTTAACCGCAAGAATACATAAGGTCTCAAAATCAGTCCAAAAAAATCGCTAAATAATAAAAATTACTAGGCAACAAGAAACAAAATAAAACAATTCCGTACAAAGGATCATTGACCTCTAATTCGACGATTATTGCGTTCTTGAGAAGCTTATCAGTCAAAGATAGATCCGCTGATTGTTAGAATAAATTAACGCTAATTAGACTCGAATAGGATTCTTAAAATGTTTCAGAAACTAAATCTAGTATTTTCCGTAAGAACTGAGTAAGCAACGTTTATAAATAAAGGGGTATCTCCACATACAAGTCATAGACAGAATTAGCTTTTAGTGTAATATGTTTTTTCTTCTAGTCACAACTTGTCACTCAAGTCTTCTGTGTTGTGAGTTTGCATATTATTATAAATAAAATTAATTTTCGTGTCTGTCTGTGTGATCTTGTTGTTCTTCTAAACTATGCGACGTATTTTGATGCGGCTTTCGCCATCATTTAGAAAATTTAACGAAATGAACGTAATCGAAGCAAAAGGAGTATGAAAGGATCGTAGCAGGTGACGTTCTGTAATTTCTGCCTACCCTCATGGTATTTGAGTTTTTGTATATGTGCAAACGCTGGGGGCGAGTCGCTAGTATATTTATTAAATTTACTAGGTGAGCCCCGCGGTGTTACCCGCATAAGTCTCGGGATACAAAGTATCCTATGTCATAAACCAAGTCATAGTACCCATGTGCTAAATTATTTTATCCAAATTGGTTCAGCAATTCCAGCGTGAAAGCGTAACAAAAGAAATTCAGTTTTGTATTATAATATTAAATAGAAAGTTAGGCTGTATTCAAATTTGTCGTATCTTTCCCCAACTCTAAAAGGTTGTGGCCCAGCACTCTTCCACTGCTAATGATGTAGCCGTGATATTTAGTACCTACCCTTTTCCTATCAAATGCACTGCTAGGTAAAAGCCTTCCAATTTTACTTGAAATCTAACATTTGCAATTTGAAAAAAATGTCCGAATCATAAAAACGATTCACATTACATTAACATAGAGGAAGCAGTAAACTCAAAAATTTGGCACAAAAGTACGTGTCCTCTTTAGTTTTAGAAGACATAACTTCAGGAGTTCTGGCTAACCTGCTCAAAAGATAGTATGGGACTCTTTAAAGCACTTTTTACACAGTAATTTCCAAGAAAATCCTTTTTTAAATAGTCTCCTATAATAAACTAACTCGACTTTGAAACTTCTTTTTCCACTTTTCCACAGAATCTAACCCATTTACATGAACGGTAACTTAAGTTGAGATTAGCATAGCTGTAACACGAGCACGATAGTCGAGCTAAAGTTAAATTATCTTGTGTCACTTATGCTGCAATGGTGCTCCGACTTACGTGTCGTAGGCCGTGGTTTTGAACCCTGACACGCGCTTTAGTTTCTGTAATTTATTTCATCACCACTGCTTTAAAAATGGTGAAAGAACATGGCGTGAGGAAACCGGCATGACTTAGAACAAAAAAATCGAAAATATGTGGCATATTCTACCTACCCGCACTGTGCCTGTGTGGTGTATTTATTATAGCTTACATCTTTTCAAAAAAAGGAGGCGTGTGTCCCAGCAGTGAGAACGGCGTTATAGCCTGATTATAGAAGACAATTTGGTTATCAGAAAAACGTTGGGACACAAGACGCAATATCGACTCTAATTAAGGACGTAGTTAGCAGATTAGACGACAAACAGAAAGTAGCTGGGCTTTTCTTAGACTTAAGTTCAGCATTTGACACGGTGGACCATAAATTACTGCTAGAAAAACTTGAGCACTACGGTGTCAGGGGTAAAGCGTTGGCACTTCTCACGTCATATTTAAAAAACAGGAAGATGTTCGTGGAGATCAAAGCAGTGGTGTCACAGACTAATTCATCTGGTAAAAATTGTCCAAGTGAAGAAATATATAGGTCCCAATTGTCTCCTGTGCACTCTGGCGTACCACAAGGCTCCATAGTTGGTCCGATATTTTTTATCGCGTTTGTTAATGACATTATACAACACATGACTGAAAAAGCTGCGGGATCTATCCAGCTTGTGGTGTTTGCTGACGATACCAATGCAGTAGTTTCGGCTGACAATATACACGCTCTTAATTCCATAGTTAATCAAACCTTAGATATCTTCCATAACTGGTTTGCTGTTAACGGTCTAAAAGTTAATGCCAGTAAAACAAATGTAATGCTTTTTCGTTCTACTTGCAAAAACAAAGATAGCATGAACTGCGTCATAAATGGAGAAACAGTGAACGTGGTCCCAGTGGTTAAGTTTCTGGGAGTTCATATTGATAGCCAGTTAAAATGGAAACAAGAGCTAACATACCTAGAGAAAGCAATCAGCTCTGCCTGTTACGTACTAAGAAGTCTTAGAAACGAGGTAACCGTAAAGCATTTAAAAATGGTCTATTACGCATTAGTAGAATCGAAACTGAGATACAGCATACTTTTCTGGGGAGGAAGCTATGATTACAATACTAAAAAAGCTTTTATAATACAGAAAAGAGCAGTTAGAACCATAGTTAGAATCCAACAGCAAGAATCATGCAAGCCACATTTTAATGACTTAAATATATTGACAGTCCCAAGTTTGTACATTTTGGTCCTACTTAGTCACTTATCAAAATACATCTTTGAATATGAGACTGAAGATGAAAGGCGAAAAAGGGAGAGCACAAGAAGAAAAGATCTCCAGATGAAGCAAGTGCCTCACCTGAACGTTGTTAAGCATAGTGCCTACCACAAGTCCCTAAAGATGTTTAATAAACTGCCGACAGAATTAAAAAGTCTAGTATATACAAATGGATTTCAGAATAAGCTTAAACGGTTCTTGTTAAATAAATGTCTGTATTCTATTGATGAATTATAAATTAATATAAAAGTTAAAAGTAACATAATTTTATTGAATTTTATTGGAATGAAAAATTTTATTGAATTTTATGAATTGACTTATGATGACATTTTTATATTTTTTATTATTTTTGGTATTATTCTGATTTTAATGTAATTGGATAATTGTAATGATTTGATGTAGATTGCATGCATGATGTTTTCTTATATAGGTATTTAGTTATAGAAATTCAGACACGATGTAAAAATTGTTATTGAATAAATGAATTGAATTGAATTGAATATACTTATGCTGGGGCTGCACACTAGAGCATCTTTCGTTACTAAGCTACGCAGTCATGAGATAAACCACTATTGAGTATAGTAGGAAACGATTAGACTGCGTCCCAGTCATCGCAAGGGTGGCTATACATCAAAGAATTACGATGCTGCTAATGTGACTATTATAATTGGTAAAAAACCAAACGTTTTACATATAAATTTTCCTTTCAGTCTTCCTCTCTTCACTCTATAATATTTCCATGATTAATTTTTAGCGAGCAAAACATTTATGAAGCAATTGTTTTGCTTGGTGACTAAAGACGCAGGTGCGGCCCCAGCATTCGGTTCTAAGTATATTTTCATGCGGTGCTTCCTAGCCATACCTTCATTGGTTGCCAAGTGACAATGACCTTGCGATCACCGGCCAGGTCAAGGTAAGTGGTTTATAGGGACCTGCCAAGGTCACTAGCTGTGCCAACTGTTGCCAATCATGGCATAATGATACGCAGAAACTATGGAGGAGTGCCCGATTGTCCGTGGTTTTACGCCAACTTGAAGTGTGACGGTGGGCAATTTAATTGCTCATATTATTTTAAATTCAATGCAGCGAGATAGTGCTTGAATATAATTTAACTTTATGATAAGTTTTATGGCGCAATTGTTTTTATTTCTCCGAGACCATTGATTATAAAATTAAATTAGTGCTATTGAATTCTGTATAATGAAAGAGACAATTACACGTCGCTTCACAGAGTTGAGAGTTTTTATATTGATCGATTTTAGTTTTTGACATTGATAGTATCATTCGATTATTAAGTTTTTTTAATTTATTTTGTGGGACAACATTCTATACTTACCTATAAAATAAATGAGTCTTGACTTTTCTCTTTATGTAATACGGTTCGTTTTAAGGATTCCAAGTAAACATTTCTGCCATAATTGATGAAAAATTGGCGTCCCTGACTTTATTGCCCATAAATGCACACTTATAAAAGTGATTAGTATTATATAAGACCGTTTTCTATACTTGCAAATATATTGTAAGAATATTTTCACATTAATTCATTTTTGCACTGCACTGCTGTTTTTTTTTTTGGACTGTCTCCTTTGTCTAGTGGTAGCAAGCGCTACTGCTGAGCACGAGGTCCTGGTTTCAATCCCCGGGTCGGGCAAAGTGTTATTGGGTTTTTCTATCTGGAATTTCTCAGTAGCAGCCCGGAGTCTGGATTTGTGCAAGGTTGATGGCAATAAGCTCGCCCCCTATTACATGGGACTTACAACATTACTGGCGAAATGTGGGTGTACCTACACAGGTACCCCTTTGCCCAACCCATATGGGAAACAAGGCGTGATGTTATGATGTAATTCATTTTTCTCATTTCCTTTTTCTTCATTTAATTTCAGAATATATTGTATTTTAGAATTATTGAAAAGGTCAGTTATATTATAGCTATTATTTATAGCTACGTAATAACGTAATAGTTTGAATAGTTTCTATAATCTCACTAGGTAGGTACCTACCAATTGTGTTCTTAGTATTTATGTAAAGTTAAGCCTTTACTTTAGTCTTTACGTGGCTGTAACTTGTATTTGAGATTGAAATCGAATATGTTTGGTCACGTCTGTTTACGGAGTTTGTGTTTGTTTTGGACGAACGTGTCAATGTTTTAGAATCGAGACTTCTGAGCTTGCGGCACAGATGCTGACTGTGCGGCATCTTTTGGTCTTGCCAATCTGAGTAGAGGAAACTTTGTAGTTATAGTTTAATACGATTTGAAGACAATGAGGGCCATGGCCATCAAATCAAAGAATAGGTTAATTAAAATAATTATTTCGGAGATTATTGATACAGAAATTCTTTTTCTTTGAAGTTTTTAAAGTAAATTACATAAGTTTGATTTACAGGACCAATATTTTTTTTAAACTATAAGGTGATATTTTTTTTTTCTTTTTCAAATCGCTGTTCAATAGGTTTTGTTTTAATTCGAATAATTTAAATAATGATTGAGAAATAAAATTATTGGGGGTTTAATTTATTTTAGTTTCAATAACAAAAAGTGCTTAAATTCTTTTTAGATTTTGATTACCGGTGGCCCATTTTGCAGATAGACCGTAGGTTGTCATGATTTGTGCAGTATGATAATAATGTTGTGAAAAAAGCAAGTACTTTGATAGATACCTATTAATTACCCACTTGGTTTAATTCATATAATAACACAAGTCCTTAGTTACCTTACTTAAGTACCTTAGTAATAATAGAATACAATTTAGAAAGAGACCACACGCAACCACAATAACACAACATTACTTTCCTGCAACGCAATTTTAAAAAAACAGTTACTCATGAACTCATGATGCCACAAGATTCTATGAAACGCAAATTCGGAAAACCTGAAACATTACAAAACATTCCGAATGCAGATCATGACGGTGATTAATCATCACCGTCTGTTCCGGGAAGGGACCTTGGGGCCGAGGTGAAGGCCATTGGTGCGTCGCCCGGCCGACGAACCGCGCGGGTAAACATGGCGGCTGAAAATGGCGGGAGATCGCGCTGGAAGCGGCGCGAGCGCAGTTGCACTTTATTGCGTACTTGTTTATGAGTTTTACTTAGGTATTGGCGGTTCTGGTATAACTATTTTTGTGTGTACCGTAACATTAGGTGGGTATACGGTGAATAACAGGATTAAATTGATGTTAGATTTTTCTTAGTGTATTGCATTTTATTATATTAGAGGAGGAGCTCGTGGCTAAGTAATAACAGCCGCATGGATGGATCCATCAGGTTAAGCTACGCTTGCCGGGGTTGGTCTGTGGATGGGTGACCTTCTTAACATACCGAGTCTCCTCCGTGCCTCAGAAAGCACGTTAAGCCGTTGGTCCCGGTTGTCAATCGTGGATCTTTGACAGTCGCTACCAGTCGTAGAAGCCCGAAAGTCTGACACCAGTCTTACCAAGGGGTATCGATCGTATCGTACTACCCAGTTACTGGATTGTGAAGGTCAGATAGGCAGTCGCTCTATGTAAAATACTGGTATTCAGCTGCATCCGGTTAGACTGGAAGCCGACCCCAACATATTTAGTTGTGAAAAGGCTAGGCAGATGATGATTGCATTTTATTATAAATTACCTATCATAGTATTACATACATGATTTAATTAATCTGGTAAAATTGCATTCTTTTCAACAGCCGTTTGTACCTAAAACAGCTGTTGAAAATAGTCGACGTGTGCACATTGCAGCTAGATGTGCCTAGAGCGTAGATGACATAGTTTTAAATACATGATCTTCTCAATACAACGCAGGTACCGTTGTATCAGTGCCTATTGGTTACTATTTTATTATTTAGAATAGGTAAAACACTGAAATAAGAAACAGGTAGACGTATTGCAATGAGTTAATAAATGTTTTCGAAAATATGTCACGTGCCGTTTTCAATGCAGTTTGTGCGTAGTTGCATTTTATGATATAAATGTTTTACATTAGGTTTGTTTACTCGTTTTTTGATTAAATATCAATGCATATGGAAGTCTTCAGGTTCCTGCACTGGTTGATTTGATTGTATCTCTTCTTCTTCTTCCTAACCTTTTCCCAACTATCCTAACTTTTCCTATCTATTGATTTGATTGTATTGCTGTAGTGAATTTATGGTTACAGCAGAGACAATCCTTTTGCACCGATGAATTCGGTGCTCATCATTCAGCTGATGAATCTGATCTGAAAAATTATATGGAACCTCAGTATCAAGGTGTATGTTGATCTAAATATGATTTGCGGCCGTATCAAATGTTTATTTATAGAATTATAATCATAAAAGTCATCAATACAACTCTCTAAGTTCATGTTATCCTATTGAATGCCTATTTCATGAAATCATGACATTTGAGGATTCTGCTAAGGAGTTGTATTGCTGATTCTAATGATTATAATTCTGTAAAGTCATATTTGTTGCGGTCGCAACTCAAATTTAACTTTATTAATCAACATACAACCTGCAAATTGCAATAACAACTAAGAAAAATTTGAGGCTAGTCCAGCAAAATTAGTAGCATCACAAATCGTCAGAGCCGTTTCTTATTAACTCCATCATCGTCATCATCATTGGCAGTGTGTGGAATAAGACTGCCAAAAGGCCTCCTCCCTTTGGCAGTCTTATTTCACACACACCAACGCCTCCGCTCTTGTGTGCCATGTGCCATCCTTCCCTGGTATATGGTCTCATTCAGGAATTTCCCGCCACCGCCGTAAGATGTCTACACCTGGCGTTTGATCTCCAAACGCTCCTTCTACCTACCGTCTCTCGGTATTAACAAGCATATTTTAATAACATCTAAAGTAAAAATGAAAATAAACAAATCTAAATGGGGATGTTGCAAATGGCTCGCAGTGTAAATGTACCGCGGGATACATTGCGGACATGGTTGCATTTTATTACTGAGTAATGTTCTGTGGTTGAACTAAATTCTGTTTGTAAATATATCTTCACAGCTGTTTTCTCTCATGTATTTCATTCGGACCAAATATTTTTTATTTTGTAAAAAGGATAATAGGTAGTAGGTATGTTATTTGTTTGTATGCTAATCCTAGGCTTGGCTGAGCCTAGCAGATAAGCAAAGACAGATATGGGTAGATCTTAATATATAAAAAAATAAAAATTTCTGGATTACTGCAAAATAACACGCTCGATTCCATAACTTAATTAGATGACTTACAAATTAAAGATAATCTTGACATTTTCTGCATATGTAATAATTAAGTGTTGGGTAATAGTAAGTTTAAATGTCCCGTGGTTTATTATGCTCACAGCTATGTTTTTGCTATTGATTTTTTTTATCGCCCGTGTATCACCTCTTGTTTATTTTTCGCTTGCTATTTTTGTGCTATGTAAAAGAAGTTAAATAAAGCATTTGGTTAAATAAATGTTACTCATTTATTAATTTAAAACCCTTGCCCAATTAAGCGTAAATCTTAAATAATTAGCTTGTATTAAAGAGTTCGCCGGTCATCTTCTGATGACACAGAGATGATAGTAATATCGTTTGCGCCGTCTTACCATGTCCATAAGAAACGGCAGTTGTCCAGCAATCCTATTGGTAGAATAGAGTTGAATAGAATTTAATAGAATAGAATAGAGTCGAATAAAATATGCTCTGATTCGACTTCACGAACCATATAAATACACATGATCCTTTTTCTATGCTGGAATAGATTTTCCTGCTCAGTTAAATACTTAAATGAATACTCACAACTAAATTGTACAGTAGACCACGTAATTACGTTATCTACCTCTTTTGGCAACTCCTAAAGTGTAAGCGACATTGATTGTGAAACCAAAAATAATCCTTGTGTTTTTATGACTTGCAAGTGACATACAAAATTTTAGAGCCATAACGAGGTCGAAAATACCTATACATCTTCAATCTCATCGATAACAAAAGATAAACATCTAACATATACCTACCTTAGATTTATTGATACCCGAACAATCCAGAAAAACGGCACAATTAACAACAGTATTTAACTTCAAAGAGATTGAACATTTGAATGAACCTTATTACAAGATAAATACCTGTATACATAGTTAAATGCCCCCTTGTTTCACGCTGAGTATAAATGAAGTTCCCACTAATATCATTATCATAATTATGTGCTTTTAGCTAACTTGTTTTAAGTACACGTGTTTCTGATCGGTGTTAATATACTTAAGTGTTGCGGCGTGTGTCAGTTTATGGCTAAGAATAGGGTACTTTATCTTTTACAACGATGTCTTTCACCTTAACCTTAGTTTTAGACAGAATAATTGGAATTGAGAACCTCTTTTTTGATAGTTCTTTTCTTCAACTAAAGATGAATGGATTTTCGGACACTTTATTTTAATGAGCGTACCTGAATGGTAATCTCATAGAGATATATGATATACCATGTAAGTACGCAAAAAGTTACTAAAATTTGAAACTTCAAAGTCAAAGTCAAATCATTTATTTCAAATAGGCCCTGGTAAGGCACTTTTGAACGCCAAAATTTACAAAAAAAAATAATATTGATTCTAGTCGCCCCTTCCAAAAGGTAGTTTTCGTATGGAGAAGAATGGGCAAGAAACTCCACCGAAAGAAAAGAATCTCCACCACTTAAATTTGTTGTAAGTAACAAATTTATGTAAAAAAGATATATCTTTGTTCATTTTTCTTTATTTATTCGGAATTATTAGTGTTAAAAGTACTTCCATTGATTTGTATATCTGTGTAGAACAAAACGGCAACTCTCGCGCATCGCTTACGATCTAATTATGACTATGCACCACCACCGTTTACATGAAAACGTTTCAGTGGTTAAATATACCTGCAGATTGTAAGTGTTTTTCTTTGAAAACCTATAACATTTGCCTAAATATTGTAGGTACAGACGCCATCAAGTTACTATAATCTGTTAAATTTCTTTAATAGATTTTCAACTTTGTCGCTAAAGAATAAGGTTCAATGCTGATTCAAAAAAATTGACACATTGGAGTAGGTTGATGTGTGTGTCTGTACCTATTCTAAGTGTTTACTACCTACATAATTCTTTACAGTAACACTACGATCCCACAGATGGTTCACTCCACAAAATCCTTTAAATAAAAAGCGACTCTTGCTAAGACACATTATAGAGCAATTCAGGTCGCACAGCGCTAATGACCTACAGTTATATTCACCTAGAAGTTGCCTGTATTTCTATCGCGTAAAGGCTTGTGCAAACCAGCGCGAGGCGACGAGTCGACGACGACGCGACGTGACACGAACAATACAATTTCTAAGAAAACTTGACGGTACAACAATAGCCGGTGTCGCGTCGCGTCGTCGCGTCGCGCTAGTCTGCACGAAGCTTAACTTAACTCTTATTTATCTTCGGACTACGTTACTACTCGTGAGCTACTCCTCAAACAGGGGCGATGAACGGGTTGTATCAAACGATAGGGAGTACAACGTTTTTATCGCTGAAAGCGGCATAGTCTCCGTAACTCAATCGCAATGGAGGGCCTGACGAAGCTCTTCTGTGCATATCTGAATGGTGTGATCGTTTCCAAGAATAAAGCGCCTATCTTCGGTGGCGACTGGGACCTACCGATTAGGTATATAACCGCATTCACGAGGATGACCGCATACACCTTCGAAAACGAAATAATTCCGCGCTTAGATGAGGATCTTCATTACCGATCCTACCAAGTCTTGCATTTGGAAGGGACAACAAGATTCGGGATGCCATACGTTGGACCTGCCGTGGCGGTGGATCCACCAATTCCTGGGCGGGAGCATGAGCGCCTGCCTTTCTTGGAATACCAAACTTTTTCAAATGTCATGCGTCAAACTATTCCCGGGCCTCTACTGGTCTTGGAGCCAGGGACTGTAGGTTCTGCAATCATGCGGACCGTCGGTATTTTTATTAGTAACGATGGTCTCGCCCACGTTGATTGTGAAGATGATCTGGGCTTCCGCGGCGCCTTAGGGCCACATTGATCTCGAGATGTCTGCAGACATTGGAGAGATAAAATACACGCCGACGGGTGGCAACGAGATGACTGTGGGAGAAGGTGATTTCTTCCAACTAAACGGCGGTGTCATTCACACCACACGTACAATTGTAGGGGTCTACAATGAGTTCTTTGGACTCAACGGTCCTTCTCATGCGTTGAGGAAGCTGACCTATAATTATACCTCTTATGTCAATGAATTCCGGGTAGCCCTTACTGATCTACCAATTCCTCTAAATCTTGATTTCATGCGTTTCCTAAGTGCCATCGCTAATGGCACTAACGGTGCTAATTTCGACGGTTCGACCCAGTGATGCATTCCGCCTATACAATGTGGAGACTACCATACAACAAAAAATTAAAATACTGGCACTACTAATGCTTAAGAGTATTTTGGAACTGTCAAATAAATCCTAGCTTCAAAAAAAAAAAACGAGTTTTTCAAACAAATTAAATGTAATGTAAGCCGTATCCACCCTAAGCCTATAAATTCCGTTTATCCAACTAGGCCTTGGGTGAATTCTCGGGCATACATTTCAGAATATCCACCTTAGGGTGGATTTTTGGGGTGGATAAACGAAATAGCCCGAGCCGACTATGGATTTTGCCGAGCTATAATGACTAAACTACTGAATATATTCAATTGAAATTTTGAATACAGAATGGGAACGTCATTATGGACACACCGTTTAATTTTTTGTTGTATTGTCGTCTCCACCTTGTATATTGTCCCGGGAAGTCTCGGAAGATGAAATCAGAAATCTGACTCTATTGATTAAATGCATGATTGCCATGCAGTAAATCCCACCTTATGACGCAGAAGCTTGCAAATACAATGTTCTCTCTAGTTTTGATGATTGTTTAGGGATCCGAAGCACCAATCGACAAAGTTACACTCGCTGAATTGGCCCAAAAAGACGAACGCGCCGCGTACTTGTAGCTACATACCTAAAATCGGAGTGAACCTCTGTATTCATTTATCTGTGACGAAACGAAGAAATGATTTGTATTAAAAGAGAAACTAACGTTTTACCTACCTGCACTAAACGTTGACTAATTATAAAGCTTTCTTCAAGTACTTGTATCTAGAGTCCGATAACATAAAAAATAGTAATGTAATTCAACCCTGATCTAGCGAAACCCGGACCAAGCTCTCGCAAACAAATTCATGTCTGGTATTGAAACTTGTCAAACACTCACAGCAGCTAATTCAAAACAACAGCTTGAAAAGCATCGATAAACCTATAGTTAAGTAATTAGTTAAACAATCGTATCTCTAGTTCTGTTAAAGCAGTTTATGAGACATGCAGTTAAACTTTAACGTACGTTCGTAGTTCAGTTCGAGTGCCAGATAATTGTGCCGCTCAGATCTAAATGGGGCAAAGGCGTAGTTTCTGGGATGTAGAACTGAGAGGGTTAGTGAGGAAAGCTGCAGTGCATATTCTCTATAGGAAACGACCAATTGTAAACGTGCACATAGCTTCTGACGTTCCATAAGTTCAAATTTTGGTTTATGTGAAATAAAATATTTTGAATATTGAATTATTTTAAAAGATGCTGTGATGCTGTGTGCTGTGTGATGTGTGTGTGATGCTGTGTGTGTGTGTGTGCTGTGTGTGTGTGATTGTAGGGTTAATGTTGATGTAATGTGGAGGTCTTATTGCCTCTATTGTTGCCTTGGTAGGCAGATAATTTATGTTTATTGTGTATTGATGAAAGTGTACACAAAAAATGTCTTTGTTTATAAATTTTAGTTTTTTGCCACCGACTTCCAAAATTCAAGTTATTTTTCACATTGTAGTGTTTTTTTTTTGTAAATGTTTTTATTTTCCGCTTTTTAGTTGTGTTACCGGGTTATTGTAAACTCACCACAACGAAAATTCGCCACATTTAAAAATATTAGTTAACTTGCCACAGTGACAAAATAATTCACAACAGGTATAGTAAACTCGTCACAGGTACGTCAAACTTGTTTTGAATGTACCGACAGCAAGTAAAAGTAATGTAGTTTCAGAATAAAGAAAAAGAAGAAAACGATTTTATGTAACAATCAGTTTAATGGAAAGTAAGAGGCGTGATTATATAGATAGATAGATCAGTTTAATTGGATAAATAATAGATAAAAAGGTTTAACTATGTTTTAAAATAGGAATTACTAACAAAATAACTATCTTTGGCTTAATTACAAATCACAGCATTTTGTATTACACAATCAAACTTACAACTACATTGGTACATAATATAAAATGTAGAGACGTTTATCTTTAAACACAGTTAAAATATAAGGTAAAATCATTATATATTTAAAAAAAAATCACAGTATTATTTAACAGGTCCACATATAAGTTTAAAATATCTAACTTTGGCTTAATTACAAATCACAGTCAAACTTACAATTACAATTGGTACATAATATAAAATACATATAGAGACGTTTATCCTTTAAACACAGATAAAATATAAGGTAAAATCATTACATATTTAAAAAAAATCAACAGTATTTATTTATCTTAAATAATTTAACAGGTACGACATATAAGTTTAAAATATTTAACTTTGGCTTAATTAAAAATCACAGTCAAACTTACTATTACAATAGGAAGAAAACACACTATTTAGTTTAAGATCATAGTATTGATAAAATTGTACATCAGTATTATGTAATCAATTGGCATATTATTACAATTGTTGCAATGCAGCTATTTTTGCTATTACTTCTGCTAGAGGCATATTATCATAATTGTCAGCGATGGCTTTTAATTTTTTATCGTATGCAATTGACCGACACGTTCTCAAATTAAGCGGTATTTTAAAACTTATTCTTTTTAATTTCCAATCCATATACTCGGCTTCTTTTTTTAGGACGTCAAGAAAATGAAGTAAATTAGGTTTCTTTTTTCCCATGTTATTATTAAGGCGTTTATGCCATGCTTCTGCAGAATTAATGGTCCTGTGGCGAACTCCGTGGACATTCCAAATATTTTCTAAACTACTGTTTTCTAGCCACTGCTTTACAAAATAATCATTAAATTTATTGGTAGCTTCATTAGGTGGTGATTGTCCCATTATATGTAACCAGGCATCATCAATATCCTGCTTTCTTACATGAGCCAATGCAGCACACATAGTTACATGTTTTTTCTCTTCGCTGGTGTTCAGTTTTAAGGCATGTGCTTTTTTTGCCAGTGCCTGTTTGAAATGAAAGTTACAACCTTGCAGCTGTATCTCTGGAAATGCTATTTTTATCGCATTTATAACGGCAACTTCAAAATCTACGACCATTGTTTGTGGTTTCCAATTTGGTAAATTCTGCTTTATTAATGAAAATAAACGTAAATAAGACCTTTCTTCTTTGTTAGGCATAAGAACATAGATTACTGGTACTATGTTAGTAGATTCACTGTTGCTATTTACGTCCCCGTGTATGCAATATAACTGGTAAAATGGAGTGCAACAGCTTGAAAATGTTCCATCGGACATAAAAGTCTTGAGAGTTGGAATTACTTCACGAGCTGCCATAGTAGAGAACGCGATCATTCTGTTTTCGGGCTCACTGTCATCATCGAACAACATAAATAAATGTTTGTATTTTTCTGGTATGATCACCTCTTCCAGTTTCGAGAAACAGGTTTTTGGTACATTTAATTCACGATTTCTCGCATTGTAGAGTGTTCGCGACATATTTGAAAGATTGGGTATGGCGTTTAATAAATCGTAACCTGCATCTTTGGTAGCCTGGAACGCCTCTTGATATATCTTAGGTATAGGCATACATGAAGATGCTGCTTTCTGTTTACATACATTTTTTATCTTCAAAATATCTACTTTTACTTCATTTGGTAAGCATTTGTGAGCAGTCTCTTGCAGGATTCTAATGTTCGGAGACTCAGAAATTGTAATTGTAGCATTACAAAGTCTACGATTTGTACATCTCCATACAGTTCCTGTTTTATTTTGTCGATGAAAATGGTACGTGTAGCCATGCCTTACAAGTAGTCGCCGCCCTCTTTCTGTAGTCGTAAATGTAATCTGTAAAAAATAGTTCGAATCTTATTTTCTAAGTTACAGGGAATATTGTGGGGAAATAATATTTAGAATAGATAATATCGGTTGTATTTAAACTTCTAACAACGTACCTTTTGTTGGTTTACTCATAAACACAAACAATGTTTCATTCTATTTTGTTCTTACCCAATATTACCCTGTGTTAATGTTTTAAGTAACGTTACCGGTAAAGTATTCGCCTAGAGTAAATTACTGGGGATGGCACATAGCTAGTCAAAAATATGAAACAAATGTAATAATTAAAAAAAATACTCACATCAACTACGCCCGAACTTGAACTCGCAATGTTTTCATCCATTATTTAAAAAAACAATTTCAAGTTCATCAAAATTGCACTGTGTAGTTATAATATAATTGCTACTAATGTCACCACAATGTATTTTGTTGTTAACCGAACCACTGTTATAACTTAATAGACAAATGCAATGGTCCGCACAAGTGCGGGGTAGAGGGGCAGGTATGCGGTGCCGGCGCGCTCTGCGCTAGCACGGGCCAAACCGGTTTCATTTTAGCGAGTCGCTAAAGGGCTGGTACTTAAAATTAGAAACTTTTGTATTTTTGGATAAGTTTTTGAGATTTTTAAATACCTTTTGGAGCGATCGAAAAATTGTCATTATACTGTAAGACGAGATACCAAAGCTATTGTTATTGATTTTAGTACGTAGGTACGTAGGTATTGATATAAACCTTTAGTACAAATTAATTTTGTTAGATAATAATTATATACATATATGTATATAAACAGTATTACTCACTACACTAGTATGTATTATTATTTTATTAAACACTACTACTTCGTTTGCTATCGGTACTTTTAAAGCTGTGGCAAGTTTTCGTGAGACAGATAAGACTGTGGCGAGTTTACTATAATTTTTACGTGTGGCAAATTTTCATTATGGCGAGTTTACAATAACCCGTGTTACCTACCCCACACAAATTCGAATACCACTACCTGCTATGCAAATAACAGTGACAGGAAGTTATCATCATATCATCAATATAAACTAAGTGAGAAAAATACGTGTTATAAGAAGGTAACTCAAAAACTATGCAAGCCTAGTTAATAAAATTTATATGGGACCACCTCAGGAGCATACCCTTTTAAACAAAAAAAATATTTTCAAAATCGGTCCACAATTGACGGAGAAATCGGAGAATTTTTTTTTTTTTAAATACATAAAGCCGAACATTTAAATTTTATTTTAATTTTCCTTTTTGGAAGTCTTTTAAAAATAAGCACTAAGGATCAGTCAGAGATCCTATATGTGTATAAACTAATTGTTGTATTAACTAGATCACAAAATAAGTTTTAGAGAGAATTTTGTTGACGCTTCATACCAGTGTTTTGGCATTAACTATAGGTAAATCAATGTCAGAAAACTGGAATCAGCTTTTAAGAAAGTAATTTAAGACGCTGTTCATTTATTTTTTAGAAATTGATACAATAGACGTGTTTATGGGCTGCAGTTGAAATGTCCACAAAACTTGCTAATATGCCTAGCACTTTGTAGTTCTCAAATCCAACAACACCGCTTGTCTTTGTCAGTTCAAAGATGTTCATTGTTTTGATCCATGTCATTCTGTTAAACTGTCAAAACGCAAACGATACTAGATTGTAAGATTAACCCTCGTTTGCTCGAAGCATGTTCAAGTTTCTGATTTGCTGTCAAATCCCATAAATTGTGATTGGTGGATTAAAATAATAACAACTTGTCGTAGATTATATCAATGATGAGAAATGTAAAAGCGTAATCTTTACGTTTTTATTTTTTAAACGTTGCCCCACTCTTGGAATTTATCCTGTATTGTGGGTGCGTTTACTAACATTTAAACTCACATACACAAATAGCCAGACCCGGTACAACCACTTGTAGGTCATATAAATATCTTTTCCGTGCGGGATTGGAACTCGCGACACGCAGCGCAGCAGTCAATCGCTTAACCACTGCGCCAACCGTGCCGTCAAAATAAATAATAATGTTGTTGTACCAAAAAATGTTGTATAAAAAAAATCAAGATCCTATTAATTACATCTAAACAGAAATAACTTGAAATTATATCTTGTCAGATATGCTTTCACGGTGTCAATTCTTGCAATATGAGCGGCACTGTTTGCGATATATGTAGAAGAAAACTCGAAATCAAAGCCAAAGCCAAAGTGTTGTCAGATATTTTTCATCACAACGACGAGGTATCACATTCTTCTGAATTTAACATAGTAGACAATTAATAACGCAAGAGTCATGTCCGATATTATTGCATCCAGAGAGGTGACACATCTTTTTGAAGTCGATGCAGCTTTCTATCTCTCTTCTTTCTTTCTGGCATCGCGTGTCTCGTCAAATAGTTTTGGTGTTCCTTCGATGTCAAATATTTGTGCTGTCAATTATATTAATGCTCGTGACTGCACCTGTAAGTAAAACCCTCTTTGGCATGGTACAGCTGCAGCAGCATAAACCAGAATGTGTCTTTATTCTATTAATTTTTTTTTCATAGAAACTTGGCACTTGTTACGTATCTTTTCTTGTTCGTTAGTAATTTTATTTTAACAGCTCTGTTTGCCAAAAACGCTTTACCGCATAGTAAACACTCTGATACAGTACCTTGTTTGTATTTATACCACTTTTGGGTGAAGGTCTCTTCTCATACAGAAGGAACGAGTGTCGCTTAATTTATTGCTCACTGTGAGTATTTTGGCGATTTTAGAATATTTTTAGTATCGCTTTCAGCAACTATCTAGAGGGTTTAGTGTGAGGTTCGTTTTACCATCTCGATCAAACGCATCGACCGCGTTTAGCGCTCCGATTGGCAGCCGGCCGGCCTTCACCGGTGAAGGGCCAATCGGAACTCCGCCCGAACGCGCTCGATGCGTATGATTGAGATGGTTAAATGAAACTTACACTAAGCCTGTCCATGCTTGCCTAGAAGTAACCTATTCACTTTCACTTGGGACTTGAACACAGGATTATATCCAAAAACAAAGATTCTGAGTAGTAGCAGTACGCACAATGAATGTGTTGTCAAAACGCTGAATCGAATTCGCAACCCTACGATGTTTTCTGTACCAATCTAAAAAGCAGTTACTAAATTATTGTTATTCTAAACAACTAACAAGCCAGTAACCAGTAACCACAGATAATGCAAATCATTAGCCGACAATACGTAGAGGCGTGCCTCGTCCTAATGGCACAGCCTTATTGTTTGCTTCTGATTCTATCCACCCTTGACACATAAACGGGTTGACGTTAATATTTACGGTGCTATTGATGTTGTTGTAGGATAATTGCGTAATGTTTGATTGTATCGTGTAGGAAAAAGACTAACCATACACACTAACGATACATTATAATCGAATCAGGCCGAAGGATATACTAAAGTCAATCAATCTGCCTAGCCTTTTCCCAGTTATGTTAGGGTCAGCTTCCATTCTAACTGGATGCAGCTGAATACCAGTATATTACATGAAGCTAGTACCTATCTGGCCTCCACAACCCAGTAACTGGGTAATACGATGCCCCTTAATCAGACTTTCGGATTTCTGACCGACTCATAACGACTGTCAAAGATCCACGAATGATAGCCTGGACCAACGGCTTAACGTGCTTTCCGAGACGGATTGACTTTGGAGCTGGTCAGAAGCGTTACAAGGTCACAACCTGATATGGTACTGGCAGTCACTGATAAGGCACTGATGAGGGAGTCTTACAGGCAGTTGGGAAAAGAACGGAAGGAACTGAAAGGACTTTTTAACACTTAACCAGACACAATAGAAGTTTTATTGTTATGACGTCGGTGCGCGTTTAGTGTCCCGGAAAGGTTTAATCTCTACTTTCTTCCAGCATAGTAAAAGAGAAGTGTACGAAGACGACATTGCAGGTAAAAGTTAGAATTCCCAAAATGTGAACGAATTCGTTAAAATTTTGGGAATTTCCGAATTCAAACGAAATTATTTCGAATTCAAACGAAACTGTATTACTTCAAAATTGCCGGGTTAGATTTTGATGCCTCTTTGTACAAGGTATGGTATCCCGACAAAAATATGCCGCTCGTGTGTATGGGCACTAAAACGTATCGCTAGTGGTCCACATACCACCTTTATTAAGTCTCCTTTCGGCGTAAAAAAATCATGGGGAAGCCCAGCCCATGTTCAACTCTGGGCGTTTTTTAGCTGTTGGCACCTCAACTCAGGGCATTTCGACTCGTTTCGATCTTGACCCATCTACGAGTACATTACATAGTTTTCAGTAGTTTGTAAGAATAATAGTATTCTTACGCTGACTCATTTCAACTGCGGTTTCATTTTCCGAAAATAAAGTTAAAACAAGGACAATACCTCATACCCTACGTAAACAAAAGAAAAAGGGGTAAAAACCCCAAAAACCAACTGCTCATCATGCACGTGAGGTTTATCACATATTTCTCGGAAACATTAAAATTATTAAATACATACAAAATGTAAATATTTAAATTCACAATTACTTCATGTAACTTCTACGAAATTTTATTACTTATCATATTTTTTGCACAGTTTTTATGAACATTTTCATTGAAATTCTCCAAGGATTTCAATAGGTTTTCCTTTAAACGCCCGTGACCTATCAACGTTTAGTCACATTTTAATAAAAATACTTTATTTAATACGTACACATCTGTCTACCTATCTGACAGTCGTTGCGGGTAGTCAGAAACCCAAAAGTCTGACAACCAGTCTAACCAAGGGGTATTGTATTACCCAGCAACTGGGTTGTGGAGGTCAGATAGGCAGTCGCTTAATGTAAAATATTTCTATTCAGCTCCATCTGGTTAGACTGGAAGCCGATCTAACATAGTTGGAAAAAGGCTAGGTAGATTGATTGATTTAATACCTATACATAATCTTGTGGACACGTCCTATGAACCTGTAGCCATTACGTAAAGACGTGTATTAGTAGGCAAAAAAGCTGCACAACATTGGTTCAAAAACATGGTTTTCTGTTGCTGGAAACATTTTGTACATACATCCTTCTGCAATGTAGCTACCAATTTGTTTTCAGTAACAATGAAACATATGGATACAACTTTTGTTTACTGAAAACGAGGCTTAATGCACTCCTAATGACAATACTTTTATTTTGATAGAAGACGATAGATAGATATTTCGATTTAGTTTTCGTGAATACGGATTTTAAAACATACTGCTTAATACTTAATTCTTTATTGCATTCGATATGTATTATATTGATGGTATAACAAATAAAAATACCAATATGGACCCTGTCGGGCACAGCAAAATTAGGAGAGAAGAAGAGGGCTAAGTAGCAATTAAAAAGACGCTCAATAAACATAACATCACGCCTTGTTTCTCCGAAGGGTAGGGCAGAGGTGTACCTGTAGCAGGTACACCCACATTTCAAGTCCCTTGTAATAGGGGGCGAGCCTATTGCCTTCAACCCGGCCACAAATCCAGACTCCTGGCTGCTACTGAGAAATTATAGATAGAAAAACCCAATAACACTTTGCCCGACCCGTGAATCAACCCCAGGACCTCATGTTCAGCAGTAGCGTTTGCGACCGCTACACCAACGAGGCAGTCAAAAAATGCCGGCAATAAACGACGCTTATAATTATATAGGGTATACCCTATGCAGTGCAGTACCCAAAGCAGGATAGCCTATAGGGTATCCTTCATTGTTTATCTAAGAACATAAACAAAGTCCTTTTGCCCCACTTTCCGAGGTTCAATGATTCGGGCTCGACTGATCCGAAGATACCACTAATTTCAATAGAGATCTGATAGTCCTTTAGCCTAACCATCCCATGTATTGTGTTATGAGTTACAACGTTTTTGCAAGTGATCCCAGTTAGCGTATCTTCACGTCTTTTAGCTTTTTAGGTTAGGTTCAGCGGAGCAGTAAAGGGTATCGCAGATTGTCTATCAATCGATCAACATATTGAAAAACAATGGATGTTTAAAAGACTCTCGTCAAAGGCTTTGTAAGCGTATAACATAATTTCTGGTGGATCTGAATTATGTCCAATCGTTATTGAAAATTTGCTTTTTGCAGTAGTCGATGACAAAGTAATAAGTACCATTATAACACTAGTTAAGATAAGATATAAAAAAATTCAAACGGAAGTCAGCAGCTGAATCATAATAATGAATCAAATACATAACAAATTCTTGGTACAGATAATGTTTAAAGTATTTACTAGATCCTTGCTTAAACAGGTGCAATATATAAATTACATTAAGACACACCAACACAGTTACTTATTTTACATAACCGCAGATTTGTATATTATATTTATGACTACAAGATTTAAGTCACGTAGGTATCGGGATTCGGATGACGCATAATTGGTGATTTGACCCCACGTGGGTATTTATCTAAATGGGGTGAGAGAACCAGTTGTCAGCGTCAATGTATTGCGTCGTTCGCTGACGTCGAATTGTTACGTCTATATTGTGAATGTCCTTAGGACATAAAATTGGTATAATGTACGTAAGTTGTTTTAAATATAAATGTAAGCTTGCTTCTGCATTAGGTATACAAACCTTGTACGCACTATAGCACAAGTCATGATAGGTATATGTTCCAAGATTTGTGTCGGAAGATAATCTAAAATATTTTTGTTTTATTCTTGATACTTATCTATCGGTATTTCGGATTTTTGTGATCTTGTAGCGATATGCCAAGTCCTGGTCTTGATGTATCTGATCTATCACTATCATTATTAATATTTTGTGCATAAAAGGAAATAATTCGTTAATCAGCTTACAATACGAATAGGTACCTAGAGTACGGCACAATTTAGATGTAGCATAAATTTGAAAATTTGCATTCATTCATTTAAATTTTACGAATGTATTTGGTTATACGTATGCCTTCACAAGTTATTGCGTTTGCGTAAAGATCATTTTCACCTAAAGCAGTAATACATAATTATTGGTAATTTTGAAGGCACACTCAGTTCAGACGGTGATCGGGTTTACGAATTTTGCCGATGCTATATCTAAGTTGTGTCGTACTGTACCTGCCTTGAAAACCTCACAAGATAATAATTCTAAATTCTAAACATACAAATGTGTTCAGCGGATAATGAATTATTTACTCTATATAGTCATCATCTTCATTGCCTTTACCCTTTTCGTTTGTCTTTTTTTTTTTGTTTGCCCAACCTTTTTGGGATCAGTTTGCCATTTATTCGGATGCAGCTGACTACCAATATTTTACATGGAGCGTCTTGCTAACTGACTTCCACAACCCAGGCATTGGGTAATACGATACCCCCTTGTAAGACTGTTTGTCGGACTTTCGGGCTTCTGACTACCCATAATGACTGTCAAAGATTTACAAATGACAGCCGAGACCAAAGATTTAATAGTCACCCATCCACGGACCGACCTCGGCAGACGTAGCTTAACCTTCAGTCGAGCCGTGCAGTTGTTATTATTTAGCCACGAGCGTGTTTATATACTCTATCTATAGTAACATCGCAAAAAGATTAGAGTCAAAAGTCCAGTAAAATAATACATAATATAAACAAAGTGCAATGCCGGTAGCGTCACGTAGGCATTAACTATTTATCTTTATAAAAATAAAACAAACGCATGTAAATATCGATATTATGTCAGATTCGATATTTCCCGATTTTGATAATATATTTAAGTGCAGGATATTGAGGAGTATCGTTTTGGCAACATACATTAAATAAAAATATTAATCTTATGCTCACATAAAATGTTTAGTCTAGTATTGAACTATTTCACTATCAATGAGTAAAATAGGTAGGCAGGGTAACGGCCCCAACTTACTAGGCGAGGATTCCAACCCAAGCAGGCGCTTTACTTTGTGTAAATAATTTCATCACTACTGCTCTCAAAACGGTGAAGGAAAACATCGTGAGGAAACCGGCATGTCTTAGAATAAAAAATTCGAAGACATGTGACATCTACCAACCCGCATTGGGCCCGCGTGGTGGATTTCGGCCCACTCCCTCTCACAGAGAGGAGGCCTGTGTCCCAGCAGTGGGAACATTAATAGGCTGATGATGATGAGTAAAATATATTTTATACATGACATCACGCCTGTGTATTCTCCAAAGGATTAGGCAGAGGTGTACTTATTGTACACCCACATTTCACCACCATGTAATAGGGTGCGAGCATAATCATCATCATCATCATCATATCAGCCGAAAGACGTCCACTGCTGGACATAGGCCTCCCCCAAGCACCGCCACTTCGACCGATTCTGTGCTTCCCGCATCCACCGAACTCCTACGGCCTTTACTAAGTCATCGGTCCATCTTGTGGAAGGCCTTCCGACGCTACGTCTTCCAGTACGTGGTCGCCACTCCAGAACCTTTCGGCCCCATCGGCCATCTGTTCTGCGAGCAATATGTCCTGCCCATTGCCACTTAAGTTTGGCAATTCTTCGGGCTATGTCGGTTACCTTGGTTCTCCTGCGGATCTCTTCATTTCTGATTCGATCACGTAGGGAAACTCCAAGCATAGCCCTCTCCATTGCTCTTTGGGTGACTTTTAGCCTTCTGATAAGGCCCATTGTGAGCGACCACGTTTCAGTGCCATAAGTCATCACTGGCAACACGCACTGGTCAAAGACTTTCGTCTTGAGACACTGTGGTATGTGGGACGAGAAGATATTGCGTAGCTTCCCGAACGCTGCCCAGCCGAGTCGGATTCGACGATTGACCTCTTTCTCGAAGTTGGACCTACCTAGCTGGACAGTTTGTCCTAGGTAAACATACTCGTCTACAACTTCGAGCGTAGCGTCTCCGATCTTTATGAGGGCGGGTGTTACATGGGCATTTGACATGACCTTTGTCTTGTCCATGTTCATTTTAAGACCCACTCTGCAAGCATAATACCCGGACACAAATCCAGACTCTGGGCTGCTACTGAGAAATTCCAGATATTTTGCTATCCTAGCTTGAAAAATTAGCCTTGTTTATCACGGGCATATGATTATAGTTAGGTCATCTTCTGAAAGAAGACGATAGTAAGAATCTGATGACACTAATTACTCATCACACGATAATTAGGTTCAAAAGATCAATCAAAACCAAGACATGCAATGCCTATATCATCACGTAGGCTTTTTTTCTTGCTTATCTAAGTTTATAGTAATTGGACGATATACAGATAAAATGAAGTTTATTTTAAGTTTTCCTCTTCATCTCTTTAATGAGATTAGTTACAATTTTCTGAGTAATTATCATTTATCATTTACATGGAAGAGAAAGAGATAAAATATTGTTTTTTTTTCAAGCAGAAGTTAGCGACGAAGAATACGAAATTCATACTTATGGAAAGACTAGCTGCGCTTCGTGGTTTCACCCGCATAAACTACATATATCACCTCGATCTCGTGGGAATATCATGGTCATGGTCTACCCATGTGCCAAATAAAAAAAAAACTCACCTCGTCAATGACATCAAATAGGTTGAGGGAGCAACCAACACAATGTGCCTACCATACCGAAGCCAGTGGCCATTTAATATTTTCCAGATAAGGTCAGGGAAAGCTCATTGAACTCCCTGGATAAACTTACAATAGTTATTAAATTGGTCAATGGGAGTGGCCAATTTATGGTCATTGGTAGTACTAAAGTAATCTAGAAAATACTGAAAAAAGTACCTTATGTTAAAAATCCTACTTCTTCTTCTTCTTCTTTTCGTGTGGTTATTGACTAACCTGGTGTCAGAGTTTTAAAGTCGCACATGGGCCTCTGACTTGGCTTCAAATACCGTCGAGAAATATCTCTCAGGCATGCCGGTTTCCTCACGATGTTTTTCTTCACCGTTTTTGAAGCAAGTGATAATTATACAATACGCACATGAATCCGAAAATTCAAAGTAGTGGTTCGAACTCGAGAATAATCCTATAATTCAACCATATTGTAACTGGCTAATCTTTTTAACATGGGGTGAGCTATTCTCTCTTAAAGTTCATATCGACACCAAAGAGAAGGAATATGATAGAGACAATCCAAAGAAAACGACAAAAATACTAAGTATATTTTTTTGCGAAAACTTATATCCTCAACACGGAACTATGCCTTAAGATACGTACTGATTAAACCATCGCCATAATGTCTACCAATCCTACTTACAATTATTGCCCCAAGATAAGATAAGACATATCGAATGACGTCACTGCGTCCACTTCTGCATCATTAGGTACTTCTGTCGATCGGCAATGTACTAGATATCTTATCGACCGCGTTGTCTGATAATTAGTCAGGAATCGGAATGTCTCCTTGAGGAAGCAATAAGTTGTAATCGATTGCAATCATGTCCTCGATGTTTTTGAATATGATGCAATGATTTCACTTATTAGATATGAAATATACCGAGATTTTTTGGCATGACATATTTCATGCGAGGTTTCTAAAAAATGATGTGCTGTTACTATAAAATTATTAATAAGTACCTATCATAAGCTGTCTGATTCAAGGCGATGAAAGCGAGGATTTCGATATCCGTTTATCAGTGTTTTATGATTGATTGATACTAAAAAAATGCATATGAATAACGATAACAATTTAGGTATCCTTACAACACGTGCGACCAACCCAACGCACTAAGTAAGAGGCAATACGCAAAAAACGTTATTTTAAATCGTGACCATACCAAAATTACCTTTGACAAAAAACCTTTTAAAATTAATTTCTTTTACATAAACACGGGTTTTAGGCCCGGCTATCGAACCCGGGACCTCATCAAAATAATTTAAAACCACAGTTACAACTAAAACAAAATCCTAAATTGGCGCGATTTTCTCCGATCCCTCGTGCGATGTTAACGGTAGATCTTTATCAATCAACTTTGAATCTTGTGTTGTAATTTTTATGGTTGAATGTCCTTTGGTGTGTGTTGCAGTATCGGTTCCTACAGATTTAATTATTTCTTAGTCATTGGTAACGGGCATCGATGAGTCAGTATACCACTGATGTTGGAAGGTTTGTAGTGTTAAGACGAAAGGTCAATTTATTACTTCTGTATGTATCATTAGGTGTCATTTCCGCAATAATGGCAGTTAAATTACGAGTACTGACAGTTTGTAGGTATAATTTACTTGGACAGTTATAATGAGGTGGTGGTCAGTGATTTACTTGCCATTTAAATATTATTCTCGCACTGCATCCGTTTGTTTATTTATTGAAAAAACTTGTGTGTATGTAGTACATTACTGTCGCGGCCTGCAACTGGGGTATTGATGGACGATCGTGAAGATGTGAGCCGTGGCGAAGTCGAGGCACACATACATGAGTCCATCAATACCTGGTTGCGGCCAAGGCATGTATAGTACTTTTCGCAAATAATGCGCGAATATTCAAACTAAATGAATTTATTTAAAAAAATCCAGTATCAATGATGAACAACGACAATTTTACACGCGCCAATATTGTTTTTACTTTAAACAGCTCTATTTGCAAGCCAAATCGAAATTTAAATAAAATCTCCTTGGTTGCCATGTGTTGAAGTAAAAAGATCGTTCCATTTTTAAATAAAACGACAGATATGAGTTTTCATAGTAATTTATCTGGCCGCTAAACACGACAGATAAGGATTTTCATACAAACATTGCCGGCCGGGCGCTCGCATGTATTCGGCCAGTACAGTAATTTCGATCTATATCGAAGAAGGTGGTCAAAATAATGTTCGAAGTTTGATTGAGAAAAACATTTCCATAGTTTCAGGAAATAGAATTATATTTAATAAAACTAGACTCGTATGAAATAAAATATAACGATAGAATATTAATTGTAATAACATACAGAGAACAAGCAAAACAATTTGATAAGTACCTATTTACCTAAATCAAAATGGAAAATACGCAGATGATACATAAAGAAATTCCGTATTTTAAGATTGTTCGCATTCTTTGTGTCAGTCAGTCTCAATCTGTCAAAAATACTCTAATTTACCTATATTTTTGACAAGTTTTGACAACGATTGTCGCTGAGATGAGAGTACGAATTGAATTTAAACGTTTTTTTAAGTACGACAGTTTTATTGACCTTCAGACCACTTTCTAGTATGAGAATTTATTGGCCGCCAGATCCCATGAAAATTCATTTTATGTTATAAGGTTATAATACGGTTTTATCAAAAAGCCAAAGAAACGAGGCAAAATCCATGAACAGGAACAAAATATACCTACACAAGGTACAATAATATAAACCAATTTTGAAAGCAAAAATGACGAAGGCGCAAAAAATTATATCAGAATGAACAGATAAATAAAACACTTTTCATTCGTAATATTTAACTTCAACTTGTATTTAATTGAGCACTGTAGCACTCACCGCAGAATATTTTGCGGGCAAATCATAAATTAATGTGGAAATAAAATTAGCATAACAATGATTCACACTTAACGTGTTTTAAAACATTTAAGTGGACACACCTCTTAGTATCCGAGGTCATTGGTTATGCGTGAGTTGTCCCGGCTCGACAAGTCGGGACAGGTTACACTACGCACCAATAATGCAACAAGTCTTCGTAGTTCTGTATACATTTCGCATTTTGATCATTACTGTTTCAAAGTTACCGCGATTAAACAAGCAATGTATTGATAGAAGATTTGAAATTTAAGCGTCAATGCTGACATTTTGTATATTAATTAACTTGTGCTGTAGTACAATTTCATCATCGACATAATTTGAAACATTGTTTATTCAAAGGTATGACGTTAGATAGGAAAAGGATTAAGATCCTTGTGATACTAGAAGATTGACGTTATCAGTGTGGATTTACGTGCAAATAAATTCAAATTGCACAATTATTAGAAGTTATTGCACGATAATGGTAACAAGGTTAATAAGGACAAAGCAAGAAATATTGGAAATATTAAAGCAGGTATTCATTATTATAATATTTCGAAAATACCAACGCAAAAGGCAAAAGTATACCACTCAACTCTGATATATACAATATTTGTTAAGGATGCCGTCTGGGTTAATTTGAATGCAAGTCTCACAAAACAGAATAATTACAAAAAGTTAAGTCTATAGACAAAAATGAATAAAGTACGGAATTATTAGATTGATGGATGAGAGAAAGACAAGTTTTTTAACAAAAAAGAATGCATCTGTACTATTCTCTAAATAATAGTAGGTAAATTGAAGAATCTATTCCAATCCTGCTAACAGCGAATAGTTACATGCTCTATGCGGAATATACATAGATATTATAAATATCAAAGGAGGTACCTAGCTGGATGTACTCGTATAGTTACGTGGTCAACAGCTGATCATGAACTTCGAAGTATACCCCACGGAAGTCTTCAATGACGAATAGCACACGTCGTATCGTGTTTGGACATCAACATTCAACACCATCAAAAATAATGATAATTTAATAACGTTAGTCATGAGCCGTGACATATAGATAGAGAAGAGTTTTAGAATATTAATTTATGAAAAATAATTGACACTCGAAAAGAAACGACAGCAATGACGCGTTGAAAATAATAATTTGTACTTTTCGAAATGTGAACTGATTAAGAGCCCTATAAAAGCCAACTCCCACGGTGCGCCATATCGCGCACGCGCACCAGCCCGCACGAGGACGCACCGCCACGCACGCGTTCAACGCGCGTCTGCGCTACCACGCACGCTAGGTTTCCCACGGTGCGTCGTGCGGGCTGGTGCGCGTGCGTCCGCGATATGGCGCACGGTGGGAGTTGAGCTTTACATTTCGACTGATTTCGACGGTGATTTTTGCGTTAAATGGGCAACTTTGGCGTTCTTGTTCTGAGTAACTGAAAGACTTGGACAACTATGACTTATTGAGTTGTGGAGAATAGTTATTAGTATAGTGCATAGCTCGCTTTTTGCAATTTTTAAAAAAATGTTTAAAATAAGCTAGAGGAGGGATTTTTCACATGCATTTATTATAGTTCGTAGTGATCATCAACATAAACGAAATAGACTCTACAAAACAATATTAAATCTACATTTAAACTAATATTGTTAAGAGAAAAGATTATTTTTGTTTGTAATGAATAAACTAGAAAACTGCTGGACCGATGTTTTCAATTTTTTCACCAGTAGAATGCTATATTAACACTGAGTAGTAAAGGCTATAATTTATAAAGATATCACGCCGGCGTAGCTGCTCTGCTATCGGAAGCTAGTAGACGATAAGAGAGACTAGACGAGAGAATAGATTTAAAAATGACTACTAACACTGGTACAAGAATCTTGCGGCACTCGTATGCCGATGACAGGGGGGCGCTGTTCGTGAACATTATTTTGTGAAATTGATTGAAAAATGAGATCGCGTCATTAGTTCTGATTTTGGCCACGCGAGAAAAGATGCTCTCTCTGTTTCGGATGGTTGAGCCAGCTGTCAATGTTTTGGCGCAATGACTGTCAGCATAGGTTTTTATAATAGTGAAATTACTGATAATGATATGGTTTAAGAACTTTATTTTCTCAAAAAGAATGACATTCACTTATATGAGAAAAAACTTATTTCTAATTAGTAAGTACACATGAGATGCGACGGTTTCACAACAAAAATAAATTAGGTTATATCCATTACAAAACACTTTATTTCCATCCCAACTCACCCTTCGGAGGTACAGAGAGATTAAGACCTGTGGAATATTCTTTAGGGGCGGATGAACATGTACATATTAGAATATCTAAGCAGCTTAATGAACTATCGAGAAGACCTTTGAACGATGCGATTGCTGCTACATATCATGCATCTCCACTTGCTTGGCCATCAACAAACAAAATAAAACTGTGAAAAAATGATTCTTAGCAAGCTGGAAATAATACAATGTACAGGTAGATTATTTTAAACGCTATGTCGAACCAAGGTCCTGATGATTAGTACAGAACTTCCAGAAATAAAGAACAAAACAAACAAAAAGAGACCTTTTTAAAACTGAATCACAACATTCACAACTTACACAAAATTTTAACTAAAACAAAATGGATACTGATACTTGCTTATAAACTGATCTATCGAATTAGATAGCAAAGTTAGGAAATCTGAACAGCTGTAGCACATGTACCAACAGGCGAAACAACAAACCAGGTACTTACAGACATAAAGAATTCATCAGACCAAGCCCCACATGACACGTTCAAAGAAGCTAGGTTAAGTACCTTTTACTGTACAACGAATCGACCACACATTAAAAAGCACTCTTTACGAAACATGCCATCATAACCATCAATACTAAATTTTACGACTCCTCATAAAAAATCACACCGTAAAACTACCACTGCCTAGTTAAAAACAGATCGTCTGGCATAAAACCTTGGCTGGCTAAAAATGAGTCAGTTGCTCGAGATTGTATACAAAATTATTAAGATAATAAGCGGATACGTATATTTTGATCACGAACCCATTGACAATGATCGGTACCGTGCCATTTTAGTGATGGCGCAGGTCGATAAACAGTCTTATCGATAGAGTTTAGACATTAAAATTTATTATGTGAAATAAAATAATGACGTTAAAATGCTCATATTGAAAACTAAATGATGCTTTGGTTATTTTATTCCATTTTTGTTTTGATAGGTCCTTACAAAAATGGAAATAAATAACTAAAGTATTTAATTTTCACACAATTTCTGCATTTTCTACATTTGACTAAATCTATTTTATGTGGGCGAACCAAAAAAAAAAGTTAACAAACTATGTAAGTGAGAGCGACGATTATTGAATAGTCATAAGACATATATTTCTTGTACAAAACGTTCACGACAAAATAACCCAAGCACAATTTTGACACAAGCAATAAAATATCGAACACGAAACAAGCTCCCACAGTTTAATTAGAATACCTGACATCCTAACTAGGTAGCAGTAATTGAAACTCTGCAATGCAAACTCCGGGAAAATAAACAGGACTTTATGGACGCATATTCTAATTTAACATTAATTCCATCGACATCGTATTCCACCACTAACCGCCGACTAACCTTTACTCGACTGTATTTTGCTTTTGCAAGTTTAATCATGCTTCTCGGTCGGTTCGTGACGCAACGTTTCGCAACCCAAAACATTATTTTATCTTACAAATTGTATTCGTGTTGCTGTCGGCTGTCGATACGTTGTCCCCGAGCGTGCGGAGTATCGATAACGATAATTTATTGGAGTGTGTGTCATCACTAATTCTTGTTATAATTTGGCGTTGATTTTTTTAACTCTTTTCTGGAAAAGGATTGGATTCGTTTTGAAAAAAAAAATTGTAACAAGTTGTTTCTAAAAACTTTAGGTATATTAAAGGTAAAGTGAGGCAAAACAAGTAGGTAGTAGTAGCAGAAACTGATTTGTTTTTGAAATACTACCTGTATTTCAAAAACAAATCAGTCTCTGAGGTACCCCCGCAGAATTATTTTGCAGATTCTATACGTTTCATAAACTTCGACAAATAAAATTACAGTACAGCAATAATATTATAAAAAAAACTTTAATGATTTCATTGCCGCCATTACAATGTTTAAAAGAACAATCATTAAACAATTTTAATATCTGCACAATACAAGCTATGAGCAATTTTCAGATTTATACCTAGGTATTATAGTTCTAGATAGATAGATAAATATAAATAATCCTTCGCAATTAATTGCTATGATCTTTATGATCGCTTACACACCCAGTCCTAATCAATAGGCCAGATCTAGTAGAGTGCATGTGAACAGAATCTGAATTAAAAAATATGGAGATTTAAATAATAGATATCTGACAGCTGGGTACGGATAAGAGCCATTTATTTTTACGCGACTGCGGCAAAGGTCAAAAGGAAAATAATGGTTTTATTAACTACCGAAATATAAAAGGCGCTGGTTCAGGTAGTGAAACAAAAGGTATATTTTTATCAATCAAAATAATAGACAATAGGTATCAAAAACATAGACAAAAAGGTAAAAATATAAAAAAGGTTTAGTGCAGACTTGCACATTCTCCCCTTTTTTAATTAAGAAATGGGCAGCTTAATCAGCTTTCGGAGGGGCCTCCTGATCGTGCCAGCTACAGTGGCAACATCGGCCACCCGCACTATTCCATCTCTACCGGGGAACAACCTCACGACACGGCCTTTGGGCCATGAACCACGCGGTAAATTTGAATCGCATATTATGACCACATCTCCTTCCGTAATTGAGGGCGCGGAGCCTCCACCCCTTCTGGGTGACAACGAAGGCAGGTATTCTCGAACCCATCGCTGCCAGAAATGATCGGCTAGTCTGAGTGCCCTCCGCCAATGACTTCTGCTCGAGAGGTCCGACTCCTGAAGCGTGGCTGGGATGGGACGCCCTGGTGATCCGTTTAGGAGAAAGTGAGCTGGCGTTAGTGCTTCTTCTGCATTAGCTTCGAGTGAGATCATCGTTAGTGGCCGCGAATTTACCAAGGCTTCAGCTTCAGCCAGCAAAGTTCTGAGTACCTCATCAGAGGGAGCCCGCTCGTGGAGTGACACTTTCAGCGCTCCTTTGACACTTCGGATAAGGCGCTCCCAGGCTCCACCCATAAATGGTGCCGAGGGGGGAATAAAACGCCAGTTTATGAACTCACTGGCAGCGTAGTCTTCAACCGCATCACCGTACAACTCTCGCAGTTCTCGGCTGGCTCCAACAAAGGCAGTGCCGTTGTCGGACCAAATCTCCACTGGGGTCCCTCGGTGCGACACAAAGCGGCGTAGGCACATGATGGCCGAGTCAGTCGATAAGCTGTGCACCACATCCAGATGTACGGCCCGGACGACCAAGCATGTAAATAGGGCCACGTAGCGCTTTTGCTTTCTTCTGCCAACCGTGACGTGAATGGGGCCATAATAATCGAGACCGGTGAAAGAGAAAGGCCTTTGATGATGAGCTAGGCGAGCTTCTGGCAGATTTCCCATAGGTGGTTGGAACGGTCTAGCACGGCGCAATTTGCACAGCTGACAGGTATGGGCCACGAATCGAACAGCGTTTCTGAGTCCAATAATCCAGTAACGTTGGTGAAGCTCGTTCATTACCAAATCTAGGTGTGAATGTGCGGCCTTCTGATGATATCTTTGGATCAAAAGACGAACTGCTGGGTGTTTTCCATCCAAAATGAGCGGACGCTTAACATCATCTGTGACGGTTGAGGCAGCAACAATGCGGCTTGACATTCGTAGCTGATTATCTTCATCTATGAATGGCGACAGTTTGAACAGGCGGCTATTACGAGGCAACGGCTGTTGGTTCTTAATCCGCAAAAAATCTTCTTTAAAGGAATCGAATTGAGACTGCCGTAAGATGTGGGTTTCGGCCAGGCGTAAATCGTTTCCTGTTATTCTCGCTGATACATTAAGATTATTGGGGACATTAGGAGAGGATGTGCAAGAGGGAATAAATGTACATAAACTTCCTTCCAGACGAGTTAAATTGGCATCAACGCCTCGTCTTTGTAGACTACGCATACGCAGTAAAGAAATAAATTGATGCGCTTTTGCTGTTGCTCGCACCATTCTCAACCATGAGCTGAAACGCAGTGGATCCGCGGAGATTGGTGCGGGCAGGTCAGTATCAGTGATGAGATGAACATGATGTTTGAATTCTTCGCGGCCTAGTCCACTGACATCGATCACGGGTTCAGTGGGCCAGTCCGAGGAGAGCAGGAAGGTAGGACCTGAGATCCAACGAGATTCTGGAGTTAACTTAAATCGTTTGACCCGAGTTGCATCATCTGCCACGTTTAAATCACTCGGAATCCATCGCCACTCACCAACGTCCGTGAGTTCCAGTATCTCACCTACTCTATGAGACACGAATGGCTTAAGAGTGCGAGCGTCGCTGCGAAGCCAACCTAAGGTCGTCATTGAGTCACACCAGAAAACGCGTCTCGTCGGTTTAAGTCGGTGGGCTTCGCATACAGACGTAGCAAGACGTGCAGCCATCAGAGCACCTTGGAGCTCTAAACGGGGAATTGAAACAGGCTTAAGGGGTGATACCCGAGCTTTGCTGCAGATAAGGGAGAGTCTGACGTCACCGTTAACGTACAAAAACCGCCAATAAGCGACAGCGGCAAAGGCAGACTCGCTGGCGTCTGAAAAGACATGAAGTTCGCAGCCTGCTAGATCGAGATCATTCAAGTTATAGCGACGTGGAATTCGTAAACTAGAAACCGAGGATAAATCCTGAAACCACGATTTCCACGCAGCGCTATCACCTTGAGAGAGCTTCTCATCCCATTCCAAGCCTTTACGCCAAGCATCTTGAAACATGATGCGGCCTCGAACGACAATTGGCGCAATGATTCCAAGAGGATCATAGACTCGCATCACGTGGGCTAAGACCTCTCGCTTGGTGAGCTTCTGTGGCAACACACCCTTATGGACTCCTGTGTTAAAACCAATCACGTCACGGGCGGGTTGCCAGATAAGGCCAAGCGTGCGCACATGCGTAGCCAAGTAGCCTAAATCTATATCTTTAACAACGGGCGTCTCTAGTAAGGATTCTTTGGGTAGCAACGAGAGCGCCATAAGATCATTTGACGTCCAGCCTCGCATCTCAAAGCCGGCACGAGAATGTACGTTATAGATGTCGGCAGCCAGTTTGGCCGCTTCGTGAATGTTGTCTAAACTAGTGATGCAGTCATCCATGTAGTGATCGTGTATGATTACTCGAGCTGCATCAGGGTATGCATCCTGCCACTCTAATGCATTCTTGTTTTTGATATAGATTGCAGTAAAGGGGCTAGATGCAGCGCCAAAAATCATGGATGACATGCGGTATGTACGTATAGGCTCATTCGGGCCGTCGCGCCATAGAAATCTTTGAGCATCCCTATCTTTTTCAATAACTTTAATCTGAGGGAACATTTCACGAATGTCGGCTGTCAGAGCGACTTTACCCTCACGGAAGCGCATCAGAATACTTAGTAAGGGTTGCAAAAGGTCTGGACCAGTTAATAACATCGAATTTAATGACACGCCGTGGGACTTGGCGGCTGCGTCGTGTACCGTTCTCAACTTGTTGGGCTTATTTACGTTGGTTACGCCAAAGTGAGGGAGGTACCACAACGGAGACTCCAAGTCAGGAGGACTAGCTGAACACGGTTCAGCATATCCCTTTGAGAGCATATCATGGATATTCCGACGGTAGCGTTCAGCATAGGCAGGATCTTTCACCATTTTTTTTTCTAAACTAAGGAATCTAGACACAGCTAACTTGTAACTATCGGGAATATCTAGTTTATCAGCCTTCCACAACAAGCCTACTTCAAAGCGGCCACCGGGCAGGCGGCGCGCGGTGTGCTCGAGAACTTGCACAGCGCGTTCGTCGTCTGCACTACGAGCTTCCTGTTTAGAGATGCCGATTGAATCAATTTTAAACTGCTCCCTAATAAGACCTTCCAGAATCAACTGATCGTTCGCTATATCAGGTTCGCTAACAGCGGCGTGGTTGACAACGTCGACCAGTTTAGTTTTGCTACAACCGAAACCGTACAAAACCCAGCCTAAAGCAGTTAAAATAGCTACGGGTTGTGTTTTGGTTCCTTTGCGCGTAGCTTTCGCGAGAGATAAGTGCCAGTTGTCGATACCTATAATCAGCATAGGCTTAACGTCTTCATAGCAAAATTCATTAGCAATGTCTACCAGGTATGGATACTTACGCACGCTCTCAAGATGCGCAGACTGTCGCGCAGCACTCAAACCGCTCATCGACCTGGCTCGCTTAACGCAGTGAATTTCGTTTGAATGACGGCCTTTTATGTTGAAATCGACGTACTGAATGTTCACGTCCATTCCTAGACCACCTACACAGTCCAAATGAATACGTTTCTCTTGGCCCTTGCAACCAATTTGAGCTGCTAGCTTAGAATCGATGAATGTGCCTGTGGAACCGTCGTCCAGCAAAGCGTAGGTATCAACGCTACCAGAAGGTCCCGACACGATCACGCGAACTATTTTCAACAATGGCCGAACAAAAGATTCCGCGGCTGATGAGGAGGATGCATGAGCCAAGACTTCGTGATCCGAGTCATCAGGTGGTGGTACGGCGGTCTCGTCGCAGGCAGCGGGCGCCCTGCACGGCAACGGCGTGCTGGACGACGAGGGGGCCGCGCTGGATGTCGATGGCTCGGGTTCAGCGTCGTCTTCCACGTCGACGTGCGCGGTGACAGCACGCTCGAGTTTCGACCCGTGCAACAACGCATGGTGACGCATGTCACAACCTTCTACGGTACATATTTTTTTAATGCAAGAAGTTTTATTTTTGTGCCAACCCTTTTTTAGACATCTATGGCAAATTTTATGTTTTTTAATAAATCGCCAACGATTATTTACTGTCATTTTGACAAACCTATCACAAGACGTCAACTCATGATTTTGTTGACACAATTGACAAATATTATTTGTTGAATTATTTGTAGTTGATAACGTTTCTGACGAAACGTTACGATTTTGATGATCAATTTCAGCTACAACGTTCACCCTATCCCTAAGGCCTCTAATATCCATGTTAGGACGTGATATAGCAGGCATGGTGCAGTCAGTAATGCCACCGAACCTACACTGTAAGTTTGCCTCACGGGAAAGGAAATCGGCAAACATTTCTATTTTGGACAAGCTGCCATCGCACGAATGAGCGTAATCCAGCCACCGCGGTCGCAACAGCGGTGGCAGCTTGCTCCACAGTGCCTGAAACAGCTCTGGTGAGCGCAAGTAGTCCGGCTGATTTAACAGGCGGATTACTTCCACACAGTTTCGTACACGGCTGGCAAAAATTACGAGGTCTTTACTATCGTAGCTTACCTTAGGTAGCGCACGTATCACAGACACTTCATGCATCACTACGAGCTCGGGGCGACCGTAGCGCGCGTCGAGTGCAGCTAGCACCACACCGGGGGCGCGCGCCGCCGCCAGCAGGCCCGCTACTGCGTCGCGCGCCGCTCCGCGCAGGGCGCACGATAGCCTCGCTAAATTATCAGTTGCCGAAAAACTTTGAGATGTATTTTCGTACGCACGTTTTAAAGCTAGCCAATCTAAATAGGACTTGCCGTCGAACGTAGGCAAGTCCGTCCTCGTAGCAGTTTGCCTGTTAACTTTGTTTAATAGTGTTCCGAGCGAGTTGATTAAGCGCGTCACTCCTCCGTCTTCGACACGATCTTGGTTGAGAGCATGCGTAGTCGCCACAGCATCTTGGCCGTGCGACACTCTCACGCCCGGTGTCTCACACTGGGCTCCTGTATCACCGTACCTGAAATGTGGGTTGGCACTTAAAAATTCTCGCTCTTCGGGATTAGGCACTACATTTGTTACCCAATCTTGAACACTAGCACGGCTACGCATGCCGTGGCTGCCGTGCTGGCTGGCGTCCGCCTCTATGGCGGCGAGCTCAGCTTGTAATTGGATCTTAGCGACCTGTCGCTCTCGCTCCAAAGCTTGGCGCTCCAATTCAGCTTCCAAATCAGCCAGGTGGCGCGCGTGCTGCGCCTGTGCCGCCAGCTGACGCGCCACGATGGTGGCGGATGAGCGCGAGGTAGCGGCACTGGCCGGGCGGGAAGGCGCCGGAGTCGCGGCGTGAGGGGGCAGGTCCGCGCTCTGCTGCGCGGGCGGGGCAGTCTCCCTCTCCGCAACTTGGGTGCCGTCTCCTGCACACAGCGCATCCACCTTTGCACGTTTAGAACGTGTTTCTACCATTTTTCCGATGATAGGACCAATATTAACTACCGAAATATAAAAGGCGCTGGTTCAGGTAGTGAAACAAAAGGTATATTTTTATCAATCAAAATAATAGACAATAGGTATCAAAAACATAGACAAAAAGGTAAAAATATAAAAAAGGTTTAGTGCAGACTTGCACAGGTTTTTTATGCAATAATTTGGCAAACTATGTATATTTGCTTATCAACTAAGTTTGCATAATTGTGCAACTGATTACTGGATGATTCAGTGGTCTCAAACGTAACTGCGAAGCAAGGGGTCCTGGGTTCAGGGCCAGACAGGGTGATAAGGTGACAATTCGACAATTTTACAATTTTCTTTAATAATTTCCCCACACTCTCACCTGTCGAGAAAATGTGACAAATATAATAGTAACTTTTTGACGAATACGAGTAAGTCGCATTGTCAGTCATATTAAATAGTGTCCTGGTGGGACAAAGTTTCATAATGTTTGTTCATTAAAAAAAAACTCAATTTTAGCCTGTTTTAATGACAATAGTATCACCCAATATTATTTGGGCGTATTTTTTAATCGTTCTAAAGCCTAACCAATATCCCTACATAAAAACGCATTTAAAACGACAAACGTTTACACCGATTGACTAACGTCATAGAGGTTACTGTCAGCCGACCTGGGGTTAACAACCTGCAATAAAAAACCTCACAACACCTCTATTGTTTTCTATTTGATTATAATATGCGCTTCTATAATATGTGGTTACTTGTATGTTAATATTTCATGTTATTGCTGTTTGACTCAACAGATGGTGGATAAGGAAGTTCTTCATTGTGGGGTGAATACACTTTTATTCAAAGTACACAATCATTATAGTTCGGAATGTTTCCTGAAACTAGAATAAACTTATTTAAGACACAATTAAACAGGGGTTTGACCCTAGAGTCCAACATCTTCCATCATTACACCTATAGGTATAACTAATTCCTCTCGCCACCTCTGAATAATTCCCAAGTAACTTAAATTACCTGGCATATCATTTCAAACAAATCCTAATTGTGCTTTTTAATGATTAATCTCATTGATAGTGCCTATCCTGAGAGTGTTAACCAGGCCATATTTTCATTATTTCCAAAATTCCACATTGACATAAAGTGTAAAACTATAATCATTTTTATACGAGACTGTGAGGCGGGGGTCGCAGCAGAACACGTAGGAGATGGACCAAGCTGGATAGGTTCCGTCAAAACTGGAAGAAAGACGCGTGGGCTCGCGAAAGATGGAAGATGTGGAGGGAGGCTTTTGCCCAGGGGTAGGACAGCCTACTCTAGTAAAAAAGAAAATTTAGAGACTGATAATGGAGAGACTAATCATTTTATAATATGGCCGAAAAGAAGGAAAATAGTTTATGAAAAATATTTTATGAAACATAGTTTATAAAAAATAGTTTATAAAAAATAGTTTATGAAAAATAGTTTATGAAAAATTGTTTATGAAAAATAGTATATGAAAAATAGTTTATGAAAAATAGTTAATGAAAAATTGTATATGAAAAATTGTATAATGAAAACGAGTTTATGAAAAATAGTTTATGAAAAATAGAGTATTGTCAAGGTAATACAGTAAGCAGGTCCACAGGACAATTACGAGTAAGAGAGGACATGAGTATATTAAAATATTACCTACAAGGCTAAGGTTACAACATATTTTATAATTATTTGCCAGTGAGCCCCAAATTGAGAGAGTCTGGCTAAACAAATTTCTTGCCAAAGGAAATATATATAAAATTCAAGTAAATAAGTAAGAGCAGAAGTATATTTATAAAAGTCTGAAAGATAAAGCCATTCACTTTCACTTCTAACTCAACCCCTTAACAAATTCCCACGTTTCAATCCTAAAACGATACAGACACAAACTCAAAAACATACCTAATACAATAACAATAAATCATACAAGTTTTCTAATACATTTTTAAACCACCCTGAGTTGCATCCCCCCGGAATATTGGTCGCATAAATCTCTCCTCTGCGGTGTTTTTTATTTCACATACTGATACCTATTCGTTTGTCGGCGAACTTTCCAAATTTTAGTATGAAAAATAAGGGCAATTTTTGCTATGATTTTCGCCAAAATAAGGGAAAATATTTGTGTAAATGTGCGTATAAAATGGTGGTAAATAGGTACTTTATTTTTACCTGACTGCTCCGCAGAAGGAGGGTAATGTTTTTCGAGAATATGTAGGTATGTATGTATGTCTATTTCTTTGGCAGTTAGGCACGCACTGTAGCCTAAACGGCTTGATGAATTTTAACATAATGAAGAGTCGTGAAATTCGCCTTAATTGTTGGAGTGACATAGGCTTTATAAAATTTATATATTGCAATGTTAGTATCAAATAAAAGCTAGTAATGAGTCAATTCCAAATATATAGGCATACTTATTAATAAAACGAAAAAACTTGAAAAAAAAACGAATTATAAAAAAAACATTAAGTAAACCCGACTGCAAAAACACGTAGCTGAAAAGAGAAAAACAACCATTGAACTTTGTTTTTTTGTGAGATATTGTTCCTGAACTGTTTACTTTTCATTTACGTAAACATATCAAATGATATTTACCATAATTATTTTCATTGGCAATGGCACCTTTATCACTGACGAATGATATTTGCTAAAACTAATAATATATGCCGCGTCCATCGCGCGAGTACGCGATCGTCGCGCGATATCAGATGAATATGACATAGCCGCGCGATCAATCACGTCGCGTTTGTACGTCAACATTCATACAAACGATCCTTTCGATCGCGTACTCGCGCGACTATCGCTTTTGGTTAGGACGCGGTGTCAAAGGTTAGTTACTGAATTATCAATTACTAGCGATTATAGCGAATACATAAAGAAAAAATCTATATGTTTTTAATTAAAATAATAGTGATAGACATAATTTTAATACTAGAAATAAAGATAAAATAGATCAACCATTTTTCAGATTATCTAAAGTACATTATATCTTTTATGGGGTAGGTACTGTGTTAAATGTTACAACAAAATACCTTGTAATTCCCAGTTCCTCTGTGGTTGACGATTCCGGGTGTATCTCGCTTCCACCTTCGACCTGATCATCACTTACCATCAGGTGAGATGCAGGCCAAGAGATTCCCCGTTGAGGGTAAAATAAAATAAATAAATAAATAATATACTGCAATGAAATGAAATAAAATTTAAAAATCATATTAATTATACACTTTAAAAACAACCATACTCGTAATACAAGTTAGAGGATTATATCCAAGATAAGAATGCTTAAAAACATGCTGGTCCAATGGTGGTGAATAGGCTAATCTAGAATCTACATAAAATCAAACTGGTTGCTAATTTAATTGTATAATTATTATTTTTATGACATTGATTTTACATTCTGTGATTACTTCCTCACACACTGACTTATTAATTGCAAAATTTTAGGAAAATCATCTATTTTTACAATGTTTGTAAATATGTGAGCACCATGTATCCATCCCATCATTATGTATTTTATCTGTCCTTGCTTAATTTTTAATTCTTTTTACCTATTTGTGGTACCTATAGAACTTGACTTTGCCACGTAGATTAATAACCCATTTCCAACCTAAATCTCAATCCACAGTAAAATCTTATGAACAGTATTCCATTTCGACAAACAATTCACTAGTAAAGTGAGTGAGAATCAAAATGCACGTTCGTGTTCTAATTTAACTCCAAAACAATTACAACTTCAAGGTATACAGTAATTATGTGCACCGAAGAGACAATAATTATGCAAGTTATAATAATCCGAGGCATTCATGCAATCAGCAGAGGTAACGATCAGCCTAATACAGCCTCAAAGTGGTAGACCTTTAATAATTCATAATAAGAGCGTAGGCCGAAGGTAATACCGTTGATCCACTGGTGCGTAAGCGCTCTGTAGTGTTTTTGATTATGGTTTTACGTGATAAGTCGTCGAACTGCCGAACAGGGTAATAGCAAATAAGTTCGTTCGGCTTATATGCGAGCAGATCATGTAATAAGCTGGTTTGTCCTGTAATGTTGCCAAATATAGTTGAATATGTGTAGTTTATTCCGCCACATGTCGGATAAGCTGTGGCGAAAACAACCAATCAGCGGGTCCTTAACAGCTGCATACGACTTCGCGATAGGTCAAGACGGAGATTGCGCCATTAACTGTAGTCCTATCTATAAGACTGGGTCTTCAGATGGCAGTACAGAGGGACAAATAGGAGATAAAAAGTTGTAGTAAGGTAAGTAAGATTTTTGCCTCAGTGGGACGCTATAATAGGAAATCTAAACAAATAAATAAATAAAATCAATATTTCACATAAAATAGATATAATACCATCTGACCACCACCACGCTCTTAATTGACTCTGGCCACTACTACGCATACCTTCTTATTTTGTTACACACTAGTGCATAGCAACCCTAACTCCAAGTGAACCCAGTCATCATTATCTGCCGTTAGCTTTAATACGTTTATGAATATAATAATAATGTTAAAGTCTATACGGTGTAATATACGTAAGTTCAACGAAGTGTGGGTGTATAATATAAAGATGTTTTTAGAATCGTTGAAAGTGAGTTATTGACGACTTATTGAACCCCTCTTTTCGCGTGGGTGTCATAAGAGGCAGTCATATTAATCAAGCAATCCATATATAGAAATATGGAAGTAAATCTTGGTTTTACTCAGAGTTTGAAAGGTCATACATGGTCTGGGCTAGGATGACCTTGCAGTGGTAAAAGGTAAAGTCAAAAATATTCTTAGAAAAAAATATAAAATCTAAGGCTAAAGGTTTGGTTTTAGTTAGGATATGAATTTATTATATTGTATTTCTTTTAATTTGTAGCCCATATAAAACGAACTATGGCTCTGTAGCTGACAAGTTAATTATACATTTTTCTAACTGGTAAAAATTGTTGTGACGTTCGGTCTATTAAAAATAAGCATATCGATATTACACACATCTTTCTAAAGCATTCCCTAGAAATCCGAGATTCGTGACTCCCGCGTTTAAAACATGGTGGTGTGCTCATGCCGCCAACAACCCTCAATGTCACAGCACTAACCACAACAAACCCAAACATCATTAGGTACCTATATTTGCCTGGCACATGCTGAGTTGGATTCCCATTTAGTGCAACCTTGAGACGCACACCGCACTTTGTGTGTTCGTTTAACCATTATTTTAAAGTGTTTCATAGCCAATTTAATAGCGTCACCACAAAGTCTTGTTTTTTTTTTGTTTGCACCTTGCTTTTTTATATTTATGTATGGTAATTAAATTTTGTTTATTTATTTTTACTTCGATGGTCTTAGTTCAATAGCTATATGTAAAATGGCACGCCCTTTATGCCTGCTCTATTATTTTTCATAAGTACTATTATATAGAATCAAGTTTTTTCTAACTGAACAGACAGCAGTGCTGCTGGGGAGCTTGTTGCGCCACTTCTTCTACAGCAAATCTTAAACGCATTACAACCACCCTAGAAGAACTGCATCAAATAATTAAAAAGGAGGGCGGTAAGCTGAAAATGGGTACAGCGGTATGGAGGGATATGAATGTATTGGACTGTATTGAATGGGTCAGGGAAAATGTCTATGGGAAGGAACAATTGAAAAGTACTCTTTTGCATGCCCAATAATATTTACTTTTTGTTTCATTGTATTGTAATCGGATACAAGGTTTATTCTAGTGTTGTTTGTTTATTTTTATTTGGATTACCTGTTCTTCTTCCCAGCTAAAGCACTAGGAAGTGGTAAAGGGGCGTTTTTGGGAGACTGTCTTATGTAATTTTGACGTTCGAAAAGTGCTGGTTCTCAGCCTAGTTTGAATAAATTACTTTTGAATTAGTTATTATGTATGTTGTGCTATGACTTTTGTGTGCACCAAATAAACGATCTATCTGTTAGCATGATTGAATGAATCCCTGGCCATTGAAGTAGCTGCGCTGAAAATTAATACAATTTCGGTTAACCTAACACAGCGTTGAATGATACGGTTTTTTTGTGTTAAATGTTGGGATTGCATGGCATTAGTAAACAGACTTTGTTTTTGAACAGTGAACGTATGAACAGTGGGATGTTGACATGTGATCCCATTTTACTGTAAAAGTACTTGGTCGACCGAGCTCTACTCTGGTGAAAATAAAGAATGTCCATAATAAATATTACCCTCTCGCAGAGAGGAGGCCTGTGTCCCAGCAGTGGGAACATTAATAGGCTGATGATGATGATGATGATAATAAATATTAATATAGGATAGTACATACTAATTCCATGCTGCCATGATATAAGGTACTTACTAATTCCATGCCATGTCATTATTCTAAGGTAGCCATCTTGTTCTAAACTTTGGGCGACCGAGCTCTGTTCGGGTGAAAATACGGAGAAAACGAATTTTCCCAGATATGAGACCTAGCTAGACGATTTTTCGGCCTCGTAAGCCGCTATCGTGCAAGTTTCATCGAAATTATTACAGCCGTTTTCGAGAACGTGATTACAAATATAATTATATGGATTTATATAAAAAATTGCTAATTTAGACCGTATTTTGGCCACGGCGGTCAATCTCAACGGAGACTAGCCTTCGGCGCGGGAGATATTATAGTGCACAAGTGTGTGCGCAGGCACAGGTGCAGAGTGAGAGATGAGAGAGCTCTTCCCTCACTCTCAGTCGGAGAGTCAGAGATCAGGCGTAGGAACAACGGCTTAACGTGCTTCCCGTGGCACGGGGCTAACACACCCGACCATCATCACCGTACCGTCATAGTATAGGATCGGACAGTAAAGCGTCTTGTGAACGGTCGGCTAAAATTTTGTTTCCTGAGAAAACGGTGAACGCTCACTTAACTGCTGTACAAATTCAGAGCGTTTTTTTGACACCTTAATGTCAAATACTGGTGAAAATCACAGATTGTCATGACGGCCGCTACAATACGACGGAACCTCTATCCTAGCAAGCCAAAGCTTTACAGTACCTACTGCTCTTTTGGTAGATAAACTCTTCCGGATCCATAGTAATACATAAACCATGCAAATTAAATATCATGATGATAATCATAAGAAGTCACAAGTATTATTAACTCCGAGTAGGTAATTATACCAACATACAATGCCGCCGTCCATAATTTAATTTATTCGAGATTAAACTTTATACTGACGCAGGAATGAAATCAATCGATGAAATCAACCTCCCGTAATAAATCAACTGATCATAATCATTACATTCGCATAACTAATTGATTTTACGATGTAAGGACTTGTACACAACGAGGGCTATGTTCCTTGTCCGTAAACGTGCACCATCGTCAATTGAATCATCACTAAGACGTCCATAAGGTGAAAGTGCTCATTACGAGCATAGTAATAAAATATAAACAGGGAGGGTGTGGAACTATGGCGCAAACTCTGTACCACCTCCTATCTTGCTTTCTGTGCCCTAGAAAATGCTACCTGAGCGACCACCGCGCTCAGTAGCGGATCCAGTTCATGCAACTAAGTCTGATGGACCTTGAATAGATGTGATTTTGACAAAAATATCGTGAATCAATTTGAGAATGAACTGTGCATACCTATATATAAATTGATAGTTGATATTCATGAGTACCTACTATCACCGTCTGAGAGATTCAGATCTTATGAAAAGATATTATATCACTTAAAAAAGCAATGACGACTACACGACTACGCCACGCCGCCTGCAGCCTCGTCAACAAAGTGACGATTTCATCCGTGACATTTTGTAAAAATAATGGAAAACAGGATTTTTAATTTATTTCCCTATTAAATAAAAATATCGAACAAGAAGAAAAAGACAACCCGTTGAATGTAGAAACGTGGATCACAAAGTTTTTAGGGGTCCGTACCTCGAAAGGAAAAAACGGAACCCGTTTACATATAGGATCACTCGTGTGTGTCTGTCCGTCTGTCACAGCCAATTTGCTCCGAATCTAATGGACCGATTAAGTTGAAATTTGGTACACATAAATTATGTATTTCTGTGACCCAAACACGGACGTGTAACGTAAATTAATGAATTTTGAATATGGGGTTAAGAAAATTAAAAAAAGAACTTTTACGAACTGTACCGTGTGACATATCAAATAAAAGGGCTTATTGCGACGATCTCAAATATTTTATTTTTATAATATTGAAATAAATGATTTTAAAGATATTTAAGAAAATAGATGAAAATTGACCATACCCTTATCTCTGAATCTACCGAGCCCAAAGATTAAAAAAATAAAGTGAATATTTCTATGCCTATAGATTACAGGAAAACCTATAAAAAGTATATGGTCTTTAAAAAACATGGTAAATCAATATTGTGCGTACAAACTTACATTTGCAGTTAGAATGTATGAGAAAACATGTTTTCCAACTACAATGTTAAGTTTGTTCTTGGGATGAATTCATCCCAGTTACGGAACCCTTCATTGTGCGTGGTCCGACACGCACTTGACCGGTTTTTTTTTAAAGAATATACCTGATTAGGTGCTTGAGGTTTAACAGACTTGATTTAGGCACATTCCATAAAATTCTGTCTCAACCAAATGCTGATGATGTAAAAAGTCTGTTCAGGTTCACGACCCGAATATATTTTGTAGCAGTACGTATTTAGGGTCCAATCATATGATGGGACTGTCATACGCATTGCGATTGTAAAAGTTCCTAGTTAAATAAAAACATAACAATTAACATCACGCATGTAATCAGCGAAGGGTTAGGCAGACGTGTACCAATAGCACACCCATAATTTCGCCAGTTATATTTAAGTCTCATGTACTAGGGGGCGAGTCTATTGCCATAAACCGGACACAAATTTGCTACTGAACCTTTTGGAAAAACACAATAACACTTTGGCAGACCTGGGAATCAAACCCAAGCCCTCATGCTCAGCAGTAGCGCTTGCGACCACTGCACCAACGGGGCAGTTAAATAAATAGAAAAAATCAGCACGGCATCTGTAGTTCACTCTACTCTTGCGCATACAGGCCTAATGCGTCACTCATGACAGCATCTTTATTTACGTCATAAAATTGCCACTAATATTACTTATGACGTAATGACCGCTGGTTCAACATCCTGAAGTAGTTTTATATCACTAGTCGGTTCCTCTTAACCATAAGGAAGCGTTTATAGTTAATTTTTAAATAAGTGGCGCTGTGCCATAATTTGCAAATTAGCGGGTTTGTGTTTACAATATTATGGTAGTAGTCGCCAGTTTGATTGTGGAGGGTAATGTTCCGGGTTCGATTCCTGGAATAGGAATTAATTGACTCAGGCGTGACTGTACGGAAATAGTTTATAAAATACAATAGACGACATATATTTAGTAACCTGCTTAACAGTTCTTAAAGAGTCATAAAGAACCTTGTAAGAAATCGACACATGTTTCATCTCTCAACGAGGCAATCATCATGACGATTGACTTTTTGTGAACCCGGACACGAAGTGTTACCACGACAAGCGTCGAACGCAGAGTCAGGAAGTCTCTGCGTTCGGCGTATGTCGTAGCAACCCGTCAAGGGTGTAGTGTTAAAATGTCCGTATAATAATGCTACATCAATTTGAACTAGAACGAGTTTCCGTTCATAGAAATATGATTTCAACCCATGACCAATCCAATCGCTCAATCACTGCATCAATAGAGTTGTCAAACTACTGTCAGTAGAGAACTTTAAACATATGAAAAAATAACTACACTATCCTTTGGATTTTCTTCAAGTTTCACATACATTACGTGCTAATCTCAGATTATTTTTCCAATACTACACAGTTCCCATTAAAAGCCTTTAACCCTTAATTTATCTGTTAGGTCCCAGGGACTCCGCGCGAAGTTTCATTTTGGTCTAAAAACTATATTATCGCGTTTTTGTTTTTGCGCGTCTCAGTACCTTCCTGTAGGAGCGGCCCGGATGCAGGGTGAAGAGGACGTTTGCCTGCGCAACCCGTAGAGGTGAGTAATGGTGCCCATGGAGTCCGCTGGACTCCATGGGGGTATTTGTGTGACAAGTATATTTTTTCGCTGGATTGTTATGTTATCATTTATTCAGTCTTATGTTTGTGTTTTAGGCTACCAAATGGCTTCACACAGTCGGTCAGCCAATTTACTTCAACCAGAAGCGGAGTCGATAGCCAGACTGGCTCAGATGTGATGATGAGTTGTACCCCTACCCACAGCTGAACAAAATGCTCAAGATGACAAGTTGCCCAGAGACCAAAGAAAATACGGTCATAATTATGTCTCATCCGCCTGAATAGAAAGACAGTATACTTATGCCATAGCTGTGTGAGGCCAGTATGTTTGGCATTTATAAAGAAAGTCTATTTTTGGGGTGCAGCTAAGCTGAGCTAAAGATAAGGAGTAAAAACCGCTGCACGTTTTTTTTTCTTGTATTAACGTGTGCCATTTTTTATTTAGTTTTTAAAAGTTGATTATATTTTAGACTTATTATTGAAGGAAATAGTTTAAAATAATAATTTATTGTATTTAAGTTTTGGGCCACAAGTTGGCATTGATTATTGTATTCTTATTTTTTTGTCTATTAGGTTTTTAAATTGTCAACAAGACTGTTACAATCTAATAACGAAATTTGATATTAAAACATATAAGTATAATGTTGCTAAATATAATAAACCATTTTTGAGTAGGGGAGACCGGGGCCACAATTAACAAAAAAAATATTTTTAGTTGTATCTTCGAAATGATTCAACATTTAGACTTTATTTTTATGTTAAATGATGCTTTAATTATTCAGGTATCATGTTATTAACATAAATCAAACATAAAAGAAATGATGTCTTAAATAGAACACTTTTTTTCGAAAAAGTCAGTTGTTAATTCTTACCTCATCTTCGGGGCTAGAATTAACAGCTCTGAGGTAAGTATTAACAGAAGGAAAATGTCAAATTAAAACAGAATTGTATGAAACACATTTTCTTATTAATTTACAATACAATTCAGGCAAGTGAATGTTGTGAAATCGCCTTTGATAGACACCTAGCTTAGGCCCAGTCATTGCAAGAGATAAGTATATGGAATCCAGTCAGCACGATATATCTTCATTACAGGAGACGCCGCAAAACATAAAAAATGTTTATTGATTTATTTTATTATTTATATACACACAGTAAAATACATTATAGATACTACAAAGCGCGTTTATACGTTTTAACTAAGCTCGTGGTAGAGCTTTTAGCAGAGGTCTTATGGTTTTGGACCAAGGAATCACTAGCATCTTTCTTCATATCTGATGATCCAGCTACCGGTTCATAATATATTTGCGCTATCACCACATCTGGGGTAGGTATTAACACGTTAATACTGACCCCACCGATTTGTTAATTATAACCCCAAAGGTACATTTTTAGTAATAAATAACATAACAAAATATTGGTTAATAATTACACCAATACAGCAATGTAGCATTATTATGTATGAAATATGCTTCTAGAAAAACAAAGAACATAATGATAACACCGTATATTTCAAGAATAAATCAAAAAATTTAAAAGTTAAAAAAGTTCGTTACGTGCGTGAAAATGTCGTCCGGCATATAACACATTCGCATGACGCGCAGACCGCAGCTGACCAACCCCGAGCCATGCGGCGTGATCTAGTCGGCATATTAAAGCACGCGCTATAGGTGTAGTGTGTATAGTTTTAGAGAAAATCACGTGTTAATACTTACCTCTGTTAATTGTAGCCCCGGTCTCCCCTACACATTTTGCTTTTATTTTGACGAAAATCAATGATTTTTATGCAAGGAGTCCCATGGACTCCATGGGGTAAATTAAGTGATTTGAGGTCACCAGGTAAACTAAGGGTTAAGAATATGACACGAAGTTCGGTCGAGAGCCGAACTTAGCCGAAGCTGCGGCGAGCGCTCGATTTCGGTCGTTTAGGAGCAGACATGCAGCCCAGACACGGCGTGGGATGGCCCTATAGAGGCGGTGCGACGACCCGGTGTGCTCGTAAATTAGTGCAGCAGCTTACTGGAGTATCGGCGGAAACATCCGCAGAAAATTCCAATTAGTTTCAGGTACTCGAAAATAGCTAAAGTAACTTTCTAAATGGAAATTTGTACCTTTAAAAATACATCCCCTTTAAACTTCTACATTTTTTTTTTTGGACTAATCCGTAGATATAGACTTCAGCGACTAGGGGGAAATGATACTTTAATAGAAAATACATAAATATCATCACGCCTATATTTCACGAGAGGGTGAGGTAGTGGTACTCGTAGTACAACCACATTTCGCCGAAATTTTTAAATCCTAAATCCTATATTGTAATAAGGAACAAGCCTGTTATACCAGCCAAAAATCCAGACTCCAGGCTACCAATAACAAAATATTCAGTATTCCTATTAAAAAAAACACAATAATACTACCCGGCTTGGGCATCGAACCTATGACCCCACAGCAACCGCACTCAAAAGTAAGTAAAACAAGTCTTCACCACAAGACAAAATACCAAGAATCAGTAAGTCTGAGCAGCCTTGAATAACTATAAAACTCATTAATATAGATGCACTAACTTTGCAAGGGGCATTGATTTGCGTAAACCCTGAGTCTTTGACCGACCGAAAGGTCAAAATCCGGTCCTTTGAAATCTGTACCAGGCATAACAAACGACTTAACTTGGAGGGATTAAAGATTTAAAGCAAATAGATTTAGTTCCATACAAGACTTTAGTTTGTTTTTTTACATAAAAAAAAACAATCTGCCTAGCCTTTTCCCAACAATGTTGGGATCGGCTTCCAATCTAACCGGATGCAGCTGAATAGTTTATTATAGTTTTTTACATGGAGCGACTGCCTAGCTGAACTCCACAACCCAGATACTGGGTAACACGATACCCCTTGGCAAGACTGGTTGTCAGACTTTCGGGCTTCTGACGACCCGTAACGACTGTCAAAGATCCAAGAACTGACAGCCGAGACCAATGGCTTAACGTGCTTTCCGAGGCACGTAGGGGTCTTGGTATATTAAGATGGTCACCCATCCAGGACTGACCGCGGCAAGCGTAGATTAACCTAATCGATCGACCCGTACAACTGTTATTACATAGCCACGAGTCCCTTACACAAATGTTACTTAAATGTCTGAAACAAAATATCTGATAGCTGAGTTTGTTGAAAAATTATCTACAACCTTTTCAAGTTCGTCTGAATTGTAATAAAAAAAGCCAAATGTGTATGGAGCCCCTAACAAAGAAATGGATGTCAGCCATAGCTCAACAGCTAAGCTTCAGGCGTGCGAGTGTGACGTTGCAAGTTCGAGCCTTTGAGGCATATTGATATTAAACCCGAGTTGTAGGTCGTGGGTTCGAACCCAAGCAGGCGCTTTACTTTGTTTAAATAATTTCATCACCACTGTTCTCAAAACGGTGAAAGAAAACATTGTGAGGAAACCGGCATGTCTTAGAACCAAAAATTCGAAGACATGTGACATCTACCAACCCGCACTGGGTCCGCGTGGTAGATTACAGCCCACTCCCTCTCACAGAGAGGAGGCCTGTGTCCCAGCAGTGGGAACATTAATAGGCTGATTATGTAATATTAAACCTACTCTTAGCATAAATAATAAATAGGAAAATTTATACATTTACTGACCGTATCGAGCAGAAAAAAGTGCATGTCATTAAATAAAAAGAAAAAAATTTAAGACCAAAACGTAAATTGTAACTAACATTTCCAGTAAAAGATAGCCTGAAAAAACCAATTAAGTACCGACCAATCACCACCAAGCAGAGGTCAATAAAAAAAACCTTAAAGACTATTGAAATAAAACCTTATTTCAGTGCTGTAAACAATCCATGTGATTTTTCAATGCATCACCGTTCGCTGGGTGCAGTGAACATGATGTTATTCACCGAGCATCGAACTCGTGTCCTTGGCCTCAGGTCTTTGCCGCTCGAGCCTACGTGGCCGAGAGTCGCGCGGACTTACAATGTGCTAGATCTGGCTTCATTGAGCAGATACTAAAGAAAGAAAGGAAAAAAAATCTGTTTATTCACCACAATCATAAACCCAGACAATGTTAAAAATGCAACGATTTTTTATTTTTATAGTTTTATAAAGTAACAAATGGAGCAATTTTTGTCAAAATTGGGCTTCTGTAAATTGTATCTACCCTACCATTTTCAACATTATTCTATGGTTTTTGTGAAGATGGTATTCATGTGTCAACAAGCTAAATTATGACATTAGTTTTCTCTCAATTACGGACCACATAAACACATCGAATATTATTCGGGAGACGTACGTTTTGCGTCGAGATGCAAAAAATGTGAAATAAAATTAATTTCAGTGACGAAAATATTATTTTGAATTCGTGAAAAAGTAGTAAACGAAGATGATTTTATGAAACTGGCTGACTAACTATAACCCTAGCATCACCAAAGGAGAAGAGGAAAATGGCTGTCAGGCTCTGGAAGATCTCCTTGAATCGTCAACCCAGTATGAAGATGCAGCCATGAATGGCAATCTAATTACCGATGAGATCAGAGTGAGGATATTGACAAAGGCTGGGATTGTACAAATGAGTGGAATGGACATAATCCTTGCTGATGAAGTCAATGAACTGGTGGAGATCAGGAGGGTGTCGCGGTACATCAGAAGGCTGTGGAGGGTTTGATGCAGGTGAGGTCTGCATCCACCTCAGGGGCTCCTTTAAACTAATAAGCCCTGCACCTGAACTAGAGGAAGAGTACCATGACACCCAGTCAGAATCAACAGAAGGGGGGATAGGGGTTCATGGTACTAGCCCTTTTAGCAGACTGTGGGCTGCTGTAACAGGAATCACAGACAGGGCGCAGGGCGTGAATCGCAATGAAGGGGGAGAAGATCCGGATGTTGAGGACATCGATTGACTAATCCTCCTTGGTGTTCTTAGGCCCCACAGAGATGGGTGTATACAGTTAATCAGGTGCAGATCATCTGGTTGATGTAGACACACGTTTAGCCTTAAAGTTAGTTTAGTTTAGTCTTATTGTAGTCTAGTTTTATTTTAGTAATCTACAGCTGTAGTATGTGACAATCACATTATGTCTTATTATTCTACCACTTGTGTATAGTTTTATAGTTTTGATTTTAATTTTAATGTTAATTTTAGTTTTAATCTTAATTTCAATTTCAAACTAAAATCTTTCTTTCATTTTTTTATAAACTGGAGTATTTATGAACATCTTTTTCAGTTGTTATAGCTCGGTGTACTTAAGCTGTTAGCAGCAAATGTCAAATATATATCAGTAACACTCTAATTGGGGGTTTACTTTGATACTACATTGACGACGAGGATGGGATGGCGATGCCTTTGGAAAGATCTGCACAACAGGAGAAGCCTTTTGTGGAATTTCCAGCTTTAGCATAAATGGGATCTCAGTCCCCGCCTGTTCGCAATAGTGGAGTACCTATTTATTTTTATTCGTTATAGCAAACTTTTTATTCGTTATAGCGAGCTGGTTATAGTATGTGTATCAGTTAGCTGCATTATTAATAACCCACTTGTCAATATGAATACCGATTTGCCACAGAATCAGACAAAACCTTAACAAGAAAAAGTTCACTTCAGCTTTACACTGCCATAGAAATAATTTTCAATTATATCAGAATCATGGAACATCCAGTCCTTTACTAAAATCAGTTAATGTTTTTTCCGTCTGTCAGTCCAACATAATGTTAATTGGTGGCGCATCTAGTGCTCTTATTGTGCCAGGTACCTGCAGGATACCTTGCTGGATGCACAATAATGCTTGTGTTAAATATTTTTGTGCAAGGATTTTTTATGCTAATGCATTGATGTAGGGAAAATTATAATGTGGAGGCGTGTTATTTAATATTATAAAGATTATGGAATAAAAACGTGGGATTGGTTCGAAGTAGGATGAGTTCTTTTTAAAAATTTTGATGTAAATGGATGGCCTGAAACACAGGTTTTTTTTATAAACCTAGATCAGGCAAGTCTACATTACAGTTTGAAGTAAATTTTCCTCGATTGTTATTAATGTAAATCATAATCTTACTTTATTCTTGAATAAATTTTTTTTTTTTTTTTTTTTTTTAGTTAATGATTTACTGCTTATCAAATTGTTGTTCTAATATTTTGATTATATTATATGTAAGTATAATAAAACTGGGCTTTTATAAAACAAAATAACAATAAAACTTGGACGTTAAAAAAAGTTATGTTATTTTTTTAAAGTTACGTAGGATTTGAATAAATCAGAAAATAGAGCTAGGATTACAGAAGCCTTTTTGAACGATCAAAGAGCGGCACCAAAAGAGCCAGTGTACTTTAACACACTTACAGTTATCGCAATGGCTTTCATTTTAACAGTTCAAAACATCCATTGCGTTATTTATGTTGTTGAGCAGACAAATTTTTCGAACATATGAAGCAATGGATAGCCTTCAAAATCATTCAGATTGTTATTGAAAGTATTACGCAATTAGGGTGCTGCACACCCTGCCTACACATATTGTAAGTATACAGCTTAAAGTAATATGAAGAAGAAGAACAATGAATCGTTAATAAGATAAGTTTTTCTTAATGCAAACCGCATATTTATCGAACATAGCCAATATAATGAGGCATTAGTGATGCATGTGTCATAAAAGGCACAAACGCATCGTACGATGTCGGAATTTAACTGTTCAACGAAGTCTATAAGGAAAATGGCTGAAATATTTTTTATAAAATTGGTGTTATACCTACTTAGTTGTTTGGCTGATGTAAAGCAGCTGCATAATGTCTCAATTAGTTTTTTTCATAGACTGGAATAACTTGAGTTAGGTGGGCCTATAATCGTACCTTAGTATAACATCAGGAAAACATTTATCATTTAGGAAAACATCGTGAGGAAACCGGCATGCCTGAGAGATATTTCTCGACGGTATGTGAAGCCAGAGATGTCAAAGGCCCATGGGTGGCTTTAAAACTCTGACACCAGGTTAGTCATTAACCACACGAAAAGAAGAAGTAGTATATACGTAGTAGTAGTTCAGTCCTATAAGATCTGCCTAGCCTTTTCCCAACTACGTTGGGGTTGGATTCGTCTCACCGGATGCATCTGAATACCAGTATTTTATATGGAGCGACTGCCTATCTGACCTGACGGTCAAAGATCCATGAACGGTAGCCGGGACCAACGCAACGGCTTAACGTGCTTTCCGAGGCACGGAGGAGTCTCGGTATGTAAAGATGGTCACCCATTCACGGACCAACCCCGGCAAGCGTAGCATGCGGTTATTACTTAGCCACGAGCTCCTCATGAAATCAGATTATGCTCCATAAATATAACCACATTGACACATGAGTAGACCTAGGTTAGGATATTGGATACTTTTTGAAGTGAAAACTTGTCTCTCTGTTTTTTTTTTATATAATGGAGCTACAGCTTTCGTTCTTGTACAGACAGCAAGCCACATAAATTCCTGACATTTTCGTTAGATGGCGTTACTTAGTTTTCACTTCTATCGGCAGTCCCCAAAGACTATTCCGATGTTTTTATGTCGGTAGTACGTTTCCGTGGGATAATTTTCGACGGACGAAGCCGCGGGCAGAAGCTAGTGTACTCATAAAGTCATGAGACATTCGATGCACCATTTTCGTTCTGTCGTGTGAAGTAAAGATATATTCTCAGTTTTAAGAAAAACGAAAACCAGCTCAAATACAATAACTAATTCCTAGGTACGTAAACTCAGATGCAAACGCTAGTTACATAAGAAACGAACGTTCTCCACAATTCAAGGTTACAGAGATTGGGCGGGACATACAGATAGACAGGCTGGAGCATGTCCCGAGCAAGTCACGACCTGTTTGAGATGTTGAACCGTTTCCACTTGTCGATAAACGTGTTATAAATAAGGTTATATGCTAATTATATATGAGTATATTTATAGCTAATTGGCTGATGTCGTTTGGCCATATAGGGTGAAAAAATGAGACGCAAAAGGCAGGAAATCTCGCTTGATCTTCTTAGTCATCCTAAAAAACATGACACGACTTGTGCAGTTTCTGGGGTCGTCTGATAAACTCAAAATTAGATATATTTATTACGTTTCGATAAAATTATCTTTAAGCATTCGTTTTAAGACTGAGTTTTCAGAAAGGCAATGTGTCTAGATTACCCAACCGATTCAACTATAGAAAAGATAAACTACGGTTAAGGAAACTTCAGAATCTATCCTATAAGATCTTCTGGGAAGGCCAAGATCCTAATATCGGGAGGGTCAACTTAATAAACTCAAACTTATCATACTCGTATTATTTACTTAATACCATCCACCATCGACGACCTATTATGGTATGTTGCTTCATTTTTGGTGAAAATGGGACAAGAACCAACATTACCTAAGGAATATGCACGTAATTCAAAACGTATTCATTATTATATATAAGTATTATAGGACTAATTCCATTTTTTTTTATGCATCACGTAATATAAAATTCAATATTTTATTTTTATTTTTTTTGGTGGAACGAAACGCAAACTCTAAACACGTCGTCTTCGAAAATCCCGGAAATGACCTGAAGACATGTGATTAAATATATTTTCTAAGCAAACTGCTTGAATTCTCACTAAAGTAAGTTTTCAAGTGCGATTTATAGCTATTATGCTTGATACAAAAACAATTTAATTAAGATAATGTATGGCTAAAAAACCTTAAAAAACAGATGTTAACAAAGCAGTCACATCGTAACCGCTATAGAAACGTTTGAACTGTAGGAGAAAAAAGTTGGAGTTTCATAAATTTTTGAGCGACAAGTGACTGTTAAATTTAACTTTTAAATCTTTTATTAGGTTTATATTACTGTTTTTTATTGCTATATCTACTGAAAATAGTAGATTGTTATACAAGGGTGGAAAGGAATCAATTCCCATACGAGGTATTTAGACCTAGATTTGGGTTTAGATAGTCCGAGTAGGAATTGATGTCTTTCACCCGTGTTAAACACTCTACTTTTCATTTCGAATATAAGGAAAGTCAAAATAGTGTTTAAAATATTTATTGATATTGAATAACATGAGTAGTACCTATTTAAAATGAACTAACAAGTTAGAACAATTTGTAAAAATGTTTAAGGCCCGTATTAATAAACGTTCCTCAACTACGTACTTAAGTGCGTAATCATTTGATACGCCATTATGCCGATATCAGCATCTCAAGATCATTGCTAATTAATAAACACATGAATACAGTATCTCAGTTACTAATACCAGCTCCTCAATGCGCTGTACTTGATGACTGGATCTCGTGAACGATTACGTCACATTGACCGAAGTTTAGAATAACATTCATCACGTTTCGTTATTGTAATGTAGTAAGATTTATTTAAATACTTTTATTTTATTCAAACTTTAGTGAATAGCGCTGTATCACGTTATAAAGTGGTTTTCTTCCCAATAAATCCTTAAATTGTAAAAAAATTTGTATAATTATTTCCCAATATGACAGAAATCTTTACTACTCAACTCTGTAGGTACAAATAACATAACGCAATAAAGCGTCCTGGTGACGAGTTATTTATTAATTAGATTCATTGAATGTACCTACTTTAAACTTTACTTATTTATTTATTAAACTTTATGCAACTAAAGAAGTACATAGGCGGATTAATGCCTTTATGTGTTATAAGTGTTAGGCGATTTGTTTTTGCCATACTCCAACAATAAGTACCTACTTATATATATATATTTTTTATAAATGATACTTATATAAATGTACTTACAAAACTTATAGGTAGATACCTAGGTACCTAAAATGATGCTGTAGCATAAAACCTTAAAGTTGATAGGACGGCTATTTCTGGGGAAATTGGGATTTGAGGCATCCCTTATGTATATTTTATTTATAAACGATATCGCAAAGGCCATAAAATATACTATTAGATCGTAATAATTAATTTCACACAAAATATTATCGAATTCCAGGTTTCGCGCTACTAATCACGACCTCAAGTCACGTACGGCCTACACTCAGGTTTAAGCATCTTGAGTACACTCACTTATTGTATACTTAAGTGTCGAGTATCGTTTATTAATCAGTCCATCACTCGGCTGATAACGTAAACCCAACCCGTAACTTGAGTACATCAATTCTTATGTTTATTAATACGGTCGAGACCTCAAGGCTGATATTAAGTGCGGGCTCTTGGGCTGAGTAACGTTTATTAATACGGGCCTAAATATGGAACGCACCGCATCACCGCTGCGGGCCGTCCCGCGTATAAGTTTTTTTTTTTTATTCACACTGGCTGTTTATAATATACTCACAAGACCGGAGCCCAGTGCTTCCACTTTTAGGGATTTCTCCCTTTTTTTAGGGAAAAAGGCTAATAATAAGCATGGTTTACTGATATTTTATTTTGGCAGGGATTTAGGGAAAAATTGAACTTGAGTTGGTAGCCCTATTGTTTCATTAGTAGGCAGAACCCAATGTACTACTTTACAGGGGATTTCCTGAAACTTGTAATGATTGTTATTCGTCTAATTTTAGTTTACCATGTTATTGTTAATAGTACTATTTCCGTGGCTAAAGACGACATCAGAAATAAGTCGCATTATATACCTACAGTTGGTTTGTTTCGTCTGTCTCGATTAATAATGAATGTTTTCTAGGTACCTATTTTATTTAATGACATAAAAATGAAAAATTCCCTAAACCAAGGAACATTTATATTTTTTAGGGAATTTTAGGGATAATACATTAAGAAACTGGGGAAAACCAAAAACGTAAGTGGAAACACTGCCGCAGCTTTTATTTTTATTCTATTCGATATTTTTCTTAAAAAGTTTCGTACCCACAGATATTAATCTAACTAGATGACGCGATTGTAAGTATGTACTTCGCGTGTCAAAAAACGGAGTAAAATTACGATCAATGATCGTAATCTGAGATTTTCATTTAGCATTATCGGCTCCGGAAATCCACCAAAATCTAGAAAAATGTATTTTTAAGCCATATTGAGCTGTAAAGACTGTATAGAAAAATTGGCCGAGGCATTGGAAATGTTTTCTTTCATTGGTAAGTTTTGTTTTTAAATTGTGTGTGAAAAAGTGGCACTCTTGGTTTTCATAAAGATGGAGGGACTTGCAATATCTAGTTAGATTTATATCTGTGTTCGTAGCCGAATACCTAACCATAAGTTCTATTTTTAAAATTCATTCCCGCCCTAGGGCGGGAAGCAATTACTATGAGTCTTTCCCGCCCTAGAGCGGGAAGCAGCGTCTCCCACCCGCTACTCGGATCAAACAAACACTACTTTCCGAGCATGAGATATGAAAAATAAATTACATGCTTATAGCCTATTGCCTTAACTTATGAACATTTTCCTTAATGCATTTCTATAAATAAACTACTTAAAAGGTATAAAACCGAACCGATTTTTTGTTCACCCAAAATCCGGTAAGTCGAAATGTATCATCTTACACCAAGGTCCATCGAGACCGTACGGGCATACTAACAGAGCATTTAGCAATCTGCGATTACTGAACTGATATTATCTTAGTACGATTAATGGCCAGCCCTTTATCCAATGTCGATAACCGTGGTAAAATGAAACGGTGCAACCCATCCAAAAAAATAACAAATCTAAACCTTATTTAAATCAAAGCTAAGTTGGATTTCGAATGCAGGCGGAAAAGCTTCCGAACGCTTTTTTCGTGACCTGGATTTTGAGTTATATAGCTCCGGAATAAGGTTCTTAATCAATTATTTTTTGGTTTCTAAATAATAGCCTGTGTGCACGACCAGTTGCATGTCCTCGGGGTACAATAGGTAGGTCTGCAACAGATATATCTTGAAAACGAGACAATTTAAGGTATAAGTGGAATATTAAACGTGTCAGGAAGACTAAGGTCTTTATTGTAAGGTACTGAATTGACAGCTTGTATTTCTAATTGATTTAGAGAGGTACGTTTTGTTCGATGTCTTTGCCGATAGCATTTCTACATCGTAACTTTGTAACGTTTCAAATGTGAGCAGACTACTTTAATTTTTTCTTGTAAAGGATAAATAAAGGTATCTGATGGTGTATAGTTGTGTGAGTAGTCTGTGTGAGCATACGGCGCACTAAAATGCAAGGCGATGCGCCTACCTCTTAACATTAACATCTTTGTAATAATGCAATAAGTAATCCACGAGAACACTGCCGATAAACTGTCCTACAGTTTGGCAGAATATTTGAGAAATACTCACTTGTGTAACTTTTTTTAAATAAACAATAAAAAATAAAAAAAGACGTGTGGCACTCGGGGACTGCCCCGGCGAAGCTATTGCATAGCATTTTTTATCAACTTACGCAATTGTAAAATATTAACCCGAATACAAGAAATAGCAATGATGACATTGACAGGAACTGTTATTCACATTTATAGTTTTTAAAACTTGACACAACGTAATGGCCGGGAACATCAAACTAATAAAAAGGTTTTAATTTAACTATTAATAGTCAAGGATCATTCGTCTAAGTAAATTTGAACTTTATTGTCAAACAGTTAAACATAATTTTCAATACAACACTCTCCTATCATTCGTCTAAGTAAATTTGAACTTTGTTGTCAAACAGTTAAACATAAGTATCATTCGTTTAAGTAAATTTGAACTTTGTTGTCAAGCAGTTAAACATAATTTTCAATACAACACTCTCGTATCATTCGTTTAAGTAAATTTGAACTTTGTTGTCAAGCAGTTAAACATAATTTTCAATGCAAAACACTCTTTTCTTAGGTACTATTTTCGTTACGAAATTTCTGGATTAGGTCTCCACGCTCAAGGCCCGTGATAGAAGCTATGCAATAGCTTAAAAAAAGTTATATGCTGACATGTACAAAATTGGTAAATTTAAGGAAATCCCATTTAAATATCTAAGAGATTTAAATATATAATCCCAATTAAAGTTTTTTTTTATTATGCATCCAAGCTTATGAGCGTTTATTCTGTGGCAACGTCGTACAATGTTAATTTTGTTCTTGGGATAAATTCATTCCAACTACGGAACCCTTCATTGTGCGTGGTCCGACACGCACTTCGCCAGATTTTTTACATCTAAAACTAAATATTCAGTGTTACGATATTATGCATTTCATAATCAATATTTTGGTTCACTAGTTATAAAAAGTACAAAACATGCTTTCGCAGCCAAATTTTTTGTCTTCCTAGGACCACTACTTTATAACAGACTAAATGCTAGAGCCAACATTTATTCTCTTAATTATATAAATTGCAAAAGAACTCTCAAGAAAGCTCTCCAAAGTATGTCCTATGAAGGTACAGAGAAATTATTAGTTGTACTCAAATAAAAATTGTATTTGTACTAATTAATTTTAGCTAAGTTAGGATAGGTACTAAGATTTTTAGTTTTAATGTACTATTTACACCATTTTACATACCTACTAGATTTTATAATTAATGTGATTATTTAGAAATATGATACCTTGCCACGCCTGAAACACAGGATGACCTAGTTCAGGCACATAACACAACTGAATTTTTCGTAGATTTAAGCAAATTTGTATTTAGTGTTTTACCTTTTTACCTCAATAAACTTTTATTTTATTTATTATTTTATTTTATATTTCATATTTCCATACAGTATTATTGCCAAATTAATCAAAACAGGTTAATATTTGACAGTTATTTGCGATGTTGCCAACTTTTAAAATGAATGCTCTTAATATTAGGGTATTAGGTATTCAATGTATGTTGCAGACCCATAAATGCAGCGGCTGGAGGTCAAACACACAATCCTCAGTAGCCAGTCTAACGACTTACCCGTTTAATACTCCCTAGATTGACATAAAAGAAGCCATAAAAATCTATTACCCACTAAAATCAATGAGTCTAGGCAGAGTTCTACCTGAATCGATACTAAGCGAGTCTGTTCAAGAACTTGCTGCTAAGCCCCTTAAAACTTCGTCGTGATGAAACTTTGCAATCAAATTTCAGTATAAGCTAATTGAACATTGGGCTTAAAAGTTTTCTACTTTAACGCTAGTTAATAATTTTTATAATGGCCACGGTTTTAATAGTGATTTTGACGGTAATTTAAAGTTTTCACTGCAATTGACGTCATAGAAATTTGGAAAAATATTAATGATTTTGTCGTACCGTGTAGTAGTATATTGATAGTTTTGTCATAACTTGTAGAAATATTGATGATTTTGTCATACCTCGTAGAAATATTATGATGGTATGAGAAATCATCAATATACATCGCCACCCTGTATTATTTTCACAGTTTCAAGTTAATTATGCTACCTTAAATCTGAATAATAATTTATTATTCATATTGATGATTTTGTCAAGTATTGATAATTTTTTCATACCTTCTAGAAATATTGATGATTTTGACATAGTCTTCTAGAAGTATTGATGTTTTTGTCATACCTAGTAGAAATAGAACAGAAGAAAGAAAAAACGATGATGACGAAGAAAGGACGGTTTTAAAACGACATAGTGACGCCCTAGAAGGACATAGTGACCTTATCGATGATGTTCTTCAGAAAGGTCAGGTGCGTAATACTTGGAACCGGCGTGCGTGTATGACCAGATGTATGCACGTAAACAAAGCAAAAGGAGTATGTAAGGATCGTAGCAGGTGGCGTTCTGTAGTTTCTGCCTACCCCCGTGGGAAGAAGGCGTGAGTTTAGATATGTATGTATGTTAAGATACTGTCAATGATGTGAGATGATGATGAGATGTGAGAGATAACAGGAAGTAGCACTGACAAAACGGTTTACAAAATTGTTGTAAATTAAAATAAAACTGCCAACTCAAATGAAATTGGCATCAAAGCGAAAGAAACATTCCTAATTTGTCCCTAAAACCGTGAAGATGACGAACAGTCGGGTGTCCTGACTGCAAACTCTAAATTTTTCCGTACTAAAACCCATACTTAGTACTTTTTCACAAAAAAAAACATCTACAGGCTGATCCTTTTCGCACGGCGTCCAATAATGCGATTTCAATGTACCTGCTAATTGCGTCCAGCGTTGGTTTGGTGCGCGCTCTAGTAATGTTTGTGTACAGGGTGATGTTTTTCGATTCATTTAATTATTCATTTGGATTGTGGGCTGATTTATCTCAGGTGAGCTGGGTTTAGGTTTGAAAGATAAATGTGTTTAGGTTCCGTGTACTAGGAAACAGGAACAAAAACATTTGTCGATCATTGATCGACGAAGACGCGACGCCTGCAGCCAAGGAAATGTTTGCGAAGGCTGCGCCGCAGTAATAAAAAAAAATTATGTCAATTTCAAACATGACATTTTGTAAATCGTGGAAACTAGGTTTTATAGTTTATTATTTTTGAGTGCGTGTGTATTTAGTTTATTTTAATATTCTTTTGGTAAGTTTAAGTATTTTTATATATATGTTCAATGCCGGCTGTAGCGACGCTGGAAACTGTACTAGTCAACCTGCTACATCTCTTGATTTTCAACTGGTGAGATGCCCCACATTGCTCATAGGCACGCTTTTTTAAAGGCTATCGAAGACAGGATACATCGTGGCAATATCCACAAATAACATAGTGTGCCCAACAGTCATATCCCCAACATAAACACCTCTAGAACAAACCTTGTGGAAAAAGCTAGCAAAATGAAAAATCAATACTGCTGAACGGCCTGGTGGCTGTGGGTGAGTGGGAGTCAGGCCTCTGGCTTAAGGCGCTACCGTCACCCAACATAGGCACTATGCTGGGTGACACCACCTTTCAGCATGCAACTTGTCTGTGTCTGCGCTCTCATTGCGTGGCTCTGCATCACTGCCAATGCGGTGAAAGTGTCGACTGCCTCGAACACCATAGCCTATCCAGCAGTAAAAGCGCAGGCCGAATTTTTTCCTATTTACAGCGATGCGGACGAATTTTTTGATGCCCTTTGATTATTCCCCCTCCTTTTTATATACTTGTACTTATTATTATTTTAAGTCTGTAAGTTCTTAAATTATGTAAATACTAGCTTTTACCCGCGGCTTCGCCCGCGTGGATGTCGCAAAATATCCCACGGGAACGTTCTACCGGGAATACATACCTAATAGCCAAGGAAAAGATCATTGACTAACTTTCAGCGGACGCAGTGGTAGGCTACAGCGCCCGCGTTGTCAACCATAATTATTTTGTTACGCGTAATTTTGAAACTGTGATATCTCTTAAACTATTCATTTAAATGATGTGATGTAAAGGCATATTTTAATCGAAATTGAATGCCCAATTTAAATAACCTATTTAATTGGATAAGGATTAATAAGATACCGGTCAAAATAGCTTCGGAAATAACAATGAAAATTTTATACTATTTTGAAAGATAAAAATGGTTATTGTGGGTCACCCTTAGAAGATAGACATATGCCATCGCGGACTTTTTTTGTTGCAATTTTTAAGATATACAATACTCTAGAACATAAATTTGATTTATCTCTCACGGCTTACGCAGCGCACGCCAGTAAAGCTCCCAGTCGGCATGATTTTTTCAATAATCGTCATATTTCAGCCAATTTACACAAAACCTTAATGAATTATACACTAAAACCTTCCGCATGAATCACTCCGTCCAATGGTGAAAACTGTTTGAAAATCCGTTTAGCAGTTTTTGAGTTTATCGCGTTCAGACAGACAGACAGACAGACGCGGCGGGTGACTTTGTTTTATAATATGTAAGGATTAACTTACCTGTTAAATAAAAAAATACCTCTTTATACCTGCAAATTGGCTATATTATAAGTTAGTTATAATTTTTCGCCACAAGAAATGTCTACGTCAAGTAACATCAAAAACTAAAGCAGTAAGAGATAAAGTATATTTACTTAGTACACAAAAACCAAACAGTACAGTAGTGTCAAGGTTAAGTTGTGTAGTGTAGATATAATTATAATAGTCTATGATCTGCGGCGCTTGAGTCGCTGACGGAACGAAATGTTGCCATTTTAAATAATATTTAAACTTTTGGGACTAAGTAATGTATTTATTTTATAATTTATTTTTATTTTTATTTCTGATAATGTATGTTATTTCACTATATGCTGCACCGGTCTGACGTCATCACGTCAACGCCGGCTGTCGCTGAAAACCAGCGCTGGGGCTCTGTCTCGTATGGAGTCGCAGCTTTATGCTGAGCGATGGCCGTTTTGCGTAGATGTGACGCATATTTTCCCCCAAATTGTTTTTATTCGTAATTTTTTTCTTTTTTGCGTCATGTTTGCCGCAAATAAACATATTTTCTTTCTTTTCTTTTTCTTTTCTTTCTAGATATATGAATTATACCTACCTTATATCGGATAAATATAATTTTAATGAATATTACTTCTTTAGTTAATATTTAATATCGTATTAACATTTTAAACTTGGATAACACAAATTAAATATTGAACCATCTTTCTACGCCCTGTAGACTACGGGTATCGCCACCTGCGACAATGGACTAGGGAGAAGAAAAACAAACGAAAGTCAGCGGCGGGAGGAGGTCGGCTACGGGCTACAAAGGTAGCTCTTATAGACAGGCTATTGATATAGCCGACAGGTGTTTATTCTGCTAAAGATCTCGATTAAGGATACCGTGAAGAGTTTGCTGATCCTTTTTAGCGTTTAGTAGAGGGATTCTATCACAACTGTTAGACCCGGTTAATATACACGAAAGTTGGCTTATATTATGTAGATTATCAAGCATTTCATGTGATATAATTGGGTATTTATTTATTTAATACTTCAAGCGCACAAATGTATACTTAATGCCATTGGCATTTTCTATCACCCAACCTTTGGGTGATGCAGAGACAGTTGTGGTTGCAATAGCGAAAATTGAGGAATAAATATATAAATAAATATAATATATAAATAAATATATGGGTATGTTATTTTAGTCAGCTAATCTAAGCAATACATGTTAAGTTTGAAAGTCTGTCAGCTATTTATTAAAGACTAGCGAACCACCCCTTCTTCGCCTGGTTTTAACGGCTTGATAAAACATCTATATTTATTTTTTATACATAAATGTCTGTTTAATATCTATACATATATTATGTTTACCAACTGAATCCGGTAAAAGTCCGAAATTAAAGATTATTATAGAACAATTCGGACTTTTACCGGTGAGACTTGGTAAATCTTAGGATTTACCGGTAAATCCTAAGATTTACCGCAGTTCGGGCTTTTACAGTAACATATATAGATAATACTCCCCATGAAATAGGGATGGTTGGAAGAAGGCTATTTATTTCTGAGTTTGGAAATACAATATGGAGAGAAGGAAACCATGTGCCACATCCAGCACTAGAATTATAAACAAAACATGGCCCTATTACGACACCTAATACACTAAACATCTATTTTAAGATAAATCACAAGACTCCAATCCTCCTTTAATTTCATACAATAACTGAAACATAAAACTATAATAGATTTAACCAGAAACCATAATCTTTTAATATCATTAAAACATCAGCGAAGTATGGTACATCTTTCTTAGAAAGCGTTAGTTTTTTAAATCCAGTTTCAAGTTTGTTGGTTCAAATAACAACTTTGAAAGCTCCAGGCTAAAGTTTAGAATTGAATACAGTAGCGAAAGGAAGCAATATGTCGCTATGATTATCCGTTTTCAGTTGTTCTATGAAATGGTGATTTGTGAATATTTGTATATTTATTCCAAGAATGATTCTGAAAAGCTTGTTATTACTTTACTGTATTTCGTTCGTAGGTTGACAGGTGGTATGTTTTGATGTTTCTGATAGTCGACGATCCCGAAATGAGACAGGAAATTATTTTTTGTAATCGTATTTGTTTATTTTCTTTTGTCTTACTTATATTTTATCTCAGATTACAATTTCATTTCAATTGACAGTGATATTAAATAATGCTGAAGAAATAAAAGCAAAATGTCTTGAAGCCTAAAATTCTAAGTAATACCTACTAAACATATGTACAATATTTAATAGCACATTGTGTACATAGTGAGTACTATTTATCGACTATAAAGCTACCATTTAGGTACTGGGTATGTCTTTCATTGACTTGAATGTGCCCTGGCGGCTGGGAGTATGTCATGCTCACTCTAATGTCTCGCTGATGGTGGCGTGTGTGTTGGATCATTTAGCTCCCTTCAAAATGGTTGAGCTGCGTGGTGCTAATCCATGTGTCATGTTCGTGAACGGGCGCCATCAGTAGGGACTGGTCATCTCTTAGCTGCCACGGCTTATTTTAATTTAAGACGCAGATATATGTCAGTGAATTTGAGTGGTTAGCTTGCGTTTTCTGTACTTAGCTCAAGCAAGGCGTCGTACGTCCAGCCAGTAATAGGACTCGCCCATTAAGGAGCGCTGACCCCAATTTGACGCATTATTAATTTATTATACATATAAAACTACAGGTATTTTAATAAAACACGTATACTAAAAGATTAATATTTTAATTATCCTTAAAATCCTTAAAAAATATACGCTTTATAGCTTTTGCGTAATTCTATACACTTTATTATACACTTTATTATCCGCGTTAGACATAACTTTACAAATTAATTCCAATAACAACATAATCTAAATAATCGTATAACAAGTTATTAAGAAAATGCTTTAATTTAACAAAATGTTTTTTCCAAATCATTAACACTACTCGTTTAGACGTAATTTTCAGTATAAAATCATTAAAGCGACGATGGAGCAGTGGTGGCCCTGTGGTAACGGCCCCGACTTACGAGTTGTAGGTCGCGGGTTCGAACCCAAGCAGGCGCTTTACTTTGTGTAAATAATTTCATCACCATTGCTCTCAAAACGGTGAAGGAAAACATCGTGAGGAAACCGGCATGTCTTAGAACCAAAAATTCGAAGACATGTGACATCTACCAACCCGTGGTAGATTACGGCCCACTCCCTCTCACAGAGAGGAGGCCTGTGTCCCAACAGTTGGAACATTAATAGGCTGATGATGATGATGAAAGCGACGATAACCTACTTGTTATCTTCCCTTTAATTAAGTTTTTGAATTGTTTTTTTTTTAATTACGAACGCTTTTTACGTTTTGCATCGTTTTCACATGTATAGCTTCAACATGAATGATGTAAACAATATTTTGTAATCATATTTTGATTTAAAAGAGTGTCCCTGGAGTTTCTTGCCCGTTCTTCTCCATAGGTACCTACTACGCTTTGGAATGGGCAACTTCATCTTTCTGACTGACCGACCCCTAGTGCCTGTAATTGGTTTATTTGAAATAAATGCTTTGAGTTTGAGTTTGAATACTTGTATCATTTCACAACATTCAAGGATAAAACAGCTAACTCTAATGTATGTAAGCTTTACGATAAAAATATGAATATTATAATTATTGCTTCAACACTAAACAAATATTGACCAGCCGATCAAACATAATCTACAGTAAGGGTTATAGAACTAATAAATAAAGGTACAGATGAATGTCAGACTTTTAATCTTGTAGACTAGACAAACAATAATTATTGAACTGATATTGTTTCGATAAGATATTGTAGGTTTATGGTTTAATTTGTACTTGTAGTTAGATACCGTTATCTAAAGCTTTATTGACAGTGTCAAGCACAAGGGGTGTGTTTTTATTTGAAACTTACCGATGACTATAATATACTCGTATGTTAGAATTCTGAAATTCTTAATTTATTAAGTATACTAGCTGCGTCCCGCGGTTTTAGGTGTATAAGTCTCGATCCCTTGGTAATATCGGGACAAAAATCATTCTATGTCCTAACCCAGGTCAGGGCCTACCCAAGTGCCAAATTTCATCCAAATCCGTTCAGCCGTTTAAGAGTGAAAGCGTAACAAACAAACATACAAAAAATCAAATCTTTTCTCTTTATCATAATATTAGTTTATTTAGATTTAGATTTCCATCCATCTATGGGTAAATTTCTAACCTCGCAATCCTTACGTAATGTCCATGTCAAAGACTATTTATTTAGATATTTACGTTGTGGGTTGCTAGGCAACACGTTAAGTCAAGGTTGGAAATATTTAGATAAAGATATTATATTTTAGTTAGTATTTTATTAAATTAATTTAATTTTAATTTAATTAAACTACTTTGTATAAAAGAGCCATTTTCAATAGGGTTCCTTCTATGGCCAAAACCAATGTGTTAAAAAAAAATAACTCAATTAATTGATTTTATCGCAAGCTACAATGTTTTCAAGCTTCATAAATTGACGGACAGGATTTTTTTTCCAACTATTTTGATGTTTTTTTCATTTCTGCTGCATTAAATCAATTAGTAAAAACAGTACAGTATTAATCTCCATTTAATCATCTATACAATGGTATATAAATTAAGTAGGTTCTGTGTACTAGCAGGAGTGTAACAATAAAAACAGTTGCAGAAATGGGGCAAAAAATATTTTTCGGTCGTAGAGCACACTCTAATGCTTCGCATTATGAGTCGTGCAAAATTACAATCACAGGAAGATTTATCAAGCCCCATGTCTAAAGGATTATCAAACATGTAGCTTGATAAACCTATCCATTGTATGCGCTTCAAGCCTCTCCAGAACAACCTTCAGAATGCTGTTACTGCTTCCTCTAAAGAAATCAATCCAGATAAACAAACCACAAAAGTACTAACAATTAATGACGTAATGTCACAATGTGACATCCCTTTACATGAATCTAAGAGAGATCTCAAAAGCGAAAAAGAAAAACAATACATAACTAAAGATTATAATAATAGAGCAAAAACTACACAAACATTATTTTATTAGGTACTATTTTTGAAGAACTAATTTTCTCTTTTCACGCACCAAATAAAAGTTAGATTATATCAACTGCTTATAATATTAAAATAAAAGTTGTAACAAAACTGGACGTGGACATTAATGTCTAAATTACGGTAACAATTTGTACTAATGGGATATTAATAATTTTAAGTGACAATAACCCAGCAGCTAAGGCATTGACTGGTAAAGGTCGTGAGTTCAATTGCAATCGCATTGAACTATTGAGGTGAACCCACTCCTTGTACAGACATATTTCGTTTAGTTGAGGATATTAATATGAGGACTCAGACCAAATAAAAACCAAGACGTATCTCTGCGAGCAATACAGTGCAGAATGCCAAAACTACACCTCCACTATATGCATACGCGCTCACACGCACACATTTGCAACTATTTATAATCAAACTACACCTCACTAAGTGCGCACATGTTTACAAAACCGGCCTCACGTTACTGTAACAGTGACGTAGCGCTGTCAATAGTTGACAGCACTAAGTATGTCTTGGTTTTTCATTTGGTCTCAGAATGAGGATAGCTGGTATTTAAAAGCAACAACATCTTGCATTAAAAACCAGAGTTCTCTGGAATAATTTAGTATGACTTTCTGAATTGGTAGACCATGTCGCTGATGATAGTAATATGAACAATATACTTCTAAAGCTACTTTCCTCTGATGCAAAATACAATCAGGACACTTAATCTATTCCCATTGAAGTCTCACGGAAGATAAAAACAATTAAATCGCCTAGAAACCATCACCATTTAAAATTAAACATTCAATTATTATCAAGAAAGGTTGCGGTTCAAACAATTGTGGTTCCATCCGGAGTACAATTAATAGAACTTAGTCAATCAGGCATCTTGGAAAGCTCAACAAATGTTCTCCATTATGCTGATAACATCGGTGGAAGGGGTCTTACAATTACTGTACAATCTACAGACAAATCAACGGGTACCGCACAAATAGATTTTATATCTTCATGATTGGTATAAGTTGGAAGCTTTTCAGATAGATAGATAGATAGAATATTCTTTCAGTTATATTTTTGATATATTATTGGATATAGTTTCATCATCTTCATCATCTCAGACGAAAGACGTTCACTCTTGACCATAAGCCTCCCCCAAGTGATATAGGTATGGGTTAACATGAAACATTTATTTTGCTTTAGAATACGACAGTATCATGATACCCATAATAATAAGACCATTATTACCAGCCACCTTGCCCGTAAGCGAATACAAAAAAAAAACATATTTAATTGCGAAAATACCGAATACTCGTTGGTCTACACCAGGTCGCTAGCTATACCAACTGGATCAACAATAAGATAAATAGGAGCTTAACGATTCAAGTTGTTATTTACGAGTACCTATCAATCATCTCAATGAGACTAGTCTTGAAATAAACTCTGGTACACCGTTCAAAAAAAATATTTGAAGATAGTTTAAAATGAAAGTAACCCGACTAAAAAGAAAAAATAAAAATTCGGACTACAGAATGTTCCGAAAAGGAAGTCGAAAGCTTATTTGACCGTACCCGCAGGCTGTGGCCTTATCTGAAAACACGACAGTTAAATAAAAGAGCAGTTAAATACTGTATTACCAAATGAAAATTTACTGTAACTTGAGTCATCAAAATAAATAGCAGACATTGGAAAACTGCAGGCAAGAGAACCAGAGAAAACTAGATAAAAGGCACACCCATCATGAATGACACATTATGCCAAAGATCATGGGGCTGTCAATATTGTCAAAGCTAGAAGCAATTAATACTTTTTATGAGACTAGAAAAAATCACACGTAAGTACTTTCTGCCTGTTGAAATTTGTGAACGTAAAGTGATGTATCGAAATGTCATTGTCAAAGAACTGTCATTGATGACAACTTCTCTTCTTTTCTAGTAATGGACATGTGAGTGCAATACTGTGTCTCAATTTAATATAATAGCCTGCGTTTAACTTGTTTTCATCCCAAACCCTAACACCGTCCTTTGATTTAGAACCTGCTCAACCCGCTACCGCTTATACCTTACGCCTTTTCACGTTTAGTGGCAATAAATATTTATCGCTCGCGTCAGACCCTGGGATTAAGACGAAACTACACAAATATTGTGCCGATACACTCTAGCGTCCGTGGTCACTTTGTAGTGGATTGTTTTAGGCCAGTTATTTATGAGGTTCACAAGTAGTCCATGTTTTCTTACCTTGTGCAATGTTTTTAATGAGCTATAAAATTCGTTTGATGGTAAGAACCGAGGTTTTTAGAATAGAATAGAACACTTTTATTTCGGACAGAGTCCATAGGGTTAGTAACAATTTTACTTAACATCTAGTGTTAGTAGGTACAGATACAGATAATATAAAATTAAAATTCAGCGTGAAGCTGCATCCAACTCTGCAACATTGGGGAATTCCACCGATCTGCGAACACACTGACAGAGTTCTGTTTGAAAAGATATCACATAGTTTCAATAGGTTTAAAGATAAGAAAATCATGAGCTTTTATTTAGTTTCTATCTATCCCTATGCTGACAGTACTGTGTCGTAAAAATGGTTTCAGTAAAATAAACTAAAAGTTGTATCTGTTATGTATTTTACTGTGTGTACATAAATAATAATATATATAAATAAATTTAGTGAACGGACACGTGGCGTTTAACCTTAAACTATAACTACTCGATGACTTCTATATTTAGAACATAATTATTAATATCTACCATAAAAATAAGAAGGAGGAGGAAGAAGAACCATTCAGTTTGAGGGAGTGCAGCTTTATAATAAGTTACCGAAAGAACTTAGAGATTCTTCATCAGTGAACATTTTTAAGAATAGGTTAAAGTTGTATTTAGCTAACCAACAATAAGAAAATTGTTATTACTTTAAGTTATCGACAGATCGAACGACAACACAATTGTTTACCATATAATATTGTTTATTACGTTTAGTTTCTCATACTTAAGTGAACTATGTAATTTCTTTTGAGAAATAAATGTCTTTAAACCGAAAAATCGTGAGACCAACTTACTTCAGTACCTACCGAATGATGTTACTACAAAAATGATACCTACGCTAGGACAAAATCACATTATTATTATTAGCATTCCAGGGGATTTTTTCCTGAATTGTATTTTATTTCCCGTATATAAATAACGTATCAAACATGACTTTATAATTAGGTTCTTTTGAAGGGAAAAACAAAACGTCATCATATCATGAAGTTTTGTTTTTTACGCCTGTAATCGTTTTAAATGATTGAAAAATGAAGTTTTAAGTCATTGGAAATATCATTGTTTAGAGCTCAGTATGCTATGACATGAAAATCTTCGAGAGACAGAAAAGTTTTTGTGTAGCAATCAAGATTATACAAATAAAAACCTTAATATTTTCAAGAAACCCACGATAACGGTAGGTATATAAAATTATACAGCTCTAAACTTAAGTATTTTGGAACCACAACCAAGAAAAATAAAAAAGAAGACAGATATTGTCTAGTCACACAAACATTAACGACACAATTTCATCATTTACAAACGACAATTTTATGCCATCAATCCACATAGGTACCTGAAGTAATAATGAAAATCGGGACACAATTTAAAACTTTCTTCATTTCACCTCTTATTCATTAAGCGAAATAGTTTTATCTTTTAAACAAAGGCGTTACAACAGAAATAAATTTAATATACCTGTATATTAGAGAACCCAAGCCACTATATCCCGTGCCAATCTCTCTTAGCCACTAATTCCAGTAACAGCATTCAATTTATTTATCGAACCAGGTGTTCCTTCACAAATATATTGTCCAGTGATTGTGAGGGTACGACCCTTCAGACCCTGGACGTGGTCACTTTGTCAATTAACTGCCCGGATTCCACAACACCATTGAATTATTTAATTTGCACAGATGTGTCTGTAAATTGGGACTTTTGAGAAAACCGGCACGAATGTACGGGAACACGGAGAGGATAATTGTAATCATCGTAACGTAGTTGAAGAAAAGACAATAGTTATACCTGGACAGGAAACCGCTAAATAAGAAGGTAATTCAGAAAATAGATACCTATTGGAGGTTCATAATCACTTCGATATTATTACTACAGATGTTAATGTGATGCAATTTACCTCTAGATAGCTTTAAACATGCACGCTCTAGTCTAGTAGCAAATAGTATTAGCCCCAAAAAATACATATTTGATGAAATTGTAAAATGTATGACTCTGGCTCGTAAGGATAATTTTGAGTTGTCATATACAAGATCTTTGAATAGAGATTGACCTAAAAAGGCCAACTTAGAAATGGCAACGTACTAATTTAAAAAGAGTTTGGGAAATACAAAATTGCATGCCTCATAGCACTCATTCACAAACGAAAACGAAGACACAGTTCTAGCAAAAATGAACACAGTTATAACAAAAATGAACAATAATTTATTTAAAAACACTTCTTTTTTTACCCATCAATATGATATTTACTGATATTTACTTTGTCGGTTGCTAGGCAACGGAAAAGGGTCGAAGTTGGAAATAGATATTATTTAGTTAATATTTTATTAATTATAATTAAACTACTTTGAATAAAAGAGCCATTTTCAATAGGGTCCCTCCTACGGATTAAACGAATTTATAAAAAAATATTGACTCAATTAATAGATTTTATCGCAAGCTACAATGTTTTCTGGTTTCATACATTGACGGACAGGATTTTTTTTAAAACTATTTTGCTGTTTTTCATTTTTGCTGCATTAAATCAATTGTTCAAATGTACAGTATTAATTTCAATTTAATCATCTATACAATAGTATATAAATTAAGTAGGTTCTGTGTACTAGCAGGAGTGTAACAATAAAAACAGTTGCAGAAATGGGGCAAAAAAAATTACGATCGTAGAGCACTTGAGTCGTACAAAAAGCGGATTGCATATTTATATTGCCGATGTATGAGTTAAATCAATTCTTAAAAGCAAAACGGAAACAATACAACGTTTGAAAAACAACAAACAATAGAAGTAGGATGAAGGAACTATTTAATTCAAGCTTAACGTTGCGCTGACTGCACTAACACCTGTGTTAATACTAATTATAAATTGTTGTTCACTAACATACATTTTTTCGCATCTACATTTGTATAAACACAACCAGTTTGCGATAGATAGAGGCCGGCCTGAACCAGTTTAATAGGAGAATTTGTTCCATTTGCATAATGATAATAATTTCGCAGTGATCTAGAAAAGGGCCTTACAAACAAGGGCCTTAAATACTCTGATATTGTATCCACCACCATTTCCATATTTTCGTTCTCCAAAAAAACTATAGTATTGATTGGAAAAGTCACGACAGCACTAAGAATCGTCAGCATTTCAGCCGAACGACGTCGCTACTTCGACTGGTTCTGTACTTCTCGCATTTCTCGTTCTACAACAGGAAACAATTAATTTAAAGAAAAAAAAAACTGTAAAACGAAGTAAAATACTCATATAAAAGCAAGATATAATGAATATTCAATAGACGCAACTCAAAGGCTATAAGTTCTATAAATATAACAACATCACAAAGCAGTCTTACAACGAATCATTTTCAACGAGGGTAGGTAGAATTTCAAAAGAATATTATATTCAATTTTCTCATTCCAAAGAACCAGCTTAGAGGCAATTATTGTCTGACACCAAAAGATCTAGCACAGAATTTTATATAGGTAGGATTATCCCTAGATCGGTTAATATTCAACGAGAATTATTCTTTCTGAGAAAAAATGAATTATGATTGTAGGAACGGAGATTGGACGAGATGGAAATGGATATTTTAAGATTAGAGAAAGAAAAAAATGGTTATAAATAACAAAAATGTTATTCTCATAAAAGGGTTGCGTTCTGATGGTAATGGATGTGTGGACTTTGGATAATTTACTAGCTTTTTTCATTCTGTAGAGATCGTTTTAAACGACTTAAAATGGTTAATGAAGCTGACAAACGATCTATTTGTACAAGTACGTAAGCACTAAGTGGCTGTGCTTACGTTATTTAGTCCAAAAATTTGGTATATGATAATTATCATAATGCTACCAAATGTTTTTGACTAAATCCACTTAAGAAACGAGACACTGTTTTCCTGTTGGCAGCTATTTCCTTTACATCTCTGTCAATATGTTGGAAAGTACAACATAATAATAACGTATTATGACTCATTTAGGTTGATTACTAGTTATTTTAGGTTTACATTTACTGTTTGTAGGTATCATATTACTCATGACTAAGCCGTGTGATGATCACCTAATATATATAGATTCACACTTATTATTATTTACTTTAAAAAAATAATATTAAAAAAAAGAAGGTCTGTCCGTTCAAAGTACCATCGCTGGTAAACAACTAGGATCTTATAAAATAAATTAACGAAATAGCTAAGTATCTACAAGGTATCAATTATAAAACGATTTAAGTCTGGGTCTCAAACTAAATTAAATCTTGATACGCGTACGAAACACGCGCCACATCTAGTTCGTATCTGTCAGTCTCCATACTGCTGATCAAACACGCAGACACGCGGGAATCCCGTGTCAATGTTTAGTTCCCTAAATAAAAACAGTGTTATCGTGCGACGTCGACTAGTCTGGTAGTGCGCACCTTGGCAGCCGATCCAGATAACTCGCTATCGTTGTAGCTATCTGAGGGTTTGGGACAAGGCAGAAGCTGAAGTTGGAAAGAAAACAAAAATAGCCGTTGATGAAAATAAATTGTCCAATGAAATAAAATGTTATAAAGATTCAAAAGGCTGGAGAGCCATCTTGCAGTAAGGCTGGAGAACCATCTTGCAATATGGAGCTTGGAAACTAGTAGGATTCCCGGGAAACCAAACAAACAAATGCCTTTACACAAGGCTCGCAGTCAACATTTTATCGGCGTTTCAATGTTTACATCGAAGATTTGTTTGGGAATGGAGGACACCATCGTTACTCTCAGTTCTCCCAACAATACTGTATAGACTGGCGAGCCATCAGGAACAACAGTGTATTTTTGAAAAAACCATAGGTGACGAGAAAAAATCGCCAAAGTAATCTTTCGGTATTGGCGGGTTAGTGGGAGTATTAAGGGCGGGGAAGATCGCTTGGTGGGTCTTAATTTTTGTCAAAGCAATAATAAGACGTAGTCGACGGACCCCGCTACATGGGCTGCTATTTCTAAAGGGTTGAAACAAAATAACCACAAAGGGAATAGCGGGGTCTTTGTTTGCTCGCTTGAAACCTGTCCGAGTCGGGGTGCCCCCAAGACCCGAGCATGCTTCGCTCGCTCTTGCATCCTAAGTTTTCCTACTAAATGTATTGACATTGCCTTTCGTACATACGAATAACTGAAGTTTCAAAATCCTTTTTGTACATCTAAAACTAAATATTCAGTGTTACGATAATTATTAAATATTGCATTTCATAATCAATATTTTAGTTCGCTAGCTAGCCACATTTCTTATTTCCATACAATAATATTGCCAAATTAATCAAAACACCGAAATATTTGACATCTATTTGACGTTGGCCACTTTCAGAATAAACGCTTTTAAACTTCTCTTTCTATCACGTACACTCCGTTACCATGTGGCAGACATGTCTGACAGTGTCTGTCCAAAACTCCAGTCATCTTCTAAAGTTTTCTGTAATATTATTAAACACTTCAATATTTTTCCTGTATTAGACCCGCTTCATCTCCTACCTTATGCCTCGCGGTAGCAAGCCCAGTATCGTACATTGAACCAGTGCGAAGGACAGTGAGAAAGTATGTCTGTATGTATACCACTATTGTAATCTGTTTACATTGTGAGTTTATTGTGCTGTCATAGTGTTTAACATCTTCTCATATTTAAATCTTGGTGTACATTAGACATGACAGTGATGTTCTTGACAACATGGCTTAATGGCGGAGAAAGTTGGTAGGGAAAAATCCTGAATGTTTAGAGCACTTTTTCTAAAGATGACTGCTTTTGCATGTAATCAACCTATTACACTCTATATATTATAACATTAGTCAAAAGTGGTCCACCTATAAACGAATATCTTTTAAACCATTTTTCAAGTACAGTATCAGCTCTTTTTTATTGAACTTTGATATTCAGAAAAGCATTTTATTGCATCCAGGTAATTCTGAAAAGAAATACGTAGTATATTTCTACATACTTCCTTCCTAAAAGCTGGTGTACAATATTGTTACTCCGTCAGAAAATTAAAGCAATCCGCAAACAAAACACAAATAAACAGAAGACATGAAAACCAATTACCACTTAACACCACGTAAAACTAGAAAATTATTAATCCCACGTAACATTACCTACAACGAACTCGAGACTGATTCGCGCAAACGACGCGTAAAATTCGCAGCGGGATTACGCGAGATGACGCCATAAAGCAAAATTACGCGACGAACGGTCCCCTGAACGATCGCTTGTTTCGTGGCTCGAATATATTTGCAATGCTTTTCTATTTGAGAGTCTTCGAGTTATTTGATTTAGAGCGGAGCTGCTTAGCTTACTAAGTGCACGATGCCCATTGATGGGGCCGAGGTCTGTTAATGCAATTGTTTCAAGACGGCCGATCTTTGGCACCGTAAATTGTTGATTGTGACAGTAGGTACTGGTAATTAATGAGGCGTCATTATGGTTTTTCAAAGGCGTACCAAATACATACACTCCATTAAAAAAATTGGTCGTATTTGGTATCTTGATCTCTTCTTCTTCTTAGCGTGTCGATGACAAAACTAACACGAAAAAATTTATTCACGATCTCCTAATATTTTGACATTTCTTTTGACCACTGACACGCCATTACGAATTTGGGAGATTGCGAACTTTTGGCACAATGGCAGGTAATGACGTTAATGTCTTAGTTACGGATATAAGTATTATATCAATCATAATGTTAATGCGGGCCGGAACGAATTTGTGGGAGATTTGACGATGATATGCCAGTGTGTATACTGTGTATTCAACAATTGGCCGTTCACTTGAATAAATCGAAAACAACATGGCATTTGAGCATAACAAAACATCTCTCTCAAAGAGCTTCACATGCAGTTTTTAAAACATTCACAAACAAAGGAAAAGATGCATAATTCTCATTCCAATTCACTTCATTTCTATAAATTCCAACGCAAAACGCGACATGCAAATCGTCATAATTGCAAGAACCTCACATGTTTCAACCTTCGCTAAAATCAATAGAAATCAGATCGATACAACCTCGACAGCTTCTCAGAAAGAATCTAATATGAAAACCTTTGTGACAACGAAATATTGTTAAAAGAAAATTATCTAAATTGTTAGCGTCAAGTTATCGCAAAGGTATCTCGTCGCACGCCGGTTATTTTAGGCATTTTCAATTATGTACCGGACCATTTTTAGGGGTCCATGCGCTTCGGATCGGTTTCGGATTTTAATTTGTTGTAAGGTTTTCGGATTACAAATTTTTGGGTTAGCAGATTTTTTAAACATAAATCATTAATGAAATAATCTTCATCCATAAAACCTGAACTCTCTTTTACTAGATTTTTAAATACGATCCAGAATTTCCCAGAGCTTTCTGATATCAACTTTGAGGACAGCAATAAACAAGGTCCTCATCACCTGAACTTTTCTACGTAAGATCTAATTCATTTGAAACAATTCCATAAAGAAATCCAACCAACCAATTACAACAGACTTAATACAGCTACACGGAACCCGAAGCTCAACATTGAAGTTTAAGAGTAGCTTTTTTCTCATCTTCCCTTTGCTTCGACAGGTAGGTACAACTATGTGATCCTACACTGCGACGAGCCACTTGATTTCGTGCCACTGCAGCTTACCCACTACTTGCACCTATGAAACTGTCAAGTATTTGCGAAAAATGAAAGAATGTGAGATGGAGGTAGAATATTTTTGTCGTCTGGGAACGAGATGTTACTTATTTGCCCGAGGGTTTAGACATTTTATAACCTTTTTTGTAATCTTTTATTTTTGTAGGTATACTTAAAACAATTTACAACGAAGTGAATTTTTTATCTTTGAAATTATTAAAATTAGGTTTCTAGTATAAAAAAGATCCATGACGTAACAGAATTTGATGCAAAAACGTTATGATTTTATCAAAACGATGGCCAAACTAATCCTTATAGTGTCATTGACTACAATAATAATTATGAATTTTGTACAAAAATGAATGTTCCTGTACTAAATAATAAAACACAAACATATTATCCATTCCACGACCTCCCATTCACTGGTTTAAAAAAAGCTATCAACATTCAATTTTACAAAATAAATATGGCTCAACTTTTAAAACCAACTTGAAACGTTACAATTTTACAAAAAAAGGTCCGAAGTGACTTTAAAATTACAAAGGCTAATAATAAGTTTCAGTTAGTTTGAATTTTAATAAAGTCGCTTCCGAGTTTGGGCGGCAACTTGTCCTAGGGTTATGACTTCAAGTATTAAGTCACGCTAAATTGTTAGCGACGATGGAATTTTTCAGTAAAAGCGAATTTTGAAATATGGACCTTTTCTCTCTAAAATTATAAGTTTTTCGTGTAGAAATAAACATAAACATACTAGATATAATATATGGTCGTGACATCAAACAGTGTATCAAGTTGTTGAGAAATAATAGTTGTGATGTTTCAAGGTTCATTTAAAAGGTTTATTACCTTTCAACCTATTTTTATGAAGTTAGTTTTGTAATTTACATAGCAAACTTCAGAGCACAATTTTTAATTATAGCTTTCTAATATATTATTACAAGCCTGCGATGTCCTACTGCAGGGCAAAGGCCTCTACTCTATGGTGTTCGCATAGAGAAGAATACTCTATTCTATTCTCTTTCCTCTTCTCTCCATTGAATGCTGCTTAGAACCAGTTCAGGTTCAGTTTGGCTCTAGCAAATTTCAACAATTGAGTTTTAACGTTTTTCCAAATCACTCCGCGCGCAGTCTAATTTCAATAATGATTCCAATTGTTTTACCGCTACATATAAACGAATAAAACGCTTCACCGCTCCCGAAATTTCCCCAAAACACGAGCCCGAACCGCCAATCTTCACCCAAATAAACACGATTGCGTCAAATCCCGAGGTTTATCACCTTTCTTTATAAATTCCAGCACTGCAGGAACAACAAAAGCCAAGGATGAAGCAAAAAGGTTTAATAACGCCGTACGTCGGGTAATTCTCTCTATTTTTGCCGGTCATAACTTAAGGAGAGAAATAAGGCAGCCTGAGTCGTTGTGCGAAACAATAATAAAAATAATAAATCCCCTTCAAACGCGGCTGACAGACGCGAAACTATTCGCCGGCGATTCTAGGGGGGCTATGAGAGAGGGAGCTTTCAGGATAAAGTCCTATGTGAGGAATTCGAAGAGTCGACTAGTCGAGTTTTTGTCTAGTCTTCTAAGGAGTTCATAAGACCACGCACTTAACAAAACATTAAAAACCAAGCCTTTAGAAACACTCATCTGTTCATTAGACTTTTGAAATCATTGAAAATTTGAACCCTAATTACTGACACTCACTCGTTTCACGATAGTTAATACTTACTGAACCAACTACAAACAAGTTATCTAAATATATAAATCAATTTATTTACGCTATTCAGATTATTATAACACCAACAATAAGTATAACACTAAAAACAGTAGCAATTTACCACTGCAATACAGTAAAAATAGAACCCAATTTTCGAGCTATCACCCACAAAATTTATGTCCATCATTTGCCCGAAAGCACGAAAAAAACAACATCTCCGACACGCCACGTTTCTTTTATTCCCAAGGAAGTGGGATAACACTTAATTTGAGCAATAAAAACAGAAATCTCGCAAATTCATTAAGCTTTTAACGGAACGACCCATAATTATAGAGTCGTTCCACCATTATTAATAACTCATAAAACAATACGAGAAGAAAATAAATTGTTCGGACTGCCTCTAGTGAAAATTCTTGGCTTCGAGCCTAATAGTGGCGTTTGGAATCAGTTTGTTGTGTTTCTTGTAAAACATTTTAACAATTATGTTGTTTCTCTAATCGCGTGTGCGTAATAGATGACATAGTTAAACTGTTGTATTTTTTAACTTTTTGTTTTGTTTATTTTTCATTTAATTGCGAAAGTTTTTTTTTTGTGCTTGATTGCCTATGGCTATAAAGGTTTAAATTATGTGGCCGTAATTTAAACTAATTTAAGCGTTCTAAATTCTTTAAATTCCAACACAAATCCACTCATGTCACTCAAATTAAAAGTAAGAGACGGAACTCAGCGTGCTTATTATAAAGCCAAGCCTATGTTTTTATCTGTTATTTCAACAACACAATTTATATAAAATCTTTATAGACACTATTTCGTTTTTTATGCTATTTTATTGACATTACTAACTTCTGCCCGCGACTTCGTCCACGAGCCTATAACCTCTCCCTCAAGAGTTGAACAATCCAATGCAAAAATAATTTTTCAAATCCAACTGGTATTTCCGGAGATTACCCCTACATACAAACAAACAAACAAACCTTTTAAGATTACCTATTTTTTTTAAGTTTTCGTCTGAATAATTAATTGCAGATGTCTCAAAAATCTTTGCAACATGGCCACCCTATCGAAATCCCGTCACCGCCAGCAACTCGGTGCGAACCCAAACGAAAATGCGGGAAATTTTTGTTTTACATGCGAAAATGGAGAAATACGCCTTCAAGAAGCTAACATCGAGAAAAACCGTGGAACAATTGAACTGGAGTGTTTCAGTCCGCGCCGGGAATGACAGCTTTCCAATTCAATAGAATAGGGTTTGATTCTGTTTGTGGCAGCCGTTGTAAGGAATTTATAATTTGGCGCTTTGGGCTCGATATGGAAGTTATGGACTGAAAATTTTATTTCGAGGTTGTGTTTTTGCATGCTGGTAGGGGCCATCTCAATCTTTACCATTTTTTTGTACCTATAGCTTGTTTAGTATATTGGAAAAAACATTCACATTAATATATTAATGTTTGAAAGAAAATAGCTGAATTAAATAGCTGAATTAACAGCGCTGCGGCTCTGTCTCGCATGGGGTCGCAGCATTATGCTGAGCGAAGGCCGTTTTGCGTGGATGTGACGCTTATTTTCCCTCAATTTGTTTCTTTTTTTATTTTGTTTTCTTTCTTTGTGTCATGTTTACTGCAACTAAACGAATTTTCGATCTCTTTTTTTAGCTGTCAATCTGCTTGCAATTAAGTTGAAATTGTCATTGAAGGCCGATTTTGGTAGAAAATATACATAAACTCACGGCTTCCCATCCCATAGGGGTAGGCAGAATATACAGAACGCCAACTCTTACGATACCATTTTGCCCTACTCCTTTTGCCTCGTTTACGTTCATACATCGGGTGCTACACGCACGCCGGTTGCAAGTACTATGCACCTGATCTTTGACCTTGGTAGAAAATATAACTACTTAATATATAAAACTAGTTTACAGCTATCTTTTCACCCTTTGCCTACAATTTTATAGGGAAATGCCACGGCTTTCAGAACATTCCCAGAGCCCGGAAGATGGTCAAGATCCCTACGAGCACTTACTGGAATACTTCCTTCTTCTGAGCTCATTTGCTCTTGCGAATCTCCACTCAAGCCGGCCAATTAAGGCAAGAATGAGGTGGGAGCTCTGCTCCTCGTTAGTGTTCACTCCAGCCGGCCAATAAAGACAAGCCAGAGATGAGGAACAATATTTCTCCCAGGAGATAGGGTCCGTGGGGTCGCTACTGGCAACAGCTCGCCACATGCTGCCCTGCGGTTTTCTGTATCTCTCTTGGGCTCCTCATTCTAGACCTGTTCCGGCAAAGTAAACTCTACCGACACAGACCTAGAGTTTGGAGCGCGCAAGCCCCACCACGACGTCAACGTAGAGATACGGCGGTGGGGCTTCATATTAATATTATTAATGTGAAAGTGAATGTTTGTTACTTACTCACGCAAAAACGGCTGAACGTATTTAGATAAAACTTAGCACACAGATAGTTTATAGCCTGGATTAACACATAGAATACTTTTAATCCCGGTAGTACATCCTCGTGGGATAATCTTTGACATCCAAGCGTGCGAAGTCACAGGCGAAAGCTAAGGATTTGGATGAAATTTAACACACTAATAGTTTATAACCTGGATTAATACATAGGATACTTTTTACCCCGATATTCCTACGGGAGCGAGATTTATGCGGGTATTACCGCGGGGTGCTGCTAGTTGTTAAATAATGTAACACGTTTTTTCAGGTAAGTAAAACTTGAGGAAAACGCTTCAAGAAAACCCGTAAGTTTTTATAATACATTCAGAATGGGTAATGTGTTGGGATAGAGTTATCACCCGTCACATGTTTTGATGATGTTTGTATTAATTAATTATAAGATTGTGGTTTTTGTTAGTACCTACTATCAATGCTGTTGGCCTAAAGTTAAGGCGAAACCGTTAGGGTAGTCCACATAAAACTAATTTTCTTTACCTTTTTTGAACTGAAAACTTCTTTAGCGGCGTCGTGCACTTTTTTTGGGATGGGTAAAAACATTTAAACTATTGTCAGGACACGTGACCTGATCGAAAATTCGCAAGACGTTCAAGTTTTTGTCGACAGCGCACTCTGTTTTTTTTTTGTTTTTTTTTTTAATGTAGCTACAGCTTTCGTTCTTGTACTGACAGCAAGGCACATAAATTCCTGACATTTAAGTTAGATGGCGTTACTTAGTTTTCACTTCAATCGGCAGTCCCAGACTAACTCGTTTTTTTTTTTGTTTTTGCTGGTTTTATTCGCGACCGCAACGAATATGTATTCACAGAAATAAAACCCTTAGAATTATTAATACAACTTCCTAACTCACTTAAGCAATATTACGGGTATAGTTCGCCCACCCTACCCTTGGTATAGCTTACCTACCTTTAGATTTTGTGAACAAATATTAAAATCTTAATATTGTTCATAAAACCTAGCCTAATAATATAAACAGGGCCCCTACAGTTGAATTCAAAGTTGAACAAAACGACATTTCAAATCGTAATTGCTAGCCATGATTCAAAACGGGCCAGAAAAAAGTGTTCCATGAAAAACTTTAACTGGCCCATATGAATGAAGTTCCGAGCTGGAATTCGGTTCACTTTGCTTCAAAAGCGCTAATTAGCAAACGTGCCAGTTACTTCATCCGTATTACCAAGTTTTTTAAACTGCTCTCTATTCAGCTCGTCGGATAAAAATAAAGTAGAAAAGAATTTCAATAAACCTACAGAACTAACTATGGTTAATATAATATATTTAAATGACTGAGATATTTTAATGAATGAGAGCAGTGGTGGCCCAGTGGTATCGGCCCCGACTTACGAGTGTAGGTCTTGGGTTCGAAACCAAGCAGGCGCTTACTTTGTGTAAATAATTACAAACGGTGAAGGAAAACATCGTGAGGAAACCGGCATGTCTTAGAACCAAAAAACGGCCCACTTCCTCTCACAGAGAAGAGGCCTGTGTCCCAGCAGTGGGAACATTAATAGGCTGTATGTGTGTGTATTTAAATGACACACGTATGTAGAAGCAGCTCAATAAATGAGTATTCAAAAGACCTTATTTATTAATTTATATACGAATTACCTACGAGATTAGGTAGGTATATTTCAATAATATTATCTTCTACAATATTGATACTGGTTGTTCCGGCTGTGAATCTTCGAAAATAATGAACTAGGCCTGGTATTTGTTTTCGGTTTGATGGCATCCGCCATGCGATTTCTGGACTTCTTTTTTCAATAATTCGCGGCGCCCCTGACTGCGCCAAGAGCACAGGCTGGCGCAGCGGCATGGCTACAGTCAGTCCCGCCGTGCGCTACCTGGCGGCGGCGGGGCCGTAACACTGGAATAATATTATCTATAATGCTCCCTCAATTACAGGTAACCACAGCTCGTCTTATTTTTGGAAAGTGTTGTTAGGCCTTAGAAACACTTATTCGGCCGTGGTCTACCTACTAAAACTGCATTAGGTCTACCTAAAAGCATATTTTTCTATACCAACACACAAATTCACAATGTCATCCTAGATTATCGCTATCATATCAAATGAGCAAATACAAAGTATCAACATATTACTCAACAATTAGAAAAATTACGCAATGACTTTTGGATAGCGTAGGTACTAAAATACTTTTATACGGGGTAATCCCGCTTCCCGTCCCGAAACAGATAATTGTTGGGAATTCCCTAACGTTAAAATAATTCGATACATTTTTCAGATAAATTAACTCATCTGGTATTTTTTATTGCGAAAGTGACCGATCTGACATTTTAACTGCAACACCTCAAAAGTCACGTACACCCGCCAAGGTGATTGCATTATGCCCTTGCATATTCAATCACCCACAGACAGAGTTCAAAAACCGTTAGTTTTACGGGTACATACCTACTTCCTTAGAAGAGCGACAGAAGAGCAGTGGAGGCGCAGTGGAGGCGCAGTGGAGGCGCAGTGGAGGCGCAGTGGTGGCGCAGTGATGGCGCAGTGGTAACAGCCGCGACTTACAAGTTGTTGGTCGTGAGTTCGTACACCAAGCAGGCACTTTACTTTGTGTAAATTATTTCATCACCACTGCTCTTAAAATGGTGAAGGAAAACATCGTGAGGAAACCGGCGTGGCCTAGAACCAAAAATTCGAAGACCTGGGACAACCGCCAACCCGCACTGGGGCCGCGTGGTGGATTATGGCCCACTCCCTCTCACAGATAGGAGGTCTGTGTCCCAGTGTGGCAGCTAGGGCTGCGCAGGGTAGGCTGCGCAGGCTGCTAAGAGATAGGTAGGTAGTTAGGTAGAAGAATAATAGAAACAAGGGATAGATTAATACATATATTAGGATAAATAGAACACGGCTAGGTCGCGGGTCAGGTCCTGTACACTGTGTCTGAGCACTCGCACTTATAGATAGATAGGAAGGGTACCGTCCTTGGCAGCACGTGGTAGACGTGGGGGCCTGTCAGCACAGGCTCCAGCAGTAGTAGTCCGGACGGCCCTCGTAGGACGACAGATGGTGTGCGTCGGTAGCAGGTGGAGGCTGCCTATCAGCACAGGCTTGCGGCGGTAGGCCGCAGGTAGGTAAGGCCTCAGTAGCACGTGGGTAGTAGTGGCGTCAGGTTGAGGTAGTTAGCAGGAACGGGTAAGAGGTCCTGCCCTCAGCCCGTACGGTGAACCCCTAGATTCGGGGCACATAGTAGATTATAGGTTAGCTGTCAACGGTACAGCAAACAGAAGTCAAATGCCAGAGCCAAGAGCTATATCGAGATAGATAGTGTAGTGACATGTGTTTTAGTGTTGTGATTAGTAACTTACTAAATATCATTATAGCAACACTCGACTATTCAGTTGCACAACGTTACACCAGCAATGGGAACATTACAGGCTGATTATGCTAGACATCCTACAAACTGAAACTATACTACAATCATACTACAGGCACTTCATCTACTACTGCCATTAGGAATTTATAATACTATAAGTTACCTTTCTATTATTCACGTCTTTCTGTACTACATAAAAAAAAAATCTTGTTTTCTTTTTTTTACATCACGAATGAACTCTTTGAGAAAGAAAAACCAAAACAAAATCCATAATATCTAAATATAAAAAACTCACAATATTTACTTGTCACTCTCAACAGTAAAAAGGCTGGACCAACCAGGAAACCAGACACCTCGATACATCATAAACCCAACTCTCAAATTACAACACAAAATTAGAAATCCCATTATACCCAAATAGAATCGGACCATCAAGAACAGAATGTTGAAAATATTTTAAAGTAAAAGTCTGAAAGGTTACCTGTAGGAATATAACCTAGCTGGGCACCAAAATACCACGATACATCATAAACCAAACTTTCGAATTACAACACCAAATTAGAAATCCCATTTTTCCCAAATAGAATCGAACCATCAAGAACAGAATGCCGAAAATATTTTTAACTAAAAGTCTGAAAGGTAACCTGTAGGATTGTGGCCTAGCTTGGCCGGGGAATCGGCTCAAGTCTACCTGCACCAAGGCATCGATTTAAGCCCGTATCATCTGAACGCGTGGCGGCGCGGCGGGAGAGGGTTTATAACCCTTATTTTCGATTATACGTGGGTGAGTCACTGAAGTTTAATGCAGGCTTCATTTTTAGGCAGTTTGAGGTTTTGAAGACAAATTGAAGATGAATGTTACTTGAAAAAATGGAGAGATCTTTTTTCATTAAAAATATCAGTTTTTTTTAGTTTTTATCTAAAGAAAAAGACACTCCTCCCTCATAAAAGATAGGTAATTGAAGTTTTTAAGAAACCAATGGAAATTAACGAAGTTTCAATGCAAACAATACGATTTAATCTGATTCGGCGAAAGATCTATAGAAGAATTTACACAGAGATCTTTTTGATTAAAATTAAACGTTGTTTTTGAGTTTTTATCTAAAGAAAAATACACTCCTTCCTCATAATAGACAGGTAAGTGAAGTTTTTTAGAAACCAATGGACATTAATGAAGTAATAATTTAAACAATACGATTAAATCTGAATCGGTGAAAGATCCCTAGAAAAATTTGCTCTTCTGCAAGGTTGCAGCTTTTTCTTTTATTTGTTCAAATACTCCTTTAAGTGACATCTCTGCTGACCCCACAACGAGACCACTCCACCTGATTCCTGCAGCATCGCATTCTAATCCCATATCAGCGGATTCGGACGACATTTTACGTCTTTTTAGTTCCAATGGCTCGGATTTCACAGTTTTACTACCATCATAAAATGAGATGGATGTTTTTTGATTAGATTTAATTTGTAGGACCGGTGGGATGGCGTCTGGTGTTTGATGTATTAAGGTTTTATTAAAGGGATGAATGCAGCTTGAAACTGGATTAAAGTACAGTTTTGTATACATCCGTATCATCCAAGATGCTGGTTGGTTGCGTTCGTTTACTGACATCGGTGAAGGAAAACATCGTGAGGAAACCTGGATTTATAGGTAATATCCAACTCGTCTTGAGCAAACGTGGTGATCAATGCTCGTGCCTTCTATGTATGAGAAGAGGCGTTTGCTCTCCACTGAGACTATTTAAGATAATAAGGCTGGTACTATTTTAGAAAGTTCAGCTTTTTATTTATACAACGATGCAACAAAAATCTCTTGTCTAAAGTGATAGAATGAAGAATCAAAAGCTCGTATTTTCTTGATCAAAAACACTTAGCCAATTTTTTTTGTTAAAAACATTAATCTTCAAAAGCATTTCTGACACAATCAGAACGACAAAATTTAATGTAAACTCTACCTAGGGTACAAATTTTAAGAGCTCAATCGATGCTTATGTACGAAACGAAACGTACGATTTGGTACTAAATATAGACAAAACACAAACATTCGTCCTCTTGTATCATTACAATCCCAATTAATCTGCAATTAATGAGTATTACACGAACATAGAGCATAATATTGATTGTGAAATAGATACTGTTTAGGCTTTATAGACATGCAGTGACATAGGGTTACTCAACGGTATACATTTCAAAGTAATTACGGTCTGAGAGCCAAGCGAAACTACCTACAACTTGGACGAGGCCTATGTCCAGCATACTGCAGTATTGTTTTAGTAGGACTTTACTAAAGAAAAACAAAGATTATTTTAATAAAAAGTAACAGTAAATGTATGTAAACGTCGACCTATTTGTAAAGCAATAAATGAATACATAACCAGAAGCAAGGATACGGGCTACCAATAAATAATAAAATAAACAACAACACTTTTGTAAAACAGTAAAAGTCATCCTTGAACACTCGATTCTTTCAATATGCATCTTGAAACACAAGAAGAGAAATAAATAAATAAAAAGAACCTGCACAAAGCCAGCATGTAACGCAACCAACTAAAGAAAATCCAGCGTCCTCGAAGGGTGATCTTTAAAACCGTCCGGACATTCTAATATCGGCCACGAGACGTAACATTCGCAGGATATATCCGGTTAAATACCGGGTAGGGGTGCCCGGGTATCATCGGGGGAGAAAAGGAATTCTATTGTTTCAAGAATTTAAATTTTAGGTATGTGGCCGTTGTTTTGAGTTTTGGTACGTCACAATCTCTTGTAGTGTGTTTCGCTTTCAGTTTTCACAGATAAGTATTATTTTATACGTAGTTGAGATGAATTAAGAGTATCTTTGTCCGGTGCACTCTAAACAGCCCAGTTAACTACTTTGGTAGGTTCTTGAGACTGACTAACTAATCAATAATTTCACAACGACTTTAGCCTCTGCTGAACCCGACAGCAAAAAGACAACGAAATTATAAGTAGGATATGACACGTACACATTTCATGTTTAATTCTCCTCTTTTTTAACCGACTTCCAAAAAGGAGGAGGTTATATTGTTCGTCGCGTATGTATGTAAGTATGTCCACCGATTTCTCCGTAAATTGTGGACCGCTTTTGAAAATTCATTTTTGTTTGAAAGTGTATGCTCTCGTGGTCCCAAATAAATTTTATTAATTTTGCTTTAATATTTTTTGAGTTAGCTTCAATAATACGTATTTTCCCACTTAGTCTATGTGGATGATATGATAAGTTCCTGTCACTGTTATTTACATAGCAGGTAGTGGTATTCGAACTTGTATGGGGTAGCTGTACCAAAACTAAAATGTAAATATTTTTCACTTTGTAGTGTTTTTTTTGGAAGTCGGTTGTTTTTTTTTGTGTCTATGTGCATATTATCTGCATAGGACACCTCTTAATGTGTATATACTTATTCTAACTTATCAAAGGATGATTCAAACGAAACATTATACGAGTACATAGCCCATCGCTCACTCTTCACAAATATTGATTCGTGAAATATTAATATTATATTGGAACACGACGTCATGCTCATAAACAGCAATTGGGGCTTGATATGAAGAGGTACATACTTGTCAATTCTAGCAAATTATCGGAGTTGGCATGTTTCGCTTTTCAAGAGCATTTCCATGAATTCGTTGATTACTACTACTAAATTATTAACGCTCAATTCAATGAAAAGCTTCGTAATTGGAATAACATTTTCATAATAAGAGGACTTAATGATAGAAATTACTGTGAAATGAAGGTTTTATAATTATATTTTTGTGCCAAATCTGGAAGACTTCGAAAATTACTTTATAAACATCTGAAGAAAAAATATTTCTATTAATTTCTGTTCTATGTCTTTGATGTCGAGTACAAAATTTACTTATATTTAAAAAAAAACAACGCAGGACATAGTGAAACCAATTCCATACATAATTAGTATAGATTCTATTGGTTAATATTGGCACATTTCCGCTCCTCTCCGCTCCAGTGGACAGGCAGCCTTAAGGTGGCCAGTATCTTGGAACACTAGCCAAAACTCAAATGACTTGATACCGACAAATTACTTCAGTGAAAAATATACATTCAAAATAGGTAACCAAATTCAAAATAAAAATTAATGTGCCGTATTTTGTCAACTGCCTAGATTTACAGACTAAGATAATAGAAATCTATCAACCCTCCAAGAACCATCAAAGAATTCTAATTCCCACCTCCCACCGAATAATTCCAACTATTCAATTTACCAAACAGATAAATCAAAGAAACAATTCGTTGCATTTCTTCGCATCCCTGAGACGATATGTCCAAATCTACAGTGGGGAAATTGAACTGTTGTTCTCAAAATGTATTAGTACATTTATTCGCGCTGGATGCAACCCGCCTCGATACCGTACGATAATATTTTAACTTTATCTCGAATACTGTAACGAGAATTCTTTTGGTGTTACAGTGTAGGAAATTGTAGCGATTTCAGTAAGACAATTTCATTTTCAAGAGAATTTTTTTGTTAGAATATTGCAATGTTTTTGTTAGAATAAATTATATTTCTTAACAAACTACATTTAAATATACATGAGAAAACCTAACCAACACAAACGCATAACAAAACAAACCAGAAATAACAACTTTTGCACAAACATGGTTAACAGTACAAATATTCATAGCAGAAAACAAACATTTGATTAGCATTACACAACACACTACTTACTAATATAAAAACTCTCATTTTCAAATAACCATTAATGTTGGTGCATTTGCCTAGCTCACAAATGATTTCGTAATTAATTCAATATTGATTTTATAACCAAGTGACTGCTGAATACTCAAAACGTGTTATATAAAAGAAAATATGTTTCAAACAAACTAACAAGCAAGACTTTCCTCACCAAAGCCATTTTCAATCTTAACCGCTATGCAATAAAAAAAATGATGTTTTCTCGACCAACTGCAATTTTCAACAACAATTCCTACACTGTGTCATTTACAAAGGACAACGCAAAAGCGACCGGCATGTTTATATCCGAGGGAGGCGCACAAAAAGTGCAGCGTTCTGGCTACCTCTTTAACATAATAATAGATTTCGGCTTCAGCAATTTATTTCTAACCAGCTTCGGCTGCCGACTCGTGAATGTCCTGGACTACTGCTATTTGTGTAAGTATTGATTTTAGGTGTGAAGACTCTTTTAATGGCTTCTTCATGCGAGATTTTATTGGCTGTGGTAATGTTTGGAATGCAAAATGCAGATATTTTAGTCTGTGACACGGGATAGCGTCTACAGCAGATATTTTATGAGAAACCCAAAAGACTAGACAACGCTGTCGTATTGTAGAAAAGAAACGATAACTATTACTGAAAGATAACAATATTCACCTGAAACAATTCAAAACTAACTACAAAATAAAAATATGACTTCGAAATATTCCTCCACATCGCTGTCGACTAGTTACGAGCCAAAGTAGCCTATGGCTAAAGGAAATGCCAGCCCTTGGATCACGGGAACGCACAATAAAATTAATAACTTACCCATAGACTCTATACGTCCATGAACTTACTCGAGTAATAACAAACCTTGTCACTCTCATTTTTTTCATAAATTAATAATTATTTCCAAGAAAATTTTCTTCACATTTACAAATGTTTTCTTTCAAATGCGCTGTCATGCCATGTCAGCAAATCTGAAAAAAATTATAATGAATCAGACTCTTAGTGGCCAGCATTACAAACCATTTACGAAGTTTTTAATTCAAAGAGTAATATTTTTGATGTAGCAGAACAGTTTTATTATGCGAAGATGTATTTAATTGAGAAATTATTTCAAAGCAGAGGACAATGCAAAGGACTTTCTCTTTACGACTGTTTCTAACTTTTTCCTTGCAAACAAAATCTTTTAAATAGATAGGTACTTTACGGATGATGAAATTTTCAGAAAGTATCTTATATGCAGCAGAAAATCTTTAACACGACCATGCTATTTCCCAAAATACGTGGAAACTCGTCCCAGAATACCGCTACAAATATTATTATTAAACTGAAAACCGAGTAACAAGGAAACTCACTTCAATTCCGTTGAAGACCTCCCCAAAACCGTACAAGGTAGTTCCATTACAAACTCGAATTTTGCTAAGCCTTACCCGGCGTGAAATATGTAAAAAGTAATGAGAATACTGTGCACCATAACGAAATCAACGCACAAAACATTTTATCATTATTTAGACCAAGTATTAAGCTTATTACTTCAAGAGTTTGCAAAATTATTATAAACTTAAAACACACAAAACTCAACCATATTTCTGAACGTCTAAGACTTGGTGCTACAGCAAAATAGTGATGAGCAATCTTAGTCTTACGGTTCTGTGTTTCAAGAAAAACTTTGTCAATCCCTATGAGGTGTATAAACCGGCTAATAAAGACGTAAGTAGGTTGCAACTTAATTTGGCAACTCAAACTTTAGGTCTCTGGAATAGGTGTTTGTTTAAAAAACGTCGGGAGATAACTTTGAGCTATTTTTTTAAGGTTCTGTATAGTTTTGTCTGTTCTGTACACGACTGCCCAAAAAGGAGTGTAATGTTTGCAAGGGTTCATGTATGTATGTGAGTTTCTGTTTCACAATAACTTTTAAATGCCTGAACTGTTTTGGATGGGGGTATCGTTAGAATCCTTACATCATCCCGAGTGACATAAGCTACAAATTTTATTGCAAAAATAATTGCAGGCTGGGGACCGTTGTGTCGTTGTGTGTTAAACTTTTTTATGTAAGAGGTCCCCCGACTTTTTTTTTACTATAATTTTCTTACCGGGTAGTTTTCTTCTTTAAAATCGATTGTAGTTAACGCCGCGATCTAGGTTTATCAATTAAATTTCTGTGACAATTTCACAAATTCTTTGCAAAATATTATGTGCATGGCCAAAGTGTGGAACTCTGTTCCAGCTTCGTGTTTTTCCACATAATAACCCATCAGCCTTCAAAACAAGAGTATATAAGCATCTTCTGGGCACGCTCGTTCGATCTTAGACTTCATCCATCGCAGATGAGTCGAGGTCAAGAGTAATCCCATTTCGCAATAAAAAAATAATATCAAAATGTTTTCAATAAACGCTGACCTCTCATTATACAGAAGTCCTATGTAATTAGAGACCAGCTTAAACTGGAAAAGCATAGCTTGAAATGCAGCCGTGTGTGCAAATTAAGTGAATGCAGGCGCCAAAAGATGTTTTAAAACCAGTGACAATGATGAGCCATGGCAAATATTTTTGTCTCTAGTCAAATCCTTGTTTAGATATTATGCGCCCAAGAATTAAACAGGGCATTTATAAATGCCCTGTTTAATTCTGCTAGCTATCCTGAAATCCCATTTCTTATCGATGTTAATGCCACTATAAAACTAGTCAACCTGAAATTCTCAAGCTGAAGCCATGCACCAGGAACCCAACTGTAAAAAAAATAGATGACGAGCTCTAGTGGAACCCCGTTTCTCATTTAAAAACCTCGTAAAACGACAAGAAAATGTTTTGACACTGTTCCTAATATAAATTTAGGGAGTGTACACACTTGATAAGGTAAGTTCGCTCGTAAAAGCCAACGAATCAAGGCGACGCGATAACGGTGCGGGTTTTATCCACGTCTAAAGGAACCTTATTTCTCTTCTGGTTATTTTTGAGGTAATGATGGATGGTTTCTATAAGAAATTTTGGAAGTTTTTAAATTTTTTGTGATGATTCTGGAAAAGAAAGCTGTGGAGAATATCACTAGTAAACATTTTGGTTCTTATAGGGACTAAGAAAAGTTTGATTCATCTTCGGTATAAAACTTTTAGTAGTTGTCAGAATAGGTTAATGTGGGTTTTGGTGATTAGTAGGTATTACGCACTGCTGCGATTCGTGACAAAATTGATGATTCATGTGGTTCCGTTTTATTTAATTTATTTGACCAACGTACACGTGCGTTTTCATGAACAGTATCTATGTAATAAATAGGTTATGTCTGTGGTTTGACAGTTTGTGATAATGACCAGACTGACAGTTCATAAAATAAATCAATGTTTTTTTTTTTTTTTCATTAACACAATATAAACATTTACTTGTATTAAAAGCTCGTAGTTAGTTATGATGCTAATTAATTTAGACAACACATTTCATTTAGGTTCATTTAGAATTTTTGGTTCTGGGACACGTCGATTTCCTCACGATATTTTGCCTCACCGTTTTGAGAGCAGTGGTGATGAAATAATTATACAAAGTAAAGTAACTGGAGTTCGATCCCACGACGTACAACTCGAGTCGCGGCCGTTACCACTGGGCCACCACTGCACCACCGGGTTATTTGTGAATTTACTCGCCCGAAACGGGCGAATCGATACTTTTAAATAATATTATTTTTTCTTGAGGCGTTTCGCACGAAGTTAATTTATTCGTAGGTGAATAGATTTCTGGAGTTCTTTTGAAGAACTCCAGAAAGGAGTTCACGATCGTCGACCGTCCAAAGCCCCAGTTGCAGGCTGCGGCAGTATTGTACTATATTATACCCACATATTATAGACAAAGAATTAACTATCTTTATCTCTGTTTATGCAGTTCTTGAAGTTCGCATGGCCTATTTTCTATAGAACGTCACGTCATGAACGTCAGACCAAATATTAAAAAAATATATAAATAAATATAAAAAATTGCGTAGTGGAGCGCTGTTGCTTAGGATTGATTAAGTTCGGGTTTTTACCTTCAATAAAAGGCTTTCTATTCTAACAAAACATAACCATCATGTCTGTATTCCTCGATGGGTTGGACAGAGGTGTACCTTTAGTACAGACACAGTTCGTCAGTTATGACAAGTCCCATGTAATTGGGGGCGAGTCTATTGTCATCAACCGGGCACGAAACCAGACTCCAGGCTGCTACTGAGAAATCCATATTTTTTTTGCATTCTATTCTATTCCATTCTTTTATTTAATTCTACCTCAGTTACCCAGTCTATCTACCCCCTAAAACCCCCGATGCGTTCGTCATTTCCGCCGAGTTTTTTACGATCCTACCCGAAACGTCAAGTTAATCAAGTAGTACCCTAACATGGCGGCAAACGATTTTAATTAAACTAAATTGCGTAATTCTTTCGTCTGTTAAGAGTTTTATTAACGTATAATATACGGTTTATGTGCTGGCGTTTTGTTGAGATGTAAAATTTTTGATTAAATGGCGGGTGACGTGGTTCTCAGGTTCCTTGGTAATATAACATTTAGAAACCAATTTTCATCTTTATTTCTTTTGTAGCACAAGCTTTTAGCATTGGTCAAAATATTAGTCAGTCAGCTAGGTAGAAATCGGGTCTGGGCTAAGTATATGCTTTATTTATGTATGCAGTAATTATTGCAATTTATATAAAATTCAAAATTCAAATTCAAAAGTTTTTTATTCAAACTAGGCTGATAACCAGCACTTTTAGAACGTCAAAATTACTTAGGACAGTCCCCCAAAAACGTCCACCCTTCACCAGTTTCTAGTGCTTTAGCTGGGAAGAAGTGGCGCAACAAACTCCCCAGCAGCACAGTTGTCTGTTCAATGGTACACCACTGACTTCCTGCAGTAGCTTCTCCTCCCTTTATCCATCCAAGGGTTGTTTTTAAAAGATCGCTTTTAGCAATAAAACCGCCCATTGTGTCACCTTATGTAAAATTTCTACATTTAGATCTTGAATCCATAATTATGGTGTTCATAATAAAGAGTATTCTATTCTATTCTGACTGCCCAGTCGTCGGACGTAGAAAAGAATTATGTTTCTATAATTATTGTCTAAACTTCACAAAGTTGTTTAACACTGCCTTGTATCTAAATACTGTCAACTCGTCCAACACATAAAGAGGCTATTATTATGCAGTTGGATTTGGAGCTCATTGAAGTTTTATCATCATTAATATATTTGTACCTACTTAGTTGATAATAATTCGCTCCAGAATTTTCTAGAATACCCGTGTCCAACCTCCTTTAGTAACACCAACATAAGAAATAGTAAGTAGTCTTCAAAAATCACACATGAAACACGTCAATCGAAAACCAATTGTGGCAAAGTGCTGGTAGGTACAGAATCAGCGAACGTGAGAGCCCATCGACCGAAAATCTATTTTACAAATGAATAAACAAAATAAGCACCGCTTCCCTTTCAAGAAAATTACTTAGAAATATGACGAGTGTACAGGGTGTTCGATTTGTGATGTGTGCTGTCAGGATTTTTCTTTGTAATATGTTTTCCAGCAGTTGTTTAAAATGAAAGGTTACAAGATATTTGTGGGATTTTGAAGAATGGTTGTGAAACCTTCCTTGATTTGTTTAGTATTATTTCCGTTTCTTCAGGCAGTAGCTGTATTATTGGCGATCTCTAAATAAAAGCTATTAATGAATGAATTGAGCGTATCCTAATCAATCCTAGGTCCTATAACTAATTACTGCAAAATGCTACTTATTAAAAATCCCTAAATAAATCTAAGCTCTAAGTTATAAAACACAAACTAGCGTGCCAATGAGCATTAATGCTATGCAAATCAAGCTATTAAAATTACACGAACAGCTTCCTTATATATTATTATTTAAAAATATGGTAAACATCTCCATTAGTATATCAAAATGGCAAAAACTTTATAATATGTATCACATAACGTCGTGCAGAGTGCATTGAATATTATTAGTTTCCTTACTTGACTAAAAGCCACGGTTATAAGGCGTGTTCGACGCTTTAGATTTTTTTATTTGTTTACTATGAATAACTTAGAGATATAGACACATTGATAGAATTTCTTCCTCTTGCATTCCATTGAGAAGGAAAAAACACAAAGTTAATACGGGAATAGAGCTATTTAGTTGCTTGAAATGTATTACAAATTGTTAGATATAACAATGTACGATAGTACAAAATAAAGCTCAGCTAGGTTTCACCGGAGAAAATAAGAATAATCAAGACTAAAAACCGTTTACCAATAAGGTTGTGTAGCGGTTAGACCGCCACATACAAAACTACGAAACAAAAAGACATGACGTCACATAATTCCTACATCGCGCAGTTAGAGTTTCATCACAGTTAGAGTTTACCGAGCGAAAAACATAGATAAGACTATCCGAAATCAACATATGGGCAGTTGCCCGCCAGACATAACAACCCGTCTGGTTGGAGGATCCTCCCTTTTCTATGGTGGATGAGTGAACTTTACACCCTGTTCCTCATACCTCTAAAGTTGCAACATAAGTTTCGCCAAACACTATTATTTTATTTTATACAAATAAACCAACAGCCTGTATACAAAATAAGGCGGGCGTCACACCGCGAGGGCGAACGCGTAACGCGTCATCAAACACCACGGGGCAGCCATTGTTCTAAATATTCTGTCGGAACCCCGCCTAAGTGATTGTTGGCTTTAATTTTATCAATGGCATGACATGTGTGCAAGTATTGTAAGTACATTTTAAAGTTAAATTATGCTAAAAGGTCCACAGCAATAATTGCATTTTTCTTGGTAACAAGACATATTGATTTTGTGAGGCACTAACAAAACTAAAACTTGTACGTTCTGTATTAATAAACTTAATAAAAGAGTGAGTTTACAAAAAAGACTAAGTGCCATTCAGACCAGCGCACTAGTTCTTTTTACTATTTGCCATGATAGAGGCCAAATCCACAACTGGTTACCAGTTTTACTACCGATTTATAGGATTCCAGACTTATGACGGACTAAGAAGCAGGGATCTGTTGACACCGTATGGTTAAGGAACCCTAAAAATCATCGAAAAGCTTAAAGTCAATAATAAAGTGTATGTCTGTCATACTGTCTTCAAAATAATTATATCTTTACTAGCTGCACCCCGCGGTTTCACCCTCATAGACGTCTCGATCCTGTAGGAATATCAGGATTAAAAGTATCCTTTGTCCTAATCCAGCTCATGGTCTACCTTTGTTCCAAATTTGATCCAAATCTGTTCAGCTTTTTTAGTGTGAAAGCGAAACAAACAATTAAACAAAAAAACTCACTTTCGCATTTATAACATTATTTAGTTTTCGTTAGGATTCGTATTTTTTTGTGTATTGTCACATTGTAAGTATTTTCTTAATATTCATGTAATTTGTTATTTATTATTTAATTGTGCTTTTGTATGTTCTGCCATGTTTTTGTGTACCATCAAATAAACGTTTTATCAATCTAAAATCAAATATTAGTCGGCCAGTTTTCATCCATAAAACTATGAGAAATGATTAAAACAATACTTTTAATTTTGACTAAGCCAACAATTTTCTACTAAACACTTGGATGGAAAGTTATCTTCGTAAGTGATAGTCAATTTTAATTTAGTTTAATGGTATGCGTGCAAGCAATCGCTTTATTATCCCGGTCGAAATTGTGAATTAATTTCATAATAACCGGTAATCGTATACTACTGAATATCGGCTTCTAACAGAATGAAATGGTGGCCGATATTGGTTCCTTAAAGTTAAAGAAATAATTCTAATTCTACTCTTAAGATTTCTACGTTTTAGCAATCATTATGATCAAATACATCATTATTACCTATCTTGTTACTATCAAAATAAGAGCTAAAAATCAGGATCTGCAACTTGACAACATAATCGGTAGAGATCACGAGTCACGAACGAGCAGTTTCTTCATTAATTCAATGAAAAAAACTTAACATAAAATATGTAGGTTCTGTTACAGTGTTACTTTGAAAAACTATCGAAGACAAAGTTTTCTTATTTTTACAATTTTCAATTCATTTCCCTACTATTCTCTACTACGCTAAGTGGTGAGATCGAGGCTAAGAACTCAATCTAGTATGAAACTACGAGGAGAAGAAGTAAGGAACACCTGAACCATATACATAAACTACGAGGAGAAGAAGTAAGGAACACCTGAACCATCCATACATAAACGTAACGCCTTCTTCCCATGGTGGTAGGCAAAAACGACAGAACGCCACCGGCTACGATCCTTACATACTCCTTTCGTTTCTTATATGTTCATACATCCATCGTTTTCCATCAGGCGAGATCGAGGTCAAGAGCATGCCCATTCAGCAAATAAAAAAAAAAAATTAAAAAAAAAACATCTGGTCATACACGCTCGGCGGTCGCAAGTACTACGCACCTGACCTTTCTTAGGAACATCACCAATAAAGTCACTATTTATAACCCTCTCGACGTTTCCATTCACATCTGCCTTTTGTTTTATTATTTAAATCTCTAATAACTAAAACATTTTTCTTAAATAAACCATACATAAATCTGTCTCGTTGATCTATTGGTTGCGCAAGCGCGACAGCGGAGCATGAGGTCCTAAGCTCGATCCCCAAGTCAAGTAGTGGTACAGGGTTTACCCATTGGCGATTAGGAATGTTCTCTATGTTATGGGGTTTTCATACTTAGTCCCTCAGGTGGATCATTCTGCTTGGGCCATGGCGGCCGGCGGTGGTATTTCAACCAGCCCACGGCCACGTATCCAAAAGTTAAGTAAATCTCCTGGTCGGTTCAGAACATCAGAAATTTCTCAGTAGCAACCCGGAGTCTGGATTTGTGCTCGTTTGATGGTAATTGATTCACCCTCTATTATATAACTGGTGATATGTGGGTACTGGTATTCAGCTGCATCCGGTTATAATAGAAGCCAACTCCAACATATATGTAGGTGGCAAAAGTCTAGGCACATGATGATGACGTGGGTGACACACTCCTACAATATGTTAAATCGTCGAAATATCTCGTCATTCCGTCACATCGACACCTGCAGGTGGTCTGAAGTCAGTAAAGTTTTATCTTTTCCTTATCAAATGTCATTGGTGGCCGAACGTGACGTGCCTGCGACACAGACGGCGCTGTTATTGCCTCCCAACACGGAAGGCGGTCGAAGGGACATCGCAGCTTGATTGACATTACTTATTTATTCATTCCTATGTCCTTCGGAAGGGTTGGGTCAGTGGAGACCTTACTAGAGGTACTCGAAGATATTTTTAGCTATCACAGAATAAAACAATCGTCTTTAGCTGGAGTAGTTTTAAAGTAAGTTTTTGTGTTTTTTTGCCAAACCACAGATTAATACAGATAGTTCACTGCGCATTTTAGTTGTGAAGCTCCTAGTACGCGGCGGGCTTTGGCGCATTGTCAGGAGGTTTCTCCCTCTGGAGCCCTGCCCGCCGGTAGCTTGGACCCTGTTCCCGATACCGGTAGGCTACTATTTTTTATATTTTTAAATGTTTTATTTTTATTTTTATATTCTATTATTCAACAATGTTATTAATAAGTATTTCTGTATTTAAATGAAATAAAGGATGATACAAATGCCAAATTATGGAGGACTAAAATGTGTTTTACAGAATAAATACCATTACAGAAATGTGTGTCAAAGAGTTCTCATTACCATCACAGCTTCCCTCTTTCGGAAAATACAAGCACAAACTTATAAGTTATATGTATTATTTTGTAATTCATATAATTACTTTACCGTAGCCATTTTCTACCTTCCATTAATCTACCATCTTTTCGACATCCAAGGGTTCGGGTCATTTTTGTTTGCGGTACCTCCTGGACCCTTTAAATACAAATAACGTTACCTTCTGGGAACAATGTTTATGAGCTTTTCATTGAACGGAGGTCACTGGGAGGGGGGAGGGGGGAGGAAGGTATGTTTGACGTGAGTAGTGCAAAGTATACCTTGGGACGTGTTCCTTATTTGTCAGGTCATTAACTTGTTACATGGTCCGGGAAAGATGTTTCTTTGTAAATATTGTTGTATTTTTCTTTTCTTTATGGGATTAAATGGTTTAAATTATGAGTTAACATCTCATAACTTAGAAATATTGCCAGAAAACATTTAGTTTTTAGGCAATATTTCTTATGATTTATTTTACGTTAGGTAAAGGCCGTGGACCAGCATTAGATGGAGACAACATCGGTACAATACACTCATACTTTAATCTCACAATACTCCAGGGGGCCTACCACCACCTCTAAGGCTGCCTGTCCACTGAAGTGGAGAGGAGAGGAGAGGAGCGGAGATGTGCCATTATTAACCAATCAAATCTAAACTCAGGGGCGGAGTCAAGATTCTATTGGTTAATATTGACACATCTCCACTCCGCTCCTCTCCTCTCCGGTCCGGTGGACAGGCAGCCTAAAAGCAGTATTATTTTAATATTACTTTAGTGTGGGAAAGAGATGAAGCTGAGGACGTATAGCACCATCTTTTTCCCCCACTGAAGTAAGATTAAAATAATACTGCTTTTTGTGGTTGTGGTAGGCAACCTGAAATACTGAAAGGATCGTCTTCCATTAGTCAGCGAACACATCGCTGTCAGGTTTGGCATCCAAGAAATTGACCAAAAATGGTCGTCTGTCCTTTTGTCTCTGCCAAAAACCGTGCCCTCAGGATAAATTGGAAACAACAAACAACATTGTCAACAAAATGTGTCAATACGCAAAAAAAATGTTTTTTCTACATCATTCTATCGAATACAAATACGCCTTAGGCAAGTCGTTGACCCCTGTCACAGACGAACTAAGTTGCCATCTAAATTCAGTTAAATACTGATAATATTGATAACTGCTTAGACGCGGTCAACGACCTCTTATCAATGACCTTCCCCGCGTCCGATACCTATATTTTTCTTTCCGATATTTTTTCATCAATCGGAGTATACGTCATTATTTGAATTACTTACTTGAATGTTTTTATTCTTATCATTAAAAAATGCAAAAATAAATTACCAATCACTATACCTACCTAATATAAAATAACGCTAAGTCATTTTTAAATTAACTTGAAGACAGATAGATAAATAGATAGAATATTCTTTATTATGTACACCATAAAAAGTACAGATATAAATGGGAAACATTATTTAACATTAACACGGGGGTTTTATTGAACATTATTTGTAACACAAAACCTCGACTCTAATTTAGATAAAAACAGAAAGTAAATAAGTAATAAGTTCATAAAAGCAAAATGCTATCAAGATATTTTACGGACAAATAAATGAAAAGCATGCTGAAGTATCTAATTGAAGAAACATCTATTACCTTTTATCAAATAACATCAAGCCGGTATTCCCCGCAGGGTTAGGCAGCGGTGCACCTATAGTACAGCCACATTTCGCCAGTTATGTTTAACTCCCATGTAACAGGCGACGAGCCTTTTGCCACAAACCGGGCACAAAGCTAGAGTCGAGGCTGCTACTGAGAAACTCCAGAAGGAAACACCAAATAACACTTTTCCCGACATGGGAATCGAACCCAGGACCTTACGCTCAGCAGTAAGCGCTTGCGACTAATAGACCAATGAGGGAATCCAGACCGTTTTTCATAGGTAAAAGTATTAGTAAGCCAGGTGATGGCTCAACAGACGTACTTAAGTACCTGTAGTATCATACTTACTAATAGCAGTAGATTTCTAGTATTTATTGACTAATAATTTATAATATGAATTTAAAATAATACGCAGTAACTTACACAATATTGCAACATTTTTATCAATTCCTAATAATAACAATAACTATGGTGGAAGGAATTTGTTTTCCTACCGTTTGGGTCATGTTAGGACTTGTTCGAATTAGTAACAATTATGTAATAATTAATGACCGTGTTCCCGTGTGCTATTATTTATGAATTTGAAATGCTTCATTAGTATTATTAAAAAAAAAAAAGTTTGCTAATATAGATAATGTGGTGGATTACGGCCCCCTCCCTGTCACGAAGAGGAGCCCTGTGTCCCAGCAGTGAGAACATTATATGCTGGTAATGTATTTTTTTTTAATATTTCGTTTAATGTGACATTTAGATGATAAAAATTCTGAATTTGCTTAATTTACACGCTGTGGTTCGAATTTGAAATAGAAAACCTTTCTACGCAGTTAATATGAAACTTTTATAAAAAATGTAGTCCCGATATATTTTCAATTTCAAGTAAAGCAAGTCAAAGACATGTTTTTTATTTTAAATAACCAAACCGTAATTTACAGCTCGATGACTGTATTTATTCTCTTTTACATACTTACCCTTTTCAGCATAGAAACAAAAATGTAAATGCATATATATTTTTACGCGTACCTATTTTTACATAATACCTACATTTGTAAATGTGGAGCCGTCTCCCTACATGAGTGGCATTTACCCATGTCACATTAAAATGACGGCTATTTTCAGTTTTATAACTTTTACAAAAACAAAAAGCTACCTTTCTGCTCGTGTTGGTGTGTGTTTTATTTATTTACCTCTTATTTACATACGGATAGGTACTGTGAGTTGAGCTGTATTTTTGGGAATTCATTTTCGATACGGATATTTGCATTCAGGCTTTTTCAAATATAAATATTTTTATTATTTGAAAAGGCCTCTTAATAAGTATGAATACATACAATTCATCGTGAATTCTAAATATGATAGTGTTGGGTTTTTCGTTTCATTAATGGAATAACCAAATAAGTTACTTCATTGCACAGAAAATGTAGTAAAACTTAACAAAGTTGTCTATTTTTTACAAAATTGTAGGATTGTAATTATTATTATATAGTGCCCAGAAGTAACTGACATTTATAACACCTTCTATTTCAAATTCAAATTCAAAATTATTCATTAGGGACAACAAGATCCACGTGTTATTTCGAATCAATCTAAAAAAAAACCTACAAAATTCACTGCTGATTTCAAATAATTTGACGCCGAGTCATCGTGGAAAGTGAATTAAAAAACGTTCACCAATCATATGATGGTGACGTCACAGCATCACGATCAAAATATTAGATAATAAACATAGCAAGGTGACACTATGATAAAAATAATCGGCGGTTCAACGACCGCCTTATCAGCGCGACCTCAGAATCACCGATAGCGTATCACGATGCGTTACATGCGACTTGTTAGCTATGTTTTAGAATGTTTCGGACTATGTTCGTGTTATGTGGGGTTTTATTTCCTTAGCAGGTACATTAAGTACTTACTGGTTTAATAACAAAATAACTATAAGTTTGTATTTTGAAAATTTCACTATCAAGCTCTAGAATTACACTAACCGCTAATAAATATACATAAACAAGGAAAATGAGACCAACTTTATCAATATTAGTCCTTAATAGCACCTATACTTATTTACTTCGAAACATTTCTCGTTTTGAAGAGGAAATTCTGTTCACCTACAAAATTGTTTGAGTTCGTACAATGATCGTATTTCTTTCCTATTTTTCTTTGCTGTATTTTCTAATATTATCAACTCATAACACTGCCCCTCTAGCCGCTAGGTCCTTTACTTTTAGCAATGCAGTCCTAACCTAAATCTGGCACTTCCAATTATTCCAGATTTTTGGGCAATCTGGAATAATTGGAAGTGCCAGATTTACCCGCAAGATCCTCCACTGATATGTGTTTATTTTTATGTAATTTAAAAAATAAATCCCATCAAACCAAATTAAAAACTAATGATAAATAAACATACGATTAAAAATCCAAGATGGCCGACGTCCATGAATCATTGTATGAAACAATTAACCCAGATATAGCGAGGCATAAGCTCCATGAAATTATAAATTATGTAGGAAGTAACGCTGGTGAATCAACTGGTTGCGTGCTGCATTAACACTGGGCTAAGTTTGAAGTTGGTTCAAAACCCAATATTTTAACGAAGGTTTTGTTTAAGGTCTTGATTAATGGTAAGGTTTGGGTGCCGGGCTAATAAATGCACTTTATAGGAACTATTGGACCTTAGACTATTATAATAACCTTTCCCATTGTTAGAAAAAACAAGCTAATGAAATATTAGCTACAATGTCAACGATAAAACCGATTGTTTTTATATTGTAATCAAAATGATGGAAAATAACATTAATTACAGCAATCAAATTTCTTATTTTTGTATTTTCAGAGACACGGGTACAACAGTGAAGTAGATTTTGCAAACAACAACAGATATTTCCACAATTACAGTTGTGGAAAAATCTTTTGCCTATGCTGTGGAACACTATGTTAACTTAAATGTTTTTACTAAACTTGGACCTCATTAAGTCATAACATAAAGGACTGAAGGTATGACTTTATCTGACCTACTCCATCAAAAGTAAGGAGATAGGTAACGTTATAGGTAGACAACTAAACAATTTTCCATGAAGCAATTACACTATACATTGCGATGGTGTTTGTGAAACCGCACTTCATAAGACTTTCTGCATTCCCCTGGCTCTAGCAGGCCAAATCATTATTCCTTAAAAAAAAAAAAACTAAACTAAACCAGCTACAAAAAATAACCTTAAAACGAATACAATCCAATATCCACCCAAGTCCACACGCTAGGCAGTGGCATACAACCTTGTACCTTATCTCAAAGTGAGTCAATACATATAAACCGTAAGTACTGCAGCTGTTTTCTGGTTACTCGCCCTTCGTCTATCGTGCGTTTCAATGTTACTTAAATACTTAATAACTATACACTAGGTCAGTGTTGCTTGTTCGCTCGCCTTGCATGATTTTTTAGAACTAATTTGTATTGGAATAATTGCTTTGGTCCATTATGAGTGGATGTTGTACGAGTAGTGTGTCATTACTTGTATGTGTTTTGATGCCTCATCTGTTTAAATGTAGAGTTAGATGGGACTATACTTTAATGATAACACTTAACAGATAAGGTCAATCATTTACATGTTGTAGCTTAAGAGCCAATTGTTTACAGCAAGGAAAATGTTACGGTTATTCCCCTCAATTCTTAAAAACGGTACATGTACGAGTATACTACACACAGGATACCTAACAACTAACTAGAAATATAAATCATTTATTTGTTTCTAATGTAGGTATGACGGGGATGACCTGGATAAGACTCGCACAGACCAGGGCAACATGGCACAAAAAGGAGGAAGGCTATACTCAGCAGTGGGTGGAACAGTGCCTCCAATCATGATGATGATAATGATTAGAGATGGGCTGACTATGACTTTGGCCGACTAGTCTGCTATTACTTTCGATTGAGTTTGATATCGGCAATGTCCGTAAGTTGGGCGCGCGCCGCCCGGAGACCAGACGGACATGTTTTTGTTTACATTGTATTTTTCCTATCATTGTTTACGTGTGAGCCGGCGTTTCTTGGTGCTTTAATTCAAAACAAAGTTGAATTACGTAGTTAACACAGTGTATATTATTTTATTAGTAGTGGAACTACCTTATTGCCTTAGCTAATCATCCAGTTGGACCTATTAACACGAGTAAAAAACGGGCCGACTAGTCGGCGGTTCTAGCCGACTAGTCGGCTTTCCCGACTAGTCGCTCCATGTATAATAATGATGATGAATGTACAATGTAAGATACAAATAAGATGGTTTTTTTTCAATGGGACTATAAAAAAATCATTCAGAATAGATGTAAGTAATAAGAAATTAAAAATAAATTAAAAGCTGTTTATTAATTGCTTGCGTCACGATTCAACAGCCTTCTAAAGGAATAAATGGACTAGATAAGAAATTAATTAAAAAACACAAACTCTTAAACACAATACACTCAAAAAAACAAACCTCAATAATAAAACGGATAACGCAACAAAATCAGGTGCATTAGAAACCACAGGTGTCGACGTTCCACACCGGTTACAGGCTGACGAAATAATTAATACAAATTATAACACGTAACTAATAGTATTACTAGATATGACTACAAGTCTATAGTCACGTAGGTATCTGGATACAATGAATCATATTTACCCTGCATGGGATATGGAGATAATGTACCTATATTATAGCGGAATTTATTAATAACTATGTATCTATAGAATTTAGTTCATTTAAGGCATGATGATACTAACTAATATATGATGATATTTCTCCTGTAGGTGTTGGAAATATCGAATGTTTAAAGTCCAAACACTACTCTTCTGAGTGCGCTCGTTCGGTCGTTCCATTATAGACCTTATGTACTGTCCACCACGCAAGATCTGGTCGTAGTCAATAGAGGACTAATGGGACAGAAAAGAAAATTCGCATCTATTAACACACTTGCAGACTACATGATGCGTTTATAGAACAGAAGCCTAGGTTACCCTTGATTTTTTCCCACTGACAGAGGGATGGTACAGTTTGAAAAAGAAATCTTTCTTGAATTAATTTCACCAGTAGTTGTTGAATATAATCTGACACGACGATGGAGGGTATCTCCATCTTCCATCGAGTGCCCTTCAAACCCAGAACAACCACCTACTTATAAGAACTCCTTATCATTAAATTGACAATCTGAATTAATATTGTTCATAATATGGTCATTAATCATCGCTCTACCTTGCATCATGCCAAGATCATGTCCGCAGGAGTTCATCGCCACGCTTCCTTGTGCAAGGTCAGATGGTGATAATTGATAACGAGTTGTTTGTGTGTCTTTTATGTTATCACTTTCGTCACCAGTGTCTGGGTTTAGAGAAAGTTGTTTTGTTTTGCGGAAAATATGCGTTTTAGACGCATTTTCGTAATCAGTAATTGTAGATAATAAATAGGGCTTTATCTAGTCGTGTGCAATGAAGAGGTAATTTTGATAACCATAGTTAGTAAGTAGATGTAGTATTTGAAATCTAGAAGAGCTGTCAGTCTTCCGACCCAAATCTGTCCCTCATTGTTTAAACTTACTTCCTCATCATTAATAACAAAATCCCAATTAATATTAAGATGTTGTTTCTCAGATTCATAAACGATATCCTGTGTTTGTCATGTAATCAACTTAAGAAAACATTGATTTTTATGAAAACTGACCAAAAATTTACGTAAATAAATATTCTACTAGCTATTTTAAGCATGTTACTGACAGGATAGTCAACAACAAAACAAAAACAACTTAACTTACGAGTATCATCACACCCACATACCCCGAGGGGTTAGGCAGAGGTACACCCATAGCTCACCCACATATCCCATGTAATAGGGGGCGAGCCTATAGCCATCAACCCGGTACTCAAATCCATCAGACTCCTTGCTGATATTGAGAAATTCCTAATGGAAAAACCCAATAATTAACACTTGGCCTGACCTGGGCATCGAACCGAGGACCTCAGGCTCAGCTGTAGCGCTCGCGACCACTAGACCAAAGAGACAGTCAACAAAACAAATTCATTAAAAGTCATTCAGATAGCATTCGGCCGTAATAAAAAATGAAAACTTTTTACAAAAAAAAAATACAACCGACTTCCAAAAAAAAGACTACAAAGTGAAAAATAACTTTAATTTCGGAAGTCGGTGTCTTTGGTTATGAATTTAAGTTTTTTTCCACCGACTTCCGAAATTAAAGTTATTTTTGACTTTGTAGTGTTTTTTTTTTGGATGTCGTGGTTTTTTTTTTTTTTGTAAAATCCCCACACAAATTCGAATACCACTACTTGCTATGCAGATAACAGTGACAGGAAGTCATCATCATATCATCCATATAAACTAAGTGGGAAAAATACGTATTATTGAAGCTATCTAAGCTAAGTTGATAAAATTTATATGGGACCACTTCGGGAGCATACTCTTTCAAACAAAAAAACAATTTTCAAAATCGGTACAGAATTGACGGAGGAATCGGTGAACGTACATAAAAAAAACATACATAAAGTCGAACATACATATACATAATAAACTCCTCCTTTTTGGAAGTCGGTTAAAAAATTGACGATGGTAAAGCCCCTCAACGTTGAACTCTAAGCTAACTCGTAAATAGTTCAATCTACGCTGCAAGCATTTATAATCAGCTGATTATGGATCATCACGGAATTAGCCCACAATCGGTCAACGCAAGAATACTATGATATCCTAAGGTCACATTGTATATTGACATCAAGTGGAAAGGATGACGGCAATGACAATAAATGGACGTCTGACGTGACGTCAAATTGCCAGCAGAATCAATCGCTGTACAAATAAAGTAAATATTTGGAGAGCTAATACAGAATTCGTGATTGGAAAATGCATTGATTTTATAATGCAGCTTGAATTTTCGGAATAGGTAAAACAAAAGGTGCTAATAATTGCTTATGAGTCATAAATTCATAATGTATTTACCAGGGTCAGAATAACAGCCTTAAAATAATAATAAATGTACAAAGTATATAAAAAAGGGTATATAAAAATAGCTTTCCAGCTATCTTTTTGAACTGGTTTGAAACAGCCCAGTCTGGAAAAGACTGGATATCTTTAGAGACCTTCACCTGTAGAGGGTTTCTTGCAGAATTAAATAAAAAAACATAAGTATACTTGGAAGTTAAAAATGTAAGCAGACTTTAACATACGGCTTAGAATATACCTAATCAGGTACCTGCTAGCATTTTATTGTGTAATTTGGTTAAGGTTGGCAAGAAATATAAGGTTTTTTGTTTTATTTATTTATCTAAAAAAGGGAGGGGAAAGAACCACAGGGCATCAAAAAATTCTTCCGCATCACTGTCAACAGGAAATCTTCCCAAAAGGCTGGTAGCATTGCGACGTTGTATGCGTGCTGTCCGAGTGCCCACTTAGTGTTTCGAGACAATACCAAGCTATTAGTCGACTACGTGACCAGAGGGCTGGCTTATTTTTTGACCAAAGAATCAGCAGGGTCAGACATGATTTTGATGAATCTCAGTTATAATAAAGGCTTTTGACCAAGTCCATATTGTCAATATCTTGCCTAATTTCCCTACCTTGCACAGTAAACGTTCAACCAAAAGTGGTTAATTTATAGTATCTTAGGTTATCCTCATTTTCTTGTAGAATTCTGAGTTCTCTGATGACATCTACTTCTTTGCCTCATATTTAGATTTACACAGGCGCGTTACATTATCTTTTACTGACACTTTACTCTTAATATTGTGATTTATGATATTTGCTTGAATTCCAAAATAAAAATAAACTACCATTTTAGCAAAATATTATCTCTTTAGAGTCGCTCTTAAGCTTAGGTCATACGATTTTAATCTCTTAAATCTACTTGATCGTGCAATAAAATTGCAAAATAAATACTAAAATGCTTTAACACTTTGCTGTGAGTGCTAAATTGCTGTGTAAATTGATGAGATAATTACTGAAACAAGGACAACATCTTTTTCATACTATTATAGCTCTTGTAAATATACAACAGTCATAATAGAGATAAAAATGGGAAGTTCTCTGAGTTCATCCACGGTCTTGCAAATCTCACCATTTCACGAGTTGTATACTTAGCCTAATATCATCGTCATCATCAGACTATATAATAGTCTATTTGCTGGGCATAGGTCATTCCAATTACATGCATTTAATTAGCCTATTAAGCCCTGAAAATTTGACTATTTCCAAACCCATGATTTTTGTTCCGAGATTCATCAAAATCATCAAAATAATTTGCAATACCATTCCTAAAAACATATTATTATTGCACCATAATACATAATCAGCCTATTAATGTTCCCACTGCTGGGACACGGGCCTCTTCTCTGTGAGAGGGAGTGGGTTGTAATCTACCACGCGGGCCCCGTGCAGGTTGGTAGATGTCACATGTTTTCGAATTTTTGGTTCTAAGACATGCCGGTTTCCTCACTATGTTTTCCTTCACCGCTTTGAGAGCAGCGGTGATGAAATTATTGACACAAAGTAAAGCGCCTGCTTGGTTTCGAACCCACGACCTACATCTCCCAAGTCGGGGCCGTTACCACTGGGTCGCCACTGCTCTTACTGGACCACCACTGCCCTTACTGGGTCACCACTGCTCTTACTAGGCCACCGCTGCTCTTGTACCATAATAATTTTACCTAAAACTTTTGACTGATCATTACTGCTTTTATCGCCTATTCTAAGTGCAGTAGTAGCACGTGGAAACTACTTACATATCCATTCCAAAGATCTAAAAGGACTTTGTGTGACATACCTTCCTCTCCTCAAAAGGTCACACTTTATCTGCTCACCCCTTCAAGGAAACGTCGAGTATGTGACTCTAAAAATAGCTCAGATAAGTAGAGTGTTGTCTTATCAGAGCGACAGATTGTCTGCCATTCCGATTGGCGAACAAAACACAGGCTTGTTGAGCGAGCGATAAAATTGATACGGGAATGTTATGGACTCGACTGTATACATATACATATGGTATTTCAATGTTTAGATGTGCACTGTAACGTTGGTGAGACGTTTCATTAGAAAAATTTTGGATCAATCGTAGTTACAAAAATCTACAATAAGAAAACAGGGGACTCTATAGTTCAGGCATGCATCATGCCTGAACTATGTATAAAGTTCTCTTTTTTGTATAAATACATTATATATTATCTACTAAGTCGTTACAATATTATATTAAAGGCCCAGTTCCTTTTCTATAATATTATTATTGCAACAACTAAGCTAGTCATAGAGGTGTGTTTTCTAGGTTTTAAAACCATGCATGTTCTGGTGACATTTTCAAAAACGATAATAACTTTTTCTAAGTGAAAAGGATTAAAGGATAATAATAATATAGTTACTTAAGACATTTTCAAAAACGCTGATAAAACTTTTTTAAGTCATTAATAATAATAATATTATAGTTCTTTATTTCATTTATATACATATAATTTACATTTTTAAATATTTTTATAAAAATAAAATAATACAAAAACATTTAAAAATATAAAAAATAGTAGCCCACCGGTATCGGGAACAGGGTCCAAGCTACCGGCGGTCAGGGCTCCAGAGAGAGGAACCTCCTGACAATGCGAGCCGTGTCCAGGAGTACCGCTTTCTGAATCAAGCTCTTGACCCAGCTGCCTAACGAGAGCCTCCTTAGGTGTTGGTCCAGGCTCTTGGCAATTAAGCCATTGGCTGATACGACTATCGGCACAATGATCGCTGAGTCCACATCCCACATGTCGACAACCTCGCGAGCCAAGTCAAGATACTTGATTTGTTTATCTTTCTCGGCTTTCACGAGTTAATATAGTTAATTAATCAATCAAGCCAAATTCGGCCAGCTATATGAATTACAGCCACAATGTGTAGAAACAAATACGTATTTTTTTCCAGTATCTGTCTTATTTATTTTTCTTTTTGCTGACCATCACCAGCAGCCTCCTACCACAATTATTCCCAAATCCAAGTCCATTCACTGAATATGGCAAATCGAATGTTCAATTTGTTTATGTATATTCATGAGGACAAGGCGCTTGAACACCGCCCTCTACAAGAACATACGAAATTAATTTGGACCCACCTACTTAGCATTCATTCCGTACAAACCGATCCCCATGTTGTATTAATACAGCTGAATTAATTAACTGTTGTTGATAAAGTCTTCCAGTTGATTAAGAGCTGAGAAAATTTAGTTTGGCGCTCGATTTCTTAGTAGATGTTTATTGGGGATCTGTTTTACATACTGATTGGATGGTGGATGGAATGGCTGAAGTGGGTTCGATGGAATATTGTGTTAGATGCTGAAATTATCTGCTTAGTTCTGTTCTTGTGGAATCGTAATTTGAATTCCCCTGACTATCCACTTGGAAAGATTTAACAAAATGCTTGGGTGCAATTATAACTGCTGCACTCTAACTTCTTGGTTATGCATCACTGTTCACTTTTGAGCTTGCTGTCGTGCGTAATGGTGAAAATTGTTAATTAATAAGAATTACTTCATAAACTCTCATGGTAGATATTTTATGGTGGTGGTCATGATCAGTATATTTCATGGTCATTACGTCATCTGCCACTTTTTCATTAAGTTTACTACATTTTTATTTTACTTGAGAGTGCTACTCCAACAAAATCCAACACTATAAATTATTTAAATTCATTCCTACCTTCGAAAAGCTCAAGATCAACACCCCACCTTTCTTCTAACTTTAGAGCCGAAAGTACATCGTATCGTAAAACAGGGGCTTCATCAATCAAGTTAATTAATATGTAGGTAGGAGGAAAATATTTAGCTCTGTAATGTAACAGATAAGAAGCTTGCGCTGGCTTCTGAATACCAAACACTGTTTAGCATTCACGGCAAACGCTCCTAGATATCGAACGTGGTGAAAAAATACGCTCTGGCGATGGTTGAACCGATTTCAATTTGTATTTACCAGACAATCGTTTCTCGTTGTTCTAGTGGCTTTAATGCTCCCGAGCAGGACTTTTTTTTTCTTTGCCACATTTACGGGTAGTTGGAATGTGATTTCTGGTTTTAGGGATGCCTTTGATGTATTGTGGCGGGTTTCGGGTACCATTGGATCTCGGTGGGTTCAGTTGATTGATTGATTTGATTTCGATGTGTTGGTTGGATAGTCGGGTCTTCATTTTTTATGTTTAGGGTTCTATTGGTATTGTTTTGCGTTTTGAGTTGTTTTGGGAGACATATTATTATTTTATATCTAGCTACAGGTGTATCGTTGAGTGAGAGGTATTATTATATTTTTTGACTTTATTATATTCTCTATTTTCAACCACACTCGTTTTGACGTACTTAGGGCAAGAGATGATAGTCTTATTCTTGTTTAAGTAATGATGCTCGTTGTGGGGTGATGACTTCTGCAATCTTCCACTTTGCGTATGTGTGAATGCACATGCGAGGCGTTAATATTTCTACTTCTCATATAATTTTATCACGTGAAGAGAAATCTCATTGGCGCCATCAATAATTGCGTTGTATTCAAATAAATAATTTCTTCCTGAATAAATTGTACCTTCGTAAACGTATTAACTTACCGTTTACCTTGTTTAAAAGATAACAATATTTTTTGTATAGGATAGCCACTTCCTTGTCAACAATAAATAATGCTTCTTTCATTTTCCTGTATTTAATTTTATAATTAATATTCTTTTTCGTTTTGAAGTAACTTCAATATAAATTTGAAATGATTGCTGCCGATTTTATTATAATATATGTTCAATATATCACTCAACCAACAACTTCCATTACCCTTAGTGATAAGAGCTACAAGAAATATCACATTAATAAGTAGCATTCTTCTTTAGACAATAATGATTGTATGGTCATTTCGATCATCAATCATGGTAATAACAACCGTCAGCGTTTCAAGGTCTTTTATAGAATTCATAGCAAGAAAGGCCCATATTTCATCTGTAGTCTAATATATAATACTTTTTGCTTCGCTCACCTATTAAATTTACAACGTACCATTAGACCTTACATTTTGTTTACCACCCATTTTGTATACGGACACATCTCAGGTCATATACCCATTACGTGAAACCATTAAGTCAAAATTAAAGCCATCCGCGTACATTTCAACATTATAATTTTGAGGGCATTGCAAAATTGCTTCAAATATGATGACGTCATCAAAAATGAGTAATGATCCATCTAATGCGCTGTGGCATACGAAATTAAAGCTATAAATTTGAATAACATGATGATAGGGCCCTCGGCCGAGACCTTATTTGTGAGGCCCCTTTAATGAAATTGCATAAGGGATAATTTAATATGCTCTAGTATTGATAATCTCTCAACATTATCATTTAGCTAAGTGGATCTGAGAGTAGGTCGTACTATCTTTGCTAGTGACGTAAAGGTGACCCAAGGGATTATATTGGGCCCTTACATTCTTGAATTAGGTATAAATTTAGCTTGGCCTATCGTCGTTCACTGTCCCTCAGTATAAGATATTGCCTAAACCCTGTTTATTGTAACATCGTACTGAAAGACTAAGTTTCTCTCTCTCTTTATTTATGGAACTAAATTGCTAATAGGTTTTGCTGCTTTGACCTCTTCCAATTTTTGCTTTTACCGTCGTGTTCAGTATCCATTACATTTTATTCTTTTAGTAGGTACTCTCCGTTCAATTGCGTTAATATTTCAGTGCCATAATTCTCTAGTAGCAGTGCTCATCATTGTATATAGTCTTGTTTATTTATACTTACTCTCATTTTATTTTATTATACTTATGTTTCAGGAAGATCTCATCGTGGTCCACAGCAGGCTTAAGCAGCAAGCAATCAGCTCCCTCCTTGTTGTACCAGCGGTTTTCAAAGTGCTTCAATTTACTGCAGTTATCATCTCCGGGTATTTAAAATAGTGTTTTATTTTTCTATTAATTTGTTACTTGTGCTTAAAAAGAACCCAGAAAGCCTAGGCTCACTATATTTCTATACTTAAGTGTACTTATGTGTGTGCTTGTGAGTTGTGGCACTTTTGCAATTGTGTATTCTGTCTTAAGTATACTCATAGCCATCAATATTATATTTAAAGGTAATAGGGGGATATTTTCAATAAAAACCTGGTTATTTTTTAAAAACTGGATGTTTTACTTTACGATATATAATAATTATATGTTCATTGAAATTACAAATACAAAATTTACACAGTTTGTCTTATGTATTAATCAATAACTACATTATTATTTAATCGTACCTATCATTTAAAAGACTACTCATACATTTTATGTATATACCTAAAGATACAGTGACAATAATTTATACAACGGACGAGGGGAAAACGATGTTAAAAATATGTCTTGTATGAAAACTTAAACATAATAGAACTCCTAAATTATTGGACAAAGATGATGAATAAAATGTACCCGTGTAGGGTTAATTACTTAAAGATAAACCAAACTGATCTAATATTTACAATCTTTAAATCCAATGTTACAAAAAAAAAAAGTTGAAAACAACAGTTTCCAATTTTTGGTAAGCCGAATGTTTTATCGCTACATACAAAGAGATCCATCGGTAACAGTGTTGAAAGAGCCTTGTTTTTTTTGGTATAAATTGAATAACACAAACTAATAATCAGGTATCAGGGGCCATTGATGATGAAGGTTCGTCTTATCAGACTAGAATGTCTCGGAAAAATGATGCAGCTTCCGACGAGGCCAAAAATATTTACAAGTCCAATGGCAAAAGCTGGAAAATGAAAACATCAGTCCAATCCTTAGCGATATTTGTTAAAGCCATGCTTTCTAGCATCGTATTAAGTTTGGCATTGTACACCAAAGCATATATTCCGAGTGTATACATGCATCTACCTTAATATTATTTGTTAAAATTTAATGGACCATTTTTTGTTCCTAATTTGTTCAAAGTAATTATATACAGTAAATCAACTTGAAACTTCCAATTCAACAATTAAGGACAGACAGAATCAATCGCACAAGCAGCTTTCGTTGCGATTGTTGGACAATACATACATAATTATATAGAGCGGGCGTATCCCCCTGGATAAACAATTCGTTAACACAAAAATCGCATCTTACAGTAACATTTTCTTAATCATTATGTTTTATAACTATCAACTTTACTCTTATGTTAGTTCCTTGATTCATGTTGTGCGAAAATTTTCGTTATTTTTTATTATTCTTGTTTAATTATTAATAGTTATTATAGATACCAATAATTATGACACACTCTACTATAACAACGAATATATGCGTACTACTGTCGGGTGATAATACATTATCGTTTATATTGAGTTACAGACACCAATTATTTTCTATTTAATATTAATGAAGTGCATGAGGAATGAGAAGGGAACAGAAGATTCGTTGTGTCTTGAAATATTTCGAAGCAAATAGGCTTAGGGACATACAACTCTAGATCGCGACCATTGGTTGTAGCTTCAACTGCGACCAAATAAACAACATCGTTGTAGAGTTGGTCGTATTCTATAGTTTCAAATGTGGACGCAATATCGAAGAGGATCAACCATATTAATTTCGTCTTATGACCAAATTCGTCTCAATGTACAAGATATTTACAAAGGCCAGGTTATGGTCTAGAGAAAGTCCTAATTTAAAACTTGAAACTTTCCCATTTGTTTCGAAACCGAAGGAGAGGTACTAAGATAGAATATGCTTATAATAAATCAACAATAGCGTAGATACATATGATACAGATATATAATTACGATCAATTATTTTTTTAAACAACGTAACGAGAATATCAACTTTTCAGTTCTGTGAATGATTTCACTAACATTTTAACCGCATTTATAGATTATTATAACCAATTCTTATGATACAAGTGAATTAATTCTTCGCAATATGTCCGCCTGCCAGGTTATACATATACATCTAGTCGGTTCAAAGCGAGATTGTAAGCTTAGTTTCATGCGATCTCGATAAATTGATACACAACAATATTTGTTACTTACACCACGGTCAAACTACTCGGTAATTTCTACAATTAACCAGACAACACGCGAAATATACTATTCATTTCTGCACAATACCCCGTCACTTCGTAAAATTTGAATATCTGACCGTGATATACGTACTTAATATATAAGTATATAATAATTACATATATAACCTACAACAACTACGTCCTTTATGATATTTTTACTTAAGACGTTTTATATACCCTCTAATTTTTTGTCACAGTGTCGCTTTATTTTGACTTCATTATTATAAACATTTTTTTTTTTCAATACTTACTTACATACCTGAGATTAAAATATACTTCCATGGTATTCGATAAATGAATTTTAAGGCTAAGAAGAGAGGAAGCCTTAAGCAAAGAATTTTGAAGAACATTGTCCAAGGAAGGCAATGATAATCTTAGGGACATTTATACATCTAAAATACATACATAAATGAAAACTATTAAACCCTGATAATTCCAATAATTATTGAAAGAGAAGCGCTAATTTACAACATTTTAAATTCGATGTTGCATTATAAAATACTCTTGGGGTTTCGAGAACTCACCCACTAATAAAAATCATATTTACAGGATTTTTACAGCGGCTTTGCAAACAAATATTATTAAAATAACTTTTAAATTCTGTGGAAAATTGCCCGTTTCGAATAAAAATTAAATATTGCTTTACTTTGATTACACACAAGCATAAAATGCGAAAATTAATTTTCATTCGAAGCACAATGGTTTTGTATCGGAATATTTTCAAAATAGAATATTACAATTTAAAATGGTAGTTGAATTACTTATTCTATGCCTATTGTTTGAAAACGACAGATCGACTTAAAATTTTTATTAGTAGAAGAGAATTACACTAATTTGAGCGTGATGTCACTAATCGTAGACATAATTATATTGCTTTCAATCGTTGATTATTGGTTATGAACCCCATTATATACACGGAAAGTTGCAGAAAAGAAGGAAAAAATACAGCGACTTTGAAAACAAACGTTATAAGGAAGTCCGCAGAAAAACTCATAAAAGATAAAGCAGAAAGAAATGACACTTTATTGTCAAAGTTGAAGATACGGAGGGACTGGTTGTACAGCCAAAATATAAACCTAATGAAATTCCTCATTCAAATACAACATTTATACTTGAAGACTTCTTTGACATCAATCCATTGAAAAGAGAATTCGAAAGACATATTGACAACATCCTTTGAAAGAACCAGCAGAGGGAGTATCCAAATCAGGCATAGTTTTTATACTTGAAGAATAAAACATTCTACGAAAATAACTTTGATAAACATGAAAAAAACCAAACAACTGTGTGACTTTAAAATTTTATCACGTAACTATTTTATTAGCTGCATGTCATTTAACGACCTATGACAATCGTCCTGCGAAATCAATTTGATTTTGTTAACAAGGAACAATGAAATAGTCACGATAAAATTATTTAAGGCAATAAGAAAACAAACAAAAATGCTCCAGCAAATAATATACGGTAATTGCAGATAAAAACAAGGAATTCCATTAGATCACATAATTATGAACGAAGCAAATTGAGAAAACAAAATGCAAATCTGGCATCGAATAATATAATCTTACAATATCTTTTATACAAGTTTTGTCCATTAACAGCGTCTAAACACTACGCGCTTAAAATACTTGTTTGAGCATCACTAAAATAAGTATTACAAGAATTTTCAAGTTATTTATTTTCATTAGGCACAAATTTATTTTTCGTCCTTTCTTTTATAATCGCCCTACGACACACAAGACAGATATAGATAACGCTTTTTATGCATTTTTCCTTATTTAAATGGGTTTTCATAGACACTTACTAATTAATACATGAACTTTTTTACATATATAATATATTATATAAAGAATATAATATAGGTAAAGCATTTTCTTTCTTACCTAGAGCACAACGGATCCCTTATATTTTTTGGGACACAGAAGTATCTACATAATAATAATATATTGTATTTGAAAACAGGTATATTATGTAGAAGGGTTATCTATCTTAATAATGAATAAGGTAACATTCCTTTAAACATTACCCAATAACTGACACGATTTTCAATGAATTGACAGATTTTTTAGCAAAAATTTTTCTTTTTTTTTGTCTTTAAATACAATTTGTTTAGTTTATGCTCTGCTGTGGAAATAGGAATCAAAATGGATTTTAATTTCATTTACCTAAAATATTATGATTTGATTGTTATTTTTTGGCTATCTAATCCTGAAATATTCTGACTATCTATTATATAATATTGACAATTTTGTAAAATGTCCGAAGTCCGTGTTCCACAGCAACGCAAATATCAAAAATATGTACGTATTTTTCACAATATAAAATGTTATGCCCAGTATTAAAAATTAACAAAAAAATAAAAGAGTTAGAGAAGCTAGCGCAGCTAAAACTAATCTATGCGATATCAGTCTCCACTAGAACCTTATAATTTAGAAAATCCATAAAGTAAATCACAGAGTTTGAATTAGCAAAACATTTTGTGTTGAAAACTAACAATTTTTTGACCCACCGCACCGTCCCGCGGAACAACGCATTCCAATTATTGATATGTATCTTCTATAGACGTTATTGTGTTGTCAATGTAGCGAGAAAAGAGTAACGAAACGAGAATTGAAAGTGTCCCTTCACATCGATCCATAGGTGCCATCATGCTTTACAATATAATTTCATACCTTACCATTGAACAAATATTACCTTACTTTACGAATCCTAACTTACGAGACCGACTCGAAACATTTAATATAAATCAAACAGTGGACCCCTACCACTGCACTCCTACTGGGAGAGCGAGACACGCGTAGCGGAAGAGACAGTACATACAGCAGCGACATATTTAAGTGAACTAGTACGCGCGACTCGCTCCAACTAACTTGGTAGGGGCCAACCGCAACCAACCGAGACTAACACTTACTCCCGCACACCGAAATTCTTCCAATGACATACCGATCAGCTTCCAATAGTAAAATAATAATGTTTAACTATCTCTACGTGTGCATCAAAGTATAAAGTGAACTTACGTACAGTATATACGAACGCAAGACAAACGACTATAACTAGTCTTATTTTTCTATTACAAGAAGAATGATACATACTTCAATCTAAGACGTTTCAAAAATAAAAGACGACCCTTAAAAGTACAAATGTTAATAAAATAAAAAAGAAGGTGTGACGTAGAATGCAAACTCACGATTTTAGAATGCACTAGAAGCCAACTCGTGTAATGTACACGTACAGAATACGGCGCGACAACGCGATGCGAGCGCGGGGGGCGACCTGACTGGCCCGTGGCTAACTAACAGGCGACGGAGAGCAGACGGATTTAATTACTGAGATGCGTCTGAGACGTGTCGTTTGGAAATTACCTCCATTATGTGTCGAAACCATAAATTTAATAACGAAAGCAAAACGACAAAACAAGAACCAACTCACAGCCTACGTTTATAAAACCCGATGCCGCTTCCTAGACGAAGCGTCGCCGTTATCGAAAATGAAACTTTAAAACTAAACGATTAAAGTAACCGTACGAACCGAAGAGGAACGCGACCGTGAGGTCGGTTGTCAAAACAATTTTCACCCTCGATCCTTATTAAATAACTTTGTACATTAAATCCAAATGTCGACACGTCATTTTGGATAGGCACTCTCTAGGCGGAGCGGCGAGCGGTCGCCGCGTCGTCGGCCTCCGTGGGGGCGGCCCGTTGGCCGACCGCATGAGATCAGTGGAACCGGCCGGCAGCGGCCGTGGCGACCCTAACACCGCTCTAAGACGACGTCAGATACGACGAGAACGTGTGGTCGACCCAGTCGCTCGTCACGCCGATCTCGCTCAGCATGTCCGACATGTCGGGCGTGCACGAGAACTCGAAGTGTGACCCCGATGACGACGACGCTGTCTCGAACGAGTCAATGTCCGTCGTGAGGGCCTCCAGGTCTACTTCGCAGTCCGCGGGCAGCGGCAGCAGGTCCGTGATGGAGTAGAGATCTGTTAAGTCCGCCTGCTCGCGACGATTGTGGTCTTCGTAGAAGCAGGCTGATTCCGGGGAGTCGGGCGAACCTGCCGGACTCGCCGGTAGCGGCGGAGGCGCGGGAGTCTCCACGGGTACACTCGGCACCGATGGAACAGGTCTCCTCCGCCTGGCAACGCCCCTGTTGTTATTGGAGTCTGCGCGTTGTTTGCGTTTTGGCTTCGTCACGCCTCCGGTCTTGGGCCCCGACCTATCTGACTTGGCGGTCTTCTTGCGTGGCCTGTACTTGTAGTCGGGGTATTCCCTCATGTGTAGCTGCCGCAGCCTCTCCGCCTCGTCGATGAAGGGCTGGCGCTCCTCATCGTTGAGCGTCTTCCACACGCGGCCGAGGTTCTTGGAGATCTCCGCGTTGTGCATGTCTGGTGTCTGCTCGCATATTTTCCTACGCTCTATCTGCGACCAGACCATGAACGCGTTCATCGGCCTCTTTATGTGGTTTGGGTTGTTCTTCTTTGTCTGTGAACAAGAGAGAAAATCCTGTTAGTCGAGGTCACGTTTTCAAATTTTACAGGCAATTTGTGCCCAACTATAATGTAAATTCGCGTTCGAGGTGGAAAATCAACGTTATCTGTTTAATTGTGGGAGCACTATTATTATTTCAGGCATGTCCGATTCGCGGAGCCGGGCCTCGTCCAATTAGTATGCAAGGTGGTGCAACATTAACTCAGTGTCCTTACTATTAATGATATTGTTATCATAGGAATTATTATTATTACAAACAAGTCGAAATCTCTAATAGTGTACACAGTTATTGCGTTGTTATGTCGGTTTGTGTATGCTTTGTTCAAGTTATTGAGTTTGCCAGAGTTTGCCCTGATCAAGATTAGTTTCGTAACTTTATATATTATTGTAGAACTAGATTAGCATTCGTACAGATTTGGTGTACGTTAGTTTCTGTTCTCACGCGACTATACATCTGGTGATAAGGCAACCAAAATATACACGAAACACGGACAAAATTCAGCGCAATTAGACCAAAAACAGTCCGCGATAACGTCTGCCACTAGTGACCCCATTTGAAATTCTATTTGAAACGATAGCTCCAACTGGAGCTATAAAACGTTCAAGTGCAATAAACATTTCCGTAATTTGTTTATACAAAACATTGACTAACGAGGATGTATAAGGACGCAGGAAGTTATTATCAAATCATGTAGGAAGTGATCTGAGGACAGAAGCCGGTAGTGTCTCCTTGGTGATGATAAGCGTTCGAGTTTAGGGAAAGTATCATGAGACCGGAGATTAGAACCCGAGGCCGGTTGAGTGAAGGACCGACTCATAATTATTATTCTCCAAGGTATAAAATTTAATTACAAATAAATATTGTTCGTCCTGTCAGCGTGATACACACAGGAAATGAAGCGGTCTCTTGAAATAGAAAAGTGACCACATTGAATGAGTCAAACATCGACTGAAGGTTACCTTAAGAAAGCTGCTCCGTCAAGGCTAACCACCAAATATCAACAAATTAACAATGCAAATAACTCTTCCTTATAATCAGATCTTTGCTAAATCACGCCATCATTTGACCTCGGATCCCTAAACCGAACCACTTTCGTTGAGCGCGACTCGACAAAAAGTTTTTTTCCAAACTTATTTATATTCAAGACAAAAAAGGGTTTGTACGATTGCAACTAAATCAAGTTCAGAACACCCACACAGTTTCAAGGTGAGCTGAGGAGGCAGTTTTTGCGATCCGCTATCCAGGTTGAAAACGCAGTTATTATTGAGCCGACTTTTTTGGGCTCCTACAATTTTTTTTAGACCAGAACTGCAACGGCTTTGACTGGATTAATCACGTGTTTGGTGTTCGTGACTAGTCTGTTGCTAGGCAGCTTTTTTCGTCGTTTCCGTACGGTTTCATGTTCGGCTAGCTAGTGTTGGTTTTAGTATTTTTGGTTGTTTGAAATGAAACTTCTTTTAGTGGCCATTTTGGGATTCGGGAACTTTTTACAAGTTGTTCACGGGTGATTTAAGTGGGCCGAAGTTATCCCAGTTTTTGCTGCAGTATTATTTACTCTATTATAAAATCCGGAGCATTATTAACGGATGCACGATAGTTGAACTTCAGAGTTAAATATAGGAGAGCCAATCATTCAATGTCATTGATGAATCATGTCTGTCTCAGTAAGATACGTAATGATGGGGACCGTACCCAGTTTTTATAGTTCAGTGCATGTTTTAAATACAATAAATGTCGCATGTCTTTTTTTGTATTTAAAAGCCAACTCCCACGGTGCGCCATATCGCGGACGCGCACCAGCCCGCACGAGGACGCACCGCCACGCACGCGTACAACGCGCGTCTGCGCTACCACGCACGCTAGGTTTCCCACGGTGCGTCGTGCGCGTGCGTCCGCGATATGGCGCACCGTCGGAGGGCGGCTTAATACGTATACATGTCTTGGCTATACCTATTCATTAAAATAAGTCAGTACTGTAGACGTTGTTACCAATTGGATAGTTTTTGGGTAAGTGGTAATTTTAACTGAAATATGACAAAAACAATCAATTTTAAATAGAAAATAAACATTGCAACATTTTAAATTCTTGCTATACCTATTATTGTTTGTTTTGCTAGTCACAGACATAATATTTTCTCAATAGCCAACATAATGATTATTGCATTTATCATTCAAACAAATGGAGGCAACCGTCAATTTTCACTTAACTATAGTGATATAATTAGTTGAGAAAGGACAGCTGAACGATTGGACTTATAGCAAATTGAAAGTTCCTTCTATATAAGTTGAAAAGGAATCATTTAATGACTACACTGGTGGAAGTAATTGAGTAAATTAATAGGCTTGCTTGCAAGGTATAGCCTGTAATTCTAGATTAATTGAACTCAACTTCTTTGTAGGTATTAGAATAATGTTTTACTTTCTATTCGATTGCAAACAATGCTATGCAGGATGCTTTCCTATGAAATTGATATTAAACGATAATGTTTCTTTGTTGTCAGTGCTTTTAATTTGCTACGTAGAAAAATAACGTTTTAATTCAGAATAATTATTCGTATTGTATCGCAGACTATAAGATCCAGCAGGACTGTCTTTAAATCAACATTTGAAAATTAACATCAAAACGTGTTATGGAAATTCGTATGCAAAAAATACATAAACATATTTACTCATAACACATAATAAATCTTATGTTATTAACCATATATTACCTTAGATGCTAACACAAAACTTCCTGGCTTATTATTTACCATAGCTTGCCCGGAAAAGGTGCGTTCAGTCCTTGTATATTTCCCTTTTTGTATTTTATCAGTGTTTGCACGATCTAGGCTTTAAACAACACGTGCCCACGTGGACGTTGCGAAATTATAATGTTTTGCTTGCCTTCCTTTTATGTTAACTGTGTTGCTGTAGTCAGCCTCTGCTGTCTATAGCACCGTACATTATTATGTACGATGCTATAGAGACTACTATTATTGACTACCTAACCTACCTACCTAGGACTATTATTGAGTACCTAATATTATTGAGTACCTAATATAAACATAATATTATTATGTTTATAGTAGGTACTCAATAGAAAGGTATTAGATACTAAATTTTTCTAAATAGAATGTTTTATAATGGTCTTGGTTGTATGTTGTAGTACATCGCATTATCAGCCTATTAATGTTCCCACTGCTGGGAAATTAGCCTTCTCTCGGTAGAATAGTAGTATATTGGGTAGAAATTCAATATCGTGAATAAATATAATGAAAAATATGGTATGAAAATAAAAATGGATTTCGTTGTAGGTTAGTTTAGTTTTCATTAAGTGAATTTATTTCTGGATAGGAGAAGAGTAATTTGCACTTTTCCTAGTATCAAAATCATAAATCCTAAATAAGTCTACTAGTAAATTAATTAAATTATTACCTATCTATCATCAAAGAACACATTGCACTGAAATATATACATCACACAGTCATAAAATATATACCACGTTATTATACGGAACATCCTGTATCGGTTGGCAACACCATATGTTTATAAGTCGCTTATTATTGTAAGCGCGTAGAGCCGACTCTACAAGGGCATCCAGTTAGTTTCCTGGATAACTAGAGATTGCTCTACCGTAGCTCTATATATCAATGTCTGACAAATCGAGAGTTTAGGTGACCTTAGGTTGGAACATTCTGTTTTTATATTATTTTTAGATGTAGAGTTACTGTTATCCTTTCTCTTGTTCAAGTTAAACTAGTATATTTAGTTAGATTATGTACTGTTTTAAGTCAATAAATTGGATACTTTTCTCTAAGCTGTCTTAGTACAAAACGCAATAATTTATAATTTAAAAAAATCTTAATCTAGTGCGGTTTTTTGTAACTGCTTCCTAATACGGACTTGAGTAAATGATAATAATAATGAATAATATGTATCTATTGGTACATTAAAATCAAATGATTTATAGATCACTAGTTTTCCCACGGGAACACACTACCGGGATAAAAATATATCCAGTATCCTATAATATGTTAATCCAGGATATAAACTATCTATGTGCCAAATTTCATCCAAATCCGTTTAGCCGTTGTAGCGTGATTGAGTAACAAACATCTAAACACACAAGCAGTAGGATTACTTGGCACAGAGATTATGCGTTACCACTATATACGACCAAAAATGTGCCTTAACGATAATCACTTTTCACCCTTATGTCCTTAATAATAAGATTGAAAAGTGGTCAACGACCATTTTCCGCGGTTGTATACACAACGTATGTTACAGCCTGTGTTGTTCTGACCAAGGTTACCTCACTTCCTAGTCACTTTATATTATTCCGGAATTTTCGCGAGCCTTCGACTCGCAAGGCCGACTCGGATAAAGTTTTTGAAGATGATTAATAATGACTTCCTTTGAGGAAACGAATTTATTTAAATACGACCGGTTTTTTTTCTACGACTTCTTGATAGTGTTACACTGTGTATTTGTGTTAGACGGATTTGAAGTTTATTATTATGGAGTTAAGGTTGAATTTTGTTTCTAAAGAAACTGGGTTAAATCGTTTGATCGATTAAAGTAAATAATCATCGGATTAAATTGATGTGGCCTATAAATGGTTCATATTTTTGAAGTAGTAAATCTTTTAAATCAATATTTAATCTCGATTATGAAATCTCTTTACGTCAATTTATGCGTGAAGGAAGAGGCATAGAGACAATCTTAAATTTAAATATATAATCAGTATTATGATAATTAAAGTCCAGTACAATTACGTACTTATTGTCAGTTCTATTTAGTCCAAAGTATCATCATCAGTTTCAAGTCTAATAGATGCAAAAACTACCGACTTAACTGTCACTAAAACTACCAAACTACCATTGCCTTCTACCATCAAGAGTAAGCATAAAAGGAATGAATGGCCAATCAGATAAAAGCAACTTAAGAAAACTACATAATGCTTACAATATTTAAATACTTCTATATACGTATAGTCTTATCTATTTTAAGCGAAAACTGGCATTTGTTTAGCGTAAAAGCCGTATTGGCATTTTCTCCGGCTAAATGGCTTTTGAAATGCCAAAATTAATGTCCGATCCTCGTATGTAAGCTGTTTATGCCTTATAAAGTTTGTTCTGAGCATAATACGTATTTTTATTGATCTATTAGTTTTAACGAGCCGTTCATTTGTGTTAATACCTTTATATATTTATTTGTGGCAAATTGTAACAGGGAAATATGGAATTTAACGCGAATGAAAGAGATTAGGTAGCCGTATATTAATAATTTATTTTGGATAATTCATGTAATATGATATACGATTCTTCCATAATTAGTTTCAACGCTAATTTAATACATCAAAATTTGTTTGCAGAGATTAGCTCAGTGTCAGTGATAATTAATGAGTTTATTATAATATTTCTAGTATTGAATGCTTATAATAATACGATTAAATGATCAAAAATGCACTTAATTAAAACAATTAATTAGATGCTGACGTATAAAGAGATTACATCGATGTCGTCCGCACAGTGGGCACAAAGCCGAACTCCCAGGAAATATTAATGAAGAAGATGTTCGACACTTTTGGGGCTTTTAACACGGAACAAAGAAGGCCCCATTATGGGCCCCCATTGTCGAGGGGCCCAGATGATGTCCGCACTTTGTTTGTGGATAATAGTCAAAATGAAAGTTCCTTTTTTATTAAAATCGGACCCTTATTACTGAAGCAATTTGACTGGTTCAAGGAATACAGATTGGAATTTGGCGCCATATTGAAAGTTATTAAGTTTGATTTTATTTCGCGAGGAATTTCTGTTCTTAATAATTCTTGATTTATTTTTTATTTGGTGATTGAAAACACGTTTTGCTGTTTCTCGGTGCGTTTTGGAGCTTTGAGATTTTTCGAGTTAACTTCTTTTTAAACACTTTTTATTTAGCTACAACAGAACTGAGAACTAAAGCGTATGATAAACATTGTCTTTGACTTAATACTCGAGAAAGATTAAACGGTGATACTTTTTCAAATATATTTCTTGACAAAAGACAATTTTTTTTGTGCCAACGATAAATTAATATTGTAAGCACTGGTGGTTTAAATTACGATTAAGAAGTGTACACTGTTGATTAAAATATTAAGATTAATACATTAGCAATTCAAATTATTCTGAAAAAGTGAGGTTGGCCAAAATAAATCATTTTTGGAATGAAGGAGAAGACTTGATTAATAATGGAATTTAACATTATAATTTGGTTTTTGTTATCTTAATAAAATATTATTTTTGCCATTGTGTAAGGAAATATTTAGTAGGTAGATACAAAAATTAATACTGATGAATGTTATAGGTCTTTACAAAGTTAACATGCGCCCAAAAAGGTAAAACAAAACAACACCATCTTATAAGCTATAAAATCTGGCAAAAAAAATGTATCAGAATATAGGTTTTAAATTTAAATGTACTGGTAGAGAGGCGGCGTTGACTCGATATATCGAGGGTATAGTGCTCAAACCCAATAAGTACGAAATTGTAACTTTCGAGATATTCAATATTTAAGTTTTAAGGACAAAAATACCTATGTTATTAAAATAATATCGTCATAATGAGTATTTGAGTTAAAACTGTATACATTCAATTAGTGTAAAAAAGTATTTTTATGTTTCTGGGGTGGTTCATTTTATCATAAGAAATAATATAAGTTACAAAGGGTACCGACTTATTGGGTTTTAAGTCTAGAGTAATTTAACATTTAATGTACTTTACTAACTAGTTTATTCTATGAATCACAATGAAAACTGTTCATATGGTCGGTTTTAAGAACTTTAAAACCCGTCGTACAAATCGAAACAAGAAGCTCTCTGATGCTACTTTACAGCTCATGGAAGAGAGGTGCGAGACGATCCTGTCTGGTGTCTTCAGACAATGCGCTCATAGACGGATCTCTAAGTCCTTGAAAAGCAACCTTCGCTAATATAATACGGACCGTAAAGGACGCGACAGAGCGGAATAAGGGCTCCAAGGTCTAGAGATCTGTCTATTAGGCCGAACCAGCTTGCGAAACTGAAGACCTATGATGGTAAGATCGTATCCGCCAAACTTGAACTATTAGAGATATCGAGAGCTTCTATGGACAGTTATACACGTCAACCAGTAACCCCGTTACGGTGATGACGGAATTACGGTCGAACTCCTGAAGGCCGGTGGAAAACCCGTTCACTACCGGCCGGTGGAAAAGCCCTCCAGAAGCTGATCGATTCTGTAAGACTCGATGGTAAAACGCCACAGGCCTGGAACAGAGGTGTGGTGGTACTCTTCTTTAAAAAGGGCACAACATTCTAGGTGGGCCTGTAATTCTTATGCAGGGTGCTTAAGAATTGTAGGCCCATCTTCTGAGCCATGTCTACAAGCTGTTTTCACGAGTCATCATGAACCGTCTCTCGCGCAGGTTTGACGAATTTCAGCCTCCGGAACAAGCCAGATTCCGTAAAGACTTTAGCACCGTAGACAACATTCATACGCTGCGGTCTAGTTTACACAGAAGACCTAAGAGTAGATATAATATATAACCAGCCTTTCTGGTTAGCGTTTGTGGACTACGTGAAAGTCTTTGATTCCATCGAGACCTGGACTGTACTGCAGTCTCTCCAACGATGCCAGATTGACTATCGGTAGGTACATCGAGGTGCTGAAGTGTTTGTATGAAAACGCTACTATGTCAGTCCAACTCTAGGACTGGACCTCAAAACCTATCCTTCTGGACCAAGGGGTGAGATAGGGAGACGTTATCTCTCCGAAACTATTTACCACTGCACTGGAGTAAGTCTTCAAGGTTTTGGACTGGAAAGGGGTTGGCCTCAATGGCACTGCTTGGGGGAAGCCTATATCCAGCAGTGGACGACTTTTGGCTGAAATGATGACGATGAATCACAAAAGAAACAGGATAAATCACTCTCGTATAATACGTATTTTTCCCACTTAGTTGGGGTTAGTAGTGGATGATGTTATAATAACTTCTTGTCACTGTTATTTACATGGCAGGTGGTATTCCAATTTGTGTGTAGTATGATAAGTACCACAACTAAAAAGAGAAAATTAAATAGATAAACAAAAAAGTCGGAAGTCAGTGCCAAAAAGGAAAATAAATAAAACCAATGAGTGTTTTTTTTTGGAAGTCGGTTTGTTTTTTTTTTAAGTTGTTTTAATGAATATAAAGTACTTGTAGGATTTCGATTCTCCAAAGGCAGTTCCACTTCCATGATAGCAAAATCTAAAACCAACATTTACCTAGTTGTCAATCTTAATGCATCACTCATCGTACCACACACAAACAATTGGCACTAAACAGAATAATTTTAAAAACAATACTCGCGGGGACGCGACGTGCGAATTGTCGCAAAATGACAACAATAGCGCAAGAAGTTGTTAGGTCAAATTTTATTTATTGGGTTCGTCTCCAAACAACATTTGAAGAAAGTTAGTTGACGAGGTGAGCAAATACCATATAACTATACATAACTTGTTACTTTTGAAATATAATCGAACAATAAAACCCGACAAACACATTTGGTTTGTTTTAGCTCTTGGTTTTGTTTGCCTTCTTATGCAACATAATGCAAAGCTAAAACCCGATAAGTACAAATAGCGGTTATCGCCTTAATGCAGTCAGGTAATTTTAGTTGAAATCATTGGACACTCAATACAAATAAATAGCTTTATGTGGTTTAAGCGTAAAATAAAAATATTATTTATCAAGATAACACACTTTATAGTGTCCTACTTTTTCAGTTTAGGCTAAACGTGGTCACTTTATTGGGTTATTACCTCAAGTAATTTTCTTTCTACTGAGAATTCAGCTTATTGGATTAGACCATTGGAAAGAGCATAAAAAATGCATTGAGATGGACTAATAAAACGATTTTTGATTTTTTTGCACTTATTGGGTTTTAACACTATACCCTCGATATGTAAAACAGGCAGCAGAGAAAAGGCAGGATTATGCCGGCTCTAGGAAGCGAATATAAATTGCGTATAAGTGAAGGATTGTCGCCCAACGCAACAGGGATGCATTTTATTTACTTTATGCCGGCACTATTTTATACTGCCGGCTTTAGCGGCGCATAAAAGAATTTTGGGTTTAATTTTTATGTTTTTAGGCTTAGTTACGATCATAAATTCGGATTTTTTATTCATATAAAAAGTTAGTCATAAAACTTTATGTGCTTACTAAACTAATACCTAAAGGTTATAAGGGACGTTTCGTGAAAAAAATGTCTATTTTAATATTAAAAACTAAAATGAAAACCAAAGTCGTAAAGAATCATTTCAACGACTTATTCAGTGTCTGAGAGCGTGATTATTATGAATAAAATATTTTGTCTACCACCTAATGCCTTCATCCCACTGGGGGATACACAATTCTAGATTTTCAAGTGTCTCTTTTAACTAGTGATATTTGAAGTACTATTCAGATCGTAGAAAGATTTTAATCAAAATTTCAGCCCTTTGTGTCTTGTTCATTATTTTGCTTATTCTTAAAACAAGGACCCAAAGGGACCCTTTGTCAGCGTGATTAGAAATAATGCCTATATAAATTTATAAAACAGAATAAGATTATATCAATGTATCTTCGTATCTCTAATAAAACCTCACTAATCCGTCTGCCAAGCGTGATGTAAATAACCCCTCTATGTGTTAATTTGCAGATTTCTGGAATTCGAAATCTTATGGTGCGTTAATAAAAACCATTGACAAAACTAAACTACTCATCCTGGAAAAACACATTAACAGATTCAATGTTATCCTTCTAATCCTAACTTCTGCTCACTCCTTAAAAGATACAAGGGTACAAAGAAGTAATGACTACTAAATGGTACGCGGCCATAGACTAATGACCAGACACGCGGGTTGTTCCGGGTTGGGTGGGTACTTATAAGTAAAATTGATTTGTTACACCGTATCAATTTTAGCTTGCAATCAGGAAATGATTTCCTATAAGGATTCTGTTATGTTTCCTTTATGGAATTAAAGACTGTTCAAGGCTACTTGGTAATTATTATAAGCCTTGAAATGATCCCTTAGAATACACTTAAGGGTGGTGGTAAATTATAAATAGGATTTTGATTTGATGTTAAGTCTTCTTAGTATTCTCTGTATTTATTTGAAAAACGCATAATTTACTTCTTCCGCCTCGTTGGTCTAGTGCTACTTGCTACTGAACATGGGTTCTTGAGTTCGACTCCCAGGTCGGGCAAAGTATTATTTTATTTTTTGAATTTCTCAGTAGCAGCCCAAAGTCTTCAGATTACTGACAAATGCTTGTACTGACTGGACAGACCCACTCAAATCTGTGTGGTTCTTTCCTCAAAAGACCATTTCAGACACAAATCTACATGGTCCTCATTATGGCCTGACCAAGATTATGTCTGGACTTTAAAAGAGACTGTGACCTCTGAGTTTGTTTCGGCCTTTTTTCTCAGAGTAGTCAGATAGGAAACGCCGAACTCACCAAGCAATTTTTTTTTTTAAATATTACCTGTAAAATTGGTTCCAATATCCTATTTACAGAACAAAAAATTTCATTTCATTTCTATGTTTGTGCCCGATTGATGGCAGTAGGCTCACATGTGACTTAAACATAACTGGCGAAGTCCTCTGCAGAACCCTTCGGAGAAACAAGGCGTGATGCTATGTTATGTTTAATTATAAAAGTCCTCAAAATTCGTGGTACTTTCTCCGCCAACACCATTACTTTTATCGATAGGTACTACGTAGTCCAACGGCCGGTCAAAACCTTTTCAAAAAATGTCCTTTCTGACCCACTTTTGGCCATAATCGTCTATTCATAAATGTACATGACGTGAATTTAAACAAACTGTGACCTATAAAGTGCTAACGTGTCTAAAATGTGTGTAGATGTGCCACTTTAGCATGTGTTAGGGATTAGTAGATGTGACACGGTTTTATTCGTGCCTATTTCGTTATGTGATGCTGTTGGACTGTATATTAAACTGTTTATTTTATTGCTGTGTTTCAAAATACAATGGTTTTGTGTCTATCTAGGGATTTGCAGTTTGTATAATAAAATAATCTTCAATCCGCAATTTCTTGAGATGTCTACTGTCATAAAACAGAGAATAAATAACATTGTGTCTTTTAATAAAAAAATAATTAAGTGATAGCATAAATTTTACTTTGTTTCAGATTTTTTTTTTTGCATATTTTTGGAATTCTCAACCACATTAATGACACATCTGTGACCTACTCTTTGGCTGTCCAATGTACACAAACACTATACAAATAGGCAGGCGACCATATTTGTGTGTCTACTAATTTGGCATGACCAAGTACAGACGATTATTATTGTCTTGTTCTACAATGCTTACTAACTTGATGAATGATCAATAAATTATAAATTAACGATTTTTGTCTGGCAACCTACTTCGGTTAGTAACACTGTGCAACTTTGAGGAAATGGCGGATTTTTGTGCGAAATTTTGTTGTAAAATTGACTAGCTTTTTTTTGTTATTTTCCAGATTACAGTAAAGCCAAATAAAAGAAGATAAACTTATTGATGATGATTTTAAAAGCAGAAAATTCTTTCTTTTCTTGTACACACAAAACGCAAGTAATGGACATTTTAGCAAAGCTGAGAAAGTGGCATAAGGAAAAAGATCATGAACTTTAAGTTTAAGTCATAAATAACAAAGTAAGTGCGTATAAAGTTAAGCATTTACACAAATACATAAATGGATAGATCATTTGAATTCACATAAAAAGGATTTACTACTCAAAGTAATAATGAATCATACTGTAGAAGACAAAACACATGTCAATTTGACATTTCCCTCGTATTTATTTGACAATATTATACTGTAAAATTAGTTTCGCAATATCAGAAGCAGTTTCACTAAAAGAACTAAAAGACCTCTAGCATTCACCTTATGATTGATCCGACTGTGTCTTCCTGTGTCTAACTAAAATACAAATAATACTGATAGATTCAACCTAAGATGAAACCAGACAATGTCAAGGATCCAGACAACATTGAATCACTACACATAATATACAATCACAATCAGACTGACAGCCAGAACAAATCATCTTTTTGACAGCACAAAAGAAATATACTTACCCTTCAAATCTGATCTTACACTTCATATAACTTCAAAGGGCTTAAGCACAGTATAAATATGGACAGCACAGAATCTACGTAGTAAACGTTCGAAACGGCATACCCACACAATGAGCGCGTCCGTCCTAAGCGATTGTCGCGGTGCTGTCAGTTGCGGGTGTCATTTCAAAACGAGTGGTCGCCGCGACCTTCTTAAAAATGGAAGGTAATTATTTCATTAAATAGACCTAGTTTCCAGCTTTTTCCACTTCTGTCGATTAACGAGAAGTGAGTAGAGCGAGACGACGAGTTGGCGAGTTGGCGAGAAACGACGAGCGATTAATCGCAGGTATTATGTACTAAGCGTGACTCTCTCAGCGAGTGTTCTGACCGCCGAGCTCTTTGATAGCTCTTGACAAACGAGCCACTCGCCGATAGCGGTGTGAACGGTCAGCGACCAACTATTAATATATGTATCTCGTTTTCCTGTAATGGCACCTACAATCTTTTCTCGTTTCTTAAGCGAGAAAATGGTGGTGATAGCAGTGGGGTGGAACAGGTGCCTTAAGGGCTATAATAACGATACATTTAACTACACGTAGATAGAAAGATAAATAAAATATATATGTCCTTTACAAGGGCATAACATTATAAAGGTGGCGAATTCGTACGTGATTCGATCGCGGCTTGTATCAATAACAATGAATGATTTTTTTAGCGTTCTGTGGCTAAATAAGTGATAAATGTCTGTCTGTCCTGGTTGTCATTTGTTTTGAGACCGGTTTTTGTTTAATCATTTTATTATTATACACGGAACAAAAAAATTTTTGTAATTTTATTTTTTCCGTAATGCAGTTGAAGCATGCACTGACTTTTTCAAATTATATTACTCAATATTTTTTACCAAAATTAGAATAAAGTAGTAGGTTTTAGTTTCTAATATTATTAGTAGAGTATGCAATTTTTTTACCTGTTTATAATTCTATTAAAGGATTTTTATCTTCTTTATTAATGTAATGTATGCAGAACCCGTAGCACCCAGTACCAACCAGCACCATTTTTTTTACATTGTTCTCAGTAATGCTGAAGCAAACATTTGTGGGCCAAGGTTGATCCGAACATCACGTAGGGTTTTTTTTATATTTTAACAATAAATTCACGGTTTTTAAACTAGGGCCACGAAGCACGCGATGTGTCAGGAGATGATGTGTGTATGTTTGTGGCGTGATTCTTTGAATGTTGGCTTTCCGGGTGAGGTAGTTAAGTAGGGCGTCAGTAGATATTCTGTCAGTACTTTATGAATGATTAAACGCTTTGCAAGATTACCTACTTAAGTAATATTAAAAATATCTTTTGTTCTGCTTTAGAATGGCGTGTCAATAATGTTTTGAGATGAATGGAGTCAAAACTCGGAAGGTACGATTAAAGATATTTGTTATTGTCTTGTTGAGTTCAATTTCAGGAAGAAGGCGCTCATGCTGTTTAAAATCGCTTATTGTGAGGCTCCAATTTTGGACACGAATTGAAATTCATCACCCATTTATATGTAAATGTTTTAACTTTTGAGTTATTTTTAGAAACCTCGTGTAAAATGATGATATTTATAGTTTCAAATAATTTTTTAAAATATTGGTGATAAAAAGAAGCAAGTTTTACGCGTTTCTGATTTTCTAAATATATTTGACCGAGTAAGTAAGGCCATATAATGTTCGTTTATATAATCCAAACCGTAAAAATTCAAAATGTTTAAAGTTAAGCAATAGTTTCAAATCAAATAAAATTTTACATCAAGGGGAATCCTTGATATCATTTCTTACATTTTAAAATGTCATAAACCGATGCCGTGGCATTTTATACTGTTAACCTTTGGTTAACCTTGAGTAAAAGTCAAGCGTTAAGGCGAACAATGCAGAACACAGATTGATATAACACAATACTGTAATAGTAAAGATTTGTTACGAAACTTGATGGATAGGTGGTACGCTAAAATGTTTTCGGAGCGTATTATTCTCGGCTACTATTACGCAAGACAGATTTGATTTGGTCAATTCAGACCTTCAATTGAAGCTGCTTGATTACGGTTAAGTACTTTTGTGTACGATACCACTTCAAATGAGCCATTAAATTGTATGTATCTATTAAATATTTTTCTTATTCAAGAGTAACATGGGTAACTTAAGAACGCGGCGACTATTGAATTGTCCATACAAACGTAATACCTAAATCATTTCCAATTCGAGCATATTTCCACCAAATAAATTTGATATTCGGATTGAGACAATAATTATCTAGGCTTCCAATTCTTTTTTTTTTCAAAAACCTACCTCTACATGAAGTTTAAGCGAATTGCATTTCGTACATTTTTACAGCGTAAATGACTTGTTTTCATATTGTTTTTTCTTTATTATAAACAACAATATTTGTAATATTGTTGCATCACAAGCATAGCTTATATTATCAAGTTACAAATTATAGAAAAAAAATTGGAAAAACATTAAGTTTTCATTCATCATTTTTGGTATTACGAAACACATCCAAATTTCTCATAATTTCAGATAGCTAGTAGTGCTATCGCGTCAAGCAATAATTGTCAATGTGTGTGTGCTCCCTGTAGGTGTTTATCGCTCCGACAGGCACAAGGCACACTAACGCAACGTGCTTGGTTGGAGTTCGTTCATAGTATTTTTTGTCAACTTTAGACGATTAGGTACTTTACAGTGTGCTATACCTGTACGCGCGTACTTATTTGTTTGCTAAATTGTATTGTATGTAATATTTCTGACACTCCTCTTGACTTGACCTATTTTTAACCGACTTCAAAAAAAGGAGGAGGTTCTCAGTTCGTCCGATTTTTTTTTTAATGTTTGTTCCCAGAATACTCGAAGACGGCTGGACCGATTTAGAAAATTATTTTTTTGTCAGAAAGGGTATACTTCACAGATGGTCCCATTGTCATCAAGTCAGGATTGGATGATGGAATCCTGGAGAAGTCGAGGGAACTCTTGAAATATTACAGGCGCACCTATAGCGATTTAGGTATTTTTTATAGTTACTCTTGAATTTGATCTCGGAAAGCACCATTTAGTGAAGTGGAAGTGATGATGAAGACCACAGATGGCCACCGGAACTTATCAATAATACGTATTTCACGGGTTGCGATTAGAGAAGATTACTTTAATATGGTTGCCAAGTAAATGCCCGTCACAATACATAGGGTGAAGTGGAGGTAGGTATGTATCTTGGTAAAGTGGGTATGTAGGTAAGGTAGGTAGGTAGTAGGTATGTATGTAGGTAAGTAGGTAGGTAGGTAAGTAGGAAGGTAGGTAGGTAGGTATGTATGTAGGTAGGTGTAGTTAGGGTAGGTAGGCGAACCGTAGATGAGTGCATACCCGTGCGAAGCCAGGGCGGGCAGCTAGTTACTAATATTATTCGATAGGTACCTACTTATGTGTCTAAAGAGCCTCAGCTATGGCCTCAGCGAGTATTTTGTAGTTTGTAAGTTACACAATTGACATAAAGTTGCTTTGACCTAATTTCGTGCCAAAAACTCGCTTCCATTCCGTTCTGCGCCAATGTAATATGAGCCGTAACGTGGTGAGTATTGGCCAAGACGGTATAAGCTAGTTGCTCTCCGTACGCGACGAAGCCATAGCCACCACCAAGTTGTAGTATTGTACCTACCTATCATAACGCGGTTGTACGAATTTTTGTCATGTCACTGTTCCTTTTCTTTACTTATGTGACCGAGCGGGCGTAATTATTGTCTCAAGGACACTATTGAGAACACTGCTCGCTCTAAATTGAGTTCGCAATGTATTTGCCAAACATGTAAACAAACTCGAGTTTTCCACTTAGACAAATATGAACTTTATGATAATGTAAATAAAGTTGATTTTAGACTGACTAGTAATGTTGAAAAAGTCATAAAAATATATGAAGTTGTAGCGCAAACTGAACCTTATGTGTAGTCCATTACAGTTATTTTTCCAAAAACTCGTGTTTGTTTAGATGTTTGGCAAATGAACTGCGAACGCAGATTTTTATTTGTCGGTGCAGCAGCGGTGCGACATCAGTATGTTCGGATGATGAAAACATACCGCCACCACGTGTCGCTTGCACTTACGCACATGTCGGTAAAAAATTATGCAGAGCTGCTTGTGCCGTCGCAAAATAATGTCGAGTTCGCCCAGGTTCGCACCGCACGGGCTGTTATTTTCCGCGGGATTTTTTTTTCGCACACTGGATTTTCAACGCGTGTTTTTTCAACGCGCTAGGACGAGAGTGTCCCAGCGCGTGGGATTCTCAACGCTCGGCTCAACACCGAGAGTTTAAAATCCAGTGCGAGACCACCAATATGAAGTGGAGACCACTCTAAAGGAAATAAATAAACACAAACAGACTTAAAATAAATAATGACAATAATAATAGATATCCCAATAATTTATATTTACGCGACGTGCGTATGACTACTCTAGCGTCGTCCGTCGGTCCGCCGATTTACCCACAAGTCCATGCTCGATAACGATGTAAGTATTACTATATATATATATACTTCGCGTCAAATAACTTTGCCGCTCTGAAGTTAGGTTGCGCATGCGTACCTACTGGCATGCGCGCTACTGTTTTATAAGACAGATTGACTACTCCGCAGTCATATAGAGTCTACTTCAGAGCGGCAAAGTTATTTGACGCGAACTGTTGGTACCTACCTTATTTGTATGACGTATCTACTAGCTAGGTTTTCTCTACAAGGCCTTCTATCTTGAGAATAGTCGAGATATCCTAAAATATTGAGACATCGGCATGGTAAAGAAATTTCCAAAAAACGCATTACTAGTCTGTACATTCACTAGCGATTCCCCAAATTAGTCAACAAAAATAAAGCAAATAATGAACATACCTAATTATTACTCATAATAAATATTTATGCTGTCGACTCGCTATGAATGAATGGCATACAGTACCTACATCTAGTATTATCCGCTCACACACACTGCAAAGCGCGCCCGTAATCTGTGGCCCCGCCTTCTTTTGTCGAACAGAGATAGCAATATACCAAACGCATTTTGCTCACGTCTCGAGTTTGCATTTCGTGCCGTAGTACGTCGGCCTCTTAATAATAACATTTGAGAGACAGATGACACCTATACTTTGGACTTTAAAAGAGACTGTGACCTCTGAGTTTTGTTTCGGCCTTTCTTCTCAGAGTAATGGATAGGAATTGCCGACCTGATCTAGTTTTTTTTTTTTTTTATATGATTGACCTGTAAAAGTATTTGTTTCTGTCTTACAGAAATCAAATCATTTACGACTTAAACGGCACGGTAATCTTCAGTTAATGTGTATAGCTCATCTCCAAACCAGTCACAATCGACGTAACCATCTGATGTTTCGACTTCAAATGACAATTGCACAATTAACCGGCGCATCGATGGTCATTTCAAACCCTACGATGATTACCCCGTCATTTACGACCATAAAACCCGTTTACATCAGCTGACTCACTAAATAATAACCAGATGTTATTTATTATAATCCCAGATCACCTTGAAACTAGACAATACCTAGTTTTAATAGCCGAACTAAAAATATAGTTTGAAAACGTAAAAAACGCAGCAAAAAGTTGAATAACGACAGAATGACTTAGAGTCACGTCAAACAGGTTAAAAGAACAAATTGTAGCTGTCGTTACAATAACACGGCGCATTTTGTTTTGCAATGTGTCATGTGCATAGTGCAGGAAATGTAAGTAGGTAATAGAGTTTCGGCAAAAAATAAGTAGTTTTTTAAAGATTTTAAATTTTAATGAGAAAACCCCGGTGCAAAAACCCAATAACATTTTGTCCGACCCGGGTATCGAACCCAGGACCTCATGCGCAGCAGTAGCGCTTTTATCCACTACGCCAATGAGGCAGGAAAGCAAACTACGAGGCAGGATAGCAAGCTATAGTAAGCTAGATTTTGAAGGGTAATTTCTATAATGACCAGACTTGGTAAATGCAGTTTTTTTTTATTTGTAGGCAGAAGAACTTTGATGCTCTCCAACTTTAAAAAAATTCAAACATTAAAACATTTTTGTGCCTGACAGTACATTTGATCAAAAACTGCTTTGAATTAAATAGATCGAATCGGGGGCGACGGCCACAGGTGCTTCGACCACTGGGGGCCTAAGCCACGGACCCAAGTCGATCCGCTTATTGCATTCTAAATACAAATTCTGCTATTGTTTTTGTCAATAGATTAGATACTGTTCTCTCAAAGGTTAGGTAACGAAAATAGGACATTCCTACACACTCTTAAAGACAATTATTATAAATAATATTTTTTGTCCGTCAGTTTCCACGAATTGGATGTAACAAGACATTCTCTTCCACGATCCTTATGTTACATTACAAACAATTATTTGCTTTGCTTGTAAAAAACATAATCCGAGTGATTATCTGCGGACGTGATTAGACTGAGGTACAGTTAGACAAACAAGCGTTTTATGCGAAATTATTCGAGTTAGGCGAAAAGTTGGTATGGTAGAAATAATGTGAAATAGGTAGGTTACATCGCTTATATGATTGTTTATTAAATCATGCTCACTTATTAAATTGATGGATTCTTTATTTTGTATCTTTTTTTGTTTTTAGAATAATTATGCGAAAAGTTATTTTTGCTGACGATACAAAACATATCTTCTCAGTATAATAGGACCGGTTTAAATGATTATAACTATGATAGTTATAAATTTTATACTATTAAGCACGGTACTCGACCTTGTCCGTTTGTGTGTGCCGAATGTCGATTGATCTACGAAACTCGCCCACAGGCGCAAATGTAATTTATATGTCTTCTACTTGTTTAATAGTGGCTGTAATTATTTTTGGTGCAAATAATAAGCGTGCTACTGTTAGAAAAAAAACAGTAGCAAAGTTTTTTAGTTATTGGAGGTTTTATTTGTCTGCAATCTTAATTTATTATAATAACTAGCTGACCGGATAGACGTTGGTCTGTTTCCTGGAACTCTATCGCAGCGCCACCTACCGAGTCCTAACGGTAACTTAGCTTACACAGCTTACTTAACGATCAATGGAAACTTGCTATGTGATAATCATTGACATGAAAATGTCACTGTCATATTGACATGTCAAAAATTCACCGCCATCTTTACTGACAAGAAGAAATACACAATCATGTAGTCCTAAAATAATAATAATAAGGACAAGTGTAATAAGAAGAATCATAGGGCATCAAAAAATTTGTCCGCATCGCTGTCAACAGGAAAAGTGCCCATAAGGATGGCATTGCCATGTTGTATGGAAATAGCTGCTGACGGTTTGGGTAAAAAATAGGCCAGCCTGGTCACGTGAAGAGTCGACCAATCCCTTGGCAAAGTCTCGAAAAACTAATTGCGCATTTGGACCCCATAAGCCCTAGTGTGGCAATGTAACCCCAAGCGGCTGAAACATGACGTGTCTCAATAAGATTTGATTATTTGCGGTGTTCACATTATTTAAAATTATCTTGGATTTTAAACTTGGGCCCATTATTTTAGGTAACAATTATTTTACAAAAGGCTAATTTACAAGCTAAGCCTTTCATTCCGCTACAGCTTATCCTCTACACCAAATTAAATACGGAAGGACAGAATAATTTCGTGTTAAATGATTCTTTCGATAGAGCCCTTTGATATCACTGTTTTAATGGCCCGACAACTTTATAACAGGTACAGTGCGCCGCAGGCTCTATGTAGAATGGAAAAAATTGTAATATAAGATATTATTAATGTCTTACAAACGCTTCGGGCTGGTGTTGGGATGTTTTGGATTTTTTATGTTAGTGTGTGTTTTGTTTTACGTTTATATTGAGTTTTTTTAGATGTTCCAGAACGTGTAGAAAGAGGATCTTGGTTATTTTTATAAATTTTAATAGGATTATATCGTTAGGAAACCTGTACTAAATGGTATGTATTCGTCAATACTGAGCTTGTTTGGTTTGCAATGCTCATGTCATCCCCTTAAAAGAACAGCGCTTTACGAACAGAATATTGCAAGATAGACCTTAAAAATTAGAACTTACGGACTAAGGTAATATGTAGTTGCATTTTAAACGTTAATTTAATAATCCCTCCATCCTAAGCTCGTAAACGAAAGCTTCTTAAGAACCAGTTTATTTATAATAAAGTTTCACAACGGTTAAGTGGTTAATAATCGATAATTGTCATGTTCGGGTTCGATTCCTGTTTGAAGCCCGTTTCTAATTTGACCCAGTATTAACTGGAACAGTTCTAAGTTTATAGTTTAATAGTAAGAAAATAAAGATAATTTTAAAAGCTTTCTGTTTATGGGGTGCATTTTCATAGAATTGGTATGAAATAAAATTGTTATTAGTTTAGTTATGTGAAAGTCTAATGTGGGAAATTGGTTTTTTGACTTCTCATAAAATGATAATTCGATAATTATTGTCAGTATTCCGATAATTGTGTCGTCATTTCGATAAAACAAATCAGAGCTTTCACACGGTAATGCTTTCCGCTATGATGCCGATAAAATATTCCAGTTCAAATATCGAAGATAATATTCAGTCTATAGTGCCGATAAAATTAGTAATAAATTTAAGTCTGTAACTTCCTCCACGATACAAAAAAAAATCGTAGTTCGAAAATGTCCCATTAAAAAAAAACTTACAGATATCGAACTACCGTCGACCTCGAATTCAGCTCACCCCTCAAAGTAACAAATATTATTTAAACACCAAAATGGCGGATGCGAAATATCATTACATACAAAATTTATGATTTTGGAAGATAAATTGGATCCTAGTATGGGTCGTGATTTCCTGAGTATAATGTATTCTGTGGAGCGAACGACTGCTTGTTGGCTTTAAAAGCTGCCACAGACTATTAAAGTCTACGTAGATACGACAGTTCGATTATACTTATTCGGTATTGTACCTAAGTTTCGGAATAGGTTCAAGACGTTCCATGATTTCAGATTAGGCTGTCAAAGACTATTACAGTTTGCATGTGTATCTGAAATCAGAACAGTACAATCCTTTGGGGTAAATGACAAGCAAATACTAGTTTTGTAATAACATTTGTGTGCATTCAATCAAAGTGTTTTACATAATCACAGATTATATGGAGTTATGTTCCACATTAACGAGCTAGGATTGCAATTGAATAATTACTTTATTGCCATAGAAATGACTGCATAGTAATAAAATATTTATTGTAATATATTCATTTGCGAGCAGCTTGTTAATGCGTTACATTGCCGCATTATCATAAACCACAATTTACTGTACTGCGAAACTTTTCCTATGAAAACAATAATATAATACTGTCAGCAGCATCGTTTGATGTATAAAAATAATGACATTCTGTAATCATTCTTCATTAAGTCACGAAAAAAATACATTTAACGCTGCTCACGTTACTCCAAGCGCTACAGAACACATAGGCATAATACATGCGTAATTACGACCATCTGTATGTCATCTGTATGTCATTAGCCCACACGTCACGTTTTACTCGAGAACGCTCACCGAATGTCAATGGACCGCTTTTTATGCTCCACCACGTAATGTTTATTGAATCTCGCATTGACTTGCGTAGATCAAAACTGTGGCTACCTTACGGCCAAATAGGCTAGTTAGGAGCCGATACGTCTTTATGTTTATGTGATTTAAATTATGTGTCGTAAGCATAAGGTCGAGTAGGCTTGAAAGGTTAGTCCATATAGTACAGAAACAAGGTAATTTTTGACAGGAAAATTTACCTTTTAATTATTATTTTTCAGTCGTTACGAGTCGTCAGAAGTCCGAAAGTCTGACACCAGTATTACCAAGGGGTATCGTATTACCCAGTTACTGGGCTGTGGAGGTCAGATAGGCAGTCACTCCACGTAAAATACTGGTATTCAGCTGCAACCGGTTAGACTGGAAGCCGACCCCAAGATAGTTGGGAAAAGGCTAGGAAGATTGAAGATCGAATTATTATTTGTCATATATTTTTAATTAAATATTATGCATGTTACTGGCTATTTTAAGTGGCGAAGCATAGTAACTTTCATTTACGAAATAAGCACATATTATTTTCAGAAAACCATAATAAAAACAACATTTTAAAGTATCAGTCTAAGGCCATAATAATAATAACGTAGTTTAAAAACCAGTGCACGGCTGACTGACAGTTACAGAACAATGCATATGCATAATATACTGGAATCTTCCGTCATATAAATCATTATCAAGTTTTGACGAGTTCGACAATCCAAGGTGACCTTAAAGTACCGATATATACGGACATGGAATTACTGGTAGACATAATATAAATCCTAACTTTTTGTATTATAAATGAGAAAGTAAGTTGGTTTGTTTGTTACGCTTTCACGTTAAAACGGCTGTACGGATTTGGATGAAATTTGGCATATGTATAGACCATGACCTGGACACAGAATACCTTTTATCCCGATATTTCCACGGAGTCGAAGTCGTTTATGATTGTTAAGTTGTCGAAGAGACAACTTAACAATCATAAACACACCAAAACTACTACTAAAGTAATAAATGATGGGTAAGACAGGTTAACCAACTGCAGCTATATTAGATAAATCAGTCAGGAAAAAACAGGACGAATAGGAGAATACCTGATACTTATGAGAATTAAACAGGAAAAATAAATTGAGAGAAAAATACCATAAAGAGAAACTCCTAATGACTGCTATGATTAAAGGTCAAAGAGAAACTACAGTGTATACTACAGCTGATGGTCATTATTCACCAGTTAGGTGATCACAATTTACCGTTTAACAAGATCCAAGCATGGGGAGAGACAGACCAATCCAGAGTTAAAACCACAGACGACAATATAAATAAACGACTCACTACGTCCTCATTAAAAACGCTCGTAAAAATATAAGACCTCTCATATTCTCTATCAGAGATATAAGCCTCTTCCCTTCCGTAAGTTATCACTTTAATAACCATTTTTGTATGATATAGGTAGGAGTAATATTCACACAAATGTAGGTTAGGACAGTCGTTAATACGAGACTATGAGGGTACTGCTATCAGCTGATTTATTTTACAGCTTAGATGGAGAGGAAAATCTTCTGTAGATTGTAGTATAGGTTATTTTCCTACACGTTAGAGGACCGCAAAAGTCGTGTAATATTTTCTTTAATTCAAGTAATCTTCATGAACGTGGTAATAATTCATTATTAAGTCATGATCCATATTAAACTAATACATCGTTAACTTGTTAGTGATGATTTTAAAGACCCTTTTGTACTTTGATGATTATAACCTTTATGTAATCCATGACACATTTAACATTCTTGAGACTTTTATCATAGACAATCTTTTACATAAATAAGAAACTTCCTACCTATAACAAAAACCAGTAGAAATATACAGGTGTCATCCAACAACAAACACCAACCTCAACAAACGAGACCAGACTTGAACAAGTAAAACTTAAATCATCCGGACTCCGTGAATGAAATGAATGTAAAATAAAACAGTTGTAATGCAATTTGCTTTGGTCTAGACTTGGAAGATGAAAAGGGAATGTATCAGTTGGTTTTAGTCCTGAAACTCGGAGACAATTGAGGGATAATGATGGGAGAAGAGAAGTTGAAAAACTATTAATTGTGATTTCAACTGTAGATAGAGCTGATGGAGTAACAGTGGAAACTGATGAGAAGGATATTCATTTAAAACCAGTAGAATTGTGCATTGATATCAAAAGTAAAGTTAATACTAATAATCATAATAATAATACCCAAAATCCAACTCTCAATGATAAATGAAAGAGAGAAACCCCACACAGAAACCTAGCTCAGGCATTCAAATTATAAACAAACGCAAGAAAAAGAACATTTAAACTTCTGTGTCACCTTCTCAGAGGAAATGCGAAGTTATAAAACAACAAGACTTATAAGACAAGAACAGCTGTGAAATTTAAATCTGCTCGCGATATGAATGCAAAGTAAACAGTGTTAATGCAATTTGCGATATCATTTACAACTGGATGCGGTTCTGAACTAATGTCGCCTGTTCTTCGTTCCGGAGTTACGATGGCAAGGGGTTCGGGTTTAGAGAAGTGTGATTGGATTTTAAAGGGATTCAGGGTTGGACTTGTTTCGAGAATTTAGGGATATTGTTTGGAAAATAATTAATGGGTTTTAAAAGCTTGGGATTTTTTTTAAATGGTAGAGATAATTAAGGTCGGCATTTTTTAAGGACAGGATAAGTGCGATACAATTTTGGAATGTGAGAAAATATTTCGTTATCCAAAAGTTACGGCTGAACGTTGTCTAAAATACCAACAAATCGATTGAAGACATTAAAAGAATCACATCAAAACAAAATATCACCCATATCTCAGTATTTCATAGTTAAATTTTCCAAAGATAGGGAAAATTCGTGGTCGCTAAAAACAACATGGAGTGAAGTGCATTCAAACTTGCTGTTTGCTTTAACGTATGCGAGCATCTTCTTTGGAATAACACCTCGGCGCTTACCAACTTTCATGCACTTTAGGCTTCAACTTATAGGGGAGCCTTCACTGAAAATGGAGACAGGGCAATGACCTTCAGAAATGAGATTTTAGGAGATAGTCTTGTAGACAAAAGGGGTTGTTCTAGAATGCATGATTGTATCCACTGTGTCTAGGCATGTTTTGTTGTGTGTTTCTATGCTTCAATTCGAATCCCTTTTCAATGTGCAAGTATTATTTGATCAATGAAATTGGTTAATATATTGAGAAACCATCAAGTAAATGATAAGTGCTTCAAGTGAAGTTAAAAAGTAGAGAGTTTTAACATCGTATATATCACAGTTTACATCTTAATAGACCTTTAAAATCCTACTTTTACAAAACAACCAAAAGGCATTTTATACCTATCCTCTACAAAGACATTAAAGTCTTAATGTCATACAATAAAACTCAGTCTCATACCTGTACAGCACTTTCAGTAACTGCATGCGTAATAAATGCAGTTATTACCATAGCAAGTATAGGACAAGAAGTTGAAATTTTCTACCTCATAAAGCTGCGTCTTTGTTGCTACACTCTTGGTAAATACTTGTTCTTTGGCAAAGTTATAAGTAGCAAATGACGAGTCTGTGGGTTTTATTACTTGTGTTTAATCTTTGGTACTTTTTGTCATATAGAGAGGACATACTATTTAGTAAGGTGATTATTACTTTAAGTTTCTCCTTAATAAGAGTTCAGGAAAATGCTTTGAATATACTTGTTTTTCCTATAATTTAACCGAGTAAAGGATGATAATGAAACCACAATTTATTTATTACAGAAGTGTGACAAATATTACTCACTAAATGATTCATTAACCTTTGGTTAGATTTACCAATGTAAATGTGAATTGGAAGTATTTATTGCAAGCCCTTTCTAAAAGTTTAACAATTAAATGAAAACTTTTAAGTCAAAAATCTAATATGAAAGCAACTGAGGTGACATTAGACAATAAATCTAGAAACTTAACAACAAGCGTGAGTCGTATGAGCGAACTTTGTTAATTACAATCAAATGAAAGTTTCTTGTGACAAACGCTGCTTAACTTTTGACATACTGATGTAATTACACATTTTTGTTCAGGGAATGTGATAAAGTTTATGGAAAATGAATTCGGGTTGATATTTGATACAAGTCAACTTAGAATAATAATAGAAGCATTTTTTTAAATAACTGAAGAAATTGATAGTGGTATTCATAAGGTGGAGTTAGGAATTTATTGACTTCAAAAGACGCATAATGCCTCCAACACGAAATAGATTTTGTTCTCCTCACACAAGCATTTGCAAAATTAAAGCGAATGAGTTATTTGAAGCAATTATAAACAAATATAAAGATAAACTCAGTATTTAAAATAACTGTCTCAATACAAACCAAGTTACAGACGAACACAATAACTTATACTCTTAAAATCGCTATAAAACTCTGACACGGTTTTCACGCACGGCTTAAGGTTATGCACAGACTTCACGCTGTTAAAACGCAACACGATAAGATTGAGATAAACGTGACAAATGAGGATGATGTGAAATGTCACGGAGACCATTAAACCACAATGGTAGTCAATAAACTGAGATAAATTCGACCAGAGTAAGATGAAATAGGTTTTTCGTGAGCATTTGAAGAAAGCATGTTTCGTAAAGATGGTTATGAGGTGAGAGCGAGAGTAAATATACTAAGATCACTGAGATGTGACCTTTGATACTAAAAGTCGATTTAGTTATACATATTTAGAAGTTGATGTTTGTTGTAAAGGAGGAGAATCTCAAAGAGTCTGAGGAAGCATTTTCTGCAATCGTAATGTAATCGAAATTTTGTTAAAGTAAACTGTTTATCCAGCGAAGTTTATCTTTGCAAAAGCTCTCTTCAATAACATAAAAAAATAAAAACTGTAATGAAATAAGATTTTGTGCTTCAGAATTAAAATATTTGAAATTCTTGTATTTTTACTTCTTAAAATGATACTATTTTTTAAGTATTCAAAATTCCTTCAAACTTAAAGGAATTCTTGAATGACTAAAACTATTTCGAATTAATTGCAATACATAGCTTAATGCTAGCTCTTTTAGCACATCGACTATGTTTTAAATAGACGTCGCGTCAGTCTATAAAAAGCATTTAGGCTATTTATATGTATATACAAATTATCTTTGATATTTTTTCCATACAAACTTCGGAGGGGTTTTACTCCACTATTTGACATCGTACATTCAAAGTTAAACATGATATCGTTAGGTCTCATTATTAAAATTGTCTGTACGGAAGCAGAATAGTAAAATAAAAAGCCATTAAAAAGTTATGAGCCAACAAAGTTTCGTTTTTCTTGCTAATTTTAACGCAACTTTGGGCGTAAATAAGTAATACAAGAAGTGTGAAATCTCGAAAACAAAATCCGTACCGACACAGAAAAATTAACGAAGATTTCAATAAATTTTATTTGTAATTGATTTATGCAGTGGTTATTTCAGAAAAACCTTTTTTCCAAAGGCCTTTTCGTAATTTTTGACGCGCTCGTTTTACTAAAATTGGTCGGTACGGTGTTTCTGTGCGTGCGAACTATACGTTGTCCATGTAGATCAGCTTCTAACTGCTCATCACTGATACTATCTCTGTCGGACACGATGCCAGGTGAGACCGTGTGGTTTTTGGCCAGGCCCACCATTGAGTTCGAGCCCGCGACTAGTTGCACCATTAATAATTTTTGATCAAGTTACCACTAGATTTTGGTATGATTTAGTATTGAATAGTTTTATATTGTTGACAAGTCACTATAATTCTGGTAGAATATTATTTTTAAATTCTCATATAGCATAGCAGTCATCTGCTCGCAACCAACAAAACAAGTCCCTTCATCCACCATCTACGGTATCTCAACTTTCTGGAATATTCCATTACAAAAGCCCTCTAACACTGCCTCATAAAAACAAGAAGCAACAAAATATTTACAAGGAATTCCGCAGCTCATCTCGGTTATCGCTGAAAAGCGGGAACTCTCGTAAATCCACCCTGTCAATGTTTCAAGTTGCCGAAGTAAAAACTCGCAGTCCCAACGAAACCACTGCACCTCTTAATATGGAACTTTAATAAAGTTACTTGCCAACGAATTGCATAGTTTATGATCGGGGATTAAAGTTCAAGCGGATATTTTGACTTTCAATTTGATGTTTTAATTGAGTTTGTTGCTGTAGATATTTCTCGTGGAACTATGAAAATTTTGAGCATGGCTTTGAATTTTACAACTTTTTTTTTCCGAACTGCTGTTCACTACCTCTATCAACTTTGGAAAATACTATGAAGCTCTTGTAATAAATGTATGGTTGTAAAAAAAAGGTTGGTAGCAGGGGGCGTGCGCAGACGATAGCCGTTGGCATTTCTCAGTGTGATCGAAAAACTGTTCAGAACACAGGTACCTATTATTTTTTATCATGTCAGATATCGAGCAGGTGCACCACAACCTGATTGTTCTCATACACAAATACAAACTCCAAAATACACGGTAAGCAAAACGAAATTACATTTGCAACCGACAAACACTAAATAGAACATACGTAGTGCGACCAGTTCTATTCAAAAACGCTAGCTTCGCAAATATGCTAGACTCCGAATGTCTGCGTTTCGGTCTGCCATCTGAATAAACAGGTAACAGTCTTATTCAGGTAAGATGTGTGTTTCAACGGGCGCATTCAGATTTTGTTAATTAAAATCTGATTTGAATTTCAGATAATATTATGCAGCCTGCAATTTCCAGAACACATTCAGATTACATTAATGGCGCAATGGAAAACAATATATCAAATTAATTAAATGACATGGCTGAAGTTTCACAACATTTAGAAGATTCCTATCTTGAAATACTGACTTAATTCTCCATTCACAGCTTCAAAGATGAACGATCACGTGCAGGTCAAAAACCTTTGCTGAATTAAACAAGAATTTAAATCAAAAGAATTTGACGAAATAAAACATCAGAAAATTTTTGCAGCGAACAAAATAAATGTTAATACTAAAACTGCATTCGAAATTCACTGCGTTAATTACAGCGTCAAGGTAACGTATAAATGAGGTGAACTAAAAAATGCTTCATGTGCACGCTACAAGATTCAATCTCCTAATAATGGGCGAGTAATGTTGCCAAGAAAAAATAACACCACAGCATGATATGATCGCGAACATGCGAAAGAATATATTAGCCGGTAAACAGTTTTAATTATGCAAAACATTTTTAATTGTACCTTGAACTTATTCAGACATGTTGCACGCATTGAGGGCATGAAACATATTTGATTAATTGATAATTGCAATTGAAGATTACGTGTGCAAGATTTAGATCATATGAGCTAAAAATAAACGAGCGTATCGATATTATATAATGCTGTATTTGCTATCATTAATTTCGTTCGTCTACCTATTGAGAGTTCCAAAATGTCGTGTAATCAATGAAACTGGAGCAAACATTTTAAATTTGACTTCCCACAGCCTCAACGTGTACCAAAAGGATTTGGAGTTTCATTAAAACGTTCAAAATTTAGCGGGACTTTTGATATATATTAAGATATAGTCAAAGAGAACTCACAACATCTTAAGAAGTTATAATCATACTTAAGTCAAGACTAATTGAACTCTTAATTAAGTTAAGTGTAACTCAGTGAAATGTCCCAATTTCAACGGCTGACGCAAAGTTATCGGGGGTTTCATTCAATGAAAATTTATTAGTCCAACTATTTGTCAAAATTGTCCCCAAAGGGTCCCGGGGCCTGTTGGAATTCTGGCAAATATCAAGTTGAATAGCCAATTTGTTTTGAGGACCTTAGGACTGTGTTCCATTGAAATATGTGAGGATTTTAGATTAGTATAAGTTTTGAATTGTAATTCGTTTTCAAGGAGTATAGGAACTGACCTTCGTATTATACTAGCCGGAAGTTACGTGTGTTATTATTACTAACCTAATGATATACATAAATTGTAGTAATTTTGTGTTGAATTTTAATACCAGGGTTATTGTGCTAAAATTGGCAGGGGTCAATTCCATCAGAACGAAACCATACATGAAAGAAGCACACTCATTTTTTTCAACAGAAATTACAGGCCCTGAATTTTGTAACGATCACGACGTCTTGTCCAATATACCAAGACCTCTAAGTAAAGCTGTTTTTAGTTTTAAGAAACTAAAACTAAAGGTCGTCAGCCTCAACAAAATCAAAGAGGCAAGATAAAACATGGTGGATGTACACAAAGTTATCCGTGTTAAAACAACGCCAGCGTCGCTTGGATATTGTGAAATATGAGCGGGGATCACTGTGTCATTCCCTCGCCTGCTCAACGAATTTATCACGTTCCTGTCCGTCCGTACGTATGGTGCTCCAGATATTGAACGTTTCACGAAACGAATTGGATGATCCTAAAATATTTGTTATGTTTTCTGACGCTGCTGTGGCGAATTTTTTCGGCGAGAATTTTTGGCATCACTTGGGAACGGTTATTGGAAATGATGGAGTGGTTGTTTCAATTCAGATGAAGCTTGAAAACTGTTGGCTTCGAAAACGTTTGTTGGAAAATAATGTAATTTAGAAAAGAGATAGGTATTACGAACTGAATCATACTGTTTTACCATGCTCCATTCAGAAAAAGAAACTGCCAACAGCCAATTTTTGGTCAAGAGAAAAACAGTTTCCTGGGTCCGAGTTTTCATATTTCATCCGAGCTGTCATCCGTGATAGGTTAAAATAAAAACCCCGAAATGTCCATTTTTAAACGTAAACGCGGCTTACGTTTTCGTACAAAAACATATGAACTGTACCTACAAAAAAACAATGGTGGGACTGCGTCCTTACTTTTAATTTATTCTCTTTCCGTTCGTTCACTGGACATCATTTCATTTTGCGTTAAAGTAACAAACACGCTTATGCTTTTATTTCCTCGTTGGTATTTCAGCTAAAAGCTATTTATTCACCGTTCTCTCGCAAGACGGAAATTTGTTTGGTTTTCTTTAACAGATACTTGTTAGCCTAAACTTGCGAGGTTTTGGATATCTCCAAGATACGACACTGGACTACTGGAGTACTAAAATATCTCGTTAGCACCGAATTTAAGTGAATCTGGACTAGTTGAGATTGTATCTCAACCGAGGTGATATATATCGTTATAATACACCGTCACTTTTAATTAAGGCGGAGACTCCAAAACTTTGAAATTTAATACGAAATTGCGGCGAAGCAATAAACCGTATCTGTTGTTTATGTGAGCCATCAAACCAAGATAACACCCGTCTTACATCCAGAGTTTAAGTTAGTGTCATTGTTTCGTAACTTACAAATATAAACGATGTTTGGGAACAACGCGACGCTTTAACATTCATGAATAACATTAAGCCCCTGGTCCTGTTTTGAATATCGCGAAGCTCTTTTCAAACCAACTTTCCAGAGTTGTGTTTATGCTTATTGCCTTTTAGGGTGGCTATTTTTCGTGTGAGTTTACGAGCATTACAGTATTTACAAGTAAACAATGGACAGGCGAGGATTCCCCGCGGGCCGCACGTTAAAAGAACAACCCGACGCCGCGACGTTCGGAGGCAATACGCCTCTATTTGAAAACGTCCCAAAAGGTTTGCTCTTAAAACACGGTCCGTCTACGATGGTAACCGACATGCAAAGCATCGCATTTAAAAGAGGAAAGAATAAAACGTACGGTTGAAAGCAAACAGGAAAGTTAGCCGGGAGCGGCGTACCCCGCAACTTGCACGAAACAAGTTTTCTATGGGCATTATTTAAGTTTTGCCTGCAGTAGACACTATATTAAACGTATCAGAGTTGAGTTTTAAAAGTCCCGCCGATACGGCTGAGTTGGCGGGCCGCGAAACAGCCACAACTTGGAACACTTGGCAAGGAGCGCCTATAGGAAAAATAAAAGGCAGGCAACAGTTTGCTGTCAACTTGTACTTGCTTGTACGACTGCAAAGAATTATTGTGTTTGAAAAAGTGCCGCTTTTAAAGTTGACTTTTGCTTTTTCTATATATGTGGTGATATTTTTTTAATGGACTATTTCTACCGTCGTGTTGATAAACAATCTGTTTCCATTAGTGCAAGTCCCAAACTAAGCCATTTATAAGATAAAGAACGAATAAACACAAACAATTAATTCAGAGCAAGTGGCATCTCGCCTTAAAATAACTGCACAAGAGATATTGTTCAATCTAACATTCTAGTACCTTTTACTAAAAGTCACTTAACTAACGAGAAAAAGGGCAAATCTTTTCCAAGATGACAATAACTAATAAATATGAAATAACAACTCCAGACATGCATTATGCTGAAACTGCATTCTATCTGTGTGTCCCTGCCATTAAAGCAGCCGAGAGCAAACAGAATTTTATAACAGGAATTAAAAATGTACTGAACAAAGTAGTAGGTAGACTTTCCTCTTTTGTTTTACTCTGAAGCTTATTAGCTGCTAGATTTTCTAGGAATGTCTTTGATAATTCCCTTTTTACAGATCTAATTGTATTTTGTGTTGAAAAAGCAGCTACGCTTTATAAAAGCTTAGAGAGATTCATGTTATGAGCTATGCGAATTAAAGGACTATAAATAATTCTGAGAATTTAGTGCTTTGAATTTACAAAGGTGAGTACTAGAATAAAACTAAGGTCAAAAGTAAGTAGAAAAGGAGATCTAAGTTATATTTAATGATAAAGCTAATAATAAGAAAAAAAACGTACTTGGAGCCTAAATTCAACAGTGGATGGATTGAGATAAGATGTTCAAATTCTAAGAAACGTAAAGTAACCAATCCACCAAAAAGGCTTGACCTTTACTCATTCTCAAGCAAACAAATACAACCAAAAACGATATGTCAGAAGTCCTAACAAAAAAACTAGCCAAAACCAGCAGCAACATAAACACATTCATCTGAATTAAGAGCACAGTCCACAAACAACGAATGGAAACAATTTTCTATTTCGAAATGTCTTACTTGGCCCACTATAATTTAATATTACACGAACAGCCCGCTCTGGGCGGAGACTGCTGGCTTTACTAGGATTGCGAGAGTGAATAATTTGACTATGGAGGGCTTGCTACCGCGGACGCCTCGCTTGCAATTTATTCGCAACTAACGAATTGGGGCGAATGATGTATGGCTGGAATTTCATTTGGATGTTTACTGTTCTTAGGTAGTAGTAAATGGAGGATCGCGTTATTGATTTTTTGTGCCGATTTTGGAAAAAAAATAGATGATTCCATTTGAAGTAGGTACAAACATAGACGAGAGATTGGAGAACCGAATAATGATATAAATGGATCTGATGATGCTAATGAACAAAAAACTGAATGCGAATGAAATTATAATGTAACTCAAAACAATTTCTGATCTTCTTAAAGTTTAAGTCTCTAGTCCTAAAGTTCTACAACATGAAACTGCAATCCAAAACAATCTTATCTCCAACAAATCCCACAAATGTTAAACTCTCGGTATCTGCTGCAGGAACAAGATCTCTAATAGGCTGTTACTATTAGATATCGAGCCCGTAACACGAGCCTATTATTCTTGTGGTATCTCCAAGATTGAATGCTATCCTTCAGCCAATCACCCCGCCGGTGTTTCGTTACCAGCGATGTTTTGACGTAATAAGCGTAACTCAATTGTCTTGCGGTTAGCTTGGCATTCTCTGGTAAAACGTAATGTATTTTTTGAGATGATCGGATCATCTCAAATGGCACTAACTTTATTGAAAATTAGGTCTTTATTTATTCTCATTCGATAGTTTTTGTTAGACGTGTCTGAGTCGATAATGTTATCATATGATCGTTTGATTGTCTTCTTTAGGCCTATTCATGTTGGTAATGTTAATCTAGATGTGGCAGTATTCAGTGTTACGATGGGTGTTAGAGAAGAAAAACCGAAACTTTTTGGTCAGAATGGTGAGCAATCAATTTTAATTAAAGGAAATGGCAGTCATTAGGGTAAGTCAGAAGAATTTAGAACCCACTGACTCGGAGGTGAAAGGTAGCGTGATTAGATAACCGGTTATCGTGACCGATAGGCAATGTAAGGAAAACACGCGAAAGGAAACACTTTAAAATATTTTATAAGTTGTGAATATTTGAGACGAAAATTATATTTTGTCTAGTGCTATGGAAACTATTTATGAATATCTAAATGTAGTGCTCAATTAGGAATGTAAAAGATTTTCTTTTCCTCTGCAAAGTGATTGGCATTAATTAGTACTTTTTGGTATTCAAGTATTATCATCAGTGTCAAATGGTGAAAAGTCACATAGTATAACCCCGACTTTTTAATTATTACATTCTTATTTACAAACTGTGTCAACTTCATGATAAAAATACGTTGAACAGAGTCATAACAAGCAAAAAATTCATACATCGATTTTTTATTAATGATTTGTTGTGTGTTTGCTAGTTAATTTCGAATATATATAGTGATCTGTGTGGTGCATCTTTATATACAGGTGTTTACATGTGTGTGTATGTATATCATCAGTTATGTACCTACAAACGTAGTTCGTTCAACCAACCTTGCGATATAAGTTCAACGTTAATCGTAAAAATTTTACGACATTTTATTTTTAGTATTGATGAAAAAAATAAACAAACAATAAAGTTTGCTGTGTCAACGGTCGATCGATTGACGGTCGAATTGAGTTCTGAAGTTATAATTGGATTTATTGATGTTCGTCATGATTTGCTCTCAGAATGAGAGAAGCAGAGTAGGCGTGGGGGACGTCCTCCAGCCAAGTAATGGACCGGGAAGGCAATGGACCGACGACCTCAAGAATCTAGGCAATCCTAGATAAAAAGAAGAACTGGGTTTTGGTGATGGTGGTGCAACATAAGTAAGGCCTATGTCTAGTAGAAGAGTGAGATGGACAATTAATGTCAAGAATGAGAAGAGAAGAACAGTTTTCTCAAAATCTGAAGTCATAGTTTTTAACTGCAAATAAAAAAAAGCTGCCGACGCCATTCTTAATGTTTTCAACCGTAAACCATCTTAATTCAGCTCAAAAACTTATATTTTTCGTCGCAAAACTTTAATCACAAACTCACGCTAAAAGGGGCGATTCTCAAACGTTTCGCAAACTAATCTATTCATAGTTAGTTAGCATTAATCATAACAAGTTAACTATAAAGTTACGAAGTTCAACCCTCTTGAAACTTGAGGACGCCAGTCAGAAAAACAATCTCCCCAGAATTTAATAAAGCGCAGTGCACTGAGTGTCTGCGACGTGTTGGCACCCAATGTTGGGGCAAATGTTTGAGCAATATTTGTAAGTAGTCTAATGACTGTCACTTTTTATAATACACAGCTACTTACAATGTAAATTAAATAACAAATTGCTCGTATTTCTAATATACCGAGTATAATTTAATTCGCAAAATAACTCATGTTTCATCTTCTTGGAATTTCAATTAACTTGCCGTTTAAAGACTTCCAATTTAACTTCGTAGGTATAAACAGATTGTAAGAGGTAAAGAAATTGGAGGGGGAGACCTTCCCTTTGTACCGATAAGATGAAAAATGTGCTGTAATTTATTTAACCAGACCTCGGGAAAATTGATAAAAAATCACTTATTTATTTTGCTAGTTCAGATGGGGCAAAATTTCTTCACTTATACCAACATTGGCTCCAATATTCACCCAAATATTGGTCCCAACATCAGCCCCACGTCTAGTATAGTCCCCAGAATATTACGGAATACGACAGCTGTCTAGTCGCCCTTTCAAAGTTACTTTGTAAAATGAAATCGGCCTAAAGGCAACGTCGAAAAGGCTATGTGTGGCTTAACAATGCTTTTGTATTGCTCCTTTGAACGCTAGCGTGGTGATATTAAGAGAAATGTATTGGAGTAATTGTTCGGTGACTTTTAGAGGAAAATATTGTGGGTATTAAAAGGAGGACCTAATTACTTTGTTGCCTGTACTTGAAGTTCAAAGATTTTGACTATTTCTTGGTGCTTTTTTTAAAAAGCTGTTACCATAAATTGTCTTACTATCTTAGGTCCGTATTATCAGAAGAAAACATTACGAGATGTTACATAAAAATCTACTAACATTACCTATGTGTTTTTAGAGTTAAGTAAACTTCAATTATTTGTCCAGAAAATAAAGTAACTACAAAATCAATTAACGTTATTTTCTGAAACCAAAACTCGAATTGAAAGCAGTAACAAAATTTTAATTCCCCGCAGCATGTAAACATGTAAAACGGGGCGGGCAGTCGGCTCCGATTGCAGGAATAACAGCCTAATAAAAAACCTACACTTCGAACAGATGTGCAGCGTTCGATTCCACAAATAATATAAACTTACTCTGTGGTTCCGTCGCTTTTTCTGTCAATTTTCTTTTTTACTAAAGTAAATTGGATCGATGCGTTGCTTTTTAGGCGCGGAAAGTTGATGATAAAATAAATTTTAAGTTATTTTTTTAAATACGTTTGTTAATAACTAACAATTAATACATTAAGTTTTTAAGGTAGTACGCAGGCACAAACGGTAAATATTCAAAATATTTCAAGTCTTGTGACTAGTTGCGTGGGTGTACATCTCAGACAGTCTAGAGAAAAAATAATAATCAAGGTGATAAATAATGTATGTTTCAATTCAAATTATACTTAAATATCCAGTTTGAAATGGAAATTATATGCATTGCTTTTAAAATTCTGTCAAATTAAACCATCAAACAATTAGTAATCATATAAATTAAGTCACTTTATATGCGCTTGGCTTAAATTACTTCTAAGTTTTAGTGATGGGAATCAAACTGAATAGTATCGACAACTAGACTTTTCTTTGTATCCTCACTTTGTTTCATAGCCTCTCTTTTGTGATCAGAGGTGCAAAATGCTGAGTAACAGAAAGAAACATACGCATTGGAAAGATACCAAATCCCATCTTCATTTACGATCCAAACAGTAAGCAAAAACGGAAATGTCCTTTTCCAATTTCGTAAGGAACCCTAAAAGTTTCCTCTGTTACCTGCGAACGTAAATACGGGTTTTGGAGATCGAGATATGCACTACGATATATTCCGTGCCAATTTTTGCTACCGTTCCGATATATCGGAGCAAAATGTTTTCAACCCCACTTCGTAGCGGGCTCCAATTTCTCGTGGATTTCTTTCAGTATGATAAACTAAAGTTATGATAGTGTACAAGCTACTGCTGTTTTTAAGAAGTTCTTCTGCAAACTTTATTTATCGTGTCTATCTCATATTTTTGAAAATGTTTCAAGTAGTTTTGCTGTTTGTTGAAAATTTATTAACTGCAAGTTCAATATATGTAGGGTACCTTTTAGATAATTAAGGCTATTAAAAATCAATATATCAAAGTGTTCTGAAATTTAGAAAAAACTTTTATAATTAACACCGAACGCCATTGCAATTGACAAAAAAAATCGACAATTTGATACCAACTATCGACTTTGCCCAGCCCTATCCAGCCGTGTTTGCTAAAATCTTTTCTATACCCGACACTTAATTTTAGTCTAGACATCTAAAACTAAAATTATATACGTCTGGCAATACTTCAAAACGACACTTAAGATTATTGACATGGACAGGGAATGAAGAAGATGACGATACTAGACCGATATTATAATATCTACATTTTCGAAGTATTTTGAATTATATGAAAGTTTATAAGTGAATTTTGATGGGTTCGTTAATGGGTTTCTGTTTTATGGTAAAAGGGTGATTTTATGGGGTGGGCAGGAGTCCAAGTGGCATTAAAGATCGATACTAGAGGCCAGATTTATGTTGTGTTGGCCAGTTGAACGAGCGTCTTCATTTTCGAGGAGGCGTGGAAATTCTCAAGTAGTAGGTGTATTAAGATAGGTAGGTATATCAGACTAAATTCTATCAAAGAATTTCCAATAGGTTAAGATATTGATTGAGTTAGATTTACAGAATGTGTTAGGGTATCAATGGATGAAACTGGTAAAAACGAAAACAAAAACTGTAAAAATAATGGAGGCGCATTCTCAACAATAATCTTATGACAGAAAATAGCTAAAAATGAAAAAACACTCCACCTTAAAAAATCCACCAGTAATATTATTTCTACTTCAACAATATTCAATCTGTCTAGTTCAAGCACTTTTCCGGTTACTTCCATGTCATTAGTAATAACATTTTTTTAACAAAATCCTTACAAATGGATCGTCCGTGTTAAGACAATTTAGTAGGGCGTTCAACACAAGATTGATCGTTGTACAACTGTTATTTATAATGAATTTTGTTGAAAGCTGAGTGGTGGACTGTATTTTGTTTATTTTTCTATTGAGTTGGGGAAGAATTGGTACGGGCAAGTGATGATTTTATAACATGTGCTTTTTAAATCGTTAAGATTATGTCATTATGAAATCTGTCTTTATAGTGCTGATTGAATATCATAATTAAGAAACAGCTATTAAGGAAAGAGCACAATACAGGAAGTATACTAAAAACTGTCTAAGTTTAAGCCCGATTTTATTATTTTTAGGAACTGAGTATTATGTAGTATTAAGTAATTAAAAACCCTTGCCTACTTCCTTTCCAATCGTCAATTCTCGTTAAAAGTTAATGACATAAAATGCATTCGGTCACATTTCGTGGACTGTCGAAATAAATTTTCGCTTCGTGCTTGTCCAGTCACGATCTTAGGCGACAGTATCCGAAGCAATCCGAATGGCCGCCGTATCAATATTTAAGAGCTTTTAAAACATGCTTTTATTTCTTATCTTTTAAGATGTGTAAGAGGAGATAAAAGCGTGTTAAAGATTACGATTGTTGCATATTTATGATTCTTTAGTGCTAGATTTTATTTATGATTGATGTAGTTTAAAGCTAGCAGAGAGACAGAGCTTTTTTGTAGTCCACATTTTATTTTTAAAGTCCTACAGCATGAGACACAATACCAAAGCTGATTGAAGACTTCATTGTGACTAAATCACTACAAAGAAACGCCAATGCACCATGCAATTAGTCTCTCTCTATCTCAATATCTGCCCTTTACCCTATAATTAGAGATAATGATACACTTTCATCAAGATCCGATACCAATAAGCCTTCAAAGAAAAGACACTAGAACAATAGATATTTATCACAAAAGAGGATCAACCCGTCAATCTATTGTGTCCCCAATACCAGCATACCAATCTACAAATACACCCAAAAACTGTAATTTTCAACTCTATAGCATATGGAATAGAGTTGGTGGGTAATCCAGTTTATCTTGGCAGAAGGACATTATCGAACAGCGAGTGTGTCTAATGATAACATGGGATTAAACAGCTTCAGCTGCTTGTACGTTATCTGCTAAATTTAGGGTCAGCAGTATTAATAGTTTAGGTTAGTAGGTACCAATGTTTCGGTATTTTGTTTCGGATTATTTACATGGTGAACTATGGTGGTCAGTTAAAGTTTAGGGTGGTTTTCGGCCAGTAATCTGTGGAGCTAATTGTTTTAAATGCGACAGGGCTTTTGTGAGGGTTGGAAAGGTCAGAGGGAACGTGAACGAGTTCATAGATGAGAAATCTTTCAGTACATTTACTGAGTGATGAGCTAGCTGTTGATTCCTAAAAATGAGTATTAGAATGAAATTCGATAGCTTCTATGTGATATGGCACTAAAATGTTTATGAACCGGAGTCTGAGCAATCAATTCCATAACCAATTATGTTAAATGGCTAGGATTTTCACATGAAGAAAAGTTGCCCGATACGAGTCGAAGAAGCAATGAATTTCTAAAAAATTGTTTTATATAATAAAATTAATAAATACTAGCGACCCGCCCCGCGCCCCTGCTTCGCATGGCTGACTTGACAGAATTATTAAGAGAGATTACTTTAAAATCATTATATGTAATTTTAAAATTTATTTTATTATAAATATATTTTAAGCCTTCCGGAATAAGTTCTCTAAACGATGGTGATATGAAAACTGCATCTACATCCGTTAGTTTAGAAGAAAAACGCAGTCATACAGACAGACAAGACAATAGCGAGTTTAATTTATAATATGTATATAATAGAAGGTGCCAAAAGAAAACAAGACAAATGATTGCAAAAAAATAGACACATTGCTACCATATACTTCGCAACAGAAAAAATCTTTGCCCTATCATCTCCGGTACATTTACTAAACCCATTACACCCCACGTGCTTACCCAACAGTTAGAAAGATAAATAATATATACGTATAGGAGGAAAACCCATCGGTGCTCAGATTCAACCCCCCACTGCCGATGTAACGACGGTCATTAACCTTTACAACACCACGGTAGATTACAGTGCGTTGCGTTAGCGAGTGGTGGGTTAACATTTTTTTTTGGTAAACAGGGTTTGGTTGTTGAAAAAAGGTTATAGGTTTCGGATTTGGAAATTATTTGTTAACCTAATTGGTGGGGTACCTTTAGGGTTCGATTTTCATGTTAATGCTGTCGGGCAAACTGGAGTCTGGATTTGTGCCCAATTAATGGTTATAGGCTCGCCCCCTATTATATGGGACTTAAACATAACTGGCGAAATGTGGGTGTACTATAGGTACTTCTCTGCTTAACCTGATGTTATGTTTAATGTTTGTTATGTTTTTATCATTTAATTTAATTTAAGGTTCCAAACAGTACGACTGATACTCATAATTAGTTAAGGATATTTTGCCTTCTAAGCCTTACTTATTCATTAAGAGCATTCTTATATTTCACTAGTATTCTACAAATTATTACCCCATACCACCCCACAATACCCTAAATAAAAACAGAAGACATTTAGCAAAGAAGAAAAGTTGTTAAATTCGCAACTTTTCGCCGACTCTGTCCGAGCCGAGCCATAACAGTATTTGCCAAAACACTCGCGAATCTATAGGCGAATTGTGTACACAAATAATTTACACTTATTTTTCTTTGCCAAAGTGCAATAATGCCCTGAATAAACTTTATTTTTGTTTCATTACCGGGGCAAAATACTGAGGTTGACTCAGTATTTTGCCCCGGTAATGAAACAAAAATAAAGTTATTGTGTATATTGTGTATTGAAATGTTTTGCCAGATTTAGGCATGGTTGAAGTACGGATGTTACTGGCGCTATTAAAGTTTGCAAGAGCCCTATGTCCAGTATTATATAGTGGAGTACAATGGATTTATCCATGAACGGCATGAGTTTCAATACTTTATAATCCCATAAGCTAGGGAAAGATTAACAAAAAATGGGAATAACCTTTCACTAAACCTGCATTTTTTTTAAATATTGCACTGAAAACTCCAAAACATTTCACCACAATTCCCCGAAAAAAACTCAAAAGGCATAAAAGGCATAAATTCACAAGTTATTAAAACAATATAACAGGCAGGACGGACGGATTAAACCGTCGATCGGTATTGACTGTGCCCGCCTGCCCGTCGCCGATAAACGTAGATTAAACCTGGATGTACATCACCCTTAATCCGGCAAAGTCCGGCCATGTTTTTAATATGGCATTCTGATTTTGAATATTCGCGCCGATTTTTGCGTGCGTGAGATTTTTATGTTTAGCTCGAAAACGTGAATTTATTGGGTTAAAAAAGTGTTTTAAAGCCAGCATTCGTGAGAGGATTTCATGAAATTAGGGGTAGTGTTTTAGTAATGATAAATAAAGAGCTTCTCGACCCTAAAACTACCACAGACAATTTTGTGGAACTGACTTTGTGTAGAAAAAAAATCAATGTTCCCTAAAAGTTAGTAAAGGCTTACTTTTTTATTGGTAATAGGATCTAAAGAAGTTGGTCGCAACAATTAATATCTTTACGTATTGAAAACAGTGTACGCAGGAAAGTGATAGACATGTCCCATCAAGATAAAGTCTGGGACCATGTTAGGTTATCTACAAAGTTCCTAAGTGGGTCACTTCGAAATAAACTATAAATAGCACGCTGATCGGATCGCTTTCGGCTTAGCAACGGCAAATTAGAATTCGGTTCTGTAGATAAGATTAAGCAGGTTATTATGTCTGCGACTATAAACGGAATAAATATTTTTTATTGATTTAATGACAAAATGCTGTAAGTAACAATTTAAAAAGGAATCTATAAAAGTTTGTGTTTTTTTTGGGTCAATTGTGTCTATGTGTTGTAATATTGCGTCTAAAATAAGAACTAACTAAGAAATTAGTATTTAAGTTAAGTATTTGTATTTACAGAAAATGCAACATAAATAGGTAATATTATTTGCGTCTAATCCCAAGCAAGTGCACATTATAGTGTTAAAAAGCACTAATACAAGGTTAACTTAAACGCGTCTAGAAAGAATATTCAAATAGTCCATTAAAAGTAATCCTCTCTTTGATTACCTGAAAGCTTTTACAAAGTATCAAGTTGATACATTACCTACATTTGAATCCACTTGCAATGCACATAAAAAGTGCAACAGCTTTTTATACGCACTTAAAAATATTTACTCCGAGATAAGAAACACATTTGCAACACAGCGTACTTGCAAACATCTCGTTTTATTAAAGAACATAAATAAACAATATGGTACATAAAAGGGAATAAGATTTTTAATAAAGTCTTTCCAGAACATAGATTTGATATAGAACTGTAAAATACATTTGACATAGTAGATAATAATTCTGTGTTATATAGGACGAAAAATCCTATACATAAAAGTTTGTAATAAATGATTTATTCTGTTTTAAATGGGGTCTAGACATCAGAAATACGACCCATAGTAAATTAATAAAAGAAACCTACAGAAAAATCTGGAGGGACCATTAATGGTTCCAGTAATTACGAGAGGACAGCTAGCAAACGACTTGGACTATTTAATTTTAAGAGCTAATTGGTCCTAAGTGGTTAAACTATTAAATAATAAATAAATAGATTTCTTCTAATGGGAACCATAAATTTGTTTGAGTGTAACTCTATAATTTATGGCCAGATTGTGTTTTTTGTTTCGTATTTGTTGATTCATCCGCCTGCTCAGATATCTTTAATTGCAATTGGTTTAATAATTACAGTGCAATTAACCTTTTAATCTTTTAAAGCTGTATTATTTCATTCACACTTATTTTCGTTCACTAAATAATCTACATTTGGCACTATTTTAAAATATGTCTCCGAACCAAACGTATTCATAAGTTTTTCCGTCTCATCACAAAGGTATCATAGTTACTTTCTTATTTCAATAAGATATTTCATAACTTGATAATATAATTGACATAATAAATTATTATAACGATGGACATCTACGTAACTACTTGGCATGAAACTCATCCACGCGTCTTCTAAGCGGCACGTGGCGCCATCTATCGCAAAGATAAACATACTTTAACTCACACAACATTACAAGGAATCTTCGAAACACGACGCAAATAGTGCCAAGTTTTCATCTCAACATCGTATGGCTTGTTTAAGATATAAACATGATTAAATGGTTTTAGAGTTTATAATAGATTCAATAAACTAAACACGTAAACAAATATTGCTACTGAAAGTTTGGTCAGGCTCAGGCTTTTTATCAGTAACTTTGCTGTCAAATCAAATGTGTTGGTGTGATGAGTTAGCAGAAACAACAAAAGCCAATGAAATCATTTCACATCAGATCGAATAGAATAGGCTTCAGGAACCGGGCTCATTTAGTAATTATCAGATAATTAGGATGACATAATTCAATTTACAATGTAATTTAGTTGGATACAATGCTAATTGGACTATGTTCTATCGAGAATAGAATATTGACTGATTGATGAATGTTGCCAATATTTTTATTAACATTGTTGTAAAATATAATTATTGTGAAAAAATCTATTGAGTCTGTTACTAACAGCTGCAAAATGTTCGCAGCGATACATTTACCAAGATAATGGGGTCAATGAACTTGAGTCTAGTGTTTATGCGTACACCTACTCATTTCTTGTAGTAAATACTAAATTGAAATACGTTCAGATTTAGTTTGTTGAATGTAATGCGTGTTTTTAATTCTTTTTTTTTGCTATGAAAAGCTAAATATTCGTTTAGAGTTTAAAGGTTAAGTTTCAGATGCAAATTCTTCAACTCTATTTTTTTTTTGGATGTCGTAAGATTTACCTATAGAAATCTAATTTGTTAATCGAGCAAAATCTTTATCTACTTATTTCTAAATCTTGATAAAAACAAATAAGGTTAACGACCTCATTAGCAGTTTCAAAACAAATGAGGAATCAAAGTTCACTTAAAGGCAAAAGATACATTTAATATTTGTAGATTACAATAACAAAGTAATTATTTTTGATAATTTCCCAAAATATGTTTTATGTGGGATCACGTAGCAAAAATGAAATGGTTAGGGATAGAACCCAATACCATTTACTCGAAAATCCATTCCATAACCGTTGGGTTATTACTGCTTATATTGTAGATAATATAAAAATATAGCACACAGTTTGTTTGATCACATTATAAATATACCTACTCAAAACTTTTTTGACAAATGATACAACCGTTATCTTAATGACTTATGTATTATACACATAGATTGCAGTGGTTACTGAACTCCGGCGAGATTAGATACTGATATAATATAATTATTAAACAAACAACGCACGCATGGTAGAATACCTTGGGATAGGACTGACATTATTTACACCGACATTTTAGTTGCTAGCTGGGTTGATAACTGACCCTAATTGATAATAATGTAACTGGAAAATGGCTGTCTGAAAAATTAATAATTTGGATTTGCCAAAGAATATACATTTATTTCATGCTAGACCGTAAAGTTTCGAGTGATGTGAGATTTGAACCAGAATTCTATTTTTCTTAATCAACTCTGTTTATCCTTAGGTCCTAAAATAACTTAAATTTAATAAAAAAACTTCTTTTTAAAGCCATTCTGATGACATACCCACTTCAATATTTGATTTGAATAAAATTATGTACATGCATCCGAATATTACTTAAATAAAATAATAGTAATCACAGTTAAAATTAACCCATAGTTAAATTAGCAATAAAAACTCATGATTAACTACTTAAATAAAGGCAAAATTTAAAGCCGTAAATAAAAAAGTGAAGGCATTGAACCGACCCCAGGTTGTTTGCCTTTGACCCGCCTTGACAAGAACGCTTGACTTTGCGACTTATTTGACTATGCTGAAATTTTACACTGATTTTTTTATAATGAATTTGTCATAATAACTCTAAAAATGGGGGTTTCAATTTATGACTCTAAAATTAGGGGATTCTATTGGTCACTCTAAAGATAAGGGATCTCTTCATTTAAAGTTTAGAGTGATTGGTAATGCGTTTTGCCATGTATTTTATTGCAGTTATTATTTTGTTGATAAAACAACCATTTGCAAAAAAAAAAAGATTAAGTAGGTAGGTATAAGGTAAAAAAATAGTAAAGTTGAAAAACCTTTTAGAGTTGTTTTCTTTACCCTGTCGACCAAAAACCGTGTCAACACACACATAAAACATATGCATGGAATATTAATTTTAAAAAGGTTCGTGTTAAAAATAACTTTTGCAAAACGAACGTTGGATGCATTCAAATGTAACATTATATTTCTTTATATTCTATACGCGGTCTCGTTTAGGTTGATAAACTTTGAATTTCTAAACCGATCGGGTAATAGAAAACGTATTACATTGCCCCTACATATTGCCCGGCGATTGAATATCCATTGCTTCTTTTGTTGGCCTCAGTTCCTGAATTTTCAGAAAGGAAAACGCAATGGAAAAGTTTTAGCTGATTGTTATTCCTTGCGAGTTGTGATAGTCAATATCCAACGGTTGGTTGTCATCGAAACAAGTCGGTACTTGTTTGAAATTATGATTATAATACCGTCACTTTATCGGCTAGAAACTATTATCTAGTTTTAGTTTGATATGCAAATAAATATTATGACCTGTATAATCAGTTAAATCAGTCATACCTATGTTTTTGTAATGAGAGTGGAAATGACGCAACGCTGACGACAATCATCGGTGGAATCGCGAAATTCGTCCCATATATTATTCACGAGAGGCCGATAATGAGGCCGTTCACCCTACCGCGTTAGACACAATTCGACGAGACTGATTGTCGATGTTTAGGTTTTTTTCTCTTAAAGGTTTATTAGCAGTAGTAATCTGTTTTTTTTATTCCGCATTGCGAGTTGTTCAAAAAAGTATTCATACCCAATTAGTAAATATTTTTCTGAATAAAAGATTAAAAAAATAATTAATAATATAGATAATTTATCACCATTTTAATACTTATTTTTTAGAAAGTAATTCCATACTTCACTGAGTTAATCACCACCTCGCACTCACCATCATTTTATAACAGCAAAATTCACGTATCCACTTACGGACGTCAAAAAGAATACCCTCCTTACCTGAAAACAAGAAAAAAAAACACCATTATATTATCGTCATTAACGGTTTATTTTTTACCGAAAAATTCCGAATTTTTGAAAACGATCCATTGTTACACAGAATTCTCCCACAACACAGTTGAACGACCGGCCAAATTTTTAAAACACAACCTAGATTTTGTGAAAAAAAATTATAATACGATTTAAAAGTTGAATAAAACATGGCCGGCCGTGCGTGTGTTTTTATGAAATTCGTAATTGATACCTAAGGTAAAGAGTCACGTTTTTTGTTTGTTTGCTTAATAATTTAATTATTTCTGACATAACAGTCCTATGAGAACATATAACTTTTATCATGCAAAGAAATTTCTGGTAAAATTGCGTGTTCGACATGCGAATCGGGGCCCGGAGCCTTAAGGGTCAACTCGCATCAAAATAAATATTTTATTATCGTCAATAGTTGTAAATTTCAACTTCATAACAATGTTTGCGCATCCGATTTTTCTGGGGGATTCCTATTTTTTATTATTTTTATGGTTATTTTGTTTTGTTTGGTTTTTAACGTATTTACGGAACAAGGTTGTTTTTTTGTCATGCATATTATTTGTAACTTATTTTACCAACTGTTTTTTTATTCGAAAATAATGTAGATAAAATTATTTTCCCATTATAAAAGTAGCTTCTGTAAAAGAAAACCCGCGTCTAAGCCCAAGTGAGCATCGACGGAATATTTCCGATCTATTTACAATCTCCCATCACCATATTGTCGGACCGTTGTATAATCACCAATGTTTATTAAAGCTATGCTAAAATATACGTTTCCTATGTCGCATGCATGGTTACACGCCCTTATGTCTGTCGGTGTGTTTTCATTACAGCTGTCACGTGTGCGATTTATAATGCATTGTGGACCAGGAAAAGAATTGATTATGTTCATACTTGTTTGCTTTTTTGTAGTGAACAGAAGTTGTGGTAAAAACAAGACAGACTGACTGGTAACCATCACACAATTTAAACACCTAAAGTTAGTGGTAGGTAATTATTTAAGAATCAATTGCAGATGTAGTTATTACAGTTTCAAAAAATAAAAAATTGCACAATGAACAGTCTAAATCATGGAGGAAACTGAGCAAAAGTGTTTATGAAAGGATTGAACTGTAAATGGATATAGTTTATTACGTAGGACATTTAAATAATCCATTCAGTTTAATATGGGATTGTTAAAATAATTATTTGCACTTTGCAATTATAATTAGAGTTTTTGTTGAAAATGTTATCATTGTCTGCATAAAATGCAAATTTACAGGTGTGGTATAAGCACCAATTATTGTCCAACTAAATATTTTTCATAAAGTCAATAGTTAAAATTTATTTATCACAAACGTACAATTTATTATAAGCTATAAGCAGTTATAAATATAATATTTTGTCATGTTATTTTTACTTTCACGGCTATCATGAACACGCTAATTGAATCCAATTTCAGAGTACACATCAACAATACATTTAATAACATCGTTCCTTAAATATCCGTTCCATACTTTGAAGTTTTTGTTCCAAGAGCACCCCAGTACCTACCTTCTTCCAGGCGAGTTCCCCCAAATTACAGTAATACCCCAATGTGTATAAGCGTTATTATAAAATGGCGCTTCGCTGAGCCCACCTTTAGTCCCTATAATATTGAATGTCCCCCCTAACTCGTAAAAAAGTTTAGATCATAAGGATTTTTGTTCAGAATTATATAGATTTCTATGTTTTTTATTTGGTGTGCAAAATCTGGAAAAGTTTTATATCTAAAGACTTTACTTGAAGGTCTTAATATTTTAAATCAGTTTTATAAATCTACTGCTGCAAATAAGGTTTCCTTGGCTGGCAAGTTTCACAAGTCAGGCGAAAGATACTGTTAGATCTATCTAGCATAATCTTATCGGTAGCGGGTGAATGACCTTTCAGCGATGCCATAAACTGCCTTACTGGTGATTTAATATTTTAACTATCCCCTCAAATTATAAGAAAAGTGTAATTCTAAATGGTAGTAAATCGTGGTATTTCATTGCATGAAACTGCACAATAATAACGTTCATTGAATAAGTGCGGTAATAATCTGTCGAGTTTAAAGTACTCAGAACCGTGTAAGTACCTTTATAAGTGAAGCATAATTATATACTTTATCTTGAAACTGATCAGGAAGACATAAGCTTTCCATTTATGTAAAAATCACTTAAACCGGTTTAGCAGTTTCCGAGATAACCGCATCAAAATTGATGCTAAAATAAGACGACAGCTATAGCCACGTAGATCTCAGCTAATACCCTAAATCTAAACGAACAACTTGAAGATAGGGAATATAAGGAAGTTTATGAGTATAACGTTCTTTAAGCAACACTTCAAAAGTTTTCGAGATAGAACATTTAGAAGATGGACATTAAACAGGATTACATCTATGGTGAACCATAAAATTAAAAAGCCATGGTAGTAAATATTACATTAAACTTCGCAACAAAAAGTTGTCTTGAACTATTTTAGTAACTTTTACGTGCCATAATAATCTAGAGGATTTTTTTCCCATAAAATATAGTGAACAAGTTTTTTACAGTTAACGTTTTACTACAGGCTCTTTAAAGTGCATAATCATAATCTTCAGACTATTTTTAATATCATTATATATTTATCAATAGATTGTAACAACAAAATGATAATAATTTAAGAAAACCTTCATTTTTTATTCAAAGATCAACTTGATAATAATATGTAAATGTTACTTACAAAAATGCGAAAAAAAATACAAAGTAACAAAAAATCTGTACATTTACGTGACGTAACAGTTACGGAATTTACGAGAATATCACTTAAAATATACACATAAAACGTTAAGGGTGTAACATTTGCAAGTTTTAAGAGTCAAAACCTTCAGACGGTGCGTGATAAAAGTATATGGCCTTAAATATATTTTTACGAAGTCACTCTTCTGGTTTCATTATGAGTTTTATTTAGATTTTAAGCGAACGGACGAGAAAATGTGCTACCACCCTACATTAGCGGAAAATAGGATCGTTCTCTTCCGTAATCTCTTGTGTCATTGTTGTTTGTTTAAAAATTCTAACGTGAAATTGTTTTTTCTGAAGTTACTAGAGTTCATCTTTGCTTACTTATTTGCATTTAAATTATTTTTACAGTTATATTTATTAAAATAAAAACCCATTTTTAGCAACTCTCTGAGTCATGCAAAAGCAACAAAAGCACAAAACTTTCTGCATAAAACAATTCAACATTTGCTACCATAAAAACCTTACCAAAAAATTCAACTCAACTAAAAGATTGAACCTCTCATAAAATAAAACCTAGACGGTGCAACAAAACGCTCGCCTTTTTTCAACAAAAAATGACCTTAATACTTAAAGAGGTACATAAATCACAATCAAGAGGTTTTCTATTAATGCCAACATAATACCTCCATTAACATTTGGTCTTTAGAAGACCGTTACGAAGTAAAATAATGGATATTATTAATACATACTACCCACGTTTACCCTTATAATATGGTAACTGGTCGGTATTACCTTATTTTAATCGTTATAGTTTTAACTACTATAAAAAATAGTTTTTTTTTGTTTATTTTTGACAACTTTTAACCGGTTTTCGACTTTTTATTTCTGTAAACGCCACACAGATTAAAATCCAAGTATGGAATCAAGTCACTTTTTCTTTTCATTTCAGTTTTAACTTAACAAGCTAGTGTAAACAAAAAACTGGTTTTCAAACAAGTTTCGGCTAAAAATAAAACCGCACAATCGAAAATCATTTTGCAATCCGTTCCAAAATGTTATACATAACACAACACGGGCAAAAATCAATCTAAAATGAATCCCATACCGAATTTCCATATTTTACACATACATAAACATTCCACGACCGACAACGGGCGTTTTCACCCCACAAAGACCCCGTAATATGCCCGGGGCAATAAATTTATTATGATAAAGTCGATTTACGTCAATAAGCCCAACTTTTTTGTTGAATTGAAAACTTTTATTCCGTTCAAACTCTTTGAAAAAGTATTTTGGATATTGAACTCCAATAATAATATCACACAATTTTCATGTGAAATCATTTCGGGCGATGTTTTCAATCATTGCGACTGAAGTCGAACGACTTCTGAAGTTTATTAATACGGCTTTAGAAGTATTTGTTTGTGTTTAAATATGAAAAAAGTCTGAATGAAAATGGGGAGAAAATTAGAAAGCTCATTGGGCTGAGATAAGGAGTCTATTCCTGAAATAGTTTCTGAAAAGAGACTCTTGGGAGAATGGAGCACAATACAGGAAACGGTACGATTCTCGATCTATCGTTAGTTCAAATCTGATTCTATTCAAGTTTTAAATTCAGCCTAGAGATAGGATATTTTTTCTTGAACATTTATTTTAATAAGCGTGATAAAAATAGCTATGGTAAGAAATGATAAAAATAGTTTGGAAAATCCAAAAGTGCACGCCTCATACATAACACTCATTCATAAACGAAAAAGAATTTCAAAACATAGTTTCTAACAAAAATTAACAATTTATAACTTTTCTTGAAGTCGTAATGTCGAAGACTGACAAAGATATTTACTTGGCGGTTGCTAGGCAACATCAAGACCAAGGTTAAAAATATTTAGATAAAGATATTATATTTTAGTTAGCATTTTATTAATTATAATTAAACTACTTTGAATAAAAGAGCCATTTTCAATAGGGTTCCTTCTACGGCTGAAACAAATGTATAAAAAAAAAATTGACTCAATTAATTGATTTTATCGCAAGCTACAATGTTTTCAGGGTTCATAAATTGACGGACAGGAATTTTTTTTCAACTATTTTGATGCTTTTTCCATTTCTGCTGCATTAAATCAATTGTTAAAAAGTACAGTATTAATCTCCATTTAATCATCTATGCAATGGTATATAAATTAAGTAGGTTCTGTGTACAAGCAGGAGTGTAACAATAAAAACAGTTACAGAAATGGGGCAAAAAAAATTTTTCGATCGTAGAGCACACTCTAATGCTTCGCATTAAGAGTCGTGCAATAAATTAACGATAGTTCAACAGATTTACATTTTGGTTTGATAATAGGTATCAGTTTTGTCACCAAAATCACTACTAACTTTGAATTTTAGTAAGATATATTTATAGTGTAAAAAGAAGGCCATACACACAGACGCATTATATTATTGTAATAAACACTGTCGATCTCTCTTTCTACGCAATAAGGCACATGCGCCTTAATTCTTCGACTCGAACTCAAAAACCACAAAGTACCACAATTAATCTCCGGCGTGAAAGTCAAGATTACCAAGATATCGAGCAATCCCGGCCGATCTCCGACCAAGGTCTTCGTAACATGCTAAATAAACAGGTAAATACAGAAGTTCCACTTCGGTGAGACTTCTAAAACACTGTAACTATAAAAAATATCAAGAAAAATCAAGCAAAAAAATCGACATAAGAAGGTGGCTGGGACAGTGTGAATGCTGATGGCGGAGGACAGGGTGTTGTGACGAAGCCTGGGAGAGGCACATGTCCAGCAATAGACTGCAATAGGCCGAGTTGACTGTTCAACTCAGCCTAATGCAACTAGTTTTTTGCTTCAATCAACAATGATTCAAGCAAAAAGAATAGATTTCATGGTTCGCCATGAATTACTATGATTAACTTTGAAACTGAGGGTTTTAAAGCGGGCTTGAAAAATCTTTGGGCGTTACAAAAGGCTCTTTAATCACTAAAAGCGATGTTGCACACAACCTTCAAAAACCATTGCAATGGAATGGTTTCATTCAATCATAGGAAGTTTGAGTTTGTTTGTTAATGAAAGCAGTAGGACAACTGAAACCACACCTAGTCTAATTTCTATACACTCCTGTGTATAGAACATGAACCTCCTGGTTCATGAACCTCCTGGTTCATGTTGGTTTCAACAGTTCAGTAGGACCAACAGAAATAACATACCCTCGTGGACTTACAGGTAGGACAAAAAAGTAGGTTCACGAGAAACCACCCTTATGTAGTAAAAAAAAAATATTATAAAAAAATAACAGTCGAGAGGACTGACTGTCGTGGTTGGAATTGAAACGTTCCTTTCGCTTTTGTACAGGACATGACAAATGATGAATGTCGTTACGGTCAAAATGTTACTCTTTTTTCGGTCTAGCTCTCATTCGCCAAGTCTGCAGAGTACCTATAACTTGCTATAAGAAACTTCCTTCCAAAACTTTAATGCTTCATTCTGTTCTTATTTCGTAAGATGTCAAGTCATGCCACAGAAAAAAGAACAGCAAGGACAGTTACAAAGGTGAATGCCCACTGCAGGGTGCGCCGGACGTACTTAAGTTGAACCATGAACCTTCTGAATGAACCTACCTATACACTGGTAATATGATCTCGTTCGTTCACTAATCGTTCATTCCGACCGAACGAGTCGAGTTTTACGTATCGCTTGGCAATGGGCGGTGTAGGTTTTATAATTTATTGTAGCTATTGGCCGGGTATTGTGAGAAATGGCTGCTAGAAATAGACTTTGTTGGTGAGGGTTGATAATTTTTGGGTACTTTAGCTAAGCGTCATATTGGTGTATGTTTAGTGCATTTATTTTAAATACTTCTTTATATATCGCAATAAGCAAAAATATGGAATGTTCTTTTTTTTTTCTTCGTGTTATATTCTAAAGACTGATCCGATTCAGAAAATTCTTTCACTAATGGGACGCTACAGTATTTCCGAATGCCATAGGCAATACTCTATTATAAAACAAGATTTTTTTCGAGGACGAAGTCGCAGCCAGAAGCTAACTAGCTAGCTTTTTTTTAAGATGAAAGGCCTTGCAGTGAGCCAATTACAAGTTACTTATAAGTTCATAAAAAAAATAAAATAATTGCACCTCATCGTACTCATATTAACATCGTATCCAAAGGCACCATGGCTTAAAGGTCACACTTTCACGAAACAAGGCCGGATCGCAGGTTCGCTTCCTCGTCCAATCACCTTGATACGTTTTTTTTTAGTTAGAAGAAGGAAGTTAGTTTCACTGCTTGGATTATGTTACGTACAGTAAAAAGATTAATTGTTTCTATGTGGGATAAATAGAGCATTTTTTTCTTATTAATTAATTATTATTTAAAGTTACCATAGAAACGGATAGAGCTTTAAAATCTCAAAGCCTGTAGGTAAATAACACTACGCCTGTTTTCCCCGAAGGGTTAGGAAAGTCCCTTATAATAGGGGGCGAGCCTATTGTCGCCTTCTGAACAAACAAAAAAAAAAGAATTTTCCATAATCACCAACAGTAGGTATGTTCTTGTGTCCTCACCCTAACATAAACTGTACGTCACCTGTGACGTCACTATCGTCACCCTTTATAAAACTGGCTGAAAATAAACGTCCTTATATTCACCAGGAATCATGTTAACAACTGTAAGTCAACCAACGTAGGTCGAAACGTTAACGCACCCGAAAAACCCTAAAAACTTCCAATTTCTCAAGAATCAAGATATAAAACATTACGTACAATACAATTTCTAACACCTTAATCGTTCACTGTCAGATTGAGATTTCCCAAATAACATACTACCTGATATAATAACAGAAATAATTACATTTTACACACTCGTTACATGTTATTTTACCAAATACAACGTTTTTCGAACGATCTTCATTAACAAAATCACGCACTGTACTACGTTACGGATGAGGTTTTGGTAGCTAAGATCTGGCGGGTTTATAAGCTGTAGCGATTTTGAATATTCGCGCCGTTTTATACTTGTGATATAAAAAAATATTGGAATTCATATTTTGTGGTAGGTTATGGTATAAATACTGAGTATGAAAGCAAATAAGTATTAACCACAAACAAAGATTTAGTTGAATGTTTTTCTAACATAACAGTTTTTAAGTTTTTGCAACCTTTGAATATAATATATTCAATGAATTTGCAATTGAACAATCACGGTTAGACACATTTACTTTAGTTGCATATTTTCAGCACGTAACACTACGACGAAAACAGTTTTAAATAAACTAAAAATACACACAACATTATTTATTCAACCCTCTACCGCTACGCTAAGCTACTAAACCCACACCTAACCCCACAGTATCGTATTTTTTAAGCTCATTTCGTAACTATATAACCATCAATTGAACAGATAAAAATCTCAAATAGAATTACATCGCGTGTTCTGACCACCATGGTCTAATTTTGGTAGTATTACCCCTCTGAATTAAAAAGCAACATTAACGCTTCAGGTGTATGCAAATCCGGTGTATTTTTTATACAGTCGGCTAGCAATTTTATAAAACAATGGGTGCGTGAATTGTAATTACAATGTCAAGTATTTACTTGTCAAGCAGTTGGGGTTTAAGTGTTGAAAAAACGGGTACATTTAGATTTTTATAATGATACACTCATTTTGTTGGGCTCATGACACGATGAAATGTATGAATTAGCTGTGTTGTTATTTAGGGCGGTTTTTTTAGTTCAGATGTAAGTCTATTTTTGTTGTAGTTTGAAAATGGATACAGTTTTTTAAGTTATTTTATGGACAAGTTGTGTGTTCTAGTTTTAGTAAGCAATTCTCTGTTTGTTAATACATCATTCCCAAAAGACACAAAATCTTCTAAAAATCAGAAACAAAATTGGAGTTGAATACATTCGGGGATTCTGTTTCGCAAATACTAGACCGAAAAAAAATTAGACATCAAAGACATTTCTTTACCTACGAGAGTTCTCTGACCAACATTTTTTTCCAATTTTATTTTCAGTAACAAACACCAATACCTGAATTTTTTATCATTTAAAATATTCAAAGAAAAAGGCTTCTTATTTGGTTTTGTCTTTCACAAAACCTTTCTATTTTAGTGGAAAAAAATTGCCAGACATTACTTTAGGCTTTTATTGTTATTTTTTATAACAAAACGTACAGAAAGTGCCATGTTTCCCTAAATCACTAGCTATTTTAAAAATCACGAGCAAAAAGCAGTCACTTGAAAAAAAATCCAATTTATTTTTAAGCACTTACTTACTCACGTAGTTACCAATTTGTGTAGCGAATATACTTGAGTTTTATTGGCCATTCCCCTGATATTGGGTGCCGTGAGAAGGCTTTCCGTTGTCATGGCAACCGCCTACTATGAACACCATGGAAGGTAATGATATAGTAGTGCGGTTGAAACGACCATTTTGTTTGTTATTCTTATATTTGATTCGGTTGTAAAGTAACTGTTTATATAAGGGCCTGTTCATACGTACCACAAGCACACCACATCGTAGTGGCCAAATGTGGGCAAGCATTGGTTACGTGTGAACAGTGTCGCTGCAACTTATTGTGGTTGCTTTGTCGCTAGTAGTTGCGATATGGTTACGTTGTGGTTAGTGTTTGCAGACAGACAGATCGTTGGGTTTGCGATGTGGTCGGTCGCTAGTGCGCGGTCTCGCTGGTGGTAGCGTTGTGGTTGCAACGTGGCCTTGATGTGGTCGGTATCGCTCACACAGTTTGATTTTGACGGTCAAATGTGGTCCGTGTGAATAAACTATTTATTTACACATAAATTAGTGCCCGAGCATGTGTTGTCGTTGTGGTGTGGTTGTGGTACGTGTGATCGGGCCCTAAGTTTTCCATAAAGGACAGAACCGTTTCGGGTTCTTATTTTTTATTACCAAAATAATGTTAGTAGAGATGAAGGGTTAACCAATGTTGATAGCATAACATTAATAAAATCTGTATAAATTCTCATATTTACATTTGAACGCAATTGAAATTCAAATGTGTCAACATATTTATGAGTAAGACTGTACTTTTACAACTTTATTTGCTTAACATAACAAATGATGTAGTAACTTTCAAACGTTCAAAATAAAGTTTTAACTTTGAAAGACTTTCAAGCTCTCGCGTGCTTTTTAGGTGCCCATAACTATTAGGCGTCTATAAAAAATATTTCGACTTACCGTTATGGCTACCATAAATGGTATAAAAACGAGAATTTTATGCACCTACCAATAATCAATATCGTTGAAAATATAGTCCTTAATCCCCTTGAATGAAAAGAAATGGTGGGCATGGATGACCAATCCAGTGAGAAGCATTTACTAGAAAATTTGCAGACATGCACTAGGTTTAATTTTCCTGCAGATTCCGTACTACTGAGGCTCTTGATCTACTGACCCTACAACAGTTTTAAGGCTACATAATATTCATTTTCTTAGGCTGGATTGCTGAAACGCCCTAAATCAGGGTAAGCCTAGTAGCCGTCTTACATAGAAATTAACATTAATTAATTATTTTGTATGTATTTAGTCCAGTTAACTCGAATGCAATATAGCTCTATTATAATTAATTAGATAATTAGTTAGTCCAATTTAATTGCTAATGTGTGTGTTATTACCATCATTGATGTGGTTTTGGTTAAAATAACATCACGCCTGTATTCCCTGAAGGGTTAGGCAGAGGTGTACCTATAGTACAGTCTCATTTCTCCAGTTATGTTTAAGTCCCATGTAATAAGGGGTGAACCTATTGCCATCAACCGGGCTACTACTGAGAAATTTTAGATGGAAACACCCAATAACTTTGCCCGACCTGCGAATCGAACCCAGGACCTCATGTTTAGCAGTTAAGTAGCGCTTGCAACCACTGGACCAACGAGGCAGTTGGCGTTTGGTTATCTTTACATAATCACCATTTTTTTAGCTAAATGTGGTGACTAAAACTGAATCTGACTGTTTCTTGAAAAAATATTTTCTTTGATGAATAATACCCTGGACAAATACAAATCTTGTTGACAGTATTTTTTTCTACCTATAATGTTCTCACTCTCCGTGAGAGTGGTGTGTCGGTGGGTCAAAGGGTTGGTGGGTCAAATTAAATCAACCTAAACGTGCTGATAAACAGAGCAATTTCCCTTACAACCTACAAGCTAAATCTTACACCTAAAATTCACTAAAACACAATTACAACTAAATACAACAAAAACTAAGTGTTATCACTCATTATAGTAACCTTGCGCTTATTACGAAACTGATATACAATACAGTAGAACATTTGCGTGCCGTCATGACGTGTTACAGTCATTACCTCGTAGGATCATAAGAAGCTTGACCTTCTGATGTTTTTTTACTTCACCTCGCAAGTAAAGGGAATTGTAACGAGAACGATTTGAAGTAAAAACGTGTGTTCTCTTAGAATTGTATGTAGTTGTGGTGATGTGCCATTGATTTAGTGCCTATCAAAGTGAATAGCAAAGAGGAAAGAATTAAATCTGCTGATCTCAAATAACTTGTAACGAGGACAGGCAGGCAAAAGAAGATCATTCTCATCTAAAAACACTCGTTAGAATAAACAAATTGAAGGCAGAAGGCTAAGAAGACAAAGCAAAAGTTTTTGACGATGATAAACGACGATTATGGACTAACTCAACTATTACCTAATTCTAATAATCGTACGACGATATGCGACGTAGAAAATGTCTAACCTCTACAAAACTGTAATCATACAGAAAAAAAATAAAAGCAAAAAAATATATAGGTAGCCCCAAAAAGTTAGTCACGTCCACAAAACTGTGTTTGTATGTCATTTCATTAACAAAATATTATAGACTGTTGCAGGTATCCGTGCATAAATTACACCTTGGATTGGGTCACAAAACTACTTAAAAACACAATAATTTTGGTGATAACCTTGCCAGTATATGGTGAAAGATTAAAATATTATACTGAACTAAATAAATTGAAGAAGAAAACTGCTGAGCAATGTACTTTTAAAGATTTTGGAAAGAAAGATATAACGGTTCGTAATACCAATGCTATAGAATGTGAAGTAGATTTTACTGCCAAATCACTTAAAACACCCATTTAGTGATTTATTAAGGCACTTACAGAAGGAGTGGCACCAATACTCAAAGAATTAACTAAGACTAATGATTCCAATCTTAAATCACAAACCCATTACGTAAACACTGCAATTAAAGATCTAAATCGCCAATGTATTTAAATTAATTGAAACTTTAATACAATTAAAATTATACAAGATTCCAATTAGTTAGATACAATGTTACTGGCGCCGTAATAAAAATTACCCGTCATAAGAGCGTAATAAATTATTGACAGCTGGTTTATAATTTACAAAGGAGTTTCAATCTTATTCCTTTCAAAATAAAGATTATAATGGTACGAATTGAAATATCTCCTTGATACTCTCAAGCTCGCGTGGGTGCTTAAAAGCCTCATACAGTGACATATTTAGCAATAGTATACGCAATCTGTGGAATAATGAACGTTACACAATTCAGATATCGCTGGTAACTTCATAATTTGAATTGGGTTTATAAAGGCTTAGTTAGCTATACTTTAACAATATTACATTTTCCTTTGGCAAACGTAGAAGGGCTCTTAAGAAAGGATGGAACATGCATGAAAGTAAAGTGTATGAGCAAAACTGTAGTGCGTTATAGAATGTTAGCTGTATACTAGCTACAAGCGCCGTGAAGCAGTGTAATAACAGTACAATTTGTGTAAGATCATCATAAACGTGCAAAGCCTGGAAAATACGAAAACACTTGAGTACTCTTTCACATGTAAAAGCCCATAAAACCATCCAGCTAACGCACCCTCTCTAAACTCCAAATTAAATATCATCACACATCGAGTTTCCAATTGATTTCGACTCAAGCCTCGAATAAAACCGAATCTCGAAATCTCCCAGAATCTCTCAATTTTTACGAGAACGAAATCCTTCTTTAATATCCAATCTATACACAGTTTAATAAACGATAAACCGAACTGCAGATCCATAAAAAGCTTGGAACGTAAAAAAGGAGAAAAAGGCGCAACAAAAGTTTTCTACAGGCATCGGGACTCGGGAGTTAATAAAAATCGTGCCCAAATGACTACGGTAAAGTTTGACGTAAACATACCAGTACTGGGTGGAATTGGCGAAATTCTGCAATGATTTAAGGTTTCGTTGCTGCGAGTTCGAGGTTGTTAGTGTTTACAATTCTTGGTTTAACTCTGGATACTTTAGTACCTACTAGTGAAAACACTGGATTCCAAAATGTTGGCCCTGTAATATTTGCTAATGACGTTTCAATATTTATGAAGGAAGATTTTTGAACACCAACTTTATCTCCCGAAATGAGTTTGCAATCTGCAAAATGAAGTCCCCTGACTTAACAGCATTATCAGAAAAAATACCCTTCTTTCTAAACTTTAAAAGGAATCCACCCTTTCTAAACAAGAAAAGCGAAAAAGTAATTTGTCAAGTAAATCCTCAACGTTCGGAGGAACGAGAAAGGATATCAAGCTGATATCTGATTAATGACTCCATAAATGATTAATAGACGATTCCGACCAAATTAAATGTGACAACCGAATACTGGGGAAGGCTTAGGGAAATTGACTATTGAGTATTTTGGCTGGAAAAATTTCGCAGTCGCATTTGCTTTTACATTTAGAATTCATGTTTCAATTTCTTTTCTAGAAGTCAAAATTAAATATCTTTTGATTTCTCTTTTTCATGTTGCATTTCAAAACCAACTGAACACACTATCTTGTCTAATCTAGCCGTACTAAAATTGACTTTGCTAAGTCAAACACGTATCTTAACGACTCGTCCTTGGCAGGGCAAACAGAAACCAAAGGCCACGTAACTTCCTCCATGTTAGCTAATCAGTTCGCATCTAGCCTCTATCCATTCGACCTTTAAAAATAGCGAGATGTTTATATATAGCAGGATTTCCTCTATTTTATAAAAAGTTTCCTTAATTCCTTTTTGTATTTGGTTGTACAAGATAATTCGTTGTTCGAACAATCGGGCAATCAAATCGTTATCGTCGAGCAACATTAAGCAGGGGTTCCCATCGTTGTTTCTATTTTATTTCCGTGAATTAGGTTGTCTACTCCTTTTGATAATAACGGTCTTAATAATCGGATGCTCATCGTAATGGCTTCGTGAAGTATCTAGATAGGGTTGCAGTTTGAAGGTGATTTTGTTTTAGTATCTACTTTTCTCTTTATCTTTTTCGTTTTAACAGAGCTTTTGCTATTGAAACGATAAATGTAAATAGGTATTTAAAGTTAAAGATATTCTCCTGGATTTGCCTTTGTTTCAAGAATTTCATCAAACTTTTCTTTTCCTGTCCACACCATCATCAATTCCCCCATATCAATCAAAATAATTAATTCGAATTACAAGTGCCAAACCATTGTTCCCAAATTAACACTCACTAACCACCCAAATTACATAATCCTTTACAGAATCAAAGTTAACAACAGAGACTGACGCCCCTCCAGAAATTATAACAATTTTTTTACCATTATCAAAAAACAAAAGCACAGCCACAGTTGAAGGGGGAAAGGGGGCGTCCACCGTCCAAGTCCCCTTCGCGTCAATTACCGTGATTAATGAAGCCCTCGAATATTGAAACGTTTATTCGACCGACGCCAAAAGTATTATATTACTTTTAGAAACACTGTATCAACTTTTAATAAAGTCGCGACTGGAGTTACTTTTGAGCTAAGAATACTGCGTTAATTAAACAATTTTTTGATACTTCAAGTATAACTCAAGATGGGGTTAGGAAAAGGGTTATTAAATTAATTTCTATAAAGGTCAATTTAATTAATTTCAGTTTTTGTTGCCGTCTCTATTATCAATTTAAAATACTTTAAGCTCCATAGAATCATGTGAAGCTAAAAGTGATTGACTCCTAATTGATTTTGCTATAATACCCTTATCAGAACAAAATTACTAAGAACAACAATTACAAAATATAAAGGTCCAAACCACATCTAACAGTCCATATATCATCATCAATCATATCATCCTTCAAACCAAATTTGATGAAGGTAATAATACCAATTCAAATAAATCATTTAAAATTTCAAAATCTGCATAGAAACCCAGATAAAACATTGGCGGTCACAATGTCAACGGAATACCAGCATGTCCCCTTGTATCGAGAGAACAAATTAAACATTTTCCAAGCTACGCGACCAGACCAGATTAAATTATGAATTCAAAATCGATTCACTGGCTCACCCGCTGTGAGTTATTTCCAAAGATTCGGATGTTTTACGATAAAGTACAGGGAAAAACGCAGAAGGTTCTGGTCTATTTGGAGTGTATTAAGATGTTTTTTTAAAAGCGACTGTTAAAGAAGGCAATGGAACTATTTGTAGTTCTAAATGAGACAATGAAATGCAATAAAGGTGAGGATAAAGAAAAGAAAAGCTTAATAGCTGAGAAGTGTGTAGTGCAGCTTTTGCCCCGCAATGGGACGAAGTAAGCTAGACAAACACAAATAATGTGAGTTATTAGAAAAACAGTAAATCCATTTTAAATCCAGAAATTATTCTTGTAATATAAACTTTTCCTTTCTGCCTTCCAAGTATCCTGCACCTCAAACAGCATTGTTCGAATGTTCGTGCACATTAACATAGAAAGCTACATCCGTGTTTAAAAGAAAATTACTCATCAAAATATCGTCCAATCCACCTGGTTTTCCCCAAGCCGTCAGATTTTCATCAAAATAAATATCACGTACTTGGCACAGTAACTGCTTGTCATATAATAGCAACAGCCTGATGATTGATGGTGAGTTTCCGAGAAATGGAACGATTTGCGGAAGAATAATTCAATCAAGACATTCGATTTCATGATGATTTCATAGTAAATTTTCCACTTATACAAGTTATTTTCCAATCTTTGATGTATTACTGGTATAACTTGGATTGTTCAAGTTCCGAAGCCTTTTTCTAAACTCAATTTAGGTTCTGTGGAAGTTTGGAAGGACATATTTTTATGGTTTCAGTTTGTTGTGTAAGATGTTATAGATTTATAGAATAGAATGTGAAATAATAATGTGCTTGCCTTGAGCTTAGCATCGTAGAAAAAAAACTTACAAAAATTGACATGAAATACAAGGAAAGAAGTGCTCGTGAGATATAAAGAAAGTTTTTCAGAGCACAACAAAATTAAGTTAGTGTAAGCGAAGTGGGAAAACATCAATTGTCGTCCACTTAAAGTGTTCGCAAAGGCAATTGTCTCATGATATCGGGAGGCTGCCAGGAAAAATAGTCACTTTAGAGGAGCAACTGTTTTTTTCCCCTAGTTGGCAACATCCAGACATTTTTATAGCGACACTTAACCGCAATCAAGTGGATCATTAGCCTGTAAAGGCCTGCCAAATATCTTTGCTTCGCCTCCGCTGTTTTCTCACCCTTTTGCGTGAAAGATGCTGTAACACACACCTTTTTTGGACGAATCCCGCTCGGCCATTGCCAAGTTCTGGCAGATTTTTTGTAGGACATTACGTCGACTATTCCCTGCGGTCGGCTACAGCTGTTTTTCGTACGAAACTACGCGGTTTGGAAGCCGAATTTAAAAGCCCGTATCATTTCTGGAGAAAAACAAATTGAATTATGTAAAGAGACCCGTACCCGAAAAGTCAAATGCAAAACTGGAAGGGAATCACTCTGGAACGAGCGCTGGGCGGGCCGAAACGAAAAAAAAAACAAAACATCAATTTTAATGAGTCGAAAACCCAAGAATTTTCTCTTACATTTAGAGAGCAATATTTTTTCTACAACATTTAATCAGAGTAAGAAGTGAAATGGTAATTTGTGTGGACCGCTCGATGTAAATTTTATGCAAGAATTCGCTCGGCGCTCCCCTCTCCCTAAAAGGGGAAGGATTTTTGCAGCGGACAGAAAATTTTGCTTAGCCAAGTGAAATTTTAACTGCTACGACAGAGACAGCTATGGAAATGCGAATACTTAATGCTAACTTACTTCCCGCTGGTTCATTATACTTCATAATTTTTGAGCAAAAAAATGTGATCTAAAGGGTTCCGATGGTTGTTTTTTGCTCGCGTTGTTTTGAATATTGAAGTATTGATTTGCGTATTTAGCTATCTACTAGAGCTGAACGATTTAGTTTTATTTATAGGAGTAGGAGTTTTATTACAAGCTTAGGTAGATGTAGGCCAACTTGACGTACTGTATTAATTCAGTATGAATAAGTTGACTGGGTTATTGCTAAATGTTATTGACATTATTTTTACCAAAACAACGACTTTTTCGTATATAAACAACATGTTGATATTACTGCGAATGCGCGAAGTAAATACGTTTGCAAGCATTAAAAGTTGTCGAGTAACAAATCTCGAAGAGATCAAAGTTCTTGTTGAGATCAGAAACATTCAAAAACCTATTTAAAATTTGAGAGCAGGCTCAAGCATCAGATAACTACACAAGCAAAACACTCTAAACTTTAACAATAATTTCAATGATGCTCCAATACAACAGCCCTCCAAGTTACACTCAATTCCATCAAATTATAACTTGTACAAGACAATCTAACTCTTTGAAGTAACGAAATCCACTTTTTGTTTCGAAATCGTAACAAATTAATAACTGAACAATTTCATTTAAGGGTAGTGTCCAAAAATTGTTGAGTTAAAGGTTCGAATGATTTAATTCAACTTCTTACACTGAATTAATGAATCCTGTCCCAATTTGAAGTCTGTTCTAAACTTTGGAAGTCGACTTTTCAGTTTGTTTCAATTTGTTAGCCTCGATGGAAATTCAATGGGGTTCTATAATAATAAACAAAAGATGTCTTGTTTCATTTTGCAAGTTTCTGAAGTTGTTCTTAGTTCAATTGCTTTGGTGACAATGTTTGTTATCATGACTGTCCAAATTCGAGAATTTGACGAGTTTTAGTTGGAGTTTTTGTTCCTATCGTTTTATTAATCCTAGCCTCAGATTACTATAATAATCATTACGTTTTCAGTGTTTTCGTCAGGGCCAAATCCGTTTTTGTCTATTTTCACAACCTAGGAAATGTGATAGAACGTCGGTATACTTGGACGATATGCTTTATCTATGTTCACCCGAGCTCGGTCGACCTACTACTGTACTGATTAAAATACTAGTTACCAAACGAGTAATTACTTTTAGAAATGTAAATATCCCATTGTCCCAAACAACATCATTATTACAAATTCGCCATAATCCCTGACTGGCTAAACAGAGCTTATTAAGACCATGATTCAAACAGGAATTGAACCGGCTAAAATTAAATCAACTCCATGGCTCTAGTTGCCTACGTCCACTAATTAGTACCGCAATTTATACATCAAACGGCCAACGGTGATACGGATCATCAAAACGTATCTAGCACAAAAGGAAGTCTGTGTGTATGAGTAATATGATCTGCAAAATTGTTGGAGCGATTTTGATTCTGTTTGTATTAATTTCAATGGGAAAGTTGTGGAGAGGATGCGAAGGATGTGTATTGATTGTTCGGTGTCAGATTGCTCATTATTTTGTTCGCTGGTTTGGCGTTTGAGTAACTTTGCTTTCTGTAAGTGATACTGTTCATTTGGTATCAAAAGGGGTTTTAGGGACATTACGCTTATAAAGCCTAAAATCAGTCATCATGCTGTATTTTTTTGTATGTATTTTTCTTCACGTTTATTTGATGTTGCTTCTATAGCTTTAAAATCTCTCCATGATTTAAAAAAAAATACTATCACGTCAAAAATCTGTCCCGCACCGTCATCAACCAATTTAGATTACTTACTAAGGCAAACAAAACCGGGTCACATCACTAGTTTATGTACATATAAAAACACAGCATATAATAGAGACAAACGAACTAATACAGCTGATCAGCTAAACCCGAACGTGCAACTAACAGTTAATGAGGAAGTGGCTACTTGCAGACAAATTAACATGTCACTTGAAAAGATAGGAGCAGGAAACCATAATATTTAATGTTAGACTGGATTAGTACTCGTTAGGTGAGCGTGAACTCTTGCCCTTTAAATTGAGTACTGGGAAATGTGATAATGGCGAATGTAATTGTTGTATGTAGGTTTTTTTGATGTGGAAGAAGTAGCTACTGTATTACGAGGAAATTAAATGAGAGGTAACTATGTATTTACTACCTAATTTTGATGGCACTGAGTAACGCTATTACTGTTACTGTAACTAATATTATATCAAAGATTTATATAATACTGACTATTAATACTTTTCAACATGTTAATAAGGATACACAAAACTCGAAACAGGAAAACGAAATCCACTAAAAATCAAATCAATAACACATATTTGGATTGTCACAGACAAAAATAAACATAGAGAAACATATCACGCGAGGTTATATATAGAACATGGGCATGCATTTTTGATACAAAATTCAACTATGAGCCATAAATAATATGAAATAGTTGAAATAAAAGCAGCTAACACACGCGATACTCGTATTAATCTGGTAGCATTGAAGTGCTTTCTAACTACGGAGGGAAGTTTTTAATTACTTTGTTCCCGACGTCTGATAGAAAAAAGGGGGTTTAAAGAATGAGTCGGTGAAGAGGCAGGTTTGGGAAAGTGTTTCTGAAAAGTATCTTGTTGAATTTTATTTTTACGAGACGAAACAGAAATTTATGTAGAAGCTGAGAAATGAAAAGTTATAGCTAATGAGAAATTAACTCATATAGATTTATTCAGTATCGCTGGTGACGGTTTATATGCAAAGCATGTCCACAAACATGATTTGTATAAACAAATCACGTCCACAAACATCTAGGTTGAGAATATATAAATATAATGTACAGGTACCGGCCTGAAACACATTCTGCTCCTTGTATGTATCAAACTTTAGCAAAGAACACGCTAAGGCTACGCGACGCCATACTTTATAAGCACTAGACTCAATATATCGTGGCAAGAGACGTTTAACTATAGCACAAGTATAATTTGTGCACATTAGAGAAAATGACTTTCATAAAAATATTAATGTTATTAGTCTAAAATAAAATAAAACAGCACGCGTTCATATCTGAGACCATTAATTAAAATCTCACGCGAAACGTGCAATCTTCACATGTAAACAGCAACTAAAATTCACAAAACTAATTACCAACAACCCTATAAACTAAAAACGTATCTAAACGTTATTGTAAATCAAGCTAATGAAGTATATATCAGAGTAAACGTAAACTGTGAGCTGTTAAACGTTCTATGTTGTACCGGAACGAAGTTCAGCTAGATTTATTGTTATAGTTTTGTTAAGAAACGCAATAGCTTCTTCAGGTAAAGGCTGAGTGGCCGTTAAGGAGTCGATATAAAATACTGCATTACCCTTCTTATGTATTGCCCCGTCTTACCGTAATGCTCACGCCAATGTTGCTATTTACCTGAAAATAGAAAATATATTGTTAGATACCGCACACTTTGGCAATAAAGAAGCTATAGGTAAGAAATATTGTTACACGTATTCCTTTTATGAGTCTTTCGAAAAGGAAACTTGATTTTAAAATCTAATAGCATATTGACAATTAAATTGTTAAGGATGTCAAGTGATTCACAGTTTTTTGCCCTGTGATTCACCCAAACCGCAGCTGGGTCAACCCTCAGGCCCAATCATTTACCTTCTAATAAGATCCGGAAATACCAGAACCTAAAACTGTCAGAACAGATAAACCGATAAAAAGATGAATAATATTTTTATTCTGAATTGTAAATGAGAGAAATATGTAAAGTATCATCAGTCTATTGTCTTGTGGAAGATGTAACTTATAGTAATGACGGAGAAAACTTTTTCTTTTCACTAAATGAAGGCTCTCAAATTGCCACTTGTAGAATAATAAGCTTTCTTGAACTAATTCACTCACTTAAAGTTTTTTTAGGTTTTTTTAGGGTTTTCGATTCAATATGAACCCGAGAAATAATTGGATCTTCTGTTCACCTTTTATCACGTATAAATAAAAATCGTCAACAATAAATTCTGGTTGAATACAGATAAATCTCGGTCTAACTCTTTAGGGATTACAGACCTAACGGATATAACTTTAGCCGCACCACTTAAATTTTTATTCACCCCAGTAACACAAAAGAAACATCCCAGCGACCGAAACCGCATTACCAAATATACATTTACATGAAACATGTCAAATAAACGAATGTTTTAAGCACCCAGTTAAGTTATGCTGGCTCACGTACCGCTAACCAGACGAGAAGAAATGTAACGATATAAAAGCGAGTGCCTCCCCGAAAATTTCCTTCAGTCTTGTACGATAAATCTTTTAATCCTCTTATACAATTTGATCGAGATTGCCCGGACGGTGTTTTTTCTTTTTGTTCACGGACGAATGTTTCCGATCTTAGTTTTTGTTTTGACGATAAATGTGCTTTTAATGTGCATTCTGCTTGTTTTCTGGATTTGTGGATGTGCAGTTTTAAGAAGTGGTCTGGCTGGATTTTCGGCGAGAATAATACCCTCGTAAATTATGTGATTACTTTTCTTTTGTTTTGTTTACGGTTTGAAAGCTCGTGATTTATTGGAAAGGTCAGCAATATACTGTAGTTTATTAAGTTTTGATTAAATTGAATCGGTTCATTAGTTTTAGCTTATAGATACAGCAGATTATAGTAATACTTAAATCTCTTGTTAAAAGATTAACTAACTTTATTTTATAGTCGATTCCTGAAAGCTTATTGACAGAACGTTCGTTACATAAAGGCTCGCAATATTGTATCTTAACATCGCCTGACAAAAGACGGTAATTATGAATTTTACGAGGGCAGTAACTCTTTCGCAATGTCACCCAGAACTCTTAAACATTTCGGAAAGTTACTTATCTCGACCATTCTAAACAAAAAAAACAGAAGGAGATAGGATAATTCGTCCCCAGTCGATTATAAAAGTCAACGCAACGGAGTAAGGCCGTGTTAGCCTCACTGAAGGCCTATCAGATGAAAGTTTGGGAGTAATGCTGCCACATATTCTATTTAAATTCGGTTGTTTGTTTTTAGAGTACGATAAAATTATTGTTAATTTCATGCTGATTCGTCGTTAAGCCTCCAGGCTCAAACTTGTTGTCCTATCTGCCATAGAAATAGGTAGAAAGTAATTTTTTTGGACAATTATCAACGATTGTTTCAACCCCCAGAATGAAAAAGTCCTTCAATCAACGGTCTTTACCTGGCAACACCAATGGTATTTAAATCACATCGATCACCCCGTGACGCAGATGTTAGACAATGTTAGAAGATACTCAGCCGATAAAAAAAATATAATTGATGAGGACAGGTAGTGGATTTAGGGTTGTCTGACTGAAGGGACGTTTGGACGAGATAGCTACCAAATTCGAATTGGGTAGGGGTGGCCGCAGGCAATGAAGTTGAGGGAAATAATAATAATAAAGGACAAAGCTGTATTATAGTAATCTTTGATGTAAGTGTTGTCGATGATAAGGCTAGAAAGCTTTAAAGATACGTAAAGTAATACATAGAGCTATATAGACTACGGAAGTGGGAAAGATTATGATCGTAATCAAAAAGGAGTGGCTTATGTAAAGTTCTTCCAAATATTACGTAAGTTAAAAGAAGGACATAGAAAACATAATCCAAAAAACATGTAAGATACAATAAACACAGGAAAGACAACCCATTTATTCATAACTCATATCTGGACAGATCTGTATACAAAAATTTGTCTTCAAAAGTAAGTATTCGAAGCAGCCCTATCCCATCAGATACAAAGGACGTTTTGATGTATCGTTCTGTATCAAATATGATACGAATCACTTGTTTTACATGTCTGAGTATTACACAGATAATAGTAATGTGCTGTATCTATTATGATACGATTTACATTAAAACACAGGTTCAGTTTTCTATAAAAAAGTCTGGGAAATAATTTGCGAGCCGTCAAATCTTGATTTATATCGGAAAGCCAAGATATAATGTTAATGTATCGTTTTTTTCTTGGACTTGCACGAGACTTTGCTTAGTAGATAATGTCTAGGGCATTATTTTTTGTAGGCAGATTAACATAAAATATTTCTGTGGAGACTTTCAAAGTTCTAGCGTTATTTTTTCGTCTTTTGTTAAAGTTCAGTACTTAATTTTAAAAGAATTATAGTTAGGGATTTTACCTAGTTAAAACTTACTTACTTACTGACACGCTTAGTTAAGTAATTATGTTAAGATAGAAGATAATATTATTAAAGTAGCTACATTTACACAAAATAGGCAGCTATTATCAAATGAAACCATTTTTCCAAACACAAATAGCCTGTATAGTATGTTTTTTTTGTCGCCCCCATGTTTCGGGACAATAAAACGCGTTCTTATCTACTCCACTATGTTTTCGTTTTAAAAACATTTTTCGTTCTTTCATGATTATTTTTTTAAGCTACCGTACTACGCTCTGCCCACATCTTGTTTTTATAAACTATTTTCATCTTTATTTTCAATTGAATAGGGATTAAGATTGTGTGTAGCTTGGTCTTTAAATTCTTTTGTCTTTAAACTATTGATTCTTTTTCATTTTATAGTGATTTCGAAATGAATAGATATTCAGGTTTTATTGACGGCTTTTTATGGTGTGGGTCGGGATTCGGATCTCGGTTGAATTAGGGTTTTATGTGCGATCATTGTCTACGTATTTATGTATTCCTTGTAAGGACGAAATAAAAACGGCTTATGTGATTTGTTGGATAAGCAGACGGGCTAGTGGCTTTCATCTTGTCACATACATGGATCTCTGTGCATCTTTCTTCTTCATGGGAACATTCACAATCATGTTTTAATTTTCCATTGAAGAAAATATAATTTATATGTGTCTTAATTATTATAGATATTATTATTACAAACCATTTCCAAAATCATAATAGCCCACAAAACAATGCCGCAAATTCAGTCCTCATTAAAGGTATTTGTTCAAGTGTTCAACCAAAAAACATTTCGCATTGAAAACTATTCGTTTCCGTATGCAACAGATGGGGACGACGCGGCGACAGCGGCAGTTGCAAAAATATGGAGACAGGTGGCATCGCGACCTACAATTTACTTTTCATGACTAATAATTGAGGCATGCGTAAGTATAGAGTAGTGACATAGTAAATAAAATAGAAAATGATTAAAGGACTGTTCTAGAAATTTTAAATTAAATTGATGTTAAAATGAATGAATTTGTTACTGATAAACATTTTAATAATGAACATATTTTTCTTCAACAGTTATAATATGTTCAAAAGTTTTAATATAAACTTTGACTCAACTCTCATACTCCTAACAAAATTCGGCCAACCAATACAGTCAAGCATCTAGAAAATAGTATCGACCCATCCTAAGAGGTCCATCAAAATAATGTAGCGATAAAAGTAATCCTTTGACGTGTAGCCCGCATGGCGAAACTTGCGTAGGATGCAAAATATCTAACCCACATTTCGACCGAGAGAGCAAAGGAGCAAACCATACCATCCTATTATTATGAAACCTCATGTAGACTGAGATAAAGCAGAGCTAATACAAATTGGGAGGCCCAAAGAAATCCTATTACTTAACGTTATCAAAGAACCAGCACTTAACTTTATTATGAGTCTCATAAAGTTTATCTGGATTTATGTTTTTGAAGCTGTGGCTCTGTGGCTCTGGGGCAGGGGGAACGGAAATTGTTGGGAGTTCGAATCTGATGGACTTGTGTTTGGTGTTGATTTAATAAGAATTTTGTCCAGAAGGAAAAGTTAAAATTGTAGCTGACACGAGGCACGTTGAAAGTATGTACTTGAACTAGTTGTATTAATAATTCTGAAATCCAATGTGGTTTTGATGACACAAAACCTCACAACAAAAATTACTACTTAAAGTGCTCGTTAGTAAAGGAAAATCAACTTACAACTTATATACGATGAGTAACAACTAATATCTTGTACATTTTCTCAAACACTCAGATAAGCTGAGAAAACAATATAAAAACTTAATACAATAAAAGAGAATCTTGTTTATTTTGATGTCGACACCAAGTGGCTAGAAAATATTGTTAAAACAAACATTTGCTTTGGTCTTGCAACCTTGCAGTTATCTACGAACAAATACTCTTGCTGTGTGCTTATACCTCTTATCCCTTAAGGACTCAGTTAAAGACCTGACAATGTTACTATTAGGGCTAGGTATGAAGAGATTGGGTTACTCCTAGTAATTTTTTAAGAGCGTACCAGATGGCGTTCTAAAGTTTCTGCTTACCCTTATGGAAAGAAGGCGTGAGTTTATATTCTGTATGTATTTTTTTTTAATCCGGCGTTGCCAAATTCTGCTATTCTGTAAGAACTAGTTTGGTAGATATTTCAGGTCATAAAAAATGTCTAGGTGATGTGTAATAACTAGCCTAGAATCCAGATAAAAACCATAAAGCCTAGTAGCCTAAAAGCACCGTTAAGTTCCCAAAAAAACAAGATCCTAGATCAAAAAGCAGCGATGACATTTACGACCAAATACGAAACGTTATGAAGAAATATCCTCATGAGAGATCTCAATTGCTATCTCCTTAAGATGTCCAAAAAAGTTGACGTAATATTTTTGCTTATGTAAGTCAGTTTTTGCTGCATAGATCTGTTTAGTAGATTTGTGAGTTCAAACGGACCGAAGCTCGCCTGAAAATATATGACCAAATGTTGTCAGATCTTCATGATTTATGTTGCAATAATGGTCACCATATGCGGCCATAGATTCTTTCTTTGGCTGGGAAGTAGAATTCCATGTGAGCCATGGGTTTAAGTGCTGATTTGTGCTTTATCGCGAGACCAAGTCATGGCATTTTTTTGCATGGTCAGTTAGCCTTTCATGCTGACACTTCTGTCTTTCATCTACAGGTAAAGTTGAGTAATCCAATCCCTCAGTAAGACTAACTACATAAAAGTAAGAACCTGACACGCTCTACATATCTTTTCCATTACAAAGTCGACATTTTGTTTTAAATTCAACTAACGATCCACGTGCTGAAGGTCACGTTGCATCGCACGCCGTCACTCAACGTTTATGCTTTACATCAATGCAGTAATCACATAGTTACCCGTCGATCTATATCAACCACTTGATTTAATCACTAGAGCTAATGTCTTGATAGGAACCGCCAATAATAACTCAAGGATAATCCTATTTATTTAGGATGTTGCATTCTGTTTGAATTTGACTTTGATTGAAAGCAAACTGCTCAATTTTAGTATATGCGCGAATTATTGTAACCTCTATATGATGCAGTGTAGGTAATTTGCTAGTATCCGTTGCTACTACGATCGTTTGTGTGAAGGATTTTACGTTTATGCGCAAATTGAACTTGTGTATATAATATTATGTATATTGCTACATCGCTAGTAAACATAAGATCTGTTCGCAATGGTTTATGGGGTCACGTAACAGACATAAGTCTGTATGAGTTAGAGTAGTTCTTGTTGATGTTACTTAGTCATGTTCTATCTTAATCCGCAGATGAATCTTCATTAGGAGTAAGAAATAAAATAGCGATGTTGATAATAGTGCCATTTGTCAGCTTTTAAGTTGAAAACTCCTTCAATTTCAATTACTAATTCTGGAAAGATCCGAACCCCGGCCATTTTAACTATCTGATCCTATAATACTGGCTCAACCGAAACTTTATCTTCGAGCCCACCTTGATATTACAAGTGAGACCTTCGAGAGGAGCACCTTGTCCCAACGTCTCGAGATTTAACAACTTTCTGAAGACTTTTTAAGTTTCTTAATTTCGAAAGTCCCCATATTTCGTGGGAATAAATTGAAATTGTTTTGTAAGGGACTGTACTGCTTGTAAATAAGAGTACTTTAGTGATATATCACTGGACATAGTAAAACAAAAACAAAAGAAATACCTACACAATTTAATTTGTTTTACTCCATTAAACTTTTTCCATAGTAAATCGACTTACAAGGTTTTAATGCCGCCGAATGAAAATGTTCAACCAACAAAAAGAAAATTTGCACCAAATAAATTTTACAGCGATACTAAACATTAAAATCATTCAACAATCAAGCCAAAGAATGAAATGCCCACACCTACACACGAAGTTACCGACTTATCTCCACCTAAATCAGTTAAACATGGCATATTATCGTAACGAACTATACTTAGTAAGAATTTACTAAATATACAGCGTTATTACTCAATTAAAACATGAATTTACGATTCATAAAAGTTCACAAACTTTCTACCTGCGTGTCGCGAATGCATATATTGTGGTAGTAATGTCAGCAATAATTTCAATATGTAGGTGCAGTACAAGGAGCGACGGGAATGGCGAATTTGCTGTTTTTTTTAATTTTTGAAATGGTTTGTGACGAAGGAAAAATATGGGAATTTCATGGAAAATTTCAAGGGTGGTTTAGAGTGGACTGTTTTAATTTCGGTGATTTTGTCAATGTCACTACTACCTACTAAAATATTCAAAAGGTAATGTCTTTTATTATAATCGAAAGAGCAAACAATACAAAAAATCTAGCCCTATAATTAATTTGTCTTACCTTATTATTTGACTGCAAAATTGCAAACCATAAATTGTTAAACTTTTTTCTTTCTTCACAACAACGCGAATTAATCAGCCTTCCACACATAATTATTAAGTCATTATTTACTACTTTCTCCTTTTTTTTTCAACTCAAAATCGATACAAAAGTTCCTACCCGCTCATACATGCGCCATAAGTGTATAGTTTAATTTATTCCTTGGCAACACGAATACTTTTATGATGGTGCAGTTGACACATGACATAATGGCGGCGGTAAAAAAGCGGTAAAAAGTGGTAAAACGGCTACCACTCGCAGGTTTTATGCGGTAAAATTAAACTTTTTTTTACATTTGAAAGCCATTATAAAAACGTAATAATGTGTGCAAATATGAGGGTAAGAAAGGTATAAAAAATAGTGAAGTCATATTTCAAAGTTGCATTTAAATTTTAATAAATTGAAACGTAATTCTGTGAACTGTGAAAATAAATCACTCGTAATGAATTAAAGAGAAAATTGCTTCATTTTGAGAGCAAAAAACGTTCACAATAAAACATTAACTTGGATAAAATAAAAAACAAGCTACAATACTTTTCCGCACAGTTTTTTGTATCTACTTTCAACATACCAACATTCACCCCTATAAAATATTCCACATACTTTTCCCCATACGCGCAAGTAGTGGGTACGGTAACGAGTAAACAGATAAAAAGTCCAACACGTGTGCTTGTACAGTACCAGCCCAGTTATATCTATTCCCATAGGAGTTATCGCGTGCAGCGATACAAATCACTAATAATAACATTGTTTACGTCCGCCAGTACGTTAATGCGTCGATCTTAAACGTGCCGGATACGCAGTTAATGGCGAAAGTGTACTATAAAGAGAAATGGCTGTAATTTTTATTTTCAATCTTGTGATGGAAGGTTCTACCTGGTTGAAATTATATTTAGACCTGATATTTGTTGTGTCATTCTTTCATCAGCAGTAATGCAAAGGGATTGGTAAAGCCAGTGTTGTTTTTAACAGACAAGATGACGTTTTTGATCATCCTTCTATGGTAAATCCTTTAGTAACGGCACCCATGGATAGATACATGTTTAATGAGTTCTTGGTTGTAACCATCAATCTAAACAGCTGAGGTAGTGAAAGCAGATGACGAAAGTAAACTGAAGTCTAAAGATATCACCACAAGGCAGGACGCCATTTCATCAACTGTCCAACGGCTAACGATCAGCTGTGTACCACACCTAAACACAGCTCAATCTATCAATCATCATCCCGTGAAAACTGTAACAGTCAATCGGGAAATTGATTGAAGTTCGACAAAAATAGACTGTCCGTTTCATCCCGTGGGCTTCATTTACAAAAAAAAAATTAGATCTACAGAAGTACAGAGACACTGATGAAACTGCCATAGATGTTCGTGGTGACAATGGCTACCCGTCAAACATAACATCTCCCATTTTCATGGATGGAAGAGCACTTTGGCTTGAACTAAATTGTTGACGAGCCCTGAATTCCCGACTTAAGAGAAACTGAAATCCCGACGTGTCATCAGCTTTATTTACTCAACTAATTTAAATCTGTGAAGACCCGATGAAAACGACCGATGAATGCTATACGTTAACAGGGAAGAGACTTTGGCACACCACATAGTATTATAAGACTAACATCGTTAGTTCCAAGTGTTTACGAGCCCTGCTACTAGTAATGTTATTTAATTTATTTTCTAGCCAACTACGATCGTAAGGTCACATATAAATTGGTTGTTTAAAGAGTTAACTGCGAAGAGGTTATATTGTATGTATTTATTTATTTCTTATACGATGGCTTATCGTATAGAAGTAGGTTATTTATATGCAAAAGTGTTTGCCAATATGGATTTCCCATGTTGGTAACCCTTTATGAAAGTTATTATTGATTAAAATCAATTGTTTCGTAAGAATTTTGATGGAGTGATGTAATTTCAGTAGCTGAAAGAATAGATTTCATTTTGACAGATGAAACTGATTACTAGGAGTTGGGTTTCAAATTCGATTTCATAAATTCGAATTTTGCAATATGTCTGTTTGTATCATTTGAAAGTTAATTAATTACAGGGTCAAGTACGTAGTGTTAATAGATAAAGTAATAGTTATACACAACGATACTTTCCAGTTATTGACATAAGTTAGGGCAGATATAAATCTGAATGGTCTAAATGGCAAAAAGAATAGGTACTGTTACTTGTGCTGTTACTTACCAGGTGGTTATTAACACACGCCGATTACCTAAATCGATGTGTGTGTGTGTAATGTGTGTTATATTTATGATATTCTATATTGGAACGAAGTTCCCTTTCGCGTGTTGCGAAAGGGGGCTAGACGGAAAAAATTAAGACCAAAAGTTGTAACGACACTTTTTGTTTTATAATTCAGAGCCATCTAGTATAGAAAGATTTTTAGCCTTGTTAAGAATTATACTAGATGGCTCTGTATTAATATACAACCTTATTTTTTATTCACTACAAATCTCGAAACAAAAATCAGCTGTTCCATACATTTATGTCCGCATATCTCGTCAAAATGTAGGGAACAGCAGATTTTTTTTTCGCGATTTCAGCTTTGGTCCTATAGTAAAAGTTGTTCATAATGATGAATACAATGACCCCTTAAGAGGTTTGTAATGAATAAAAAATAAGGTTGTATAATATGCAGCTAAAAGAACTTCGTTCCCACCGGGTGTCCCACGACACCTCCAGACTTTTTTTATTACGTTATGTATGTGTGTATTTATTTTAACTTGTAAGATGTGGATTTCACATCTGGCAATAAAAAGATTTCATTTTATTAATTTGTATTCAAGTCAAAAATATACATTATTTAGTGCTTATAATCTCACAAACATCGATATATTTCCTAGACCATACAATTCGTTAAAATACAAGTCCCATAATTTCCTCTGCTTGCTCAAACATGGTGTTATTATTATAATATTTAATCGAAATATTAGCATGTTTACTTTATATAACGTTACTCAGTCTAGCCCGCTATCATGGACGGACGAGATATGGTCGCGAGTGCATTGTTCAGGTGCGACTATGTTCATAGGAGGTAGCGGTTTGATCGATGAGAGATTAGAAAAATATAAAAAAAAACACCGAAAAATATCGTTCCTAAGTTGCCAATTTAAATTCGGAATAATGATAAAACAAATGACATGTGTTTAAATAAAATAGAATAAAATTTTCTTAAAAATGTGAAACCACTGCTAAAACCCAAGTTAACAGTCAAACATGAAACGAAGTTCTCTCTTTAGTAATCCAACTATAATGACTCAGAGTTCAGTCAGTAATCATAATTTAAACTCCATGCCTATCACAACATTTATGAAACTAGTCTTTAAAAATTATGAAGCTGGTTTTAAGAGCAAGTTTTCGCAATAACCCTAGATTTAGTTAGACGAATGCTAACTGCCAGTTAACTGTTTTATATGCATCTATAAAATCTTAATGGGATAGTTAAAATACAATTAAAACTTAGTTAGCGGTGAAAGTACTTTTTTAACTAGTGATAGTAATTACTATTTTTTTTTTAAGTTATTTCGAATACCTCCATGATTTTAATATTATTATTTGCTAAAACATATTGAAACAAAACATGGTAAGGCAATTGCTAGTAAAAAATAATTTACAGATAAAATATCCAATATTTAATTCTAAACTTACCATTACTTTATCGAAATTTCTTAAATCTCCCGTAATATAACTCTAAATTGCTCCTAATCCCATACTCCTTGCAACCCGCTCACCGCTGCCCACATCAACTGCACCGCACGAAGCGCACAATATCATACACGTGGCTGTTTATTAATAAGCCCTGCGCAAACGCCGCGCGTGTAGTGATGTAACTGCGTAGCTACGCTTATTACGGATTTTGAGCCGTATTTGTGGACTGAACCTTTTTAAGAGTAATCAGGAAGAGAAACTTGGTGTCTTCTTAAAAATTTAGCTATAATATACTATAGAAAAATCTTCAAAATTTAAAAGATAAAGTGTAATTTACCGTGGCTGATGATAGGGGGTTAATGACCGAAGATCTAAATACTAACTTTGCTTAAACTTTTACTAGTTATTCTCCTAGGGTAACAGGTAAGTGTAAAGTTAGCGTTACTGGTAGGGTAACAACCAGAAGTTAAGCTAGCAACTTAGAAGACCAATCTTCCATGTCATGGTCATCAAAACCCAAAAATTATCACCAGTACCAAACGAACCACGTGTAAAACATTGTTGACGATTAGGGAAGTTGATTGATAACGAATATTCGGTGTAAAGAGCGGCGCGTGCGGCGCGTGTTGTGATGTAACTGCGCAGCTACGCTTGTTATGGATTTTCTACTGTATTAGTATACTGAACACGGGTATGGGGACGGCCATGCTGCCAATTTTCGATAAAGGGTTAATCCGATGATAGAAATACCTAATATTATTTATTTTTGCGGAAAAAACTCTGCGCACACAACTAAAACAAAACAATAGCGTTTCAGATTTGAAGCTAAACACGTGTATGCGACAAGTAAAATAAACCTGTTAAAAAAAAAGTAAAATGAAATATAAAAAGCATAATATCACTTAAAATTCGGTTCAACCACCAAACTACTCGAAACTAACGACTCCTCGCATTTACTTAATTCATATTTAAATGATAATATATAATCTTACCAACATGTTTTATCTACTGACCACGAGCTCCGTTAACCGCTTAAAGGCACAACACAGACACTGAGATGCACAAATGCACATGTGCATAATATCAAGCAACTCATCATTTAAGAACATCGCGATAACATACATCTTTCAGTTGACTGGCGCATGCGGGTTGCATGTGACGAACAGCTGATGCGGTTTATTTTTAGCTCAGTTATTAGTTCTGTAGAAAATATTGCGTGTTTGATGAACCCTACTGTTAAATGGGGGAATAGTGCCAAAACCGTGTTAATTCTGATGGGAATTTTAAAGTTAGTTTTTTTAATCAGCCAGATAAATTAATAACTAACCATTGCCAATCCATTTAATAAAATTATAGTTAAAAATAAATCTTTGGCTCAATCATACTCATGATAGCTTATTCTTTAGTAGGTAGTTAAAAAAAAAAACTAGTTATGTAAGTAATTAAGGTACCACAGCCTTCCAAAGTACGAAACCACCATAGAAAGCACCACAAACTAAACACAGACACCATTTGTATAAATCCCATAAACCTGACTTATGCTATCAGGAACCAATAATTCGCTATCTTGGCGAAGAATAGCCCCGAATGGTGATCTGGAGCCGTGGGGAGCTCGCCTCGTGCCAACACTCAGATTTATTAAGACGGGCCGTCTTCGGTGATTGCAATTATAGATATATATGGAAATGTACTATAAATTGTGAGTGTGCACTTTTGAACGGAAAACATACTATACTGTGGCAGTTTTTGGGATCACCCTAACGCTGAATATGATTTCTAGGCCCTGGTTGCCCCAACTAAAGGTGTATCATAATAATCATCAGTAGGTTTATTGCAATCAAAACATTTATAGAACCTTGAACGTGCCTTTAAAACAATAACATTACTATTATTTCCGAACGTGCATCATTTGACGTTAAATTGACAGCTAAAACGTCACAAATATGGCGGGAGGTCACACGATAGGATTGACCTCTCACGATTCCTCATTTTGAGTGGACAATACCTAGGTCTTATTCCCTCTTCAACTAGTATTAAAACTGTCGATATTAGCCAACCGCCTCAGTAGCCCAGTTTACCGAATTACATCGATTTGCATTGAATTGCTTATTAAACAGGGATATTTCCAGAAGTCATTATCTAGTATGACTAATGTTGTGATAGTGACTTACGCGTTAGATAAAATAGTCATATAATCGTTATAATTAGCGCGTGTATGTGCATGCTGATTGATATGCAGCAGTATTTGTTACGTTACTGTTTTATTGAAAATGGGGTCAACAGAGCATTTTTTTATGATTAGGGGTCTTTACATCTATTTTCTACTTTTTTGTATTTTATTAATTAGGGGCCCTGACTTTTAGGGTTTCGACTGCCTAGTTGGTCTAGTGCAAGCGCTACTGCTGAGCATGAGGTGCCGGGTTCGATTCGCGGGTCGGGCAAAGTGTTATTGTGTTTTTCTATCTGGAATTTGTCAGTAGCAGCCCGGATTTATGCCCGGTTGACGATAGGCTCGCCCCCATACATGGGACTTAAACATAACTGTTAAAATGTGGGTGTACTATAGCTACACCTCTGCCGAACCCTTCGGGGAATACAGGCTTGATGTTATTTAATGTAATAAGGGGCCAAAAAACAATTAGATTTTTCATAATTGCAATTGAAAAACTAACACGTGTTATCATCAATTAAGAGGGAAAATCACTAAACAGCCAGTTCTAAAACGCTGTAATTTTCTCAAAGTGTACATTTAGAAAGCGAATATACCGGTCAAAGCGGGTAATGGCGGTAATTTCGCGTTTTGTCTAATAGTTCGCTGCATGTGTTGATGCCGCTCGCACGTGTTATTTTCTACGCGTCATGTAAATCGTAGTATTTTCTCTTGAAGCGACTACGTATGACCTTCATTTAATAGATAATTATAACAGTGTCATTTTCATAAATGGCGCAGTGGCGACCCGTTCACTTTCTGAGAAAAAGATTGTGGGTTCCATTCCCAAAACGGGATAGATTTTTATAAACATTGGTTAATTATCATAATTATGAAACATTGAGGCCCCGAGGGAGGCCACCATTACTTCAAAAATTAATTTAGGTATATTATCAGTAACGAAGACCGGCAACAACGCATGTTTCACTCAATAATACATACAATTGCTGCTAACATTATTAATGCAATAATTATAATTTAAATCCTTTAGTTTATAAGGAAAACGATAAATACCATCAATAATTTTCTAGTCAGCTGATTGGTTACGTAATAGGTCATAGTGTACAGGTAAAATTTGCGAGTCAATACAGTTTTATTAATGATTTAACCTAAAGCATTGGTGGAGGTCATATTCAAAACATATGAGGTGAAACACCTACACAAACTACCCACACATTTTTTATCAAGTTGGTTCCTAATGAGAGTTCAATTTATATTCTCACTTTATTCATAGGTAATTTCCAAAATATATAGTGTAGTTTATAAGGCATTTCTCTGAGCAAGCATTGACGGTAATGAATTCAAGATAGCCTTTAAGGCAGCCTATGTCCAGCAGATTCCATACTTTGATAATGATAATGACTACGAAAATAAACCTGCGATTCAAATCACAAAAAAATACTTAAATTTCCGCCTTGATATTAGACCATAACATGATGTTTTACCGTAACAGTAAAGCACGGTAATGTGTTTATAATTACATATATGTAGGCTGCTTCGTGACAAGCTGTCACAATGATTACGAGTACAATGGACAGAACGCAGGTTTGCCGTGAACTTTTAAAGAAATGGCCATAAAATTGCTTATCTAAAACGATTAGTAGAATGTAGGCTATATTCAAGTAATCTGGCGGAGAAATTGGAGATCATTAATTTCGATTATTATGAATTTCGATTATGGCGAAATGTGTTAAAGAGAAATTTCCGTCAAATTATGGGATTTTGACCAAATGTGAAAACTTTAATGAGTCAAAAACCGAAGTGGTCTATGACTGACCGTATAGCCTCAATAAAGTTTCCATCTTAGGTAGAAGTAAGTTACAAAAAAATCAAAACGTCTAAGTTAAGGTGAGACAATGCTATGTCAGTGAACAGCAATTTCAATCTCGAAGTAATTAAGTAAAAGCCATTATAAAACAAGACACCTCCATCAAAGAAAATGACAAATCATAAGAAAAAAGAACTACCAATCATAATAAGTAAAGATACGGTACAGTAAAAAGCACGTATCATAAACATTGTGAGAACAAAAAGCCTGGCTGTGTTGTACAGTAATTTTCCACGTAGTCATAATTCTACAGCACACCACAGTAACGGGGCTAGCATCTCCCATACACATGGGAAACATGGCTTATACGTGGTTGTTAAACACACGTAATTTAATTACATGTAATTTTTGTAATCTTATGTCATTGATGCGTTTCTAGTTCATGGTTAGATGGCTGCGTGGCGTTGCGTTTAAGTGAGATATTAGCAGAGCTCATTAGAATCTTAGCGGTAACTTGGTGTCCATTAAAGACTGTGGGCGTCAGATGCCATATAAAGAATATGACCTATACGAACCGTAAGTGCTTTATCAAACGCAAGTAATGCTTTAACAAATCAGCATTGTATGAATATGAATATCAAGCAAATTGATAGTGCACTAACAATAATAGTTTTACACATCAAACATACAAATTCTGAATACCTACGACAAAAAGATGAGCAAATCACAAACAGATGAGCACAAAATTTGTTTTTAATGGTGACCCGTTACAATTATTAAAAATCGACACGGGAACCCAGTGTTCGTAATGATATAAATCTTAAAATACAATAGACGATGTATATCTAGTAACTTAATCCGCTTAACCGTTCTTAAAGAGTTAGAGAACCCTGTAAGAAATCGACACGTGTTTCGCCTCTCAACGAGGCATCCTCAGGACGACGATTGACCTGTTGCGAACTCGGACACGAAGTGTTATCAACGCGAGCCGAACGCAAAGTGAGCTTCAACCGCCCGTCACCCCCACTTATATAGGATCGCTTATCGGCCCACCTTGGCCGGGATCGTTATCAGTGCGATAAGCGAACAATCGCAACAGTATCGCACTGATAACGATCCCGGCCGAGGTGGGCCGATAAGCGATAAGCGAACAATCGCAACAGTATCGCACTGATAACGATCCCGGCCGAGGTGGGCCGATAAGCGATCCTATATAAGTGGGGGTGACGGGCGGTTGAAGCTCACTTTGCGTTCGGCTCGCGTTGATAACACTTCGTGTCCGAGTTCGCAACAGGTCAATCGTCGTCCTGAGGATGCCTCGTTGAGAGGCGAAACACGTGTCGATTTCTTACAGGGTTCTCTAACTCTTTAAGAACGGTTAAGCGGATTAAGTTACTAGATATACATCGTCTATTGTATTTTATGATGGATTTCCGCAAGGTCACGCCTGAGTCAATTAACTATCTGATATAAATCTTAGACAAAAACATCCAGCACTGTGTGCAGAATGAACGAATTCGTCAGTGCCAATCGATTATTGACGGTGGAAAATTACTATTTGATTTCTGGACAGTGACATCTTTGAATACACTTAATATGTTGCGGACATTATAGAACATCCTTCAAACGATGATATATTTATCGACAGAGGCGACGATCCAGAAAATTGAAAGAATATACTCGCTGAAGAGCACATGATTTGTTCAAAAGGAAAGCTGAACTCAGCTATAAACCAGGAAACTAAAGAATAAAGCACCACCTTCCCAACAAAAGGCTGCAAACTCAATAACATTATATTAACCTTTGTAACGAAATAATCTTTTAAACATATCCTCAACTTTGAAAGGAACAAATATCAATTTATATAATAGAGTGCTCAGACGAATCACTTTACGTTTGTTGGTCTGTAAATATAAAAGAATCTTGGCTATGAGATAAAAAGGGAAACCTTATGTTTCAAAATTCAATACATTCTTATCTTCCAAGATACAGAAGGCAGTGAGAGAGAAATATCTTGAGAGGCAACGAGCGTTGGCGGACAAAAGGATAAAGGGTACGTAATAAAGAAATCATAGTCATATGTGTATATGTTGAAATGTCTCGCAATGGAAATGTTTACATGTCGGGCTGGGGGTGAAATGTAAAAGGTACAAGTAATGGGGAATGTGTGTGTTTGCCAAAACTCGTAAAAATTCTGGAGATAATTGGGTATGTTGGGAAGAATGAAATGGTACTGACTGAAGTATTATTTATTGAACTAGATTGTCCCTTAAATACCTACATTATAAGCAAATAGATGATTTATATTTTAATATGCTCAGAATCATTAAAGCTATGTAGTTTATTGACCGAAAGTAAAATGGTAAAATAAAGAAGTAATCAAACAAAAATTAAAAGTTTTAACAATCCTAATCAAATAAAAAGCTGTATTAGAAATCCCATCCAATGTACAACCACTGATTTAATTATAGAAAGTTGTTCTAAAATAGGCCGCATTATCCTCAACGCTTTAATGAAAATTGTATCAGCACAATTCAAACAATGGTACAAAGCGTTTCAATAAAGTACTCCCTCGCCAGGAATCCTGTTAATCCCAAACTGGAAGCTGTAGCGAACACACAAATTAACAATACAGAAAATTGAATTATTCCTTTCAAGCGAATTTCTCATTAAACTTGAAATTAGTTACTCACTTCTTTGGGGTCCTAACCAGATAGTCAGTGTCTTTGTTCCAGTTAATTCTAACTTTGGGTTGCAAGATCAAAGGTACCTATTAAGTTTAGTGCGCTCCGAAGAGGCCTCTTTTCTTTCCCCTGTACCAACTTTTCTTATTCCGAGAGCTGGTTCGGAAATGGGAGACATTACCGAGTCAATAGATGGTACGAACCGAACAGTCAATAAGATCTTCGCTTTTGAGCCGATCTCGTTTCAGCTAACTTCTGGCTTACGACGTGATTGGAATTCGTAATACAACATTTTGCAAACTATTTCCCTTGATTGCGTCAGTTTAATCAACTGTTATTATTACATTGATGATCTTCAACTTTTATGCTCAACCTCAAGACTTTAGTTTGCATCTGTTCGTATTAACATTTAAATAAATTCCGTAATTTATTTCTGAATATATTAAAGCGTTACATTTCCATGTCAATTGCTAAAGCTGATAATAAGACGCATGTAGATACAGTAAGTAAATGTCTTTCCAATTTTGCACAAATAAATAAACATGAGTGTATCAATGAATAAATAACGCAAGAGGCATGTTGGGGTCGAATAAAATGGCGTTCTGTGTCTGCTAAATAAGTTATAAGACGGCGCCATTTACCAAAATGTGATCTCCGAGGTAAGGATCCAGGTGACTAAAACGTTGTTACACTAAACATGTCCGGTCAGGGTCCCTAAAATGTAACGCTAAACATCTGACACGAATCTCGAGGTATTCCCAAAGCAATTACAGCAAGTAGCGGTAATGGTCCATTCGGGGATGCTGGATCACAATTCACTGACCCCGTCCCAAATTCGTATGTTCAGTAAACTTAGCTACGAGTTTTAATAAAGGAAAATTCCTGGATACGAAAAAACGGATGAAAAACTTGTAAGCTAAGTTGAATCAAGTGGCTTAAGGGCTGGAAACAAACAAGTTCGGTGCCGAAAAGAATAATCGAAAAAAGTATGTGAGGGATTAAAGTTGAGTTTAGTTGTTCAGATTGGAACTAAATGAAATTAGTTGTTGTGTACTCTAGTGACTGAAGGTCGACTTTCGAATTAGAACAGGAACTCTATTTGCTTCTTTTGGGTCTTCGTCGTTCGCCGTGGCAAATTGATCTAATTAACTTTGTTATTGTCATTAAGTCAGCGCAAAAACAATTTATGCTAGACGTTATTCTGAGGCCGTTGTATTGAAAAATCAAATAAAGAATGTGCACAAAACTAAATCTCATACCGAATTCATAACACACAATTCTTTAAGGCGAAGTTGTGCATAGGTCCCGGGAGGCAATGCTGTGCCGTCCCAGGGAAACTCTGGCAGTCTGACGTAGCCCGATGCATCAGCTGCATGTCGTAAACCCATTGCCAGATGCTCCCAATCAAGTCTAGGGTTGAGAGAGGTTTGAAAGGAAACTATTTCAAGAATTTTGAAACCTATTTCCTACATTCATACATTTTAGTTTTTATTAATGGTCAAACATATAATTATTATTGTTTGTTTTCAATTAGGTACATGTTAAACTACTGTGAATGATAAAAGTTATAAAATAGAAAAACATTTGTAAAAAGAGAATAATAGGTCATTGAGAGAAACAAACACGTGTATACAATATAAATCTAATAGTTAAGAGCTCATATTTTAAATATATATACCAAACAAATAAATCTATTCGAAAACAAAAGGCCACTCATTTTTAATGAAGCAACTCTTATCGAACTTAAAAATAACAAAGCCATATTTAAATCACACTTGAAAATCAACAAACATCCCTGGACCGCAGATGTAAGTTCCAACTGTACTACATTGTAGTTTAATATGGAACTTTTTATTTACAACAAACAAAGTCAAGTTTTCGACCGAAGTAAATGTTTGAATTTATCGCTCTCATGCGCTTATAAAAACTATGTAGCAACAGCTATATTGCCAAGTGTTCTCAAGTGCTCGAATCCCGTCTGTGTTTTTAGTCCGTTTGGTTTAATAATGGTACTTTTATTGCCTCTGCGATATTATTACTTACTTTTACTAGATTACGCTTTTTATAAACGTCCGGTAAAGTATAATAGGAATTTGTAATGTTAATGATCGAAATTGTAAGTTTGTGGGTTCGTAATTTGAAGCAGGTTTAATTAATTGATTATGGGATTTAACATAGTTGTTAGTACATATTAGATGTTTTACGTATTGTACCATTAAGAGTATAAACTGAAGATAAAACACCCAAGAACCAAGATATGAATAACAATCTATATAACAAAGTACAAACAAATACAGACCAACCACATTGCAGCCCATTAAAATTCCAGCCAAAACTCCAAGAAAACTTCCCCATCTAAATTGCATATACCATAAACGCACTACGAACTAACACTATTAGTCGCCAGCCCCTCGAGACGAGTCGAACGCTGAAACAGAATGCATCTAAAGAACATTGTTTGCTCACTAGAGCGTCCCGAGCTCCGTCCAATCCTCTGAGAGTTGGCACCAGAACAAATATTGGTGGTGTATTAGCGAACATGGCTGTAACAAGTCACTTCTTAGGTTGGCTTGACTTTTTTCGTTTTAAACCGGTTTGTGATACCCTTGATTTAAAGATAAAGGTTTCGTTTTGGTTTGGGGATACGCTTTTTTCTTTTTGTGTTCTTGAAGATGGAGAAAAGACGTACTGGTTACCTGACGGGTTAACACAAACATCTATTTATGAATAGTCTCTTTCACATTAGAGCAGAAACATTCTCAAACAGAACACTATATCAGCTGTTTATAATTCCATGCAAAGGGAAGGAACACGGGTGGGTTTTAGTCAGTAAAAGTCTGACACGCCCTTCCACTTCGCCCAGAGCGGGAGAAGTCACTTGATGATTTCGCATCCAAAAAAAAAAAAATGCAGGTCGAATGCCAAACGATTAAGCCTTACATTTAGTTAAAAACAAAATGGACCTTTAACACAAACATCTATTTATGATTAGTCTCTTTCACATTAGAACAGAAACATACTCAAACATACTATATCAGCTGTTTATAATTCCATGCAGGTCGAATGCCAAACGATTAAGCCTAATGCGGATTCAAGTAACGCATTGGCACTAATTGTGACTTCTGTTTAACCCATCAAGGATTATAAGTGGCGTATGCACGTGTTTAGAGATAGTAAAGCAAATGTAAGATTATGTCAACCTTGAGCTTACCAACTTGGAATAAAAATTTTTGTTTATTTTGTCAACATAGATGCTATCATTTACGAAATTGAATGCGTTATCGCCAGCTTAACCTTTTCAATCGCAACAAGAAGCCTACGTCGCAATATCAGACCGTTCAAGCTTAATTTGTTTTCACTAACCGTCTTTACAGCTTCGGCTCCCCTTAAAAAATAAAAAGCGTGAAGTCACCTTCACATAAAATTCCCTTTTCCGTCCGTCTATTTGCAATTTTATCTGCCATCTAAAGGGGAGGTTGTAAAAAAGTTTCAATGAAAACGGTCGACTCGCTGCCATATTTCGTTCAGCTTTCTTCATAAATCGTCAGCATTGAATCTCATCTACATATCTCGGAGATTGTCTGAATGTAGATTCGGTTTGTCGCGACCTTTCGGATTCCGTAGGATGAAAGGTGAGTCTGACTTCCGACTAATCTATCTGTCTGAAGTAGGAGTTAATTCAAAACACTTCTGGATATAGTTGGGAAATTGCACCTGCTGTATAAGATAAAAAAGATTGATATCCTTTGAAGATTCTAAATATAGACTCCAACAAGTCTAGACTAGACATGCATAACAAGCTACTTCTGATTGAGATTTGAAATTTGCTTTTTTATATTTTAAAATTTTTAATGATTATAATCTACGTATTTTTATTAGATTAAACGTAGGCTAAGCTAATGAACCTAACATGAACCCTATTACACCACCTTGCAATCAAAACTGATTTGAAAATTGAGCAAATTTTCACACAGCTGCCCAATCTGAATTCATTTGCTCTCCCATTTTTCATCACACCCTAACCTTTGACATTAATGTTCTCTGTAGGTATTTCAATTAATTCACAAGGATTAGATGTTTTTAACAATGGATTTAACGTTAAATATTTAATTGCTTCGCTCGTTACAGACATCGTAAAATATATGTCTGAGGCATCAATTAGAGAACAGTGTTAGCACTTGAATGTGTAATTAAGTGCCAAGGCATCGTTATTGGGAATCCAGTTAAAAATGTTTTAGTTTTTGATTGGATTTAACTCGTTTTTTGGAGATATCGATTATGCTTTGGGTTGATTCAAAAGTAAAAGTTACCACAGTTTTTGTAATCTTATCTTCTTCTTAGTAAAAAACATCTAAAACAAACACGTAACGTTCATTCTTTTTTGTAGCTGTAGCATTCCATTTCTCATCTTCTTTAACATTTTCACTTCATCCTTCGTCTCAATCACTTTCCACAGTGAATTAAAACTCCTCAGTAATTCTTGTCGGAATATTATTATGTTGTTCGTTGAGAACCTCACCCTAGCCATATCGGGAGTGCCTCGAGGCACACCGGTCACATTTGAACAGCTCGCCTCGAATATTTTTAAGTTCAAGGCCACAGAATTGTATACAAGTTTTGCTTCGGCTTCCTTGTGCCGGCTTCCACTTTAAGGTACATTCAACTCTGTAATGACTGCTCTAAGGTTGGTATTTCCTTGAGAGTCAATTGCAGTTTTTTGTGCATGTTTTTTTCTTGTTCTTGATTTAGTTCAGTAGATCGAGTAGTTTTGATGGTGGAACGGAATAGGGTGACAACTGGTGGACCAGCTTTGGGTCTAATAAACATCTTAGTTTACGATTCTTTCGGTTTTCAAAGGGTCTTTCTTTCCAGAAGTTTTGTAACTTTTGGTATGAAGATAGATATCTATTTGTAGTTAGATATTGGTTGTTAACCAGAGGTAACTATAAGTATCGATGAATTAATAATTACCAAGAATATTAATGAAGTGCCAGTCAGTAGCTAATAATTGGCATATAAGTCAATTATGTGTTATTATCTTGTCTACCGAAATTCTGTCTACACCTAAACTGCCAACTCTAAGTATTCAGACACTATATTTATCACTTAACTTAAACAAGTAACTACACAACTTAACCCTCACATCCGCATGGCTAAGCCCAAGATTTAGTGAAACAAACCACTTAAGATAAACACGCGTGCGCTCATAATTCTTCCGGACGCGTCACCCAACGGATGTTTTCTAGTGATACTGATTCGATTCATACTTATCTGCATTTTATGACATCATCTCGTGTTGTCCGGGTAGAAATAGGCCAATCCTGCCTTGAGAGGTGGCTGACAGAATTATCAGGTAAGATATCTAGACGGATCTTGAGTTCACCAAACGCATTTAATGTTTGTTTTTCTTTTGTTTTTACTTTTTGCACTTTTCTATCTACTATTATGTATGTATATTACTATAAACGAAATTTGAGCGATTATAATTTGATATGTAGGTTAAAATAATGCATGGGAAAACATACCTTGTTTCATCTAGTTCATCAAGCAGTTTGTCATCAAAAGGGATCCAGTCTCTCCACTACTCCATTACCTACTCAAGGATGCATATCCGTTATGGCTCGCAAATCCTTCCATATCCTAAGGGCATGACTTCCTTACCATTACCGTGCCACCTGGTTCACTCCTTGATATGCAATGGCCTCTGTAGCCCCATGTAACATGAGGCTCCAGGAGCTAGTGCAAATCTTGGGGTTCATTCGTTTTAACGCGTCTGGATAAACCACGCTGGGATCGGTGCATTTCATTCATTCATTCATTCAAAATCATTGGACTTATGTTACTAGGAGCAACTTTACCTCATAAAACAACGAATAAGCACATAATAATAACGCTAGTTTACTATTTAAATGACTATAACTAATACCAATAGAAGGCAATATCTAACAGCTACGTGCCAAGTCATTACCACCGTACGTTTCGTAAGCCGTGTGCATAACCCCTAATGTTCATTTAATACCAGCTGATTAGTTCATAGAAACTTGAACAAAAAGTGCACAAAAAGCGAAGTTATGAGTTCATCTTAGTTATTAGTTTAACGACTCAATATTAGAGCAAGAACTTGTGAAAATCATGTCATCATATTTTATTATCATGTCACTTGATTAAAGATGAAAATTATACTTAAATTGTAATTAATGATGCTGTTTGAGTAGAAAAACGGGTTTATGAATGTGTGTAAGATTTAATCTGAATTTAATATGTTATACAGGCTGTATCACTAGTATTTCAGTATGAATAACAACGAATTATAAGAAAAAATATTATAATTATATGTTAATTCTTCTTTTGTAATTTTTTTTTTACCTTTTTCTATATCACCCTGTATAATTCAAAATATCAACCCGAGTAAGGAACCAAACCCAAATAAAATGCAAAGATATAAATCTATAGATACATCCTTATACAGCTTTCAATAAAATATTCAAATGTATGTATCGCTTTGCATTAAAAATCCAATTCAATATTATTACAGCATACTCCTTATCGTAGATCAATAGTTAGCCAAAAATTGTTCAAAGTTCATGGCCGTGTTCAGTAACTATACTGATAAGAATCAGGTTAATTGTACAACGAGTTTGGATGTGTCCGTTGATAGAATTATGGATTGCTATGTATGTTTAGTTTTGGTATAAGCAGAGAGGATGATGTTACAATACAATATCATCTATGTTGGGGTCCCTTTCCAGTCTAATCAGATGCAGCTGAATACCAGTATTTTATATTATTATTGAGTGGCACAATATAAAAATAGGTTACTGGATACGAATGTTCTAACGAAGCAAACTAAGTTCCTAGAAGCCAATTATCTTTTAGCTACCTCCGTAATATCTTTCTTAACTCCCAATTCCCACATCAGCAAAATAATTGCAGGAACCATAACAACCTACAAACCGAACATTTTTCCGGAACATCGCAAAACTGTCGATCAGCAGTAATCATGTTATAACTTGTTTTTAAGAACCGTCGAAGTTTCCAAGAAGATATTATTATATATCTCTCGCTTCCTGATTAGTTCGGCAAAGTGCAAGATGTTAAATATCGTTAGGTACCGTTTTTATAAGAAAACTTCGCGCTATTTATACAGAGGGGAAAGGTAGGACTTGATCTTTAACTTTAGGTTAGTTGGTGCAATTTGTAACTTGCAAACCGCTATGAGTGACTTCTGGCGTTCTAACTTCACCTATCTGCTGCATGAAATTGTTAGCATCTGCAAATGCAGGACTGGTATGACTTCATTTATGAAATCAATATATTATTATTTCAGTCATTCAGGTAATTCCGTCGAAAGTATAGCAGAATTTATTTTTTCGAGAAACTTGTTCAATTTTATAACCCCAATGAAAATATCAATGCTACAAAATATGTAGAAAATAAAAAAGATAATAACATCGATACTTTTTCTTTTCTAAAAGAGGTCCAGAAAACAGACGCTCCTACAAATCTAGAACGTAATCCCAACTGTGTAGTATCATTGTTATCAGTACCATTAACGCAACAGCTCTTTTGTTATCTACTAACACATAATTAGGACAAGTAATTTAATCACCATTAGTTGTAGTTAACACGAACATGCCTGATGTTTTAGTTTAAAATATAATACGTTTGAGGCTGGTTAATAAAAGGGTAGGTTGTAGTGTTTTATGTGGAATTACCAGGTAGGATGTAACTTTGACCTATCTCGACGTTGAAAATTGAAATGTACTGCGGAGAAGAAAACAGTGAAGCACTGTGCAACTTAACACCTAAGTCTGCCAAAGGAATTGGATATATTAATTTGCCGGTTCAAAGATGCAAGATTGTACACGTACAAACCGGCTTGAATTTATATTTAAAACCCATTCAAGTTCGAAGACAGGGTAATAAATCTCCAGCGAGCCTAACAAAGCTTACACATATTTTTCCAAAGTCTCGTGCTGGATAAATACATTTGCATTTTCCCCCAATAAATTATGGCGTTCATGAAAGTCTAGTCGCCCGTTATTTCAGTTAGACCCAGAGGAATTTTGATAATTCACACGGCCAAATACGAAGCGATTAATTTAGCCGGCATTCTCCGAACTACCCGGCCGTTCCTCATAGTCACGCTACAGAAGGCATAAATCATGCGAATGCCTCGGCAGCCGATGCTGTTTTTTAAGCTATTTTTAAGCTATTTAAATTTTAAGCCAAACGTTGAGCTTGCAAAGAGCGATTTGTTCCACGACAGCAGTTGAAATGTTTGAACGAAATTTTTTGCCTTTTTTCCCCGACTTTTGGGCCTGAAATGCGATTGCTTAAGGCAGACTTTATTGCTGACGTTTACTGCTAGTGTCGTTTTAAATTCTGTACCCGCATCGTGTAAAAAAACTAAAATGGCGGTATTGACTACTTTTAAAGGGAAGCGAACAAATTGAACGCCAGTTAGGTTTGCCTCTTTTTATACCGACGTTCTTTGAATTTACATTAGAACCGGAATTTACATTACATGTACAATTGCAGTTTTGATAGACACTATTATGTAGTACAAAGAAACAAGTAACAAAATAAGACCAGCGTAATTTAGTAGTACGAATTCACTCTCATTGATACTAGACTGTTCTTCAAGTTCAATTCGATACAATCCAATATTCATTCCTTTCCTAGTAGCAGGAAATCGTAAGTAATACCAGACCAGACCAGTAAGTCTGTCTAGACGCCTCAGGGTCAACGGTTGGACAATCACACCTATAAGTTCAGAGGTCTTCCTCACTTAGACTAGACTTAAATCCAACTTAATGTATGCATGGATCTCTAAGCTCATTTCGCTCGCTCACGAGTGCTTCAAGCTGTACTTGGAAGCCTTTTAATAGAAATAACGTTGCGTTTTAGAATTGCAATTACGTTGAGAAGAGTTTCTCGGTTATAGTAACCCTTTTTGCATAGCGTTTTATATTCATTTTTTTATTTAAGTTACTCTCTATCAAGTATAATTTTATTTCATTCCGGAAATTCCCAAAGGCTTTAATTTAAAAGTTAAACGCACAGGAAATTTGAGTTAGATACTGTTCTAAAGTAAACCACCCCAACCGGTGTCAATGCTAACTTTCCGAAACGCGGAGAGCACCCAGTGTCAACGTGCTGAGAAAAGTCGCAAACTTTCAAAAAACTAGATTAAAAGAAGGAAGGATTTTTCCAAGTCAATAAGTAGCTAATTGTATAAAGGGGCTGTCCACAGTTTCCACGGGTTAATAGAGTAACGCGATTAGAAGTCGCAAGTGAATAGGAGGACGAACAAAAAGTTTGGAGCCAACGACCACTTACGACCTGAGTAAGGGATCAATAGTTCTGTTATTGTGATATTAGAGGCGTCTTCGGGATTATATGAGGATTAGGAACTAATTTCGAAGATGATTTGGGAATCAAGGAAATCAGATTGGATTTGTAGACAGACTACCGCGTCGAATGTAATTAGGTTTGGGATGAAAAAGTAATTGAATAAGGTTTTTCTTGTAAATTGGGAACTCTGAATTGCACGTTTGACTCGGACTACAAGATTCGTTTAAATAATTAAGATTTATATTCTCTTTATTATCAAAACCAACCAAAAATAATCCTGCTTATCATATTTAACCTTTGACTAACCTACACAAGAAACACATGTTCATCATAAAGGGGAAATGAAGTTCGCAGACGAGAAGTTTCTTTTTTTCGAAAGTGTCTGGGATCGAGTGTCGTCCTTTGGTTCCTCGTAAAGTTTATCGTTTTTAGAGTTCCGTCGGCTTAATGACGCCGTTTTAACGTTTTGAAGGCTGCTGAATATTTAAGGCTTAAGTTCCGGGTACGGTGTTTTCGGTTTAACGGTTCGGATTAACCAGGGTTGTAAATGTGATGAAATTTCGGTTAGAGTTATGTTTGGGTTGTAATTTATGGGTCCGGAATAGGCGTGTCAGAGTTAGAAATTTTGGACTGTTGAAAGAACATTTTTGTCCTTTGTGGTAACAATTCATGATGAGGATGAATTTTGAAGGTGTGTTTTAGACTTCACTTTATCAAATATATATCCGTAATTGGTTTTATATCTACGACCTTTTAAAGGAACGATATATTTAGCGATAATACACAAAATAAATGTTACCGTAACGCTGATAATTCGGTGTCTGTATCAGTGACCACATTAATAATAATTGCATAAGATTAGATAGTCTTGATGAATGCAACTTCTGTACCAAAATTTAGTTCTATGCGGCTGTTTATTTTTATGACCTAGGAAGAAACAAGAATAAAAAGATGAGCAGCATTCAGGTTTAACTCGAGTCAACGTTGGAATAATAAAAATAAATTCAGATAGAAGCAGCAAATTCAAATTTTATATTTCAATCGCTTAGTTCAATTGAACAGTCGTCGTTTTAATGATAAACCAGTAAACGAGTCAAGTATTTAGTATCCACCAAAGCTGTATACCGATTGTATATAAAAATACCCTACTTATTGCAAAAAGCTGTGAAGGAAACAAACAGTACTAGCAGAAAATACGAACCAAAGATATATGTGCAGCAGTTTTGTTTCTGTACCGACTTGAGCCGTCATCGCGAGCCCAAACGAATTTATAGCTATTTGCTCTTCAGACTTTCTGTTTTCATGTGGGAGTTTCGCCAGGAATCTAGTTTTGGCTTCAGGTTTTAATTTATAACGTGTATCGTGAATTTCTGACGATGTATAAAGTTTTAAAGACGTAGATAATGACGAGTAAATTTTGTTGTAGTGTTCCAAAACTTTCAAAATTTTCTAAGTAATTTATAAAAAATGTATTTAGTTTAAGTGCTTTTAAATAACCATTCATTTTCTTCTAAATATTATTCAATGTAGTGCTTGTTTTGACATTTTTAATAAATCACAAATGAAGCGTTATTATGCTCTGAAAATTAATTTCTCTTCATCCCTTCAAAACTTAACAGTATTTATTATTTTACATGAAAGAGAATTTTAATAGCGCACAATCGGCTTACTCCGACGAAGCTTAAAAAAATTCTGTGAAAAGAAAATTATAACTGAAACTGGAATCCATTAAAATTTCTCTGAAGGACCTAAATATTTCAGGCAAAATAAAGGGTCTGACAACAAATTAATTTGAAAATTAGCTGAATTCGTTTCCAGACGCAAAAAAAAGTTAATTATGGAATTAATTTCTCCCATTCCGTAAACTGAGATTTTCTTGGACCTATTTCTGTTATTTTTTTGCTGTATTTTATAGATTCTTAGAACTCATTATTAATTTCAGGAATCTGAAACCTTTTAAATTTAAACGAAGATCTAAATAGAAGTTTCAAAAAGGACTAATGTTGAAATGAAAGGAAATATGGAACCTATCAAGTGCAAAGGCGTAATTTAACGACAAAAACATAACCATTATCCTGTTACACGAAGAACCTTTTCAGTACCATAATTTCTTCCATATTACTCTTAACGATATCACGGTAATGCTTCTGTATAAGGAAGAGATACTCTAAATCGTTCCAAATAAGTATACAAATACAAATTATTGTTGCAAAAAGGCAGGTAGACTAAGAATTTTCTTAAGCAACGTGCAACTGTAATGGTGCTATTAAAAACACCCACGAGTTGCAAATGGCAAGTGGCTTGAGCACAATCAAAATATGTTGATTTGCTTCAGCTGCCAACACTGTTTTGTATGCCGTGTAAACTATGGTAATTAAAATTTTGGGTGGAAACTCTGTTGATTTGCTGCAAGGTATAAAAGTCTCCTGGTAGGTTCCTGTAATTCACAGGAAGGGGCAAAATATAGACTCCCATAGTTTTGTATATTAATTTATGGAGCGTTGACAAACTTAAAGTGAACGATAATGTGTTGGATATAACCAATATAGAATTAATAGCTCCAAGCGGAGATGTAAAATTATTTGAAGTTGTACACACCCGGAAAGGAAAATTACTCGGTCACTCAGAGAAATAGCGTGACACTTAATACTGAGAAAAGACGATATACAGGAAGAACTCAACAATTATTCAACATAGTTCTATTAATCAAAACAACAAATTCAATTGAAAAATTTCTTAGCTCCACAAATCACGTTATCAACCCTTATTCTAGGGTAGAACTTGAAATACCGAACACGGAGAATTCTCCAAATGCCTGCATATCGTGAGCCACAGTTGTAAGGCCAACATTATAGTGAAAAGACACGAAGTTGCCCTGCTACTTGTACGACACTTTTTCTACGAACTCAATGTAAATTGTTTCAAAGATTTCGCGTTAATGCAAATGACTACGTTAATCGCTTTTTAGTGCTTGGCGGAGTAAAGTTGTGCGAGTTTTATGCTTTTAGTAATGAAGGGGTAATGGGATACAGTCGGACTTGGAATTATATTGAGAATAGTCATGATACGTGAGTTGGCTTGGCTTTAGAATTTGTGTGTGGAATATAGCTCTTGAAGGACGAAATTATGTAAAAGTATGAGACAGAATTGAGGTGGACACTTTTACAAGTAAAAACTATTGCAGCAAAAAACTCTGATTTAGAAAGGTACAGGTACGGTAAGGCACGTTACAGTGTGAAAATTAAATTTTCCGCGAACACACCAAAGTCGGGTGAAACATTTTTTCTAAATAGGTTACTCTAGAGAACGCTGAATAGCAACGGCTAAATAAAAGTACGATAGATAACCTTGTGGAACAAAACTGTTGCCGTACTCTTAGCTTCGCGTCCAACAAAAAACGTTAACAAAAAATAACACAGTCAGTCCGGTCGGTCGCTCGCTACATAATGATCCAAAGCTCCGCCCTTAGTTAATTTTACATTTTTTTGCACATAACCAAATGCTAAATTTTAACGTCCACTTTTTTGGTCAATAAAAGCATATCGATTTCATAATTATTGCATAACAAAAAATTGACGAAGATGGTTTTTTTCCAGCGATTCGGTTGCGGATTTTAAGACAACTTAATTCTTCATGGGCTACCCCTTTTTTGCCCGAAGCAATTAGTCATAGACCAGACGTATGATATCAGCTACTATAAAAGAACCTAAACAATCGTCATTTTTTACAATATTCAATAATAGTCGTGATGACAGAAATGCTACTAATTACGTGCAATCAGTACAATTAAATATTGCAATGATACTGTTTAATCGTTTCCTTATATTTCCAACGACACACGTTTGCACGTTTTATTTCCTTATATCTGATTGGTAACGAGAGCTGCGCAAACTGAGGTTATCATGCTCGGAGAGTTAAAGTGTCGGCTTGGAGTGTATGAACTCTCAAGTCTCAAGAAAGACTCGCTCGGCCAGCGGATGACTAAAAATACATTGTTACGTGTTGACATTGAAATGTTAATGCACTCTCCGCTCGACGCATTTCATGGATACAGCATGGCAGCATGGCCTTAATATCGTATGTCTTTATATTTTATTGATTGTTTTGACTGCTATGGCTTCATTTCATACGATATCGCGTGAGCCGGTGTTTATAATGCGATAATGCGAAAAATTCATAAATGTGTTGCGGTGTCGTTACTCCCGACCGTATTTTTCGTACCGGCCGCGTCACCCGTGTGTGCAGTAGATTTATCACCGTCATCAACGTGCGATAGTTTATTTTATTCATTACCGGCTCCTGAGTTTTATGAAACGTTTACATTTTAAGTGTCCATCTCATTTATTTCACGGTCGCTTAATTTATTGCAGAGTTTTCTATCGTTAATCTTGGTTTTGTGGAAATCTCTTTACGTGACTTGACGCGTCATTTCACAACAATTTTTGGTTATTCATCGCTTGCCCAATGAGTGTTGTCAACCTAGACGTTTTCAAGTTCATTCTCGTTTCAATTATAGGAGTAATCAATATTAATTTTCAATTGCAGCGTATGATGAACGTTTTATTTTGTCTTTCCAAGGTTTTTATAATGTATTCAAATGTGAGATTTTGTAATGTATAGCTGTTAAAAATTTCAACATTTAGTTCCAAGGTTTTACATTATCGCCCATTTAAGAATTTCAAATGTGTTATAATTTTATTCAGAGTATTTATTAGAGCTCAAAATACAAATTGTAAAAAAAAAGTAGTAACCACAGATTGCTTTTTTTTATTAAGATCCTTTCCACTTTTCTTATCTATCATGGATGTTGTTCTTCATTTTTTTCCAGTTACATGTTATGATGTCTTATCAATTTCAAAAATTATTTAGTTTAATAGCATTAGTTTTATGTGACTTGACTATAATTTGGAGTAACACTTAAATATGAATTCAGAATTACTCCCAATCAATCGCTAACATTGAAACCTACGTTTTTCCGAATATTCCTAACTATAAAATGTGTTCATTCAATTTATCGGAATCAATTTTCCGAGTTTTAAATTTTAATCGCCGATTTAAATGTCTGAATTTCTGATTTTAAAGTGTGTTTTAACTCCACGTGGGATTTTTTATTGCGCTGGCCTGCTGGATCGCATGTCTGTGCATCATTACTCCTCGTTAGTAACCAGTTTAGTGAGCGAATTGAATTTCAGTGTCTCGGTAATGGCTGCGTCGGCCAATGAATGTTTATTACGATTATCTCCAAGATAATAGAGGACTAACCCTTTGCAACCAACACACCGAAATTACAAATTGTTTAAGTTAAATGGGCCGTTTGAAGGACTAGCATTTTCACACACCGACCTAGCAGAAATTTAATTAATTAAACAAATGCCTGCTCGTGTGCGGTTATGTTGTTTTAATAATTTTGAAAATTGTGATTTATTATTATTTGTGTTTTTTTTCCTGTAGGTATTGGTCGACAAACGGAAAAAATGTAGGTAGATCCGACAATTATAAATTTATTGACCTTATTATATTTTCCGTGTTGGCTACTTAAATTATACTTTTTCCTTAGCGTTATTGTTTTATTGGTGTAAGACACGTCACCTGCAATAATATTATGTTTACACACAAAATATATCCTTTTTCTAAGTGTTGACTACTTTCAGAGCGATAAAATTATATTGCGCGTTACTTTTGTATATATTTGTAGTGGCGTTACGTACAGTTATATTTTCGTGCGTATGTCGCGGATTCGCACTTATTTTTTTAGGACTGCGTGCGTAAATATTTTTGTTATTGATAGATAGAATTTGTGATAAGATTTTGATGATTCGGGTTTTTATGACTTGCTTTAATTTTGTTTGCTAACATTTTTTAAGACGCAGTTCGGCAATTTCATGTTTCTGTTGGACGTGATTTTATTATTTGTCGAATACCTCCTAACAATTTTTATTTAGACGTACTTTTCTGGAGCTTTTTAATTTTTTGGATGATTTTTTTATCTTTATTTTATTACTAATTTTTACTTACTGCTTAAAAATAATATAGTTTTTGTTTTTTATTTTTATTTCGATTTACTTATAAAACTTTTTAATATCACTTTTGTCACTTTGAAAAAATTTGCAAGTATGGACTTACCTGTGTGGCATCCGTGTATGGGGTTGATGAGTTTTTGTCGACGAGCTGGGACCCGAACACGGGTACTCCACCACTCGAGGTTGGAGAGAGGGACCTCACATCCGACACTTGTTGGGGCACCATTTTTGTTTATCCAAAAAAATAAACCCCAAATAAAACTTAACACAAAAAAACACAGTTCACCTATTGCACTTAAAAACACTAAAAGACTAATTTGTTTGAGTCTAAAAAAAATCCATAAGTTTCTTAAAAAAATATTTATAACAGTCCGAATGGGGCAACGAGGAGCCTCTGTTTGTTTCTGAACCGCAGCCTCTCGGCGGACGAAACTCCTGAGACCTCCCAGTACCTGGACACTATCCTAAGAGCTTTCTCTTCCAGAACGAGATATCTGCTACTATCTTCGTCGCCGGCGAACAGTCCAAAAGTCATAATTTTAGCGGTGTCCCGACCGCAGTTCAGTTAGCACTGCGGGGCGATCGTGTCATAATCAATCGGGAGCGACGTGTGGTGTGGGCTTTATGCGGCTACGTTCGCACTCCGCGGTGACAGAGAACCTACTGACTGAGCGGCAACGTGCTGTCAATATACCCGCGCGCTCAGCTGTTCGCCCCTGCCCCGCGCCGCGCAAGCGCCCCGCTCTCCCCCCGCGGCGCACTCTCGCGGCGGCGGCCGGCGGAAGCGCACGCTTCCTCCGCGCTTCCCGCTGCATCGGTTCGACCGGTCGTCGTTACGAGCCGTGGCCGGCTAACCGTAACCCACAGCCCACGGTGGCCGTTTTAAATGCAAATTTTAGATGTATGAACACTTATTTTGGAGTTTTACGTAAGTAAGAAGTTGTGTTGGCAACTGTTTCCAGTAAAGTTTATGTTTATTAAACTTTTATGCGCAAACAGAGAGTAATAGGACAATGTTTACGTTTTATGGCTATGGAAATTTAAAATGAGGCCTGCTCTAAAAATATCAAAGTAGGTATAGATTTATATGTCTATACCTACTTTGATATTTTTGTTGACAGCAACAAACTAATGATCCATTACAAATCTATGTTGTTGATTTGATAGTCGGCTATTCAAAGATATCAGAACTATTTTTAAGATTCGATAACGAACCGATAGCAAATAGTTTTGAATAGAAAATATGACCTATCGCTAAAGGATTAGTAGTAGACTGTAAATAACATTATAATTAAATCTGATATGCCCTTAATATCGAAGGGACTTAAAGAGCAATACTCGGAAAACTAAATACGCAATACCTATTCGGGTTTCCGACTTTAAAAAAAGAACTTTTTCGTATAACTAGAATCTATCTAAGAATAGGTAAGCATTTAGTTAATGGTAAATATAGAATAACAATTAAAATGTAAGTAATCAGTTCAAACAGCTGGTTCTCTTAAAAGTAGTTTAAGGGCAAATAAGATAACTGTGCTGAAGGCTTTTCCGTTGAAAAACCCTCTAATTATTATAATTGAGTTAATCTATTATACCTTCATGGCAAACAGTTCACTTATTGCATAATATTACCTACTATAACAGTTCCCTGTCAGACATTATAATTTTAAAACTCGGAACTTTAAAAATTAATTATCTATTTAGATACAATGTAACGAACTGAGTACTGCCTTCTGAATGTCTTTCGTTTTAACAAATGAATAATAAAATAAACAAATAAAACCAAAAAAAAATCTTATTTCCATTTCAACTTAACACCCAACAATTTGCCCAAAGAGCACATTGGGCACAAAGAATTATGCCCAATTTAACAAAACCTTTACCCACGGGGTAGATTCACTATAATTATGAAGACCATTCATACCTTTAGTCAAAACTTCAAAAGGAACGCAATAAATATTCAAAGATATTGAACGGACAGAAGGTTCATCTGCAGCTTTAGGTACCTACTGCTCAAATCAAGCCCTTGGAATTCACTGATACAAAATTAATCTTCTAATTCGTCTTTGCCCACGGAAAAAACCTTGAAGAAACTTCTTTATTAATATATATTATCTCATGTCGATATATTTAACTGTAATAAACCTACATTCAAAAATCAAATAATAAAAACCATAAACGAAGGTAAATGACAAACTACATATTAATCTCTCAATTTTGAAACTTTTTTTTTTAATCATTATGCTTTTTTATTTTTTCTTTAAAATTTAAACTTCACTAATGTGTAGATTACGTAGAATTGCACTTTTAAATTTATATATTTTTAAGTAGTCCGTTTGCATGTTTTACACTTATACTAGTTATACAGGGAAACCTATGTATATGTATATTAGCCATACAATACTGTAACACACATACTCTATTACTCTGTAACAGATTATAATAATGTATCGCTGTTGGTTGCCTAAATAAATAAAAATAAAATATCTTTTACACTTAATTTCTATTTCGTATTCCATCGATTACAGGTTACAGGAGAGACTGAGTGGGTGTCATAATTAAGGCATTAATGGCCTGTTTTATTTTACCTTTTTATTTCATATCCACAACATTTTGCAATCATCAAGTCATTAGCATTTCCTTTTTATGATGACCATTATTCCTGAGGACTCGCAGGGCTTTCCAGAATTCTGCAGTGCAAGGCTCCTAAATTTTTCCGTGTGGTTCTTCTACAGTTTTCTCTATATTGTTCTTTAGCATTGTCCCGGCTGCCATCTGCCGTGTGGTTACAGTTTGCCCGCATCCTTCTGGGTGTGGTGACCATTATTTGAAACATTAAAAAGCCGTAAAATTTTATTCTTTAAGAATTAAGAACGTTTTAAAAAAAAATTGTAGGTCGCCTCGAAATGGATGTTCAAAGCAAGTTTGTAAAACAGAATTAAGCTAACTTGAGTAATAAAATATCGTTATGTTTTCCCAAAAAATAACTTATTATTTTTTTATGATCATGCCTATCAAATAATGACAGACTATAATATTTGCTACGTGACTACTAAGTACTAATAAAATATAAAATATCTGCAAATCTGGCTTCACATGAACCCATAAAACTAAGCACTTCCAGCCATTTAAAATTGACATCCGCCATAACAAACCCATCACGGAAGTGTAGTTCAATTTATACTGGTAACTTAATTCCAAGAAATTATCTTAGATGATGCAACGTTTATCAGAATTACAATATTATTTCAACTTTCTACGACACTGTTTAAAGTATGTAGGTACTTAACAAATGGTTAAATTATTATTTTACATAACATCACGACTACATTTCGCCAGTTATGTCTCCCAAGTAATGGCGGCGAGCCTATTGCCATCAACCGGGCACAAATCCAGAATCCAGGCTGCTACTGAGAAATCCCAGATGGAGAAACTCGATAACATTATGCCCGGAAACCTCCGGAAATCGAGACCAGAACCTCATGCTCAGCATTAGCGCGTGCAACCACTAGACATACTATAATGTTATGTTCCCCTTGATCTAATTCCTGTAATCCTTGAAGTGATGAACGTAACAATTTTAAAGCCTCTCAAATACCCCGAAAAGTCCTATAATCGTAGGCTTGTCTTTATTTCTAAGAACGAAGTGAAATCTTATTACCATACTTTTTAAAACTTCGAAGCTAACTATTGGTATTTTTTACGTTTCGTGTTCCTAATTTAGAAATTGGACTTACTAACCTAGTTTTCTTTAAAGCAGTAAAGCAGATGCACCCCCATAGCATTGCGGTGGCCACATTGGAGTCGAGGGCGAACACCCATGGATAGTTTCAATTATTATCACAAAACCTGCGCACCTGACAGAATTCGTTAATTTGCAACAAGTTATGAATATTGAAAAGTCTGGAAGTTGCGGTTTTATGTGTTGTGTTTCACAGCTGTTTTTTGGGCATGGGTGAGCAGTGGCAGTGTTATACATAGAGGTAAATAGAAATTGTTTAGAGAGAAAGTAAATAGGTAGTATAGAAAAATTTTAAAACATTTTTTAATAAAATTTTGTTAAAACTCGGAATTCAGAGTTTAAAATTATTAACAAAAAGATAATTTTAGATTTATAATTTTAAATCATTTATTGTTTTGTATTTTAATTGTGTCAATATTGTAAGAACTTCATTATATACTTAAAGCTGCTTGTTTTATGAGACGCGGAGTTTAAATTAATATCTTTGTCAGGCGCCAATTTTGTTTTTCTTAGCAATAAAGAAAAACAAAATTGGCGCCTTCCTGAAGACCGTACGAACGAGTATTTTTCCTTATTATTCCTGTTTTTAATATAACGTTAGCGATCCCCAATTAGAGTGTAATTTAATTTAAATTAATTGTGTTTTTTAGCGCAAATTAGAAATTATTTTAAGGATCTTTTCAGGTAATTTCCGAATTATTAATTCGAGCTTTCAAGGGATAATCCGAACTATTAATTTTTGATTTTATAACTCGATGTCCGAGTTTTAAAATTCGGAATGCAGTTTTGTTTTGTTAAATGTGTTATTAAATATTTGGTTGTGCTTTTTCTGAAGGTGCAGCGTGGATAAACCTACAATAAGGCCATGACCTGGTGAAAGCCGAGGGATTCCGCTGGATGCGAGAAGCACAGGACCAGAGGAAGTGGCGATGTTGGAGATGTATGTACTGCTGTGGACGTCTTTCGCCTGAATGATGATGATGATAATTTAGTTTTCTAAGATTAGTAATTTATGGATTGTTGAGTTTTGTGAGTCGGTGTCGTGGTCGCAAGCGCTACTGCTGAGCATGAGCTCCTGGGTTTGATTCCCAGGTTGGTCAAAGTGTCATTGGGTTGTTCCGTCAGGAATTTCTCGGTAGCAGCCCGGAGTCTGGACTTGTGCCCGGTTGATGGCAATAGGATCGCTCTATATTACATAGGTATTAAACTTATCTCGCGAAATGTGGGTGTACTATTTATAGGTACACTTCTGCCTGACCTTTCAGGGAAATCAGGCGTGATGGTGTAATTTCTTTCCAAATACAAAATTAAGTTAGTATGATGTTTTATTTAAAAAAATGTTACCATAGATCATCATCATCATTCTCCTGCCCTTATCCCTAAAAAATTTAGCCATAGATATTTTTTAAGTGAAAACTTCTTTAGTGCTTCTCTTCTCTGTGCACTTTTTTTGGGATGGGTAAAAAATGTTAAACTCGCGTCAGGACACGTGTCCTGATCGAAAATTTGTAAGACGTTCAATTTTTTGTTGACAGCGCACTCTGTTTTATTTTTTATATTTTTTTATGGAGCTACAGCTTTCGTTCTGGTACTTACAGCAAGCCACATAAATTCTTGACATTTTCGTTAGATGGCGTTACTTAGTTTTCACTTCAATCGACAGTCCCAGACTGCCACTACCCTTACAGTAGTCGCTTGTGATGTGTAACATCTGACCGGTTGGTATACCATCTGACAGCCAACTCTAGCACCGCGCGCGCTCATTGGTCAAATCAAATAGCGCGCGCTTCCCCGGCTTCCTGTTACACACTTCCGTCCCTTTTCACAAAAACACTCCCACAGACTGCAGGAAAGCAAGAGGAAAGAAAAAAACACTACAAAAACTTCTTAAATGACCAGCACAGAACTATGTCTTGACTAGGCCACCAGTCACAATGTTCTGTCCAAGTTAGCTGTCAAAGAATGTAGCTGACACATCCATAATTCCATGTATATGTCCCGAACCAATCAAATCCTTAGCCATTCATATGATTGATACAAGGATAAGTTTAGATGACGGTCGTAATTCTCTGTCCCTTCCGCGTTCAGATTAACTTGTGCAGTAACTAGGCTTATGTTTGTTAAGCCAACTTTTTGTTTATGACCATAATATTGACTGTCTGTATTCACTCATGCTTAACTTACGAAATGAATATTGTTTCAATCCGTGTTTGGGACAGTTTGGGGTCGGTATATTGTTACTTTTCGTCAATTTATTAAAGTAACTTACATAATTTCGTTTTACCTGAACCTAATAGACCCCACAGGAAATTGTTACTTTCTGAGTTTCCTTCTCATTTCTCGTGGCCTTTATAAAGTTTGCTTGTAACAAACGTTCCAATTTCATTACGGTACTTTACTGTAGGTACCTGTATCAAATTATCGAGCTAAAGGCTAAACTTGATGAAATGTAAACTGTCATGTGTGTGTGTGTGTTTATCATTATTCTCTTCTCTTGCACTCATCCCAATTTATATGTAGACATGGGGTCGGCGAGACATGTCTTTTTCTTCCTTAATTCTCTATTAGTCGTCATAGAGTCGGTAGTCACCCGCTGTCTGGCCATAATCATCTTCCACATAGTCCATCAATCGTGTCTTGATCTTCTAATACATTCATACTCAAAACTTTCCTCACGACATTTCCTTAATTACTCCGCATCACTTGCCCGTAGTGTTTATCTAACTGAACAGACATCTGTGCTGCTGGGGAGTTTGTTGCGACACTTCTTCTTCTCAGCTAAAGCACTAGGAAGTGGTGAAGAGCAGGCGTTATGGGTGACTGTCTCATGTAATTTTGACGTTTAAAAAGCGCTGATTCTCAGCCTATCTTAAATAAATATCTTTTGATTTGATTCGATATCATTCTATGGATTTTATTCCGGTCAAGAATCATGCATCACGGGATTCATGGGTTCAACTAAAACGCTAAGAAAGCCGTTGCGTCAATCGCTTCATCTGTCGTCAACGTTACCATAACATGAAACTTATTCAGCTCTCTATTACAACAATTAATCTGACGTTACCCACATACTTTCTATACTCCACATAACATGACCTAACCTCTGAGTCAGCGTGTCAAGGCCAGTGACGTCATCGGAAGCCATCAGATTGTCCAGTAAGCATCGCGTGCGCACTAAGTAATCGAAATGTGATTATTGTGAATCAATTTGTTTGTATATTACGATTTGATTGGACTTGAGTCATAGGTGTAGTATTAAAAGTTGATGTGTTTGCATTTTGGATGTGTACGGGACTGCTAGATTTGAAATAAACATAACATAACATCACGCTTGTAGTCCTTGAAGGCAGGCAGAGGAGTACTTATAGTATACTCACATTTCAGCAGTTATGTTGCAATAGGCTCGCCCCCTATTACATGGGTCTTGCCAGGGGCGAGCCTATGGCCTTCAACCGGGCACAAATGCAGGCTCCGGGCTGTTACTGAGAAATTCTAGATGGAAAAACCAAATAACACTTTGTCCTAGGTTCGATTTCCAGGACCACATGCTCAGCGCTACTGCGCTTGTAACAACTAGAGCAACGAAGCATTTGAAATTAAGTTAGGTAGGTAAATAAAATGACAACATTTATATTGAGTGATACACGTAACTAAATTAAAGCTTATTCGTATAGGACACTAAACCTACTAAACTATACTAGCTAAGAAGAAGCACGATAGAACTTCAAGAATTCTGTCTGCAATCGTGAAGTCACATGGGAACAAAAACGGTGATCAACGCTAGTGTTAGCAAAAGTAATGAATTTTGTAAGAAACCTTAGATCAGATGGACAATAACTGGCTGGCCAGTATTGACTCATTAGTAGCCCTATTTAATTTAGAAGTTCCCCAAATAGGATCAAATAGTGATAAGCATTGACCAGTTTTTTTTTCAGTTACAAAAGCTTTAGGGAAAAATACAGATTCCGGACTGCTACTGAAAATTCCCAAATGAAGAACCCAATAACACTTTTTTTTACTAAACGTGCCGCCAATGCGCTCTTAGGGCGTTGTTGTTGACTGGCACGTCATTGCAGTGCCTCTGCAATGTTTGCTCGAGCCAGACTAGATATCTTTTCAGCTGTAGTGAGGGAAAAGAATGCATATCTTCTCACCAGATGGCAGGACAATAGCACCAGCCTTTTAAAACTTATTGCTGATAGGCATGCTAAAAACCCCACAATGAGGCATCTTATAAACATCACCCTGTATGTAGTAGTATTAACATGTTTATTTTAATTATTTTAAGTGGGTACTAACATGGCATGTCAGGTCAATTGTTTACTAACAATTGTAAGCATTTTTTTATTGGATCTAGTTGTCTGATAAATAAATAAAAATTATTTCTATTTGCCAGAATCTCGGATCGAACCAAGGAGGACCCTACGGTCAGCAATAGTTCTTTTAAAGAAAAAATAACGGAGAAATAAGATAACACTGTACATTAAAAAAAGGTACTTCGCCGAATACATACCTTCTACCTTTCTTCTTCTTTCCTTCTTCCTTTTTGTAGTCGGGTTGCGGGAAAGTCCTAAAGGGTTACCGTGGCCCCTGGCAACGTACAGGCAACTGAAGGAACACGGGTGGGTTTTAGTCAGTAAGAGTCTGCACGCCCTTCCGCTCCGCCCAGAGCGGGAGTAGTTAAAATACAGTTCCATCATCGAAACGAAACATAGGTAACTTATCATTGATTATATTGATTATCATAACACAAGCTCAGCTATCTTTCTTTATTTATCTTTCGTCGTTTTAAAATATCGTGACATTTTAATTTTTATATCTGACCCTACTAAATCCAATGGGTTAATTCTACAATTGAAAGGAAATGGACTCATATAACACGATATGGCATAATAACCTATCACAATATGATGTCATGCCATCGGAAATCATTAATAATTGTCGGCGCAGCGTGACTGGATGACGGGTTGCTAAGTCAGCGAAATCAGACATGAATCAGTCTGTACGTTTGTTTATCATTGCATTTAGATTGAACTTTGTCAGTAATATGATGATCGATGACGAATAGGTAATCTACCTAATCAGCTGTTCAGTCTCGGTTTTGTAAGTAAGCATAATGTTTACAAAATTGATTGATTTTCGAGGTGACATTTTATTTATATTTGAGATATAAATAACAAATAACGCTATAAGACTCCAGGCTGCTACTGAGAAAAAAACAAAAATGAACTGTTGTATTTGTACATAAGGTGGAGACGAACATCAATAAATTAAACGGCGTGCCTCTAATGACGTTCCCATTCTGCATACAAAAATTCAATTGAATAAATAATACAATAGGTCAGTCAGTATATTACAGCAAGTAGAAGATCGGTAAAATCCCAAGTCGACTCGGGTTATTCCGTTTATCCACCCCATATAATCCACTCTAAGGTGGATACCTACTCGGAAACGTATGTCTGAGAATCCACCCTAGGCCTAGTCGGATAAACGGAATTATATGCTTAGCTTGGATCGGCATACACTTATTAACTTAATTTGTTTGAAAAACTCATTTTTCTAATATCGATGCTAGGATTTATTTGTTAGTTCCAAAATACTCTTATGCATTAGTTAATGCCAGTGTTTTTTTCATTTATTGTTGTATTGTAGTCTCCACATTGTATACGAAATATAAATAAAATGTAGATGAAGAAAAGGTTGTATTTTTGGGAAGTCTTCGAACAGAATAGAGGTATGATTGGTAGGTTGTAAATAATCATTATTTTCATCACCTAATCATGGAGCCATAGGCGATAAAACTCTTCTTCATATGTTCATGGGTTGATATTTAGTTTTTGATATCTATAGCTAGTAGAGCAGTGGTGGCGCAGTGGTAACGGCACGGACTTACAAGTTGTAGGTCGCGGGTTCGAACCCAGGCAGGCGCTTTACTTTGTGTAAAGTAATTTCATCACCACTGCTCACAAAACGGTGAAGGAAAACATCGTGAGGAAACCGGCATGTCCTAGAACCAAAAATTCGAAGACATGTGACATCCACCAACCCGCACTGGGCCCACGTGGTGGATTACGGCCCACTCCCTCTCCCAGAGCCCAGGGCCTATGTCCCAGCAGTGGGAACATTAATAGGCTGATTATATATCTATAGCTCGCAATTAGTCAAATCTATGTCGTGATTAGTGACGGTGGAAGAATAGAATCAGTGTCGCTTCTTCTTTTTTCCGTGTGATTAGTGACTAACCTGGTGTCAGAGTTTTAAAGCCGCCCATGGGCCGCTGACTTGGCTTCACATGCCATCGAGAAATATCTCTCAGGCATGCTGGTTTCCTCACGATGTTTTCCTGTGATACAATACGCACATGAATCCGAAAAGTCAGAGGTGCGTGCCTTGGGTTCCAACTCGAGACTTATATGATTAGTTTCGCTTAAGGAATAGATAGATGGGTAAATTAGAACAGTTCATAAGACATGGCTTCAGGAACATTTCCATAAAAAACTCCTATTGACATTTTATTGACAGGCAGTCTCACTTGCATATTATGTAGTGTATAAGGAGCTTTTGGCGCATAGCCAAAATCGGAACTCATACCGCCATCTTGTTTTTAGGGATCCGTACCTCTAAAGGAGAAAACGGATCCATTAAAGGATCTCTTCGTTGTCTGTTTGTCTGTCTGTCAGTCAGTCAAAACCCGTTTTCTCAGGAACGCGTCGAGGTATCAAGTGAAATTAATATCAAATACGTAAGTCCCTTGGCGCTCTACTAAAGTCAAGCTTCTAAGTAAGCGCAATAAAAATACGGCCATGTATGTCACATATTTTGATACTCGCAGATAAATCAAAAGCAATAGGTACTTCGCGTTGACCTAGAATCTTGTAATTTGGCAAGAAGCAAGGTCTCACAGGACAAGTAAAGGAAAATGTCCGAAAATCGTAATTTTTCAGTTACAACATATTTTTTTTTTTTGCTATCACAAACTTACATTTGCAGTTGGAGAATTGATCGTGACGTATATTGATGTATGGGGAAACATGTTCTTCAGCGAAAATTTTAAGTTTGGTTTTGGGATATATTCATCCTAACTGCAGAACCCTTCATTGTGCGTGGTCCGACACGCCTTTGGCCGGTTTTTTATTTTAATACGACTTCACAAATGTTTACCAACAATTACGCCCTCTGTCAATGTCATAAGCGCCAAAAGATCCTTGTAGCACCGACCGAGATAGCATTTTTTATTTTCTAAAGTTGCCTAAATCTTCAAACATCTTCGTTAACCATTCTAACACACTAAAACACAAAATTGAACAATGAACTCATTAAAAAAACGGCCACGTTCCTAGCTTAATCTCGAAAGTTATACTTAAGTTAAAGTTGGGCAAGTTACCTACGTTCTATGGCCCATTGAGACGTGACACTATTCAGCGGCATCCCCGAAAGAGTTCGTTACACATTAGTTTCATCTGATCATCCCTTTAATGACATGGGCACAACTTGTTCAACTGATAAGGTCAAAAACTTACAGTGAAGTCAAGTCACTTTTTATTCCATTTCTAAGAAGATGCACATTTTGTTGCATTTACTTTTTATTTAAAATTAATGTGGTAAGTTACTTAGAGTTTGGTTATAAATTAACCTCAACAGTAATAGGCATTAAACATAAGTTTTAAGTCAATACTGAATCAGCAAACTAACTTGTTTACATTAAAACTTGACCTGAAATCGGTATGGGCAGTGGTCAAGTAATATTGAACTATTGAATTTCCTTTGCATCGCGCAGGCAGGTAAAATAACTACAATATTATTTTTAAGTGCAGAGGTAGACTTTTTCTAGGACGAAAATCAAGCCTTGGTAATCATTTTCGAGAATAAAAGATGATAACTTGAAACAGAGATAGAACCGGTTTTTACCCTACTCCCCCAGAAGGATGGTAGGTAATGTTTTTCGAGAGTATGAATACATACATCCATGCCGATACCAAAATTCTATAGATGCTTGTTTTTCTGTTTTTAGTTATGTGTTTTTGCAGTAGGGTTTTTTGTTTTTTTAATAATTCACTAGTCATAACTAATTATTAAAAATGCGAAAATGAGTTTGATTGTTTTTTACGCTTCCACGCTAAAACGGCTGAACGGATTTAGATGAAATTTAGTACATGGGTAAACCATGACCTGAAAAAGGATATAGGATACCTTTTATCCCGATATTCCCTCGGAATAGAGACTTATACGGATGAAACCGCGGGGCGCAGCTAGTAACAGAATATCAAAGAGACAACTTAACAATCATAAGCACACCAAAACCCATAGTAGAGTCAACAACAACTTGTAATCTAAACTGATTTCCACTAAACCGTCTAACACCCTCTTTTACCCCCAGATTAACGAGGAAGCCTTTCTTGTTTACATTGTTGGAAAGAGTAAAAAAACGCAGTTTACAAAAAATAGTGGCGTACTAGCAGTCAAGCGAACGTTGTACGAACATCTGATAGAATCGAATCGAGCACTTCACGTCAGCAGACCCGTGGCCTCGAGACAAGCGAGGCCTTAAAATTGGCCTTAAGTTTGAAAATGCGAAAAATATTATAGCAACTCAAAGGTTCTTTACAAATGGATAGTTCTACTTTATTAAAAGTTTTAATTAATTTCTAAGTTGTTTTTGAAATTCTTGGGTCTGAATTTTCTGGGGTAAAACTTCCTTTGAGAGAGAAGATTGTGTAGTTATTTCCCTTTTAGCATTCATTTTGTTTTTTATATGACCTGGTTAGCTAAAGCTACTTCTTCTTTTTTCTTAATCTAGTTGAATTTCAAGTTCAGATAGACTAAGGACAAGAAGCAGAACCTTCACAAAAGTTGTATAAATAAGCAAAATTAAAATCAAGCAACTTCCAACTTCAAGGAACTTAACTCCGCTGTTTTCGAGGGCACGGCCTTAAAATCGAGACTTTATCCAGCTGAGGATCATATATTTCCCTAGCACACCCGAAAACCGACCCTAAAACTGGAACTGCAAAGTCTAAATTAAATTAATGCTGACCTCCGCAGAAAACGCAACGTGCAACCAGCTATACTATATTCGTTTATCTTTCTCGTGTTTGTGTTGTGGTCTTACTCGGGCATCGATTAGGCATCTCTTTCCTTCGTTCGTTGAAGTGTGTCTATCTCGCTCTGACACGAACTAACCGGTTCGGACACGTTCGCAGTACGTTGGAAAGAATTGTGTTGATAAGCGCTGTGTAGTTTATCTGTCCTATTTAGTCACAGTTGGAGACTGGACACGAATGTGCTCTATTTTAGTCTATTTTTATTCCCTCGTTTGATTATTGCAGTTGTTACTGAAGCCTCATTTGGAATTGCATTTTAAATTATCAATTCGTTCTCATATTCAATTATAATTTACTTTATATCTTTATACTTTGGTTCTCCGTATGTTGTTCTACCACAGTACCAATATTATGTTAATGTTCATTATCCTCTGCTTTCTGTTTATTTAATAGCCTTTCGTGTAATATTGTTTTTCTATTAAGAAACTGACTATCAGGACAGAAAGTTTAGATATCTTAAAATGATAATACGATATAGTTTTGTGATATATGAGCCAAGACATCAAAATCACTTTTTAACATTAATTTAGCTTTTTTTATGTAATAAATAATTGATTATTCATTCTAAAACCTTCAAAGCATCTTCTTGCCCGAGACATTTCTAAGATAGGCTTAGTATTTTGTTTTGTTTCTAAAGCCAAACATTTCAAAACAACATCGTAATCCACATTATTCTCTCCTCCTTGCTTAGTTGTCGCCTTAAGCGTAGCAGTGTGTTGTACTGCTAGCAGCTACAGCTTTAGTTCAAGCTTCATCAACTATAAGCAGTTTTACACATTAAACACATTTATGTATAGCTAATCCATGTTTATGGGATAAACAATAAACTTCCTTCTTCCCGTAGATAGCGTTAAATTCTAACGATGTCTACGGGAAGATATCTAACGGTTAGGACGAACTAAGCGATATACCTGTTTTAAGATGGGAAAGTAGCACTATTTTACAATCTGGTCCTACATCGATCGAATTTACTTATATGCGTTTATAAATTCGGTTGGATTAGTTTTCGCCCTAAGTTTCCAATTTTAACAGAACATTATGTGACTCTCAAAAATTACTATTTGATTTTGTAATAATCTAACAATTGATATGCCAGGACGAACTATTATTTTAAACTTTTATTTGTTTCTCTATTTTTACTCTAGTCTTACTTGTTTTACTTTAGTCTTTTTTTTTTCTTCTAACTGATAAAGGTAAAATTTGAACTTCATCAATCACGCAATTTAGGGATTATACATAAAACACTGTTTTATCTAACTCATCAAAAATAAGCTGTTTTTAGGGATTTCGTACATGGCCTATATTTAGGACCTAAACATTGTTATCACTGAGATCATCTAACTCTTTGGTAGTTAGAATATTACCGTTTCAAAAAATTTAATTTGCGTCTTGTAAGTAACACTCGGTCTAGGTGCTGGGGATGCTATCTTCAGTGATGGGAATCTTAAGAGTGAAATCATGAATGTTACACAGAATTTCAACTTACCCCATATAATTTACAAGAGCGTGAAGGATAAATATTATATGGCATATTATCCTTGACCAGTTATCCTCTTTCAACCCTGAAAAGTGCTTCGGTTTCGACCTTTATTTGACCAGCATGAATTTATAACTTTTACTGCCATACACTTAGAGTACAATTTTGAAGACTATAAGGAATATTTACTTTTTTCTTCGTGTGTGCCGAAGTAAATATTGAAAATAAAAATGTTTGCGATTACTCGCAGTTTTAATGAATGTTTAACGAATCTCAAGGCTTCACGTAATTATGGGATAAAATAAATAGAAGAGAAACTCATTTATTGTTTGATTTTTACAATATTAAATTAATTTGGGATTGTAAAGGTCTCTTTTCTCAGAAAAATATTTATTCATTGACATAACGTAAATAAACCCTAAAGATAAAGTAAAGCATATTATGTTAATAACCATAGCAGCATACAGCAAACCCAGGTAAAGGAATCATAAAAATACAATTGAGCCAATCGAGATTATCGATAGCATTTTCTCAACAGCTCATTTCATCAGTGTGAAACTTTGATCAGTGCGAACAGAGATGATGACGGGAATGTTCATAATGTCAACCTGTAAACAACCAAACATTGAACTCCGAATGATTGTGGCAAGTCGATTGGTGATCACAGAATAAAGATAATGGTATCCCCTTGATGACAATTACTAAAAAAATTGAATAATATTAAAAAAAAATACAATTGGTAAATTGTATTTTTAGAGTACATAACGTCTCAGTTTACCCCACCAACGATCACGGCTATGTTAATTGTTCTAATTACATAACAATACTACCTTGGAGCACAACTTCTAGTATTCAAGATGGCTACCTTCGCCTCTCCTCTGTACTAACAACGACCCACGCCACGCAGAAGACTAACCTTGGCCCATTGCAAGATACGCCCATAAAACCATGGCTTATTTGTTTTCATATTATCTCCGTCATTCCGAATAACTGTTCTAATGTTAGCCTATGGTTTAATGCCCCAATTAGTGGGTTTATTGCTATATTGGTATAGGCCTCATATACAAATACGATTGGTTTGAGAGGTAAAGTATTACGGTTGTGTAAGTGGTTTGCTGATCATGGTATGATTATGATATTGCTTGTGTTAATGACTATCCACTGTTTTATTTCTTTTTGTTCTTTAGAAACTCTTTTGTTTTTTCGTTTACTGCTCCTATATAAGGCTATGATGTGTTGTATCTTAGCTTCATTTAACAGCTTACGATATGAAAGTAATGATTTGATCTTTGGAACAGTTTGCAATGGCGAGCAATGGGAAATTAGTAATTAAATTAAATTAATGTGTATTTCTGTAAGTAGATCTTTTCTTTGACAAGTCCAGTTAAGTAAATTATGCCATCGTTGTATAATTTCCTAATTTCACATGGTTGAGAATTATAGACATCGTTGCATATTTACGTTAGATAAGTGAATTATATAATTGTGACAGTGATTAGCAATATGTCGGGAAGAAAGTTTTGAGTGTGAATGTAGATGGTTATAACTATAAGAGGGGGGTAAGACCAAATAAACGATAGATGGACTGTGTGAAAGATGATACTACTATATAGAGTAGTATCGATGTTTGCGAAGTATAGCATAACAAGACATGTTCCGCGGACCCCAAATAAATTAGCATCAGAGCAGGAGAATGATAATGTGTGATTATCAATTAAATTATTATCTTGGCCCGTTTGTGAAAAACGTGCCACTACCATACACCTAATTATCTTCAAATAATTAGTACAACATGTAAATACTTGTGAAGTAATTCTAACACATATTTGCGTAGAACTGAGCCGACCTCTAGACAACTGGTAAATATCTGGTCTATGCAACGTCCTGTGTATCTAAGGCTAGAATTTAGGTCTTCCAAAATTACGGTGACATGAATACTGATTAGGATACATGACATAACAATCTTGATTTAGTTATTTGAAAATTGGGTAATGTTACAACTGCTGACTGTTAGCGTTTCAAAGGGTTCGCACGAACACCTATCGTCATCGTCATCATTATTCTGCTCTTACATATTCTAATTTAAAATACAATAGACGATGTATATTTAGTAACTTAATCCGCTTAACTGTTCTTATAGAGTTAGAGAACCCTGTAAGAAATTGACACGTGTTTCGCCTCTCAACGAGGCATCCTCAGGATGACGGTTGACTTGTTGCGAACTCGGACACGAAGTGTTGCCACGACAAGAGCCAAACGCAAAGTGAGCTACAACCTGACTGAGCTGAGGATGCCTCGTTGATTGGTCGGTTGATGGATTTCCGCAAAGTCACGCCTGAGTCAATTAACTATATTCTAATTTATTTGGGGTCGGCGCAACATGTCTTATTATGCCATACTTCGCAAACATAGATACTACTAATAATTATCAATTGTCAAGTTTAAGTTTCAAGTAAGGCGCTCTGGATATGGGCTATATGAGACTGTAGCGCAACAGTGACTGATGAGCAAGAGATCGTGAGTTTGACCTCCGATTACTGACCCTAGTTCTCGAACAAGGAACTAAGAACCCTAGTTCGAGAACTAAGTAAGTGTCAGCAACATATTTATATACCTTTTTTCAGTTATACCATGATGTCTTCTGCATCCAATCCAATCTACCTCAATGCGTCTTCTGATCTACGGCCACCATTCAAAGACTGAATGGGCTAAAGGCCATACAAGTATGACAAGTCAACTGCAAATTCCTAGAATCTACGCTAGCATTTAGTAAATGAAGTCTTAGCTTATTGAAAGCAATTCTGTAGCTATTGACAAAGCAATCAGAATAATATCGCCTGTGATAGTACATGTTTCTGGAATATGAATGCTCGATGATTCTTGGAACCGGTTGGAAGGGAAATGGGCCAAGCGTAGATTGGTACTACTCAAGTATTGGTTTTAGATCTGCGTCTGACATACCTGTTAAGATAATAAACTCGAGCCATAACGGTTCACTGCTGGAATTAGGGTTATTTGCCACCTTTCGTATCAAGCTGTCCCCATACAACATCTAGGCTTCACTGACTACTGATTTCGATTCACGATTCCAGATCTTGTCTGCTCTGACATTCTGTTATCTTTAACGATAAATATCTAACAAGGCAGGATAGCCTTCACAAGAAGTGGTCATCGTATTAGTGGTTCAGCAGCTTCAAAATCATCAGGATTTAGCGGCAATATAGCAGTTGGTCGTGGACGTGGTATGACAGCGGCTCACTAGCGTCTGAAGGCAGCCTCCACGCAACCATCGATGCTACCAACCAGTGTCACATTAACATCCGATCTTTTCGGTGATTCCAGTAACTTGGTTACAAAATCAGACGGTGGTGGCGCCACTTGCTGCGCTGTCATATCAATCTACAATGACCTATTTTACCCTTGAGGTATAAATTACGATTCTCGCCTCCTAAGCGATAAAAAAACCTTCGTACCTATTTATTAATCAATTTAGTTCATTAGGTTGTCTGCCAAACTCAAATAAAGCCGTTATTCTAATTAGGCGTCCTATTTTCGTCAAGTTATCAGTAGCAGGCACAATCTTATTCACATATTAACTGAGCCCGTTTGTTATCGTGGCCAAATAATATAATTGATATTAGTTCGATGTGGGAACGTGGGCAATGGCAATTCGATGTTTGAGTAATTATAAGGTATGGCCACATACTTTTATATTTAACTTACTTTTCCTTGCGGCTCCGCCCGCGTGAAGGTAAATCTTCGCCACGAAACATATGGGCCAACTTTCATGGTGATCGGTCAAACGGTGTCGAACAGATATACCTACCAACATCAATTCTAACAGGTAAATATAATATTTATAGATACTAATAGAGTATTATATATAAATATTATATTTACCCAGCCGAAGACCGAATTAAAAAATCATATAAATCGAATTAGTGGTTTTCTACATATACGCAGTCCATTAACAGAGATACAGATGGCGTTTTATAATAATTTAAGCATTGTTTCTTCACGATGATCTGATCAAAAACAACAACTTCTAAAGCCTCTGATCAAAGAGTCGAAAGCCAATTGAAATCCCCTTCGTAAGGTCAAAAGATCATATCATTACATAAGTAACAGATCTCCAAAGCTTCTGAATGACAGATTGCTGCCCCCTGACCCCTGACACTATTCAGTTAGCCATTAGAATTACTTCCAACTTTAGTATTCGTAACGATAAATTGGTAATTAAGTTTGTATGGGTAAGTTATGTTTAGTGATATTTTAATTAGCGTAGTAGAGAAAGTTGTTTTCTCTATAAGACGCAGTTTCTTCTTAAACTTTAGTTATAACTACATTGGCAAAAGAGGTACGTTTTCAAGGGAAAATCGAACCGATTCCGATGAAATTATGTAAGCTGTAGCTTGTTACTTGGAAAAGCAACAAAGAGTATTTCTATCACTGTTAATTATTTTATACATAACTTTAATTTAGTCTTTTTGCTATTACATTTCTATTTACAAGGAAAAATCTATTTCTTATTGAGCGTGCATTCTGAAAATGTGTAGATATTAATGGTGTGAAATCTTCCGGGTTACCAGTTCAGTTAGGTGTACCTCAAGGCTCAATACTGGGTCCATTCTTGTTCTTAGTGTATATCAATGACTTACCATTCTTTTTAAAGGGTATCTGTGAAGTTGTACTGTTTGCAGATGATACCTCTCTTATTTTTAAAGTAGACAGGAACAGACAAGATTTTGACGATGTAAACAGTGCACTCTCAATGGTTACGGATTGGTTTACAACAAATAACTTAGTTCTCAACTCCAAGAAAACGAAATGTATAAAGTTCGCTTTACCGAATGTTAGAAATCTAGGACCCAACATCGTCTTAGATAAAGAAGTGCTTGAAACTGTGGGCTCGGCAGTTTTTCTGGGCATAACAGTAGATGCCAAACTTCAGTGGGGCCCACATATTTCAAGTCTAGCGGGAAGGCTCAGCTCGGCCGCCTACGCTGTCAGGAAAGTAAGACAATACACTGACGTTGATACAGCTCGATTAGTCTATTTTAGTTATTTCCATAGCGTTATGTCCTATGGTATTCTGCTGTGGGGCAAAGCCGCTGACATTCAAAATATATTTGTTCTTCAAAAACGAGCTGTCCGAGCAATTTACCAACTAGGTACCAGAGTCTCTCTGAGAGATTTTTTTAAAGATATTGGTATTCTTACAGTGGCATCACAATTCATCTTCGCCAATATCTTATATATTAGGCAAAATATACACGTATACACTAAAAACAGTGATATCCACAATATCAACACCAGAAATAAAGACAAATTACGAGCTCCTTTTCACCGGCTTCATAAGGTTCATAACTCATTTGTTGGGCTTGGTATAACCTTTTATAACAAGCTACCCACTTCTCTGCTAGATTTGCCTTTTAATGCGTTTAAAGCTAAAGTAAAATCCAACCTTTGTTCAAAGGCATACTATTCTATCAATGACTACTTAAGCGATAAAAATAGTTGGTCGCTGTGATTAACTCAAGACAATGTTTATGTTCTTTCTCCAGAATTAGCTTACCTACTGACAGGTTATATGAGTTTATAGAATGTTTAATTTATTTGACTTTATTATACAATTTATTTTATTTTTATTTATTGTTGACATGATCTACTCATTACAATGTTTTCGTATGAGTTGTATTGCAATATGTGATTAGCTAGCGACCTCGACAGTAGATTATATATTATTCTTGCCTAACTGTTGATCTATTTTTGATTTATTTTTACTTCAATGGTCCTAGTTTATCATATCTAATTATGTGACTTCGAGTTACAGCTTTATTAGCTATATGTAAGCGGGCACGCCCTTTATGCCTGGAGGCTTTATAATTCGGGTATTAAGTTCTGTTTACGTTTTTTTAGTTTTTAGGTTTTATTTTTGCTTGAGTTTAGATTTCGATATTTTTTTTTTTTTTTTTTTTTGTTGGTACATTGGCGCGTGCTAGCTGTCATTATGGCATATATTTTATTGAATGTTTTGTGTTGAGTAATGTAAATTATTTGCATACTATTGTATAGAATCAAGTTAATTTTTCTAACTGAACAGACAGCTGTGCTGCTGGGGAGTTTGTTGCGCCACTTCTTCTCTCCAGCAAAAGCACTAGGAAGTGGTGAAGGGCGGGCGTTTTTGGGGGACTGTCTTATGTAATTTTGACGTTCGAAAAGTGCTGATTCTCAGCCTAATTTGAATAAATGACTTTTGAATTTTGAATTTTGAATTTTGAAAGTGGGCAACGTCACAAATAGCTGTCACATATTTCGCGGTTTTGATTAATTTGGCAATATTATTAATGAATTGCTATTGTAACATTGAATTTGATTTTGTACCTGTTTTAGGTGTAAAAAAGGCATTTGAAAAGTTTCCAAATACTTTTTTTTATATCTAAAACTACATATTCGGTGTTACGATATTAATTATTGCATTTTATAATAAATATTCTAGTTCGCTAGTTAGCCACATTTCTTATTTCCATACAGTATTATTTCCAAATTAATCATAACAGGTAAATATTTGACAGCTATTTACGACGTTGCCAACTTTAAGGATACACGCATTCAATTCCCAGGTTAGGCAAAGTGACATTGGGTTTTTCCATCTTTAATTTCTCAGTAGCAACCCGGAGTATGGATTTGTGCCCGGTTGATGGCAATAGACTTGCCCCCTATTATATGAGACTTGAAACTAACTGGAGAAATGTGAGTGAACTATAGGTACACCTCTGCTTGACCCTTCTGGGATTACAAGCGTTATGTTATTATGTGGAAATACTTATTCCTAACACTTTATAGCTAGTCAAATAGACAATTCGATTTCAGTCATTAAAGCCTAAGAGCTCGCCCCGAACACTATCAACAGTACAAAAGCTCTGACGTCATTGGTCAGGGCACATTACATTATCATCAATTCACGCAACTGACTTACTTAGTGAACTGATAATAATAATAATTGTTACACCAAAACACACCAAAACTGAACTCCAATACTATATCTTTCAATTGAAATAAAACTCTACAGCTTACAGAACAAAGTTTATTTTCAGAAACCGTTTATAGATTGGAAATGGATTAATACTCGTGTGAAGGTTTATTGTTTGAGTTGTCAGTTAAAGTCTAGTTAATATTGGTCTAGTAATTGGAAGACCATGGATTCTAAGTTTGGGTGGAGTTTAGAGCAATTAAAATCTTGTTCGTGTATTAATTTTAAAGAAAACTGTCAATATTAGTTGCACTTTACTAGTAGTTTTCTCGTGGTAAGCTAAATAAACGCAGGACTACATGCGAAGCAACGTGGTTGATAGGAGTTGGTTCTCGTCAAGAGTAGTTACCATATATATCCGGTAGTTACAGACGCCAGCACATCAACCTACTCCTATCTGTCAAATTTTCCCAATCAAGATTGAACCTTATCCTTTAGCGATAAAGTTGAAAATCTATTAAAGAAAGGTCAACGGGAAGTACCCTCTTGTAGGTTTTGATTTATTTGCGAGTATATCAAAATATGTCGCTTAAATGGACGTATTTTTTTATTGCGTTGACTTAGAAGCTAGATTTTTTTATAGCTCTATGGGACTGTAGACCTACGTATTAAACATCAATTTCAACTTGAAACGTCCACGCGTTCTTGAGAAAAAGGGTCTTGACAGACTGATGGACGGACAACGATTTTCTTTTTGAGGTACGGAACCCTAAAAAAATTAGTACTGTGAGATTCTGGCTACTCATTCTAGCTACTCATTGGTGATTTCAGTTAGTAACTTTTGAGTGGCATCCTGGACGATGGGCCTTAGGCTGCCTGTCCACCGGAGCGGAGAGGAGAGGAGAGGAGAGGAGCGCAGATGTGTCAATATTAACTAGGGATGCATCGATACGCCTTTTTGCCGATACGATACCGATACCGATAAGAAATATCGGCGATACCGATACCGATACGCTTATTGAAATCAAAAATGAAGGTAAAATAAATAAAACAAAATTCAGGTTATTTTTTTTAATTAATATAAAAAGAACAAATAACAGGACAAACTAAATAAAACCGTAGACAGGTTGAGATTAGATGCACGACAACTCAATCAACCTAGCGAAATGGGATAGTTAAGCGAGTGAGAAGCCAAAGTGGGCGGGCGAAACAAGACACTGAATAAAGCGCGGGGTTTCCCTGAGCATAGTTAGTTCGTGCCACGTTTGCAACGAAATAGACGAGACAACACGCGCGTTAACATTAGATTTTTAAAGCGGGAATTTTGAAAAGTATCGTTGGATCGGCCATAAAAATATCGCCGATGCCAATATATCGGCAAACTTCGAGTATCGCTGATATATCGGTATCGGTATCGGTATCGGATGCATCCCTAATATTAACCAATAGAATCAAAACTCTGCTCCCGAGGTGCGATTCTATTGGTTAATTTTGGCACATCTCCGCTCCTCTCCTCTCCTCTAAGCTCCAGTGGACAGGCAGCCTTATTGTTCAACGCTAACATAATAATTATTTTGACAGATGGTTTACTGATCAAAGTTTCAGAACCCTGGATTTGTTAGCTTAAGGGCTTATATTCTCCTTTGAGTTTGACCGTTGCCAATTGATAGCCAGCAGCTATAAATCTTACAGTATTCAGTGAAATATCAAAAGATTATTTCAATACACCAGTGCTATTATTATCATTTACTATTACCAAATTATTTCTTGTTTCAGATCTTTCTAATGTTATGGTAATAATATCTGACTATTAGGTATAGGTCTATCTGCCTATCCTTTTCCCAACTATATTGGGGTCAGCCTCCAGTCTAACCGAGTGCAGCTGAATACCAGTATTTTACAGGGTGCGACTGCCTATGTGACCACTACAACCCAGTTACTTACTGGGTAACACGATACTCCTTAGTAAGACTGGTTGTCCGACTTTTTGGCTTCTGACTATCCGTAACGACTGTCAAAGATCTTCGGATGACAACCGGGACAAACGGCTTAACGTGCTTTCCGAGGCACGAAGAAGTCTCGATATTTAATGTGTTAATATTTTGCCACTAGCCCCATCTGATAAAAACTTACTTTTTTCAAAACTTGCTGCGCCCCACGGTTTCACCCGCATAAGTCTGGATCTCGTGGGAATATCGGGATAAAAAGTATTCTATGTCCTAACCTAGGTCATGGTCTACTCATGTGCCACATATCATGCAAATCCGTTTAGCCGTTTTAGCGCGAAAGCGTAACAAACAAATAAACTCACTTTCGCAAAATCAATCTTCCTAGCCTTTTCCCAACTATGTTGGGGTGGCTTCCAGTATAACCGGATGCAGCTGAATACCAGTATTTTACACGGAGCGACTGCCTATCTGACCTCCACAACCCAGTAACTGGGTAATAAAATAAGATACCCCTTGGCAAGACTGGTGTCAGACTTTCGGGCTTCTGACGACTCGTAACGACTAGCGGCATGACGCAACACCGGTAGAACAATATTGCCGTGATGTTTTCATAGAAATTGTTCCACAAGAGTTGCGTCGCACTGTGGATCGAAAAAAGGTTTTTTTTTAAATATAATGTTGCCAATTTGCCTACCAAATTGTATCTTATGATATGTTTATGCATAATATTGGTTATTAGAAGCCATTCTAAGCAAAAAATCGACACTCTCAAATTTAAGCTCCTATGTGCTCGAGAACCTTTTTTGCATCCACAGTGCGTCACACCGCCAACTCACGCCTGTCCGCGGGAGCCATGATGCCCATTTGTTTACATGCACTAATTTCAAGTTTCACATTACATGTAACTCGAGGCGAACAATTTGAGGTCGCGTTAGTAACTATAATGTGTGATACAGTTTGGTACAACTGATCCTTTGTGTAATAGGAGCGAGTATAACTTGTGATCCGGAAAGAATTAATGAGTCATCAGGTCATCACTGATGATCGGTAGTAAGTCAGTGATGATGTGTGTCAGTAGGTCAGTAGCACAGGACTTGTGTGCCGTCAAAGTTGAATCTTTTTTAGATAATTTGCTTTAAACTTTTGAGAATAGGAGTTACAACTAGTGACTCTTTTACAACTTACGAGTTGTAGGTCGTGGGTTCAAACCCAAGCAGGCGCTTTACTTTGTGTAAATAATTTCATCACCACTGTTCTCAAAACGGTGATGGAAAACTACGTGATGAAACCGGCATGTCTTAGAACCAAAAATTCGAAGACATGTGACATCTACCAATCCGCACTGGGCCCGCGTTTTAGATTACAGCCCACTCCCTCTCACTGAGAGGAGGCCTGTTTCCCAATAGTGGGAACATTAATAGGCTGATGATGATGATGATGACTCTTTTGCCGTGCCTCGGTAAGCACGTTAAGACGTTGGTCCCGGCTATCATTCGTAGATCTTTGACAGTCGTTACGGATATCCGGAAGCCCAAAAGTCTGACGACCAGTCTTACCAAGCGGTATCGTGTTACCCAGTAACTGGGTTGTGGAGGTCAGATAAGCTGCATCCGGTTAGACTGGAAGCCGATACCAACTTAGTTGGGAAAATAGTGCTAAGTATAATGATGAGTTGTTATAATTACTTCCAGACCAGTATCAGACTAGTCACTACAAGCACCTGGCTTATTAAGACTAGCACCGGCCTAGTTTCAGACTAGTCTTTACAAACAACGGGCTAGTTTCGGAATATTCACGACTAGCACCGAGCTAGTTTCGGTTAAGTCACGTCTAGCACTGGGCTAGTTTCCAATAAGTCACGATTAGCACTGGACTAGTCTCAGACTAGTCATTATAAGGCAGCTAATCGATATAAGACTTCACATATATTATAATAATAATATATGTATTTAATTTATACAAAATATTGTAAAACATTGTTAAAAGAGTAACGGTGGAGTTTCTTGCCCATTCTTCTCCATACAAAAACTACTTTTTGGAAGGGGCGACTAGAATCAATTAAATATTGTTTTTTGTAAATTTTGACGTTCAAAAGTGCTCTTTATGTGCCTAATTGAAATAAATTATTTGACTTTGACTTGGACTTTGAGACCGCAATAGTTGAAGCACATATTAAAGTGTTATAGATATTAAAGTAACTAGGTATAAGTATCATAAAAAAGGTAAAAATTTAATTTAAAAATTCCAAACAAAGTCAATATTATAAAAATAAATAATTCCCCATTAATAAGCGGTTTCATGGAAATGTAACAATGAATAAACATTGAATTACTGATTATTTGAACATGTGATTAAACAAATGAATTCATTGCATGGTCATGGAACTACTCACGGTGATGTCATTATCATCATGTTGCATGCACTTTGGTAATTTGTAGGTTTTAAAACATGGCCTAATCTGATATACTTATTACGATTAAAATGCTTGCCCTGGATCACCTGAATGGTACAATTTTTCATTTGTAAGTTGTTCAATGAAGATAAATAATGAGATACCTATATCGTTTTTTTTTATTTTTTGTTTGCCTTTGTTGTACCACTGCTGGGCAAAGACCTGATACTCTCTTTCCACCTCTCCTGTCTAGAGGTACTTACTAAATTATAAAACTAAAAAAAGTAAGAAACCCAGTGCCTATTTTTATGAAAAATTATAGCACTTTCCTTCAAATTGGATTGGATCTCCACATAATTATGGCATTGATAATATTTGGTAGATTTTATAAAAATTAAGTAGGTAAATCTCACATACCTATGGGGGTCTTAGGTATATTATAAAGGGGACAAGAAAGTATCCAATGTAATTCACATGTTTTTAAAATTAAAATCTTTGGAAATTTTGTACCTACATATTTCATAATTAAATTAGGCTTATTACAAAACTTTTACAATGAAAGTTAACTCATTTTTAAACTAAATAATTTTATTTATAGGCTTAATTACTTATTGATAGTTTTAAGAGATTTAATTTAAAGTTATGACCCAATTAGATTATGATACGATCCCTGCGTGAACATTAAAAGATTTAAATGGATTAAAAGGGATCTCATGTTTTAATTATTTATTTCATCAGATTACTCTTAATGATCGGAATATTTTAACATTTTCACAGATTTAAATAGTGTTTCTGCATCTAGTTACCGAACCACAAAGTCGAAATATCTTTTTTAGGGTTCCGTACGTCAAAAGGAAAAAACGGAACCCTTATAAGATCCCTCTCTTGTCCGTCCGTCCGTCTGTCCGTGTGTCACAATCGATTTTTTCAGGAACGGGTGGACCTAGCAAGTTGAAATTTATACCAAATTCTGAAGTCTATAAATAGTCCCTATTAGGGTATAAAAATCAACACGATAAAAAGATATGGGTAAATTTTGATTTTCGTGAAAACTTGTAGGCAAGTACCAAAATTTACCTTAATTATCAACTATTTTTTTGCGGACTTTACTTGTGTTGTAAGGGACATTAATAATAATTTTAGGTCAACCGGAAGTACCCTATAGGTTTTGGGTCGAAAATCTATATGGTAGTTCCCATTGACCTAAAATCACGAAATTTGGCAAAAAGAGGGTCTTACAGCACAAATAAAGGAACATTCCAAAAAATCAATAAATATGGATAATTGTAGCGTGTCCCCTTAATAGTTGATGCCAATTAAGATAGTCCTCTGAGTTGTATGGGTGCTCATACAATTTAGAGGACTAGTTTCTGGGAACAGAACTATTTAGGTATCTATACGAATGAAGCTCCTTACGGAACCCTCGGTGCGCGAGTCCGACTGGCTCTTGACCGGTTTTTATTTTTTTTGAGTAATTCCATTGTTCCATATTTAAGTGCTTCTCTGGACGAAGTTTTTTAGAAAGATCTCGATTTCTCATTTTACATTGAAATTCATAGTTACTAATTAAAATATAGGCTGAATTTAGGCAGTAAATAGCTGATGCTACTTAAAATTCTACTCACCCTCTTACTCAAAGTAGAGAGTGAAAGTAAATAAGAATAGCCCTAATATTATCCTAGCCATAATTTTATCGCAAAAAACTCAATTAAACAAAAAGTTATGCAAAATGTTTGCAAAGCCTAGAATTCTGGAGAGCTCTCGATCTAAATTGTCTCAAATTAACATAAAACCTCAAATTTTAATTAAGACTTTAGGATTTGGGCGAGTCTGACCTTCGGAACAATTTGATAGGCGTTTATCCTTGAAATAATGTTAGAGCAGATTTTAAAAGTGATAAGAAATTAATAAGTCTATTGTTGAATGCAAATTGGTCTCAGAGGACAATTCGAAAATGGCAACACTATCTTCTTTTGGCTAATTATTTTTAATCGGGACAGTGCTTTTAATTTTCAGAAACCCAAAAAAGAAACATTGTACTATGTCCCTCTAGAAACTTATTGAAAATCCTGACTTCGTCATCTCCGGCGTCTCAAAAAACATATCTTCACCATGCGTTATTATTTGTGTAACAAATAATTTTGATACGGTTTACCAGTAAGTGTTATCTTGTAAACATACGTGGGATGCCATCGGCGAGCATCATTCGAATCTTGATCATATTATATTATTATCTCAATTTTTATCTAAGGAATCCTGCGCATGTGCGATCGTAAATATTGGTTATGTCATTGTGATAAGGGCAGGAGAATGTTGTTGATGATTGTCATGTGGTGTGGTGTGGTGTGATGTGATGTTTTCTGCGAACTCTGTGTTGGTTTAGTTGTTGCAAAGTTGAGTGCTGAAGGTTACCTCCTGTGAAGCTCGCCGTCCGATAAGGACGCGCGCCTCAAAGAGATGTCAGTACAACTGCCGGAGTCCGCTAGGGCCGATGCCTGCCGGGGTTGCGGGAAAGTCCTAAAGGGTTACCGTGGCCGCTGTCAACGTACAGGTAACTGAAGGAACACGGGTGGGTTTTAGTCAGTAAGAGTCTGACACGCCCTTTCGCTCCGCCCAGAGCGGCAGAAGTTATATGATTTGCCGACCACAGAAAAACAAAAAGGTTACTAAGTTTTTTTTTCTCATTATGTGCTTAATATAATGAATGCCTTGAACATTTTGAGGGTATTCACTCGAAGGATATAATAAAAGTACTTACCTAATGAATTTTTGAATGAATGTCAATATTATTAGAAGATAGCTGATTAATAAATTAGTATCTAACGTAAATTACATCTATTTAAAAAATTATGCAAAAAATAAATGAAATCTAGATAGAGAAAACAGTAAGATCATTGTTTCAAAAATTCATACTACAATAACGATGTGACTAAGTTCTTTATAAAGAATTATAGAAGACAGGGAAATTACTCGTCGTTACGGTAACTAGTACCTAAACGTACATAAAATTACTTTTATTTGTATATTATATTTATATTAAAATTATAATTACTAACCAGTTTTCCAGGTCATCATTCTTATGTAGAACATTACTTTCAGATGACTCAAATACTATATTGCAAAGCAAATATTGATATTAATATAATATAAATGAAGAATGTTTCATATTGATTCTTGGAATAAGATAAGTTAATAACTATCATTTTAGAATAAGTGTCAGGTAGCCTATCCCCCATTGGGTACTGGGTATTGGCCCAATAGTTAAGCTACGTACTGACTAGCAAGAGGTCTTGAGTTCAAACACCACCAAATGCACAGTTAATCTGCCTCCTAGCCTTTGCCTAACTATATCAGGGCTTCCAGTCTAGCCGAATGCAGCTGAATACCAGTATTTTACATGGAGCCACTGCCTATCTGACCTCTTCAACCCAATTGATAAGAGTGATTGTCAGGGTTTCGGGCTTCTGACGACCGTAACGACTGTCAAATATCCACGAATGACAGCCGGGAGCAACGGCTCAACGTGCTTCCCGAGGCACGGTGGAGTCTCGTTATTCAAAGATGGTGACCACCCATCCAGGCACCAACCCCAGCAAGCATATCTTACTTAACCTGGTGAATTGACCCGTGTGGCTGTTATTAGGTTATTACTTATAGCCAGGAGCTCCTCAAACGCCACTAAAAGCACGTCAACCCGAATTGAATGAAAACAAAAACCTGAATGATCCGACTAAATACATCAGCGTTTAGTCGCACCGACAAGTCTGACGTATCCAGCCATCCTTAGCAACGCGTCACGTCCCAATGATTCAAATTATGATTCTGCCGACTTACATCACGGGGCACATTTTCCGAGAAATTAGATCCTCCGCCAAAAATCCTAAGGGGTGTTCAAGTTTATGCTTTGCGTGTACGTAAACACAACATTACTCTTACAATTCAAAAATCAAAAACTCTGGTAACATCGTCTCTATGGCTTCTAAGTTTAGGGTCTCTAAATAGTTGGCGAGCAGCAAAAATAAAGTTGTAAGCAAAAACTACTGTTCATTTTTCATGTAGCGTTTTTACGGTAGACATGTTTAGTAATGCAAAAAATAATCTGAATATAAATAAATATGTTATGCTAACTCACGTTTCTTGGCTGATAGAGTTACTAAGGTCCGAATTGAAAGTCTCGAGTTTCTTCTAACAGGGGTTAAGGATCCAAATAGTTTTAGTTTCAGTACTACCTCATCGATGTACTACTAAGCGATCTTATCATCATAATTTCAGCCGAAAGACGACCCCCGCTGGACATAGGCCTCCCCCAACCACCGCCACTTTGAACGGTTCTGTGCTTCCTATGGATTCCTGCAGCTTTCACAAGGTCATCATTCCACTTTGTGGGAGGCCTTCCAACGCTACGTCTTCCGGTTTGCGGTTGCCATTCCAGAACCTTTCGCCCTCATCTGTTCTGCGAGCAATTTGCCCTGTCCATTGCCACTTAAGTTTGGCAATTCTTCAAGCGATCTATAATTATAAAAAAACAAAAAAGAACAGCCCATAGTCTGGGCTTGTGCCTGGTTGATAACAATAGGCTCGCTCTCTATTACATGGGACTTAAACATAAAATGTGGGTGTTACTATAGGTCCACCTCTGCCTAACCGTTCGGGGTTTACAGGCGTGATGTTATTTTATTTTATGTTATGTTAAACAAAAAAAAAAGATAAACATTTTTGTAACTTTTCACTTTTCCATCCAACCTTCTTTTCATTCATTAATGTTTATAAAAAGTAAAATTATCATCAGAAACAGTACAGCCGCGGACCCCAGAGTTTCCTCAACGTTATTTACGTGCAAAGTTTCGTTATAGGGCGACACGATTCCTGTATAAAACAATTGTTATGTCGGTTCGTGAATGTATAGCTTTATATTTGTAGAATTAAGGACATTGTGCACTGGGAAAATAGTTATAAACGCGCGGTATTTTCCCGACTGCAGCAAACCCCAAAAGGATGATAATGTTTTGTTTAGAAGTATCCAGATGAATTAAGGAACAATCAGTACTTATATTGTACGATATTTAGCTAAAACTAAGAACTAAGTACAGGATGTAAGGCAATTAGTTCATTTTACGTACAGGAAATAATAGTAATATATAGGTACATCCTAAAATATGTGTAACGTTCTTGAAATATAATATGTAAAAACAAAAAAAAAAAACTCTTCTCGAGGACGTCTTTAACTAAGGGATTTCACGAGAAAGTAAGCAGAGGCATCTTCAATTTTCTGATAATAATAATCTCCACTAAATTCATGTGTCAGTTTGACAAGCATGGTGGTTATAGTACTTAATATCATTGTCTCAAGCAGTCTATAAGGCAGCCTAGGTCTTTTACAAGTAGTTTTTTTTTTTCTTTACGTAACTACCATCAGTCCTTTCTGGCCTACTATCAGTTTGGTTGCGTGAACATAGTTGGCGTTGCACGTACACTGCCACTGCTGCCTCATTAGATTACTATTGACCTTTCATAAGTTGATTGACAGATTCGCTGCTATCCAGTAATTTCATAGTCAGAGGATTTGGGTGGGTGGCTAGACGATCAGCTTATCGCTTTTTATGTTTATTTATTTCTTCAAGAATAGTAGGAGTGTTGAGATAATCATGGATTTCTTAATTCCGTGTGAATCATGGATTTCTTTATTCTGTGTATTAAGCTAGACATGTCACAATTTTTATGAAAATTATCAGTTTCATGCGGAAATCGCGCCAACTCGCGCTTACCCGCGTCTTCTCGCGTCGTACCATTGTCCGTCGACGCTTACAAGATTGCTAGGATTCTGTTTATTCAAAGTTTTTTTCTCTTCAGATTAATGAGCCTCCCTGAATGATGAGGGTACTATAAACAAAGTCGGGTTAATGCTTAAATAATTAAGCTGTTTAGCGATTAAAGTAGTGAAGACGGGAGGGTAAGGATTATGTCTTTGGTGACGTTAAGAAAGATGATGAATATTTAAGATCGGCGTAAAATTTTTGACTAGTCTTGAAATTGAAAGGGAAACTAGATGAGATTTATTTTCGTTATTTTTATGGGTTCTTGGGATTTACCAAATCGAAATGTGACTCAGAATGCTGATAAATTTTGGATTCTGTAAGCTAACATAGCATTAATTAGGTAATCATTTAAACCAAGTGCTGACAAAAAAATAACCTCATCGTTTATAAAAGCTGTCCGTATGTCTAAAATAAAAGCGATCTTTAATCAACTTCAAAAAGCCGTATGCATTTTTTCATGTTTATGTATGGTATAAAACCTCATTATACAATAATAATTGGTAATACCATTCTCACACGTTTGAGAGAGAATAAAAATCGTGACATTGTCCCAATTATAAGGAAATCTGTGACGAACTGAGCGGATGTTTCATTAGGAAGCTTAGCAGGATACAATATTGGGGATAGAGCGACCACTGTGACTGAGGAAAAGGCAAATTTTCCTACATGCCAGTCACACACGTAACGATTTGCTTGCGCAAACTTAGGCTTGCGCAAATCTTAATTGACGGGTTTTCAAAGAAATTTGCACAAATTTCTCCCCACACACGTAACGATTTGCTTGCGCAAGCCTAAACTTGCGCAAGCAAATCGTTACGTGTATGGATGGATTAGCTGCATTTGTTTTTCTACGCACTTACCCACATGGATAACGAATAATTATAGTACGTGAAAGAAGAACGTATAACACGTCTGCAATCCTGAAAGATTTAGGCAGAGGTGTTCCTATAGTTCACCCACATTTCACCTGTTATGATTAAGTCCTATGTAATAGGGGGCGAGCCTTTTTCCATCAACCAGACACAAATATAGACTCCGGGCTGCTACTGCGAAAAACCCAATAACACTTTGCCCTACCTGGGAATCAAACCCAGTACCTCGTGCTCAGAAGTAGTGCAATTCGATTACAAACCCAAAACAGAATCTGTGTTGAGGAGACCTCTCAACACAGATACTGTTTCGGAAAATATTTATCTGACCAGATAAGAACTCGCTACATGTAAAATACTGGTATTCAGCTGCATCCGGTTAGACTGGAAGCCGACCCCAACAAAGTTTGGAAAACGACTAGGTAAGGTGATGATGTAGGTAACGTAAAGGAAGAATGTTGTGTAAGTTTCAGTAATACAACTGAAATTCGGTATGAACTGGGAAAACCTACTGTAATTTTCCAACTTGACCTCATTTGCACTGAAGAGGATCTAGGTACTGCAATTATCAATAGGTTTGCAAGGTTTTGTGGTAAAGCAAAATTCGTTTATGTCCATAAACGAATTTTGCTTTACCACAAACCCCACAAGTCCGTCCGGACTTGGTAATCATAATGCTGATGTCATAATTATAATGGGTACCTAATAAAATCAATTAGGCAATAAATTGTGCAGGAATTTCCCGCAAAGTAATGAGTTCACCGACTGATTTACGGGGAAATCGTACACAAACAAACCTACAAAACGTGCAGCTTGAATAGCCTTTTTTTTTTTTTTTTTGGTTGTGAACTCATCAAATGACTTCTTCCGCTCTGGGCGGAGCGGAAGGGCGTGTCAGACTCTTACTGACTAAACTACACCAGTGTTCCTTCCCTTGCCTTACCAGGGGCCACATTTTCCCCTTAGGAATACCCGCAACCCCGGCAGGCATCGGCCCTAGCGGACCGTCTAGCGTCTTTATTTCTCTATAATCCCTCCAAATATCTCTAAACTTCTTCATCTATGAGTATTGACCGGCGCTCGGCGTGGCAACACGTCGTGTTCGGGTTCGCGACAAGTCAATCGTCATCCTGAGGATGTCTCGTTGAGAGGTGGATCTAGTGTCGAATTCCTACAGGGTTTTTTATGACTCTTTACGAATAGTTAAGCGGATAAGGTTACTAAAATATATATACGTCTATTTTATTTAATAGGTAACCTACCTGACTATGAGAATTGTTAATAATATTTATTTTTCCAGTAGGCACGGTGGTAGCTTGGGCGCTGTCTGCCTACGATGCGCTGGACTCTACGATGGCTATTAAAATGATTCAACAAATGGGCTGAAGGCGAAATACAAGAAAATAAATAAAATTGACTAAAATAAAATAAGAATGAAGAATGGGTTCATACAGTATCGAGTCACACATCTCGCCGAGTCGTTGGTCGCACACCTTTTGGGCGTAATATCGAAGATGTCCTAATTAAGGGACGCGGCATGGGCGGGTGCAGGCTATATTGCGACCTTTCAATAATGAACACTGGGGGAGGATTGGATCAGCTCAAGGTGAGGGATGAAGCGGGTTTGAAATAGTAGTTGAGCCAGTATCTTTTACATGTACGAAGTCTTCATTTCTTGTTATAAGGTGTTTTGTCAAAATCAAATTATTTATTTCAAATAGGCCCTTGTAAGGCACTTTTGAACGTCAAAATAAATCGACATTTGGGTCCAACCTATTTTTAAGAGCGTTAATTCTAAATGTGGGCAATTTCGCAAATAGATCGCTGTTTTGATTAATTTGGCAATATTACTGTATGGAATTATAAAATGTGGCTAACTAGCGAACTAGAATATTAATAATGAATTGCAATTACAACACTGAATTTGATGTTGTAACCGTTTTTGGCGTAAAAAAGGCACGTGGAAACTTTCCAATACTTTTTTTACATCTAAAACTAAATATTCCGTATTACGATATTAATTATTGCATTTCGTAATCAATATTTTAGTTTACTAGCTAGCCACATTTCACCATACAGTATTATTGTCAAATTAATCAAAAGCGGTAAATATTTGACAGTCATTTGCCACGGTTCCAACTTTTAGGGTAAGTTAAGACAGTCATTCAAACGGGTCATAATCTGGTCCCTGTCCTTATTTTTACGATGATGCTTAAAATGCTTAGGAGGACAGACACTTATCAATTGATTCCCCTTCTTTCCTTCATCACCGCTTCCACCTCTCCCTTCACCCACTCCTCAACGGATAAAGGAAAATATTTGGCAATGAAATCCTCAGCTTCAGTAATTGCGTCATGGTAGCCGAGATACCACCGTTACAAAGAATCGTGTTTCAAACAGATAGAGAGATGTTAGCTAAAAACAATCGTCGATATACGGATTACTGATACACAATACACATGGAATCGGTGACACAATTAAGAAGGAACCTTTGCCTTTAAATTGATTTTCTCTCGGTATTTGTATCTACGAGTGTTTTGTCATCTTTGGGTAGGTTTACTTCATGGAGGAGAGGTTGTTTATTTAGTTGGTATTCAAACTTTTTGTTAATAGGTTTCTGGAGAACCTACCTACTGTTAAGAAAACGCTCTTTTCTTGCTGATACTTTTAATCCACACAACTGTACTACTTCACAATCAAACGAAGACTGACCATCCATTACATTTTACTATTTAAAACGACTTTCGACCCCACCCAGAAATAACGATAATATCATAACCGTTATTTCTAAGTGTTGTCAAAGTAAAATAATACATTCAGTTGCCATAATGAAAATACATTTAAAAGTTTCTAACAATATTAATCATTTGTGCTTTGACAATGTTGCCACAGTGGATATTATAAATCGATATTAAAATAATACATAGTTTTTTCAAATAAAAAAAAAGAAATCACGACACCACTCAATCTTCGTAGCGTTTTCCCAACTATGTTGGGGTCGGCTTCCAGTCTCAATACTCAATATCTTTATTGCTTCACCATGAGGTGGTAACTTTTATACTTCAGATCATTATGGACCCTGTAGGGCACAGCAAAAGGGTAGGTGAGAGGAAGCCCTGTTTATTGTGAGAACTTTTATCTTACATATAATCAAAGTCAGGAGATCGCCAATAAGATAGTAACATTTCGCTTAACTATTAATTATGTATTCTTTTATCTGCAAAATGTACTTACATATTTTAGTTACGATAAACCGGTCTAACCAGATGCAACTGAATACCAGTATTTTACATGAAACGACTGCCTATCTGACCTCCACAACCCAGTATCTGGGTAATACGATACCTCTTAGTAAGACTGGTGTCAGACTTTCGGGCTTCTGACGACTCGACTCGACTTCTGCCGGGACCAACGGCTTAACGTGCTTTCCGAGGCCTAACTATCGTATCTATTTTTGCCGCCAAGTAGGAAATTGACTTGAATGATTTGTACACACATAAACTCACGCCTTCTTCCCATGGGGGTAAGCAGAAACTACAGAACTCCACCTGCTACGATCCTATCTTCTTTTGCTTCGTTTTCGTTCAAACATCTGATCTTACACGTACGCCGGTTGCGAGTACTACGCATATGACTTTTCTGAAGAAAATCACCAATTAAAAAAAAAAAAACTTTAGCTAGGAAGAAAAAAGATAGAATAGCGATAGGTAGAAAGAGATAGAAGTATACGTGTCTGAGTCTTTTTCTGCTGAATTTTATACAGGTAAATTAAAATAAAAACTCATAGGGCATCAAAAAGCCTACTTATTTAAAAACATGTTCCGATGAAGCACCCGGGGGCCTTGATAATACAAACATAAGCCCTCTAATGGTATTAATGTGTAATTGACGCTTATCTAGCGATAGAAAAACTTAGTGTCCCAGGTGCATAGCGAGTTTCACAGCTGCTTATTCTAATAATATTCAATCGACCGGCCTGAATATGTATGTAGTAATGCCCTAGTCTGTACTTGTTTTAGATTAGTAGAATAGTTTTCTTATCCCGTTCATTCAAAATAAATACTTTTTAAATATTTTAATAAAAATATAAAAAAATGTGTTCTGCCGGTAATGGGAGCAGGGTCTAAGCTACCGGTGGTTAGGGCTGCAGAAACAGGAACCTCCTCACAATGCGAGCCGTATTGAGGAGTACTAAATTCTGAATCAGGCCCTTGATCCAACCGCCTAACGAGTGCTTCGTGAAATCTTGGTGTATATCATTTTTTTTTTTTTTTTGGATGCCTCGTTGGTCTTGTGGTCGCAAGCGTTATTGCTGTGCATGAGGTCCTGGGTTTGATTCGAGCAAAGTGTTATGGGGTTTTTCCGTCTGGAATTTGTCAGCCTGGAGTTTGGATTTGTGTCCGGTTGATGGCAAAAGGCTCGCCCTCTATTACATGGGACTTAAACATAACCGGCGAAATATGGGTATACCTTTGCCCAACCCTTCAGAGAATACAGCCGTTATGTTATGTTTTGTTATTATTATTATTGTATAAGTTATTGCGTCTTATTCGTAAACTAAGGGGTAACGTTAAGAGGATAGGCAACACCCACCTGTCTGTTTCTTATAATAACCAGTGATCAATTTGACGGATTATCATTTTGAAAAACAATTCTGTCAGAGGAAATTGCCATCATCACAACTATAGGCAGACCATTTGGTGATCCCGTTCATAACAGATAAGAGGACTTTTAAATACCTTGGATTTACTATGACACACAAAGGCAAAGTACCTGGGCGTTACTATGATACACTAAGTCAAAGTACCTAGGCGTTACTATGACATACTAAGTCAAAGTACCTAGGCGTTACTATGACATACTAAGTCAAAGTACCTAGGCGTTACTATGACATACTAAGCCAAAGTACCTAGGCGTTACTATGACATACTAAGCCAAAGTACCTGGGCGTTATACACTAAGTCAAAGTACCTGGGCGGTACTATGACACACTAAGCCAAAGTACCTGAGCGTTACTATGACACACTAAACCGAAGTACCTAGGCGTTACTATGACATACTAAGCCAAAGTACCTAAGCGTTACTATGACATACTAAGCCAAAGTACCTTGGCGTTACTATGACATACTAAGCCAAAGTACCTGGGCGTTATACACTAAGTCAAAGTACCTGGGCGGTACTATGACACACTAAGCCAAAGTACCTGAGCGTTACTATGACACACTAAACCGAAGTACCTAGGCGTTACTATGACATACTAAGCCAAAGTACCTAAGCGTTACTATGACATACTAAGCCAAAGTACCTTGGCGTTACTATGACATACTAAGCCAAAGTACCTAAGCTTTACTATGACATACTAAGCCAAAGTACCTTGGCGTTAGTATGACATACTAAGCCAAAGTACCTGGGCGTTATACACTAAGTCAAAGTACCTGGGCGGTACTATGACACACTAAGCCAAAGTACCTGAGCGTTACTATGACACACTAAACCGAAGTACCTAGGCGTTACTATGACATACTAAGCCAAAGTACCTAAGCGTTACTATGACATACTAAGCCAAAGTACCTTGGCGTTACTATGACATACTAAGCCAAAGTACCTGGGCGTTATACACTAAGTCAAAGTACCTGGGCGGTACTATGACACACTAAGCCAAAGTACCTGAGCGTTACTATGACACACTAAACCGAAGTACCTAGGCGTTACTATGACATACTAAGCCAAAGTACCTAAGCGTTACTATGACATACTAAGCCAAAGTACCTAAGCGTTACTATGACATATTAAGCCAAAGTACCTGGGCGTTACTACGTTACACTAAGCCAAAGTACCTAGGCGTTACTATGACACACTAAGCCGTAAAAAGAGACTGTTCTGCCGACTGCGACGTTCTACAACTCTAACTCTCTCTCTCTCTTTTTCTAAAACTCGATCTGCCATAATAACGGCCCGGTAGGTACTGTACTTTATCAGTATTTAAATATTACTTTGTAAGTGAGAACAGCACACTAGTTGCGTAGCACATTTTCAATCACAATCTGAAACATTTTCAAGGATATTGCTAATCCATTGTTTCATTTGTTCGAAAAATTTGTCTTCGTAACAACGTTAATAACGCAATGAATGTAGTTGAACTGTCACAATGACAGCCATTACTACTGTAACTGTGTTAGACAATTACCCCACAGGTCGTCCTCATCAAACACAATACATTTCGTCGGCACATCCTAAAGTGAATTCAGAATACTTTAAAAGCCATTCAAGAAATAAAACTTCTTTCATTTTATTAGTCTCTTGACAAAGGTGTGAAAAGGCACTTTAAGTGTCAGCGATATGGACCTCAGGTCCTCATAATATCCATATATAGGATATTGTAACTATTATACGCCTCAACAGGCTGCAGTTTTTACACACCTCTTATGTGTATACAGGGTGTTCTTGAAATCTTGGAATTGTGAATAGTATTAAAACCTAAATGATCATAATATGGAAGTATCTTAGTTAAGGTGTTGCATAAAGGTTTTGTATGTTGTAGAAACTTCGTAGAAGGTAGTAGATTACTAAAGGAACTAAACATGATCAGGAAGAAACAGGAAGAAAAGCTGTTTTATCTTTACAAACATAGAGATTTAAAAAGGAAATAGTGAACAGATTTCTTAAATGCGAAGTATCTTCTTCACACTCTTGTTTTTATATTTTTGATTCGTTATTTCACTGAAGATTCGTTTCCAAGCTTGGGAAGGGACTGGACTCCCCGACACGGGGAATCTAGCGCCGATGGCTCCTTAGTAATGTTTTTTTTTTAATATTGAGCCTTGTTTTCCGAACCAAATAAAGTTTTATTTATTTATTTGTTACAATCTGATTAACTTTATTGCATTTTTTATACCTACCCGATGGGAGCACCATGTATAAGAATAAGTGTCACATTATTATATCAGTAGTATTAATGAATGGATATATTTTAAGTTTTGCAAGTTAATTTTATGTCAATGAAATAAAAGCGCTGGACACACGGAATAAAAATAAAACATTACAGCTGCTTGAAATATCGCTAATTAAAAATTAACTCAATTGAATTTTATAATTAACTGAAGAGTTATCACTTACCTACCTAGCTATCTTTGACCTTCGCAATGGTAAAATAATTGTTGTTCAACCAAAATCTTTCCGAAGTTCTAAAAATGTATTTAGGTCCACGAACGCCTAAGTCGTCTGTCTTTTAATGTCGATTCAGGGTTGATTTTTCCGTCAGATAACTATTATCCGTGGAATACTTACAATATTGTCATCGTTTGTGTGCGGAATAACTGTCAAAAGCTTAAAATTATTCCTCAGAGCCCTTAAGAATCAGCAATACAACTCCATATTATCTTAGAATAATCCTAAAATGTCCTGATTTTATGAAATTTAATAGTATTTCAATAGGGTTATCCGCTCGACCGTTGAACTTAGTCTTAGAGAGTTGTATTGATCATTTTTATGATTATAATAATAATTTTATAAATAAATATATGATAAGGCCGCGAATGCCCTGATGCTTTCGCCTTATGTAAGTACCTACATATATTTTGAGGCCCAGCATCGATCTTATGTAAAAACCTAATGATGAAATCTTGGTAGTTCCAGGCTGTGCCCAGTATATTCGTCCTAGTTCAAAAACCCTGGATCCAATAGGGTAAGAAAAGGTTCCTGGTATAAGTCAGTGCTATTTTCTATGACTTCACTTCATTCTAAAAAGCGACTTCTATGACGATTCTTATGGCTTAGTCAGATCTCTTCCCCGTCCCATCTCTTCCCCTATGCGTTTACTTATAGGACAAAATTTATTTTCTTTACCGAAAGTCGCTTGGTCTTCTTCTTTTTCGTGTGGTTAGTGCCTAAGCATGGGCAGCTTTAAAACACTGACATTAGGTCAGTGTTTTAAAGCTACCCATGTTCTGACTTGGCTTCACACGCCGTCGAGAAATATCTCTCGGGCATGCCGGTTTCTTCACGATGTTTTCATTCACCGTTTACCAATCGCTTGGTAATACCTCTGTACACCTCAAAATGATAACAGTATAAAAATCGATAACAATATTACCACACATCTCTTCTAACCATACTCATATTCCATTATTACTCTTTACAATTTTATTTAGCGATTCTAAGAGGTCTAATTTCGACGGTGGTAACTCCATATGCGAGTGATTAGAACTGTTAGCAATGTCCTTAGAAAGTAGCAAGTGCGTAGGAAGCTACAAATTGAGCTACTTTGATAAGATGCAGGTAGATGTAAATTGGTTGTACCGAAAAATTGTGCGCAGGTAAAGTCGAGAAACTAAATGTTAAGCAAATTGATTACCAACTTACCCTGTCCGTATATTCAAATTATAACTGTCATTCTTTGACAGTTATGTATAAAATGTCTATATAATGGCAAATAAACGTTTTATTTATAGGCATTTTTGAATAAATCAAAGGTTGGTCAGTCAGAAAAATAGTCCAAAACGTAGAAGGTGCCCATTAAGAAGAATGGGCAAGAAACTACATGGACGCTCTTTTAAAATACTTTGTTGCAAAATTTTGGTGACTTCATCATTAAAATTTGGCGTAGGGTGTCAATTTGTTTAAGAATTAATTTTCTTGACTGTACTTTAATACTGCATGGCTAATTTGCGTTGCATGAGCGTTAGAGTAATTTTATGTACGTATATGCAATGTGCGTAAACGTGTTGCTATCATTGGAACTACTCAAGTTACCGGAAACATGGGAAAATATAATGAAATAAGTTTGTACTTGACAAAATACCACCTACTAGTCGAAAGTCTATAATTATATTTTCCTTAGGTCTAAGCAAAATTTTATACTTAGAAAGAACCGGCAAAGTTCGAGTCGGACTCGTACACAAAGGGTTCCGTACGCGTAAAATAACGCGGCGTTATTTTTTCTAAATATTGTACGGTGGTGCACACGTTTCTTTTATGGGGACCTCCACTAATTTTTTACTTTATTATTGATAGCGCCAATAAAAATACACAATCTGAAAATTTCTATTATCTACCTATTACGGTTCATGAGATACAGTCCGCTGACAGACATGCGGACGGACGACGTACAGCGGACGCTTAGTAATAGGGTTCCGTTTGGCACCATTCGGGTACTGAACCTTAAAAACTAACAAGCTAACTTCGCAAAAACTTTTTATGCCGCTTCTTAAATCTAAGTAACAAAATATGGAATCCAACAAGCCAGAACTTAGCTAGACTATAATTTAAGTAAGTCGTTAGTAAGTTCGTGAAGAAAGTGAAGGACTCCTGGTGCTAACGTCAAATCAGTGAACATTCATGAAGCATCTGCGGCTGTTTCTGAATAGGTACAATTTATTTAAACAATGTAAAAAATATTAACTTAAGTGTTATCTATATACGACAAAGTTAAAATATTAATGAAATATTTAGTTAGTTTTTTTTATATTATAATAAACCAATATTGTAATTTTGTATTATTTTCAATGAAAGCAGTAGGACAACTGCAACCACACCTAGTCTAATTTCTATACACAGGAGGTTCATGTTGGTTTCAACAGTTCAGTAGGACCAACAGAAATAACGTACCCTCGTGGACCTACTGGTAGGACAAAAAAGTAGGTCCACGAGAAAACACCCCAATTTATTTCAAAAATATAAAAAATAGGAGCAATTTATTTCGAAAATAAAATTTTACTGCCTCGTTGGTCTAGTGGTCGCAAGCGCTACTGCTGAGCATGAGGTCCTGGGTTCGATTCCCGGGTCGGGCAAAGTGTTATTGGGTTTTTCCATTTGGAATTACTCAGTAGCAGCCCGTAGTCTGGATATGTCTTATTTTACTTATGGCCTTTCTCACCACCACCATGTAAGTTTCGGTTATCTTTACGTGCAGGTTTGTTATACAAAATGGCTACTATTTATTTATTTATTTATACTTATATCTATATTATAAAGAGTTAAAGAGGAAAAAACATGAAAATTCATGACTGTGATGTTAATTATCTTTATAGATTTATGATTTAAAAAAGAGGCTATTATTGTGACTACATAAAGTTTAAAATTCTGTAGAACACTCAAGTGCACGTATGAAGATGAATAAGATATTGGCACTTAAGATTAAAATAGAGTACAGTACCAGCTATTATTATCTCTAGCACTTTAATTTGCAATTTCCATTAGCCTCAAACCTTACGCTGCAATATAAACAAGTACCAAAATACAATTTGGAGTTTCTTAGAGGAGCTGAATTTTTTATCACTTTTCGGCGTTCTTGATATCAAACGTAACACAGTACTAAACTGACCAAAGAAAACAGTGCAATTAACCGCACGCCTGGTGGTGCAATTGAAAATTATAGATATAGCATGCAAGCAGAATATTTTTGAGGATAAAACTTACAATTAATCTACGCTTGCTAATATAAGCGATATTATTATAATTATTAGGAAGATTTCGTGGCTAGGTAATAACAGCCGCACGGGTCGACCCATCAGGTTAAGTTACGCTTGCCGGGGTTGGTCTATGGATGGGTGACCATCTTTATAAACCGAGACTCCTCCGTACCTCGGAAAGCACATTAGGCCGTTGGTCCCGGCTGTCATTCGTAGATCTTTGACAGTCGTTACGGGTCGTCAGAAGCCCTAAAGTTTGACAACTAGTCTTACCAAGGAGTATAGTATTACTTGTCTGTGGAGGTCAGATAGGCAGTCGCTCCATGTAAAATACTGGTATTCAGCTGCAACTGGTTAGGCTGGAAGCCGACCCCAACATAGATGACAAAAGGCTCGGCAAATTGATTAAATTTACGCTAATATTATAAAGAAAACGGATTTGTATTTTTGTTTGTAATGAATTAACTCAAAAACTACAGGACCGATTTAAAAAATTCTTTAACTAGTCGAATGTTATATTATCACATAGGCTATAACAATTTAAAAAGATAATTTATTATAATAACAGACATGCCTATGTCCAGCAATGGACGTCTTGCGACTGATGAAGTTGATGAAGTCATGCAAAATATATCAAGGATAAGAATAACAACAAGAAAAGTACGCTGTACTGGGTTAGCAGAATTAGACTATAGTTCTCAATTAAGTATATCGAATATTGAGAGCAAATGAGGGAACAGCGAACCAGTAACATACCGCCCCATAATGATAGGGTGGAATCAACCCCTGATTGAAGACTGGGAGCTATTTCATCCCTCGTCGGCTACGGGGGGTGGCAGGGATGGCGGCCTCAATTTTTATTGAATAGTTTCTTTTTTCAGAAAGTATCTTAAGTGTGTTCTTTCATGAGATTTCTAGAATTATGAAAATAGAAACAAGTTAAAAGAACTGAGTTTTTCCACTTAACTAGGATCATCGAAAGCTCGTATCTAAGGTGCTCCATGTTGTCTATATTAGGTTATCTACTTGATTATTGTGTCACCCTATGTAAAATTTCTACATTTATATCTGTACTTTTTATGGTGTACATAATAAAGAATATTCTATCTATCTATTATTAAATAGAAAGATAGATACCTAGTAGTTATAGATTCTTTAAATTTAAACTATTGTAAGGAAGAGCTGTATGTAGGTAAATGAACTGATGTGAGATTTAGAAAACTTGATTATTAAGAGGTGCTTATAGAATTATTAAGCATGTAAAGTAATTTGAGAAATGGAAAAAACAGTACAAAACATTATGGCAAATCAGCCGACCTGTGATCCGTAAGACAATAATAAAAATATTATCTAAAAGGATTAGATAAATATAAGAAAAATAGTCCGATTACTTCACTTTTGAGAGATAATGTGACTAATAAAGACATATTTCACACGAAACCGCGATAAAATTACATACAGACAAACAAATGATTATTCGGAGCTTACGAAGCTTAAATAACATTAACAATATTCTGGTAGTTCACAAGAAAAATTCCGAGGAGCAACAACAAAATCATCTCGGCAAACAAGAGGAAATCACCCTTAAATCATGACAACAGGGTCGAAAATCGCAGCAAAGGTAAACATTATTCGTAACGCCTGTATATTTTACAATGTACTTGCAAACTTGTATTTGCAGATGATACAGTTTCTATCACTGAAGACGAAAGTCCAATTTTGTTTGAAAGAGATATACGTGAAGAGAGTGGGCCTACTAGGAATGAGGTGAACACACCAAATATTGACATAAGACTTAGTGGATACGACATAGAAATGTGTCCAAATACTGAGGTGTCGATGTGTATTTGTAGAGCAATAGAAGACGCAATAAGATGGTAAGGATCTGTAGCTGATGGGACACGATGGGGGAATACTGACAGATTTCAAGTGGGCAAATATATGTTTGTGGACTAGGATATTGTTTTGGTAAGCGAATCTTTGCATCATGCTGGGAAGATAACTAAACTGTAAGACATTATAACATAACGTATGACATTAGAACATAACGTATGACAATAGAACATAACGTATGACATTATAACATAACGTATGACATTATAACATAGGCTGTACCTGTAAGAGTCAGAGTAGGTACCTGTCGTAGATATACCCACATTTCGGCAGTTAATTGACTCAGGCCTGACTTTGCGGAAATCCATGATAAAATACAATAGACGACGTATATTTAGTAACCTAGTCCGCTTAACTGTTCTTAAAGAGTCATAAAGAACCCTGTTAGAAATCCACACGTGTTTCACCTCTCAACAAGGCATCCTCAGGATGACGATTGGCTTGTTGCGAACCGGACACGACGTATTGACACGACAAGCGCCGAACGCAAAGAAACTGACTTTGACTTTGCGTTCGGCTTTGTGAACTTAAAGAGTCATAAAGAACCCTGTAAAAAATCAACACGTATTTCACTTCTCAACGAGGCATCCTCAAGATGACGATTGACTTGTTAGGAACCCGGACACGACGTGTTGCCACGACAAGCGCCGAACGCAAAGAAACTGACTTTGACTTTTGCGTTCGGAGCTTGTCGTGGCATCATGGTTTTTGTATCGGCATCCTGCATCTGAGTGATGTCATCATCACCATCAGCCTACAGCAGTCCACTGCTGGACATAGGCCTCTCCAATTACACGTCATTCAGCTTGATTCTCGTCAACTCTCATCCAGCTGCTTGCAGCCACCCTGCGAAGCTCGTCGCTCCACCTAGCCTGAGGGCGTCCTACATTACGTTTGCCGATTCACGACTCAAGAACACATCTATCCCAGCAATTATCCGTTCTATTTACGGCTAATATGGCCAGCCCATTCCCACTTCAGCTTGCTTATTCTGTGAACCATGTTGACAGCTTTGTTTCTCTGCCGGGTTACCTCATTCCGGATTCTATCCCTCAGAGATATGCCAAGCCTGGCCTGGGTGATGTGACATTGATTAATTCGGAGAAAATAAAACTAGTAGGGTTTCGTCGCTCAAAACAATATTATCAGTCACTCATGAATGTGCCAGAAAAGGTTGTTTAATTTACAAAATGAATCCTGTGATTGTACATAACAACGCTTAGATTCACCAAAGAATTTACCAAATTCAAAAGCCCATCATAAATTTTATTACAACATTTTAATAATAATCCTTCATTTGAAAAGCATTTATTATCTCTTTTAACATCCTCCCTTCCGTTTTCACAACATTAGTTTAAGTCCCCTTTCGAATCATAGCCGTGCAAAGCATCTTAAACGTTTATAATTTCGTGTATTAAGAATTCACTTTGTGCAATGGGCCTACTGGAGTCATTCGCTTCAAAACCATGAATAACTTATCCTCGTTTTGATGTACAATTAACTCTTTCTTAATTGATGAAGCTTATGGCCCAATTTCACCAAGCTCTGTTTAAATCTCTAGTTAAGCATTTTGACGGACTGTTTCCATAGTAACACTGCGTTATTTGACTTAACGAGTCAATTAATAACGAATTTATTTTCATTTAAAAACTTACTAACTAAACACATGATCTGACCAAGATTATGTCTGGAGTTTGTTTCGGTCTTTCTTTTAAGAGTAGTGGAAATACCGATCTGATCTAGTTATAAAACCTATTTATTTTTACGCGTTTTTCAAACCAATTTACAGAAATTAATATATTATTGTCTTATTGTTTATTATCTTCGAACCCTAAGTGTCTTTTTTTTGTACTTATTTATATAGTTAGTTAGTCATTTAATTTAGTACCTAGTGTAAACAGTTATTTAACAGAGTTTGATGAAATCAGCCCTTAACGTTAGACGTTTCATGTTATTGAAAATTTAATTTATGGCTGAGTGCTGTAGCATTTTGTTTCAGGTCGTGATTCTCAGAAGTGGAAAGGCTTGTGATGCTAATTATGAGAGTTGTAAGGCGGATTTGATTTTAATTAGATAGTTAATGATGTCTTTAGAAGTTGGTAGGAAGCAGGTTCAAATGCGTTACCTTTATTGATTTTAGGAAACATGGTCGAAGGTAAATAATCCCTTATAAGGCACTTGATAAGGCATTTAATGCTCTCTTTGAGAATATTCTTAATTTCGAAGGAAAGAGTATTTAGATCTGATATTAAAAATCCGATAATATCAGAGTGAACTAACAGAAAAGATCTGTTTTTTTAAAGTGAAATCATCGGCAGTCTCCAAAGACTGCCCCTCATGTTTTTTTTTTCTCTTACGTATCTAATGGCATAGAATTTTCCATAAAGGTTACATTCAGAGTCGTAAAATAGCCAAATAACACAATAGGCACCAGAAACCTTTCCTTCGTTACATAGAATCAAGAGCACAACAATAACTCCAATACAAAATACTCAGTCACTAAGCGAACGCTAATTACAACGTTACTCGAAACTTAACTAAAGCGCGTTTTGTAACCCTTACAATATAACTCGTGATTACGTGCGCCTCGATGGTTTTGCGTTCATTTGTTTTAATGACTTGGTAGGTTAGAGTTTCAATTGATGTCGGGTTCAAAGATCAGAATTGTTAATTTTAGAAATAAATTAATTATTTAACAAAACATGGTAGTGCCTATTTTGAGTAATCTATTTCCCTTGTTATTTTGACGTCGCAATCACACTATGACTCAGTGCCTAGTATTATGCTAACTGTACATAATATTATTTTGTATCACAGCCAAGTGACGAAATTAATGGTTTCTGTAATAATGTCATGACTTATATGGGTATGCGAAATTAAGAATCTTCTTCTGTTACAAAGTTGTACTTAAGACGAAGGAGACTAGTCCCCGACACAGGGAATCCTAGTGTTGAGGCTAGGTGCTATTAACATTTTCATTATTATTTAATATTCTATTCCTTCCAATTTCTATCGATATTTTTTTTGTAAAATAGATATTATTACCTAATGTCATAGCTCAATAGGGTTGACTAGGAAAAAAAAAGAAGATATAGTTCGTCAGACAGATAATAAAAAAGAAGACACGTATTTTTTGCTTTATCAAATAATAAAAATGGTTTAGATAAAACGCATTAAAGTTGGAGAGTGGGGGCTCGCTACGTCACAAGTCAGTATAAAATCTACCGGGGAGTGACGTCATGCCACATTTTAACGTATTGCCTACTCAATGTATTGCCGTAATCTTTTAATTACGTAAAAAAAGAATAAATACGTGTCCAATATTTTTAAATAATCTACAAGACGAGTCGAAACAAATTTTTTTGACAACATCGCTATTGCAAGTTACCAGGGACGTAACATCATTTCATTCTCCAGAGGCTACTAATCTAGGGTCTCGCTTCATTGCTACAGTTATTTAGAAAGAACCAGACAGTTTATACATATTGCTACCATAATTTATAAAGTGTACCAAACAAATACCCTAATAGAACTCAATATACCAACACAAAATTAAACCGAGAAAAAATCTCACCAATCTATCTAGAGCTGTTACAACCGCACACATTTGTTCTAAACCCCGATTATAATCACCAATTATCCCTTTGATCGTGAAAAAATAAAAAATTCTACCAAATTCGTAAACAAAAGGGTTCGGCCCAATTGGAGGGTACTTTAAATTAAACACCAAACAAGGCTTGGGTAACGAAGCGTTACCTTACCGAGAGCACCAGAGCGAACGTTCCCGAATTATAAATCTAGGATTGTAAAGTAAATTTGGAAATGGCGATGCCATTTTCAAATTGAGACTCAAAATATATTTCTACTGTTATTAACAACAATGCTTGAAACGAAGCTTTTAAAACATGAACTGAGTAAGTTACAGACCGGATGTTAAAATTATTGGAGAATTAATTGTGACCAAGAACTTCAAATCCCTTCTTTCTGCTGAGATTTTCTTAAAGATGCAATAAATAAATTATAATCTAGTACAAAATACTTATCTCTAAGTGCTTAATGAAGTAATGAGTAATAGACCTTGGATATAAACAAGAAAAGAGACAAATGAAAGCACCCTTCAGAGCTAAATTGATACTTGTTCACCAAAACTCAGTGACTTAGCTCTTTACACCCCCTAACTAAACTCATCCCTCTTTCGCCAACTAAAGTTTATTTCTCCGACTTGTGTAGTTATTTGCACCAATCAGCCCCTATTTTGACAGCCAGATAATTATAACTCGTTCACCCCTAGGCCAAAAACTGGGCCTGTCATATTTCCCATTTCATTCTTTGGAAGCCTTTTAAAAAATTTGGTGAAGGAAGTGTTCATTTCCGCTTCCGTTTGTCCGTCTGTCATAGACACTTCTTAGAAATTGGGCGTTTGTTTTCATTAAAATAATCTTGAATTTATTATTATTCATTGTTTTGTACGTATTAAAAAAGCCTTAGCCCATTTTGTAGTTTTTTTTTGTATCTCTCCTCATAAAGGATCACTGTGAATAACAGGCCAGTTGTCGTTCTGTCAGTTAATTAATCACCTCTTTCGTTATATTAAGTTCAAGCAAGTATTTTGACGTTTCCTGAACATAGAAGTCAGAAATCTGGCTCCTGAAAGGTACTCTGACCTAGCTCTGGAGCCAGGGTCTCAAATTTTTCTATAAAGGCAATAAAGAATTTATTTATTATAATTATTATTAACTCTGAGGTGAAAATTTATTAGTTATGCAATTGAAGCCAATGTGGTAAGTAGTCATTAGAATTTACAGTGAAATCACGATCGAATTCGTAGAGAAAAGGAAACGACTGAAATGGGTACCTTTAATTTTCTTTCTTTTTACATTTTATTGTTTTCGTAACTTAATCCTTATTCCCCCTTTTTTTATCAAATCCAAATCATTACAGTCGAGTTTAATTTTAATTCAATTGAATTAAATTACATCATTTTTCTGAGCAACCCTTTTATGTTTTCGTCGCGATATAAAATTAAGGGCGCCGGAGAAGGGACGGCTAATACTCGTAAATTATTAAGAAATCACCCTTTGGAATATTGAATTTGCTCAAGATTTTCTATTATTCACGTTGAATTTATTTTTCTTCTAACAATGTTAGTGTTTTGTTAGCAATTTATTTTATTTTGAGAAGGGGTTGAAAAAAGATTCCTTTTTAAAATTAAATGAGTTAGCAGGTGAAATACAAGCTGTTTAGCTTTAGGCACTGCTGATTTTTATCATAGAATTTTCTATCAACATTAAAATTATTGGCCTGTACCGGTTCAATACCTTTCTCTTCATTCCTTTTGTTAAAAAACTCGTAACACATGTTTATAAAGATAGTTATTTGGACACCATCATGCAGGTTGTTTAATTAGACAGATAACAGTTTAGACCTTTAATTTCTAAGCAGACCATTAAGTCCCTACACCATCATAAAACCACACACCATTGTAACGAAGGTGTTAAAACAACCACCCATTTAAATCACGACGGAAATTAACAGTAACACAATAGGCAATAAAAATAAAAAACAATACAAATGATATAACCGTAAAAATCTAATTAAATAAAACTAAGTAGGTTACGGTGATAACCACAACCCTAGTGTCAATCGATCGTGGTACCTTAACCCTAAAAAAGCGACGGTGGCTTCGCGTGACCCCGGCAATTAATTTTCAAAGTACGGCAGCGACTGAGTGGGTTTTATCATAATTATAAATGCAACGTTTGTAGTGTTAATATGTATTCACCGTGGAACGATGTGCGTTAGTGATAAATAGCTGCCTAATTGTTTATATTATAATAAATAAAAGGGAGGCCGTAAGCGTGGGGGTTTTGGAGTGTTGAAAAATTATTTGTGCTTGAGTTTTCGTCGTGTAAAATTCCGAATGTTATTAAAATTAGGTTGTTGACAAATTGTGTCATGGCGCGGTTATGTGTTGTGTTAAAAATAAAACACCCCATGACTTTCCACGGGTGACATCACAAGTGACTCAGAGAATGTTATCAGAAGCATTGCTATGTACTCTAGTAATTATAATAGAAATAACATACTGTGAAGTGTATATTTTTGATTTGAGTCGACTTTTAGCATTTGTGGATCTTATTCACATAATTACGCTAAGTTAAAAAACTACTAGTATCAAATAATCACCACGGTATTTACGCTGATCAAAGTTCCAAGTCACGGTTTCAGAGTTAAAGAAACTCTTCGTTTCCCGTTAAGAATCATCACTTCAAAATTATTATGTGTTCAAGCAACATTACCAGCACTCTACTATCTGAGATCTCTACCTTATAATCTAACATGTAACACTCCACTTGCCGACTATCAAGCTATTTTAATTGTGCCTTAAATGACCCATGATGTTATTAGGGTTAACAACGCTTCATTTTTTTTTTTCACTAGTGTTGTAGCAATGTCGACTTCGTTGATCGATGCTATGTGTTCGCTTTGTCGGCGTATAATTAAATAGTTTGCAATGTGTGTACGTTAAGGCTCGTTTCTTGGAAATTACTGATACAGTTTTAGTGGAATTCAAGTTTTCGAGTTGATCGTTGATAACTGTGAGTATTTTTGTTGATTTTCGCGGAAGTGTTAATTAAACTCTTTCGGGGAATTTCGTGTATTGTTAATTCGTTTGATAAGTGGGTATTGTGATTTTATTTGTTTTAAAATTGAATAGTTTTTCGATTACTATATGATGTTAATCAAATACTGGCATTAAGCTTTATTGGATAATTATACTGAAGACAAGATATATTTCAACATCGACCCAATTTCAGAATGTTCATTATTGTACAGGTACAGATTTCTACATTAGTTTTACGATTGCATCCACTTTTTATATTATTGAATTCTAGCACATTATTTTCCATCAGAGCCCTATTTAAAATGCACGCCGATGATTTCTAAATCAAAACACCTGACAAACTCGCTAACCGAATATCTCAATTTGTACAAAACACAACAACCTCATTCATGCCGTACCTGTGCCTCTACTTTGTACTAAATCTCTTAACTTGATTAACTTTTTTTCCTATTTATTCCCCTGCCTCCATCGCCTTAACAGCGTATGTAAATTCGGCCTCACACGGGTACTTTAATCACAGGCGATGCCGGGGAACTTACCTAATGTGTTATTTCGACTTATTATTTAATTAATTGTTTGTTTTATATTATTTTTTAGATAGTGAGGATTTTAATAAAAAAAACTGGTTTACAAGAAAGTTCATATAAGATAAAGTACCAGTACTGACCAACTGTAGATTACCTACAGAATAATGGTATCATCAAATCAATTTGCCTAGCGTTTTCCCAACTTTATTGGGGTCGGCTTCCGGTCTAACCGGATGCAGCTGAATACCAGTATTTGACATGGAGCGACCGCCTATCTGACCTCCAAAACCCAGTAACTGGGTAATACGATACCCCTTGGTACTGGTTGTCAGACTTTCGGGCTTCTGACGACTCGTTACATCTGTCAACGATCTACAAACGACAGCCGGTACCAACGGCACGGAGGGGTCTCGGTAGGCAATTATGGTCACCCATCCACGGCCCAAGCCCGGCAAGTGTATCTTGTGGATTGACCCGTGCGGCTGTTATTACTTAGCCACAAGCTTACTTAGAATATTATAATGACTATCGTATTTGGATTAAATTCACACATATTGGTTACAGGCAACACTATTTCTCCTTTGCCAATATCCGTTCAGAGAGCCTAGACAATGTAAAATTCTATCAGTGATAAAGTTGTTGGACAAGTCAAAAATGTATGGGACTGACATACGGTACCGAAAAGCTATCTTTTTGAAACTCTTTATAAAAATACAAAACGCTTTGAAAGCGTTTTTCAATTTACAAAAAAATATTGACAAAGTATGTATATCCCCACCCAGTACCTATGGCAACTATTATTAACATCGTCCGTCAATAAGTTATAATTATAAATTGTAATGATTTTTTTTTTCTATTTTAATTAGGGACTTTTACCGCAATGCGTATGACAGTCCCATCATACCCTAAACTAATAATTATATAATAACACACTAGATACTATGAATTACATTTGTGCCATAAAGCTGAACAGACTTTTTGCATCATCACCATTTGGTTGAGACAAAATTCTATGAAATATGCCTAAATCCATGCGGAATTAAATGTTATTCTAAGATAGTTAATTCTCTGCGTCCGGTGCTCGGCGTGGCAACACGCCGTGTTCGGCTTCGCAACAAGTCAATCGTCATCCTAAGGACGCCTCGTTGAGAGGTGAAACACGTGTCGATTTCTTACAGGGTTTTTTATGACTCTAGGAATAGTTAAGCGGAATAAGTTATTAAATATATCTACGTCTATTTCGTTAAAGTCTTGCAATAATGACTGTCACAGATGTTTTCATCCAAGAATTAAATTCATGATCAGCAACAAAACATAAACTATGCCCTGATGCGCTGATTGTATTGAAATTAATTTGGAAACCTCTATCAAAGCATTTACGCTGAACTAGCTTTTGCCCGTGGGTTCGCCTGCGTGCGTGCGTCTGCGTACACAAACGTACTACCGGGATAAACAGTATCCTATATCCTAACCCAGGTCATGATATACCTACCCGTGTGTCCATAAAAACCGTTCAGCCGATAGGGTGTGAATAGGTAACATACAAACAAAGTGACTTTCGCTTTAGTATGGATGTTCAGTTTCACCTATGGGTTGAAATACATTTCCAACGCTTTGAAATTGTAGGTACATTGTACAACTCATAAGATTATTATAAACGTGTGCAGATAAGTACTAGCCCAACAATTTATGTAAATTGGGCCTCACACCGAGCCTCTAATAACAGGCCATGTCGGCAACGTGTGTTATTTTGACTTTTTAATTAATATCCATATTGTTTTATAAGTAACTGTTACTTCCTGGCATTAGGTGAAGTTTTTGTGTTATTATTGGTTAAGACGAAAAAAAAAACCTACAGTACGAGTAATACAGGGTCGAACGAAAATATTATTAGTCTTAAGTTAAAAAAATATAATAAACATCCGCTCCAAGTAAAACACTGGTATTCAGCTGCATCCGGTTAGACTGGAAGCTGACTTTAAATAGTTGGGAAAAGACTAGAAAGCATGATGAGAATAAAAAAAAAATGTACATATTCAAAAAGTGAGAGAGATACATCAAGTCTTTTTTAAATGGAAATACCTATGTCGAAATTTATTAGAAAAGAAAATCAGGATGATTTCAGATTTATCAAGTAAACTTTTTCTTTTGCTAAACAATCAATGCACATACGGTCTAAGTTACCGAAATAGGAATCAAAATATAGACAAAACAATCGTAGGTAATTCACTCTCATTGTTTTCGTTTTCATTCGTTAGATTTTCTATTACTAAGAAATCATGAGATTACAAATACAACCCACACGACAAGATCACAACATCTTTCAATTCAGAAAGTCAACGAACTCAAACTTTAATTTTCAAGTCGTCTGTATCACCCTCTTAATTAGCTCCCACAATTCCAATTTCACCCCCTCTAGGGTTGAAATAACTCAACCCTTTCATCCGAAATCGTGTGCCCAACACGAAAAATTTATAACGCCCCAATAAATTAATAAAAAAACCATTAGAAAGTCATTAAAATATAAATTAATTACACTGGCAACAAAAAAATTACATTAGTGTTTTCAATTTGGTGCACCTGCGCTTTGAAAGTATCGGGTTTAGATGTAAATTACGTCTTAATTTCATTTTTAGGGAAGATTTATTGGTGATTTTCATGTTTTATGAATAAAAAGGGTGTATTCAGCCTTTGGTATGATGAATACTGTGGGGTTTTATTTTTATCGTAATCTTGATTATCGTCATTAACAGGTAATTAATTGCATTACTCTGTAGTAGGTCGGTATCTTGTGGTCCTAAAAGAAGTTTGCAACAAAAATTCTGCCTGTTTATGGATGGCTTGAATTAAACTGGCTGTACCTGGAAGTATGAATCAAATCAAATACATCGTGGGCAAGGACATTTCCAAACTTTTTAACCCTAAGAATGTTGGTGCAATTTTTTACGGTTCAAAAGTTATGACCAATTTTTTTTTTTTCAATCTCTTCGCATAGTGCTCAAAGAAAAAATAAAAAAAAACAGAATTTTTGGAAATGATCTTGTCCACGCCCCTATTTGATTTGATCTATATTGCCAGGGACAACCTGTATAATATTGGATTGCATAATCCTTTATGTCGCCTTTTACGACACATGCTGGCTGAGGAGAGTAGTTCTCATATGGCAGGAAGACACAAACCTTATTCTAATTTATCAACAAATACGACAGGACCCGGACGTCGTCATGGGATTGGTGGAGGAAACACATCGTGAGGAAACGTCTGAAATCGCCAACCCGTCTTGAGCAAACGTGGTGATAAATTCTCGTGCATTCTCGGCATGAGAAGAGGCCTTTGCCCTACAACGGGACAATAATAGGCTGCTATTATTATTATATTGATAATATATCAATAAACTGACTTCTTATAATCTTTCCATCAATTACGATAGCAATAATAACAAAATGTAAACAAACTCTAAAAAAAATCTCACATTTCTCAACCCAATGTTTCGTGGGGTCACCGATAGTTCGGGGTCATTCCAATATAAATGGCTTACACAACAATAATAGCTTATTAGCTTCTGTAGCTTAGAACACATACAATAGAATCCACTTACCGTACTCCGTTATGTAGAAGTGCACTTAATGCATTTTTAACTGTATTCTCGGAACCGTAGAGTTTATATTACGTTGAATTAGTTTGTACTTTAGATGTAAGTAACTTTCAAATGAAATAGGTTAATAGGCTTTTTAACGCCTAAACTTAAGTTACAGTTCGTTTAAAACATGAACCATTTAGGTCAATGATTGAAAATACAAAGATCTGACACTCCGTTGAATTTTTTCATCTACGCAATTTTGAGCAGAAATCATGATATGTCAAAATGTCAATCAAAATGACGTTTGGGTTCAAAGATCAAAATTGTTATTGGAATCAAAAAGTGACACTTGTATTGGCTGCTTAAATACCTATTGTGAGAGTAAAGTTTGATTTGAACTTACTGTCTTATACTTTCTAAAATGTTTATACAAACACGTATCGTAGCTGGCATCTAACAGAAAACGATTCAGATGCCACATTGTTTCGTGATGTTATTTTGTAAAAAGAAATACTTGGTGAAAAACATTGGTTGCTAACTGCAAACTAATGACATGTCGATCAGATTGTGTGTTCTTGGTAAACAACAGTGAAAAAGCCAGAAAATATAGAGCTTTAATGAATAGATCAGCCAGTAAGACATGGTTTTCATAAACATAACATCACGCCTTGTTTCTTCAAAATGTAGGGCAGTGGTGTACTTATAGTACCCTCACATTTCGCCACTTATGTTGAAGTCCCATGTAATAGGGGGCGAGCTTATTGCCATCAGCCGGGCACAAATCCAGACAGGGTTTTCAATATTATTGTTATCACATATCTACCCAGATGTAGAATTATATGACTTACTGACTTACTACTATCCTCGATATAACTGACTGTCCTTCAGAAATGATTACTTTTAGATGAAACGTGACAAAAATATCACCATATTGACACATCTGTCACATAATCTATGCCCCAAAAAATTAAGGAGTCGTGTAGCGACAACAAATTACTGCTTTTCCGATTATCTACACAGAAGCTGCTTTCTCTTTGACTATATTGATGACAAATTGGTGATATTGTGTGGCGTGACGTCAGAGTTTAGTGATTTATCACTCGTGCCGATGAGCACTTAGAAAGATGGTGAGTTTGAGACATTTTGTGATAAGGAGGTGAAATTACGTAAGTTGAAGGTCGTTTTGAAACTGATGATTATGGGTGATGGGGATGGCAATAGTAATGCCTTCTCATTTGGAGTATACACCGCACCGCTTGCACCGTGTAAATGGTTACTCGGTGCAAGTTTATTGCCTGTGGCATACCATAAAATCTAAGCAACAATTGACTAACACTTTCTTAACAACACGTACAATTGGTGCACGATACAGGAAAGTTACTCGTAGTTGCCTTTCAAAACTGGTATGGTGTTAATAGCACAGCTACAATAAAATTGCACGTGCAATTAAAATACATACGTTCAATTTTGAACGTGTGATTATTGCTCTTGAACGTTCCAGAAACTTGCTCCGTGTAAATGGATCTTTAGAGATATTTTAAAGATTTTTTTCCATTTATTTTTTAATTTTTGCCTTTTTACTAACAAACAAGAGGACAGGTGAAGAAGACGTAGAGGGTTTACAGAATCGAAAATGATGATTGCATAAAGATCCTGTGTACAGTAAGCAGCAAAAGTCGATTCAGTTTTCTAAACCTTAATTATTGAGCAAATTATTTAATTAACAGAAGAAAAATTTTAAGAAATTAACTCTTTAACAATATGATGATGAAATCAATAATTTTGTTCCAATTTAGATAATGTTTCAAAGTAGCAGTGTTAATCGACTTTTGTTGCTGACCGTAACAAACAGCAAAAAGAAAATGATTAAAATAATAAATTCACGATGATAATCACGATTATTACGTCATCACCATAAAAAACCCCCTTGTATCAATATCCGTATCATCTAACGCCCAATTATAAATACCGACATACAGAACCGCGACGAAAGTCATAAAACCTCGTTACAATTTTTACAACACACAGTGGAACCCTAAAATTGATTTACGATACATACGTATTACATTTGGCTCTTAATGATGCTGATTGCGTTAGGATTATTTATCTTTACGACTTACCAGTCAGCGGGTAGGTAAGGCATGTTATAACGAATTTTATGGGGCCATGAATTATGGTTTTTGGTGCATGAGTTTTTGGCGAAATGGTGTCAGCTACATTCATTTTTGATCTGGTGTTGATGGCGTTAAGGGAAGAGTGAGACAGCTCCAACACAAGTACTTACTGGGGCTGCTTCAATTTATGTATGAAACAATCTTTTTATCACATCTATTCAAAAAGACGTAGTTTAATCCTCGTAAACAGGGACCAAAATAGCGTTTTAATCCCTAGGGACTAAAAGTGATTTGAATTTGGAATGTGGAAATTGTTAGTAAAAGTTCTATTCACCAAAGAGATCGATCACGAACATTGTATGAATAAGTAACAGGCTGGCAAGAGAGAAAGTGTGAATTAGATCAAAATTAAAATCCAAGATGGCAGATTTGTTTTTTATTTTTTCATAGTTTTTGACTGTGGTAAAGCCGATAGTGAGGTCAAAATTTAAATCCAAGATGGCGGATGCGAAAATTTTCAAATTTTTCGTCATGGGTATCGTTTTCGTAGTTTTTGACGGTGGTAAAGCCGATAGTGAGGTCAATATGTAAATCCAAGATGGCGGACGCGAAAGTTTTCAAATTTTTCGTCATGGGTATCGTTTTCATAGTTTTCGAGGGTAATAAAGCCGCTAGTGAGGTCAAAATTTAAATCCAAGATGGCGGATGCGAACATTTTCAAATTTTTCGTCATGGGTATCGTTTTCGTAGTTTTTGACGGTGGTAAAGCCGATAGTGAGGTCAAAATTTAAATCTAAGATGGTGGATGCGAAAATTTAAAAAAAAATCGTCATGGGTATCGTTTTCATAGTTTTCGAGTGTGGTAAACCCGATAGTGAGGTCAAAATGTGAATCCAACATGGCGACTGCGATTTTTTTATTTTCATAATTTTTTTTATTTTGTGTAAATCAGTGAGTAGAGGGGTCGGACCGCACACGTTTGTTTTCTCATAGAGGGTGATAAAAAGTAGAGTGTTCACCTCGGGAGCAACACTATTTTAAGCTCGAGTGATGTACTTTGAATCCCTCGCTGCGCTCAGGATTCTACTTTAGAATCCCTCGCTACGCTCGGGATTCTACTCTAGAATCCTTCGCTCCGCTTTGGATTCAAAGAAACACTCTCGCCTTAAAAATAGTTGTTTGCTCCCTTAGTAAACAATCTACTATTTAGTAGATTCTTTTTTATTTTTGAACTGAAAACTTCTTTAGTGGCGTTGTACACTTTTTTTAGGATGGGTAATAATGTTAAACTCGCGTCAGGAGACGTGACCGTAAGGTCCGTTGCCTAGCAACTGACAAAGTAATTATCAAAATAAATAGTCTTTGACATTACGTAAAGATTGCGAGGTAAGAAATTTTGCCCATAATAATGGGTAAAAAAAGCTGTCAAAACATACTTCATGAAAAATGTTTAAATAACTTGTTTATTTTTGTTAGACCATATTTTGAAAATAAATAAATATACTATAGTACTACTATTGTATTTAACCACATAAATTATAGTACTTTTATACTGATAAATACTCGTAAAGCAATTCGTGCGAAGTTATTCCCTAACTATTCCAAAATATTCACAAATGCACAACGACGTTAATGTTCAAGTTTTCCCTTCTGCCGGCACTCCCGGAGTGCAACCCGTTGTTTTTTTTTCATTGGGTTTGAATTTTCATGGTGATTTTGTGTTTAAAAAATAAAATTTATGTTAGTAAAAATTGTAAAGACTCGAAGAGTCTACTTTCTTTTTCCATAATTTGATAACGTCTTGGTCATCATCATTCTTCTGCAATGTGTCTTTTTCTTTCATATTTCTTTATTAGTTGTCATTTCGGTAGTCATGCCCTTTCTAGCCATATCATCATTCACACAGCTTATAACGTCTTGGTATTATAACGTTTTCTCCGATCAATAAATGGTGCTATAGCATATTCGCTTAGAGCAGTTGATGATACTCAATTTCTAAATATTCTAAAACCATAGAACTTAGACATCACGCTAATAGTCTGGTCATAATGTCGATAGCCATTATCATTAATTGTAGCTATGATTGAAATATTTTAATCTGTAATTCATTTTAAATCTCCATTTACCTCACTGACTGCGTATTTACTTTAAACTCCGAGAATTTAACTGATTTTAAATCATTTATCAAAATAAACCGGTTTTAGAATCAGCTCGCGGTGACTTTTAGCGGTAAACCAATCTGTTATCATAGGCGCCATAATAATTATCAATCGGTGGTGAAAGGCGAGGTGTCGAGGAGACCAGCTCTGACCTATCACGATGCTCATATCTGAAGGTAGATTTAGAAGTCGTTAAATGTACTTATTTGACTATTTTCGATAGTGGCTTATCTGGGAGTAAATCTTAGCAACAAAGTGATGGTGGTTTTATAATTAGCTGGCATACAAGATGAATTTTTGAGATGAGGCAGTAAGGGCAAGTATCTTAACCATTGAAGCTGCACGAAAATGGTCTTAATTTTTTGAGATCTGCATTCTCAGATCTTTTTTAATTGTACAATCCGCAAGAAAATACCTCGTACTCGCAACCGGCGCGCGTGAGTGTATGACTAGATGAATGAACGTAAAAGGCAAAAGTAGTATGTAAGGATTGTAGCAGGTGGCGTTTGTAGGTTCTGCCAGAATGAAGAAGGTGTGAGTTTATTTATGTATGTATGTGTATAGTTTTTAATCAGACAGAGGCAGTGAAGGTTCCCCCTTTTTTATGGGTGGGAAATCATCAAATAACTTCTCCCGCTCTGGGCGGAGCGGCTTCCCATGCCGTCTCGCTCCGTACCATGGCCTGAACCATGGCCAGACGCGGGAGGTCACCGCCGCCGTCCTTCCATGAGGACACGGCGGTGCTCCGCCCATGTCGGGCAGACCTCCACCGTATGCTCCACCGTGTCCTCCGGGTGATCTACACAATGGTGACTCCCGGGCGTTTCCTCCCACCTTATCCGGAACAGGAACCTCCCGAAAGAACCGTGACTGGTGAGGCCCAGCGTCAGGCGGAAGGTGAGGACGCCGTAGTCACCCCTGGCTGTAGCTTTTAAATGTTTAATTTGGCATCTCGGTAATCAGTGTGATCACAAAAATATCTTAGATTTATGATGGCGATGCTCCGTCAGTATTGCTATCTCGTTCCGTCTACATAAGAGAAGATGCTTTTGTTCTACAATGTGAATGTACTGGCTGTTGACAGATATTTCAAGACAGAAGCTCGCTGTAAAGATCGTAGCAGGTGGCATTCTGTAGTTTCTGCTTACTCAAATGGGAAAAAGGCGTGACTTTGCCTTTACTTTACTTTACGGAACGATAGACTTAATACCAAAATTATTACTTCTAAACTCTTTCACCTCTGACCCACTTGAATCTAAACCTATCGCGTTACCCTTATCGCATCTCAGCAGCATTATTTCAAACCACGGTTTTGTATCGACCGCGACGTTATCACCAGACCCACTGCATCAGATGGGAATAGAATCTCTGAACTCGCTGCCGCAATACCACCCGCCGAGTGCCGTCCTGTTTGCGTTTACAATATTAAAATCTATTCATACTTGATCAGTAGGTACTACTAGTATTGATACTTTGATCCAGATAACGTTTGATTTAGAACATAGTTTTAAGCGGTTCTGTGGGGGGAAGTAAGTATAATAAACTTTGATACCGTTTATTATACGTCAATATAAGTGGGAAGATCCTCGTAAATCCTCAAAATATATTGATTTAAAAAAGTCAGACTTTAGAGATAATCAGATAAAAAGACTCATCAGAAAGTAAAAGATGAGTGGGTTGCTCTGCTGTTGACCGAGCTCACCATGCAGCTGTTGTAGCCACAACGCTTCCTGTGCCGCTGAAGACATCGACATGTATTCTGCCTCAGCTGTTGATCGTGCGACAGTCTGTTGTTTTTGGGACCGCCAGGAAATAGCACCGCCCTGCAACATAAAAATATACTCAGTGCACGACTTACGATCGCGCACGTCGCTTGCCCAGTCTGCATCACAGTATCCTGTAATCTTCTCTTTACCATCTTTGGTATATATTAACTTCAAATCCGTTCTTCCCTGTAGATATCTGAATATTCTCTTCACTGCAGTCCAGTGTACCTATAGCACTAGGATTTTTGTTATATTTGCTCAACGTGTTTACTGCAAAGGATATATCGGGTCGGGTACCTTGAGCCACATAGAGCAAAGAGCCAATAGCTTGCTGATAGGACAGTCAGACAGTTCTTTATCTTCCTCTTCTTTATTAAATTTCATACCCACGTCAAATGGAGTTTTTACATGCTCAATCTTGCAAATATTTCCTTTATATATTTTCTTGGTCTAATATTAGATCTACGTAGGTAATTAATGACTCACCCTCGTGGTTGTTTCTGCTTGAACCATTGCGTGGCTTGAACATTTCAAAATTAAAGATTCACTGGCTTCACCAATACCAAAATAAATGATGAATGACCTAACTCTTTAGCAAAACCATTAAGTACATTTTGTGTACATTCGCGCAATTTTTTTAGTTTGCATCAATGTGATACGAAAAATTGCCCTAAAAACCCAAAGTCATGTCCATAAAGCCCTACATCCACGATTATATGAGTGAATAGAACCGATTACACGCGTCCGCTTCGAAGTCAAAGTTACTTACACAAGTTGAGACGTTCGCTCACTATGTGGAAACTTTTGACTCGCGACTTGGACCGTGAGTTGGGGCTCTTAGTTTTTGTGATCTCTTCACTTATGTAGTTGTTCGGGATTTTTTCTTCAATTAGGTTTGTATTAGCAGCTTTTGTATTGCAGTAAACAGCTTCACTACGACTACAAAAATACCCACCCGCATTTGTAATTTTCATAGGCATAACATGGTATATCCTAACTGTATTATAAATGCGAAAGTGAGTTTGTTTGTGTATTTGTTTCGGTTTCACGCTAAAACGGCTGAACGGATTATGATAAAATTTGGCACATGGGTAGACCATGACCTGGACAAGGACATAGAATGCATTTTATCCCGATATTCTCAAAGAATCGAGACTTATGCGGGTGAAAATATTATGTATGTAAGGAAAAATCTACATCTTTTTAATAAAATAAGTGATAGACATAATTTTAATACTAGAAATAAAGATAAACTAGATCAACCATTTTTCAGATTATCTAAAGTACATACATCTTTTATGGGGTACTGTGTTAAATGTTACAACAAAATACCTTGTGATATATTACAATTAAATGAAAGAAAATTTAAAACTCATGTAAAAAGTACACTTGTAAACAAGCATATTACAGATTAGAGGATTATATCCAAGATAAGAATGCTTGGAAACATGCTGGTCCTGCTCCATAGGACAATTTAGAGTCTAGACAAAATCAAACTGGTTGCTTACTTAATTGTATTTGTTTTTTATTATATGACATTGATTTTACGAGTACATCCTGTGATTACTTCCTCACACACTGACTTATTAATTGTAATTTTTTAGTAGATTCGTCTATTTTTTACAATGTTTGTGAATATGTGAACACCATGTATCTACCACATAATTAATTTATCTGTCGTTTGCTCGACTTTAAATTCTTTTTACTTTACATATACTTTATAATTATATAAATAATGTACCTATACAAAATATTGTAAAACATTTTAAAAAGAGTAACGGTGGAGTTTCTTGCCCATTCTTCTCCATACGAAAACTACCTTTTGGAAGGGGCGGTAGAATCAATACTTTATTTTGTAAATTTTGACGTTCAAAAGTGCCTTCAAGGGCCTATTTGAAATAAATGATTTGACTATGACTTTGACTTTGACTTTGAAACCGCGCGGTGCAGCTAGTTTGTTATAAAAACGAGAGGTGTCACGGGAAACCCGGTTGGAACGAAATTCCATTCGCTTTTGTACACTTTTGTTTCATATAAAAAGGGTCGTGAAAGTCAAAATGTTACACTTTTTTGGTCTAACTCTCATTAGCCTTGTGTGCAACAACAACAACATGCGTTAAGGAACATCGTTTCAAAATTGTCAACTGTAGTCTGTAACTGATAACAATAGAGGATATAAATTCAGTTCAGATTATGAAAGGTTGTCAAATCTTTACTGTTTACCTACTCATTTGCTGCCTTCGGAGCAGAAAACTTTTGTACTCTCGTTCGCTTATAAAATGATCTTCTGTTCTTCTTAGTTTATCCTGGGACTGATTTGGGAAGGCAAATTCTACACTTCTCGATAATCATAGTTTTATTTTCTTTTAAAATTCTCAATCAATCAATCAATCATTTATTTTGTTAAACATAGGTATGGTTACCGATAGTATATAGTCTGAAAGTCTAGTTCTCTATTTATATCTTGAATTTTTATGGTGTACATAATTATTACAGGCATAGAGTATTCTATCTATCTATCTTTATGTTTGTATTTTTTTAACCTACATAAAATATCCCAAAATAAATCACCAAAGATATTAAAATATGTTTAAAAAAAACAACCAGTTCAATGATCCCCGTAGGTAACTTTTTTACAAAGAGTGCAATTTCAGGTCAAATCAAAGACTCCCAGATCAAAAGCGTATACATCACAGCCGTAAAATGGAATCGCCCGGGGGCAGTGCCATACGCCGCGTATGTCCGAAATACGGACAATAATTGGTAACTCTTGTATTCCGCGGGGCCTCGGGTCCTGCCCTACCTGTTGTGGTTCGGATTCATAATTGGAAATGCCGTTGATCTCTAATATTGTGCGGTATTTTCTATTCCGAATTTGAAATGGTTTGGCACCATATTGGTTTCATACACGGTTGCTAATGACGGCTGGGTTTCACAAATTGGATAGGGTTAGCACAAATCTATCGAAAGTTGTAAAATTTTATGTAGGTATTTGAAAATACCTACGTAATTATTTTAGTTCAGATGGTATCCTATCTAAGTAATAAGTACGGTACTTATATGGGACTCTCCAATAGGTAATTTTTTCATGAACCAAAATGTTTATCCTTTTTGTTGTGTTTTCTGTATTTGTGTGTAGGTACTCCGTATATGAGTTAAAGTTCCTCGAAATAAACGTTTTTTATTTATTATATATTTTTTGTAATCAATTAATTGATATATCCTATCCTTTCAAGCACCATTATTACCCTATACATCTCATGCGCCAGACATTGCTTGTCCAAGTAACTTGAGATATTGCGCTATGTTCGCAAGAGGGGCAGCAGACTTGGTGTTGGAACAGGAAGCAATCTTTCATAGTCGATGTGCTCAGGAAATTGGTAGCTTGACAACAAATCGATGAGATGTTAGAATTGTGTTTAGAGCTTCGGCCAATGTGCGGCTTATGTTTAACTGTTTTAAAAGTGTCGGGGTGGTAATTGAAAAGGAAATCTGGATGGATCTGCTGGCTAGCAAGGATTTTGCTGAATAGGTGCCAGCGTTAAGGCCAAGACAAGATAGCACAGATATCTAGCAGAGTATTTAGGCAATGTTTTTGTCTTTGGTCTTGTTATGGCAAAATTATTTGCATTGGCATTAAATTGTGAGCTGCCCTGACAATGGGCAAAATTGTCAAACTATAAACTTTTATTTGTTGAGGAGGGTTTTGGCTACTTTGTATATGTTTATTTTTTTGTAATGTGTACTTTGTGCAGAATAAACAAATCTTTATTTCTTTTCTTTGCACGAAGAGTAGATAGGTAGGTAAAGACTTGGAATAACCAACTACAATCTACAATAATTCATTAATGTTGTTAGAAAAGAAACGAATCTTAGTTAGGGCATTAATCCTACATATTTACAATAGTCGCATATGCTAGACTAACGATCTAACTTGTAGGATCAAACATCCTAGTATTTAGTTTGATAGATCGTAACAGTTGAACCTTTATAATTTATATGAGTTAGAGGTCAATAGCTATCAATTGTGCTACATAAAAGCTAGCCTTAGCTTATATGTAATACAGATATGATCCAAAGCTCCATTGGCACCAAGAGGTCAATGGCATTAAAAATAACCAAATCCTTCCTATGAGGAAGTACACATAAACTCATACACAGTCAATATTTCGCCAACAAAAACACATTAAAACGCAATTGAATGCCCATTTATCACCGAACCCTTGCAACCATCAATCTTTCTCCTCTTAAAAGTCGAAAAATTTCAACTCAATTTCAAAACTCGACGTCTAAATAAGTCTGAAGAACAGTTACCATAGTCCTCATGCCCTTTACGACGATGAGAAAAAACAAAATTAAAAACTACCCACCCAAGCTTAAGTCACCTTTATTTTGTTCTTGATAGAGTTGATGTCGATCGCAAATATTGGAGGTAAGTTTGTAACAGGTCGTACAAGAGTTGTCCTACTACCGAACTACGCATTCAATAGTGTATATGTATGTATATGTATATGTTGAGATTTATTTACTTTTGAGTTTTGTTTTGTATGAAAATTATATTATGTAGTTATAAGCATGTAAGTATTTACTATTGTATGTAAGTGTTAGTTAACATTTGATGGTGTGTTATTATTATGATGAGTACTTTATAACTTTTGAAGCAGCATCTTCATAGTTTTTTGACACAGTGTAAATGTCAGCTTATCATTCTAAAGTCTTCTTCTCATCTCACCATTTTCTCGTATGTTTTTTACTTTTGCTTGATTTCTAACACCCCAGGGATAAATAGTAATATTTCACATGTCAATAATATGTTGTTGTTATTGATAAGTATGTCTCTGCTCAGCCTGATATATATTTCCATAGCCATATATAATTATAAGAAGACTTGTTCTCAGGCCTAATGCAAATCTGACCTATTAATATTTATAATTAATTAAAACAGCAATATAAACCAAGGCACTGGCAAATCATAAACATAATTTTATAGCCCTATAACTATATTCTTGTAGATTTATAACTTCATTTAAATTATTTTTCTTTGAGAAATACCTCCTCGTTTTTCATAGTCACGTCTTGATTAGGCTCTATCTCAAGTACAGTCACCATCTGCCTAGCCTTTTCCCAATTATGTTGGGGTCGGCTTCCAGTCTAACCGGATGCAGCTGAATACCAGTTTTTTACATGGAGCGACTGCCTATCTGACCTCCACAACCCAGTTACTGGGTAATACGATACCCCTTGGTAAGACTGGTTGTCAGACTTTCGGGCTTCTGACGACCCGTAACGACAGTCAAAGATCTACGAATGACAGCTGGGACCAAAGGCTTAACGTGCTTTCCAGGGCACGGAGGGGTCTTAGTATATAAAGATGGTCACCAATCCACAGATCGACCGCGGCAAGCGTAGCTTAACATGAACGATCGACCCGTGTGGCTGTTATTACTTAGCCACAAGCCCTTCCTTCTATCTAAAATACAGTCATCATCATAAAACGTTGAATGGGTAAAATAAATATTTTCTTCAAAATAAAGTTGATAATGAATGTGACGAAGTGCAATGATTAATACTAGTATTTTCAAACGTGATTTACAAGTATGTATAAGTTTTTTAAAACTTTTAGAAATGAGAGCAGAAGACATAGGTACCTCATACCTGGTCTATATCAATGAACTAATAAATAGTTACACTAATACAGCATGATTTTTTAAACCATAATTATCTACATATTTACGTCTGATACTAAACTCATAACCATGGCCGTGTGACCTCTTCTAAAGTAATCAAATAATCGATCGTAGAACAAAGTGACACAATTGCTTATATTCGTAGTAGTTGCATTTGTGATCGCGTATCGTTTAACAATATCAGCAGACAAGATGATGCTGGCACTAGAGATAATAATGAAGGTACAGAAGTTATATTGGCTTTAATCACACATGCATCGCTTATAGTTCAGATCTCTCCATAACAACCAGACCTTGAATCTAGAAAACTTACGTCAGAGCTCAAGAAAATGTCGAAAACGCCCACAAATGCTATCAAACAGGTATATACGAATGTTTGTAAACCAGGAATAGAACCCAAAACCTTGGTCACGACGCTTATCCAATAAACCATCGCGCTCTCTCGGGCACTGCCGTGTGCTAATAAAAACCAGTTTGGGAGCTCTTTATAGTGCACGACTTGTTGAAAGAAATGTGGCTTAGTTTTTTGTTGGTGCCCAAGTCGTGACGATTAATAGGTGGGTAATAAATTGGGGGAATAAAAGTTTAGAGATCGTCGAATGTGTGTCACAATAAACATAACGAATCAAGTTTTTGTGATTTAAACCAGAAGGTCTTCAGAATACATCTTCATGAAAACCCGGAAAAAATTCTCGAAGCCATTTATATACAAACAAACAGAGGTAATCAGTAAATGTTCTGATAGAGCAAGTAGATTCCTCTGATGTTATTAGCGGTGTACAAAATTGACTACAGAAATTATGTCCATTACTTACTATTAGGATTTATGTCTCTGTTAAAGCTGCATCTGTAGCCAGATCAAAACTGGTTTGTGGTCAAAGGATATACGCTGTAGTAATTTGGTTTAGGGTGAAGCAGAGAGTCGTCCCGTCACCGCATCGTGAACTCTAACGCAACTCAACTCGATCACTACTGCGCTACGCAAAACGTGTTTCTAATACGATTCCGACCATAATTTATGTATATTGCTTTTTGTTTCTGGTCACTCGATATGTTAGGCGATTAAATCTCGACGATTTCGAGACGTGGCGCCTCGGAAATTTGGGTCTCGGAATTATGAGTACTTCGGTGTGTTCTTCATAAAAATGTTGTGTGTTGTGGTTGTTCTACTTGGTTTTGGATGATACTCATTGTTGATGCATGCATGCAATTGAGTTCATGAGAGCAGTAGTGGCCCAGTGGTAACGGCCCTGAATTACGAATTGTAGCTAGTGGATTCGAGCCCAGACAGGCGCTTTATTTTGTATGAATAGTTTTATCTCCACTGCTCTCAAAACGGTGAATGAAAATATCGTGAGGAAACCGGCATGTCCTAGAACCAAATATTCGAAGGCATGTGACATCTATCAACCCGCACTGGGCCCGCGTGGTGGATTACGGCCCACTTTCTCTCACAGAGAGGAGGCCTGTGTCACAGCAGTGGGGACGTTATTGGCTGATTATAGGGTGTTCAATGTATTCATTTACAAGCTTCATCAAAGTCAGTTTTATTATCTCTAATGCACGTAATTCAAAGCTTGCTATTGAGCTATTCTCATGGTTTTATCTTAGACTTTGATTGGACTTATCTTCATTACAAAGCAAGATCACTGCAGTGAAGGCATCACAACAGTCTTATGATGTACGCTAGATTAATATCTACGATGTTTAGCTTTATTAAGTAGTCACTACAATGTAATCCGCACCATTGTAGTCAGTCTCGTTACCATCCTAGCTGACTAGCTAATCTTTGAAGATCAAAGCACAACGGCAGATACAAGAAAGGAAAATCCTAACATGCTATCCTTATGCTTGATAGAATATATTTATTTATGGAAGACCTACAACAAAAAATTTACACAAAATAATCGGAATTAATGCTCTACACTTAATTAGAACTTAAGAATAAATAAAATAAACAAAGGTGAAATACAAACACGTGGAATTTAAAACCATGACTTAAAAACTTATATCAAAGATTTTTTTTTAACTTTAAACAAAATAACTGAGATAAACTTGAACCATATACTCAAATTTTATTGTCCGTTACAATATACATAAAATGTAGAAAAATAGAAACACATGAACAATAAAAATAAAAAATAAATATTGTTAACAAAAAACTATTTAATTCTTGGCAAAGACTCACAGATTTCACACTAAACTCGTACAAGGAAAAAGCTCAACACAGAATCCAAAACACGTGTTCGCACAACAGCAGATCTCCTATCTTTACAAGAAAACGGTATCAGGGAACACTTTATAAAATCATAAACGCTTGCAGAACCCCTTATGCGAATTCAAAACCCATAGGTAGAGCTTATTATGCCAATAAGCCGAGCAATTTCGAGCCAGATACGTGGCAAAAGCCACAAAACAGCTCGTGAGCAACTGATAGCATATCTAAATAGGCTTTGATTAGCCGTTAAAAGATAACTTATTGGCTATAACTTAATTAAGTACAGTTATCAAGAGATTATTGGGTGGTGCGTAAGGATGTGCGTGGGTGCGGTTATTCGATGTTTAAAACCGATTTCTTGGAATAATGTCATTTGTTATTATTTTGAGAATGACAATAGTTTTTTCATGTGATAAATTGGCAAATAGGCCATATGCCTACTTCATGAAAAGGGCTTACTAACGCATATAGATATAGACACTCGCAAAGACTAAAAGGTTTCATAATGCTATTTAGAAGCAGCATGACCCAAAAAGATAATTCAAAAGTACGAGTATCATAATAAAAGTGGATACTGCATAACCTATACCTAAATAATTTTCGATATTTATGCGAAATATACGCCGATCATTAATTTCGAGCAATTATTGGCAGTTGCTTGATTTTATCAGTAGACTTAAATATTATCTAGTTATTCATTTTATTCACCGCAAATTGAGCAAGATACCAAAAATTACAACCTTTTTAGAATTCTTGTGGTTTTACGTAATTATGGACAAATATTTCACAATTTTTCACGTGTAAGTTAAATCCAAAGCTGGCCCGTTATTTGGCAGGCGTCCTTAGTTACCACACTTACCAATAAGCTAATAAAGCTGTCGAGAATCAAGAGCTATAATTATATTTATTTACTTATTTTTGTTGTATTTATTTTTGAAGAGAAAACTTCTTTAGCGTCATTACATTTTTGACATTACGTAAAAATTGCGAGGTAAGAAATTTTACGCATATTGTTGGGTAAATAAAAGCAATCAAAACATACTTCATGAAAAGTGTTTATTTAAAAATACACAACGTTAATGTTCAAGTTTTCACTTCTGCCATTACTCCCGGAGTGCAACCCGTTGTTTTTTTTTACTAAGACACCAAGTCCCAATATACTAATCACAACTATATTCAATTAATTAATAAGCTACATTAATATTAATTCGATTTTTAATATATTATGAACATTAAAATTCCAAACAATCACAAATTACATTAAAGCTGAGTAGTCATTAAAATTAAATTTCATAACATTACATTATCACTTACAAAAATAAATAATATCACAATTTTTATCGTTGGTTGGTAGCCCGATGGAACAGTTCAATACTACAGTTCTTTAAAAAAAATAGTTTAAGGTTATGAGATACTTTTATTTTATGAGAATAAATTATTTAAACCTAATACTGAACTTACTATGAAAATCACTCTTTAGGTATACAAGCCATCTGGGGGCCCCCTGGTTACTCGTACCACATAAAAAAGCAATTGAAAATAATCTTAGTCACTTGCGGTCAGCCACCTCATTATAATAAACCTTTTTATTCTCTCTAAAATAATCCTTCTTCAAATAATGAGTCAGTTTATTCAGTTACTTTTTATTTTCATTCTTTGATCGATTTCCGAGTAGTCGATTATTCGGATTCCAAAGCAGTCGAATAATCACAAGTCACAACACTAGTGAGTCATCGGGCGTTCGAAATCGATCACCTTTTATGTTTGGTACTGCCCTATTTACGCAATCGTATTGTTTTTGCGTTGCCAACTGAACTGTGATCAGCTGGTGCACATACTCTCGACAATGCGCATAGTCAGCGAATGGGAATTTAGTCTATGTGGGCGTATGCTTATGCCCAGCTGTGGACCAGTGATTAATGTTCTTCAGTCCAATTACTAATAGGCACTACTATGTATTAGCAAAATGATGTAAGTATTAGCATTATGTGTCCCAACGTACCCTTTAAGATTTTTTATAATATATCTGGAATAAAAGTAGGTTTCCTTAGTCTGTCATTTGTCACCTTTGTCTTTATCAAAATTAGTCAGTTATTCAAACACTAAGACAAACGAAGATGCACGCTAGAATTCACAAAAGCCTGCAGTGTCTGGGAGAGATACCGCAATATGAATAGTCCTCTTTATTTCCAAAAAGTCCTAAGCAGTAACAAGGCACTTACAATTTAATCCATTGCCTACATAGCCAGACAATTCCATATCAATTTCTACACACACACAAACACCGCCTGATACACAAAACTACCTACACACAACACACACATAGACATCTGAAGAAACCGCGTTTACGACTCGTCGGCAACACGATGTTTTTTGCATAATTTAATCAACTCGCAACGATCAAACGTATGTGTTTACAGAAGGGGGTATAAATCATATAAATCGACACATTACTCCTCCGTACTGGTGAGTAAAGGGGTTTACACACGGTTACTGTGTGCGCGGAGTTTCTGAGCAAAGACCCCAAGAAAAAAAAAACGACGGCATTTAAATCCGGAAGCCTATTAAGTCTATACTAACAGAGATAGAGATAAATCCCTTCGGTGTCAAATGAAGCGACTACTGATTCACCTGGATAAGGAGCAATCAATCATTTATTAAACACTAAACACTTTATTGTACACCACAAAACAAAATGTTTTCTTTAAACCTATTCTGTCCCTCTGCTGGGCAAAGGGCTCGCCCACAAATATCATCATTGATGGAATTAACAAACGATGATGATCCTGGTAGATTACAGCCATTGCAACGCTTGCCTTGCCATAGTTGCAAACACCGTTTGTTTCACATTGTCTAGTACATTACTTTATAACTTAATTTACCAAAGACTTTTTGACTTTGACTTCAGTTATTGAAAGACTCTAAATCACTCGCCTTTAATATTTTTCTACCTCACCTTCATCCTTGATAATTATAATCTAAACCATCGCAGCGACTTTTCCACCTCATGTGGAACTCCCTAACAGATACAGACGCATTAGTAGCGACAAGTTCCCGCTCCAGGCTAATTGAGATCGCTTCGCAGTTGATAAAGATCCCCCGTGTGTACGAGAACACCTTATTTCACGTGTGTAGCTGTTTAGGGCGTGAAATACTTATTAAAAGTTTTAAAGACAGGAGTTTTTACGGAATCGTGTATAAGTTAATGTTGTAGGAATCGATTGATTTACATGATAAGTTCCTCGTTAAATTGCAAAATGACTGTAGGTGTTTTATGTATAAAGGGCTGTCCACATCTTGCAAAAGTGAGATGTCATTAAAAATCAGAAACCAAAAAACTGAATACAGGAATGTCAACTTTAAATACTAACTACTACTACACGAACTCTTCTTCTTTGATTTATTGACAAATTCATCGGAATACCGTTAAATCCTTCCAAATTTGGTAGGTCAATGACTGTAATTATGTCTTTATAGAATAGTCGAATCCAGTACTGTAGATTGAAGGCTCATGATTTGACAAGATTTTGCTCAAAGCTACTAGAGAGCGCTCCACGCTTTTTGGGGTGCAAAATACTTAGTACGATACTGTAAGGGTGCAAATTGCTTACATGGTTTTCAACGCATATGTTTTGGAAATTATTACAAAGGGTTAGGTACCTGATATTTTGCATAATGTGTGAGAATTACATGGGGTAATTCATGGGGTTTCAGCGAAAGCATTGATCAAACCTATTGCGAATTTACAATTTCAAACCATTTCAGTTGTCTTAACTTGTGTACCTTTACTGTAACTAAATGGTAGATATTCTTTGTTTATTAATTAAGTGCACTACCACTGGGCCACCACTGCTCGGCCGCAAATTACGAGTTGTAGGTCGTAGGTTCGAACCTAGACAGGCGTTTTACTTTGTGTAAATAATTTCATCACCACTGCTCTCAAAACTGTGAAGGAAATCATTATGAGGAAACCGGCATGTCCTAGAACCAAAAATTCGAAGACATGTGGTGGATTACGGCCCACTCTCTCCCACAGAGAGGAGGCCTGTGGCCCAGCAGTGGGAACATTATAAGCTGATTATGTGTATATGTAAGTGAACACTACAGGGAAAAGGCCTCTCTAGTCTTTTTTCACTTATCTTGATGTAAAGCGACCAAGAGCCAGTCTTTCTTGATGGAGTCTAGCTCATCCCGCCATGGCCGTCTGGGCATGCCGCGATATCGCATGCCAATAATAGGGATGCATTTGTGGGTCGTGAGTTTGAGATATTAATTATTACTATAAACATTTTCATTGTAACGGCAGCAGGATGCGGATGGTGGAGCTGTGTCACAAACTATGCTCCATCTCTTATCTTCGCCTTAAACATGTAGCTAAAGTGACCTTTGCGCTGCCACCGATACCGCCGTGGAAGTGGCGATGTTTTGGGCCAATATTTGAACAACTGTCGTGCCAGCGACACCATCGACAAGAAGAGAAAGAAGAATAGTAACATTGTAAACGTCGCATAAGATGAATCAACCCTGCGAATTGTTGTTTTTTAGATCAGTGGTTACCCAGTGCATGATTACTTTCTTTCTTATTCTAAGCTATCTTGAAATACTTACAGACAATTTCATCATCTAAACGTAACATTGACTCTATTGGTAGGTTAGTATGATCGTTCATCACACATTTAGTGTCGGTCGTCGAGTGAGTCACAGCCAGTAGACGGCAGTTTAGACTTTCACCCAGTTTCGATACAACGCGCTCTGGTTATCGCCAACGTTGAGGTTTCTGTGTTTTGTGTACATTGCTGGCTGAGATTTCAGGATAAAGTGATTATTTTGGATAAATTTACGTAATACTTGACCCAAATAAACATTAACATTGCATATTATGCCTAGTACGTTGCGAGCAAGGTCTGCTCGGGTGAGAAAACGAATTTTCCCAGATATGAGAGCTAGATCGGTTTTGCGACCCCGAAACCCCCTATATTGCAACTTTCGTAGAAATCGATAGAGCCGAGAGATAAATATGACTTTACTTCGCTCTATTCTTTGACCAAGAAGAATTATTATAAACAGTATTTAATCGAGCATGGCCTGTTCTCTTCTATGTCCAAAGTATCTTTGATTTTAATAAATAATTACTTAAAACTAATTCTATGTAAATATCCCAGTACTATGTCGACTTTTACCTACAAATGATGGGTACAGGACTTGGAAACTATAGTACTCTGAGAAATCTAGAAAAGATTCTTATTTTGAGTTTCCAGTCACAGATTTTCATTAATTTTTTTCTAAATATGATCTAGTTAGAAAAGAAAATTCATAAAATCCTAACCAAGCTAACTAGTCGATGTAAATCATCCATTTCTGTAGCTTGCGCATGAGTCACTCACATGCGTGCGCGCATCGTAAGGTGTTACGTACTGTGAGTCATTTTGTTAGCTTTTTATTACTATCGTGTTCACTAGGGTTATCTTTATTGCCGGTTTAAGTGATGTAACTTAAGTTATAGTTTTAGAATGATTAGCTGAAGGATTGTTGAGGAACTTTTCATAAAATTAGGTAATTAAGAACTAAAACAAGGTGGTATCACGTTTTAATATGTCTTTAACCTTGGATTTTTTCTTAAATTATCATCTGCTTCACCCTACAAGTGAAAATCTGGTAATTTATTAAGGCGACAATAAGCTACTTTTAATTATTTTATACCGAAAATTACGTCTAAACGAGTAGTGTTAATGATTTGGAAAAAATATATGTTAAATTTGAGCATTTTTTTCATAATTTCATATACAAATATTTTAAATTATGTTTACATTACATAGTGAAATAATTTTGTAAAGTTGTGTCTAACGCGGATAAAAACCTGAGAATTACGCAAAAGCTATCAAGCGTATTTTTCTGAAACCTTCACCATTTTATGGATAATTAAAATATTAATCTTTTAGTATACGTGTTTTATTAACCCTTCAGTCAAGGTTCCTATGATATTTTCTTTACGTTAAACATAGTGGAAAAAAATCAATCTCGTACTTGCCAAGATTGAAACCCGCTGCCAAAGAATCGGTTTGTAGTTCACCTAAGTACTTGCTTAAAGTAATCATCCTAGATACTTTCACGAAACTGTGCCCAAAAAGAAACCGCAATTTTCTCAATAATGTCCTACTATCAGAAATCGGACCACCTAGTCTCAATTTACGATAATAGCCGTACATTCGATCATTTTACCTGTGATAGGCCAAACAAAGCTGCGTATGTTTTATGTTTATACCGTAACCTTAGACCTTTCAGGGGAGGGGAAGGGGGGCGGCGCTGATTTTTAATTTAGATAAAAAAATGTAAAAAAGTAGATGCCATCACTTAGCATGCGTGCCGGCGGCGCGTGGACTTCGAGCAAAGAATTGTGGCGGCAGGATAAGACGTATTTACTTGGGTTGAGCAATTTTTTTGTAAGTATTTAGGTAGGTATGTATTTTTGTAAGGCACGATTATAATTTTTGATTCTTTAGAATAGAATAGAATAGAATTATTATTACTTGCTTAAAAATATGGTATAAAAAGATAGTAAAATACAAAAAAAATAAAAAAACAGCATGATTTTGCTTAACAGTAATAAGCGTACAAATTTTCACAAGCATTGTTAACATTAATTTATTTTCAAAGAAGAAGTTTGATTAAGTTGTGGACTTAGAGTCAAGAGTAGGTAGTATTGATTATTTTTAACTATCATGATTTCAACATAATGCTGATTAGCAAAAGAGTCAAATGACAGCATTGAAAAAATTTTATAAATATACTTAAACAATTATTTTCATCACACTTGCTGTTCTGTACATTTACTTTTAGGCAGGTACACCTATGCCTAGTTGTTTCATCTCTATCTCACGGAAATGTTTCAAATAACTACGGCTTTCTTGTATCGGATGAAATTTTCCTGTACTAGAATTAACAGACACTGAAACCAACATAACTGGAGAAATATGGGTTAACAATACACCTGTCTACTCCTTTGAGAAATACGCGTGATGTTATGTTTATTCGAAACCGAGACCAAATTCACTAACTACCTACTGTCGTGATTTCTTTAATTTAATTTGAAAAAATATGTATTATCGATTTATAATATCCACAGTGGCAACACTGTCAAAGCAAAAATGATTAATATTGTAAGAAACTTTTAAATGTATTTTCATTATGGCAACTGAATGTTTACTTTGGCAACACAGAAATAACGGATAATATTATCGTTATTTCTGGGTGGGGTCAAAGGTCGTTTTAAATGGTAAAAGGTAATGGATGCCTGGATGGTCAGTCTTCGTTTGATTGTGAAGTAGTACAGTTGTGTGGATTAAAAGTATTAGCAAGAAAAGAGTCTTTTCTTTACACTACAGATTTTATACAAAAACTCATGCACTTTCTTATCCAGTCCTCACAGCATCCACGCTGTTACTGTTCCATACTTCACATCCTCGTGGCCAACATTATGGGAGAATGTTTACATGGCCCATTACGAGCCATGGGAACAATGATGGCGGCCATCATCGCATGACGTCATTAACGTGACAATTGTACAACGCCACGGGGAAAGCCTTTGTTTGTTTATGATTAGACTTTTTGTTTATGGAGCTGGAAAGTTATGGTGTACCGTGTCTTTGGTTTAATTTTGTAATTAAAAGTGGGTTTTTGGAATGATATGGTTGTCTTTAAGGTTTAGTACCTGCTTTCTATACTAAAATCGCTATTATCATTTGTTATTGCCATGTGCAAACTGCCTCGTTACTCTAGTGGTTGCAAGCGTTACTGCTGAGCCTGAGGTTCGATTCCCGGGTCGGGCAAACTGTTATTGGGTGCTTCCATCTGGAATTGCTCAGTAGCAGCCCGGAGTCTAGATTTGTGCTCGGTTGATGGCAGTAGACTCGCCCGCTGTTACATGGGAATTGTCTGGCGAAATGAGGGTTTACTATAGATACACCATTGTCTAACCCTGCGGGGAATACAGGCGTGTTATTGCCATGTTAAGTTCAGATAATTGTAAAAGTAGTGAAGGGACACATTGTGAAGAAACTAGAGCTTTATGGTGCGAAATCGCTGCCATTCTGTGAGTAAGCGTGGTTATTAAAACTCAGTCCTTTAGGTACCTAAACAATTCCAGGCTGATATCATAAAACTTCTGATCTGCCGATCTTTCTTTATGGGCAGTTTTAAGACTCTAACACCAGGTTGGTCACTAGCCACACGAAAAGAAAAAGAAGAAGCAATATAATTTATATCCCGCTCGAGGTTTAGATTCTATAGGCACAGTTCCGCTCCTCTTCTCTTTTCTCCACTCCAGTGGACAGGTAGCCTAAATCCGGTCGAATGACATAATTAGCGAATGTGATTGGTTTACGGAAATACAGGCAGCCAAACAAATTAACGGATTTAGATTTCTATGAATTCTTTTTTGCACCAGCCTTTGAGGAACAAGCTCATGTGTTGGTTAGTTACTATAAAACTATAACACTGCGTGATTCGATTCCCTGTGTCATACAAACTAGCTTAACGACCACGTATGCGGTCCTCCAATCAGCGATTATTTCATTGTCTGTCCACACAGTTTGTTAGCTTTTTTGCAACACTAGCCAATTTTATTACTAGTTTCTAGAGTGGGAATTTTGAAATACAATTCACAATTATTATTTTTAATCTTTTATTTTATCCTATACTCACCTGTCTAATGAGAGTGTGTATGTGAACTACTCACCCTCTGCTGCTTATCACTTTGATCCTCTTGACTGGTATCGTTCAGTATGATACCAGTTTCCGTCGAATGAATACTAGTAATGGAATTAACACCGGACCGCAGTTGGAAGACCCCTGTTCCTCGTCATCATCACAAATTGGTACTACTATGAATATAGCGGAAGCATGCATGTATTAGTACCATATTGATTCATATTGTTTAAGTACTTACCTACTTAATTTTGATCAGTAGGAGAAAAACATCGACTTAAAAAGAAATATTAGTAAATGCGCATATTCCCTGCTCATACCCACATTTTCGAAGACTTGTTTTGACCCATTCACGGTAGTACCCCCCTATGTTATTTTAAGACCATAGACTTCTGATTTTTTTTCTGTAATCTATGAGTAAACACCATTCTCTGTATTTATTTCAAAATTTTAGGCTCAGTAGTTTCGCAGATAGCTAGAGGGGAGAAATAATGAAGTTTTATCTATTTTCTTAAATAACTTTAAATACATTAATAAAAATAAAAAAAGACTTGAGATTCTCGCAATAAGCCCTTTCATTTGATATGTCACACGGTACAGATTGCAATTTTTTTTTTTTTCTGTTTTGTCCCCAAAAGTGACCCCATATTCAAAATTCATTTATTTACGTTACACGTTTCAACAAATTGGTACCTAATTTCAACTTAATTGGTCCATTAGATTCAGAGCAGATTGCGTATGACAGACGACTGACGAGCAGACAGACAGACATTCCATTCGGACATACAGAACCCTAAATGCACTAATGGTTTTAACAAACAAAATGGAAAAGTAACATAGTGGCCATGCTCATTTAACCAAAAACGTAATTATCTGCTTTTGTGTAATTATAAAGTGGAATACTGTGTCACGAGGGCTTAGCCCATTTTACTATATTTTCCAAGAATTCCATACAAGTGAAATGGCTTATATTTCAAAAAAACTAATTACGTGTCCACGATTTTCTGGATTGACAACTGATTGATAGATTGACAAATGAGGTATTATTGAATATACCTTGGTCGTGGAAAAGCGTGGGCTGGTTTCAATTAGTTTTTTTGTTGTTGTCATAATAACGTAGCCATTGGATCGCTTTAGATAAAAAATTATAAGAAGTGCGTGACGCTCATATTTATGAGTATACAACCAACTTAGAAAAAAACAAGATTGTGCATACTCCCCGAGTATAAGACTTGCACGTTTTTGTTCTCAAGCCCTGAAATCTTCACAAATCACAGGTATATTATGTTTTAAAAAAAACAAAGAAAATGGTACCTACGTATGCTTGTTAATGTAAACCTTTGAAAATTACTAGATAATCCAGACAAATCATATTTTTATTTAAATAATAAGAACCTACCAAATTAAAAAAAAAAGTACAAAGAACTAAAATAAAGTCACCACAACTTCCTCAATTATTAAAACACAGCAATTCACCGCTTCCCCCGGCTCTCCTTTATTCACCAAATTGCTATAGAAATATTAAAGAGTAACACGCTATAAAAGACTGATATAATAAAAAAAAGTTTCTTAGTAAAAAAAGCAGTGAAAAGTAAGTAATTTATTCAGCAGCGCCGAGTGTGACTGGTGCCGTTTCTTATGCAAATCACTCAGATATTTACGAGGTAAGGGGTTGCGCATAGAATAACTTTGTAAACTTTACAGATGCGGCAGACGTTTGGACGGGATTTTTGTTGGATCGTTTTGTTAAACTGTCAAGGTTAGTTGTAGATTGATCTGAGTTTACAAATTTTGCATGTGAATATTCATTAAAAACTTTCTCCTAAAATATTCCCGGTTTAACTAGCGGATTGATAATAAATTTACGTTGCTACACAACTTAGATCACTATATACTTTTGTTATCTGTAGGTTCTAAATTACTTGTTTCTTATTTTTATTCCAAAAATTATTTTTAAATATCAATATGCGTTTATGCGTAATGGGAATTCCTTTCGTTAGTTAAAGTACAGTATATCCGTAGCAACATTTTTTTATGAAAACATACCGCTGTAACGCGTCTTAGGAATGCGCGGCGAGGCAGGCTGCGTTGACTAAATAGCGGCCGGACGCCGTAAGCGTTGACGAATGAGCGGCCTGCCCTGCCCCACGCGCCGCGCACATACGTACCTAAAGCGCTGTACAGCAGACCCGGTAAAACTATATTATACTTTCCACTTCCAAAGCAGTGTCGCCTCTGCACCACTTTGATCGCATCACGCTCAGTGCGCGCGTGACGTCGTGGACGCGTTTTGTGAATAATTGTCGCGTAGTTTAACTAGCCACACCTTTACTAGCGTATGTTTGTTTTAATATACGGGAAACTAACTGGGACTGCGGCTTCGTTTGTAGCAAGCTGTTTTTCCCGAAGTTTAATACTGTAGTTAAACGTTCACTCCTAATTTATTGTGGAATTGCTTATGATTCTTTGATAGTTGGTTATATAGGTGATCGCTGTTCTTATGAGCCGAAAGTAGGACGGTGAAGCTACTTTTGCTTTTGAAAGAAAATACGTTTATTTGCAGTAAACATAACGCAAAGAAAGAACAAAACACGAAAATAACAAGTTGGGGGAAAATATGCATCACATCCAAGCAAAACGGCCATCGCTCAGCATATTACTGCGACGGATCCGTGGTAGAGCCCCTGCGCTGGTTTTCAGCGACAGCCGGCGTTGACGTGATGACGTCAACCGGTGCAACATAATTATACTGAAATAACAAAATACGAAATAAATAAATTAAATAATGAATAGTACTTATTGTACCTAAGTAATTTTGAAGAACTTATTCAAATGATTGCCTTTTTTTGGCAGATTTAAGGAAATAGCACACATAACAACTCGGAAAGGGATCGTCACCGACTCAACTTGAGCCATTCAGTATTCTTTGTATGAAACTCTCTACTGCAACGCACACTAATCGGAATCGTAACGTAATCGCCTCGCCTCGGAACTAGCTCACGAAACGCGGCGATACAGTGGCGATCCCTTTCCAAGTTAATATGTGTGCTATGACCTTATTATAGTGAGGTGGCGTTTAAAGAAAACTACAAGCCACGTGACAGAAAAAAGTCGTCCTATCCGTACTGTTTTATTATGAAATAATTTGTTTCCGAGATTTCCTTCTTGTTATAATCGGATAACTTACCTCAACTTATTCACATTTTCGCCATTTTCGCAGAGATAAGGTGACTTTTTCCTTACCGGAAAATACCATACACGTAGCAGGAAAAGGCCGTCCTGATTGTTTTATTATTAAATCATTTCTTGTTATCTTCGGGTGGCTTACCTATGTGTTAAAAACCATCTCAATTAGAATCAAGCATAGACAGCCAACATGCATGACTACTAACTCATCCATTCATAACATTTGTATGCTATCTACATCCATGTAGTCACTCCTGGAGTGTGCTTGATATCAATACCCCTGTCCATTGATGAACATATCCCTTTGTAATGTTCCACTGTTACTAACGCAAAGCGGTTCTAGGAATATGTCGTTAGAATTACTGACGGATTGGTTTCCTAGTTTAATTGCATAAAATATGATATAGTTGTACATACGGCTACATATCAAGCCATACATTTCCAGTATAAGCTATAAATGATAAATGATTTTATTTTTGTAAGTAGGTTTGTACCATAGAAATATAAATAACAGGAGAAGTGGCATGGGGGCGTGTCAGTGTCCGCGCGTCATGATCACGTTGCGCCTGTTCTCGGCAAATGGCCGTCTCCGCGAACTAGTGTGCTTTCGACCGCGATCGTGATAAAATTTAAGAATACCGTGTTGTTCAGTGGTTTCTTGTAAAAATCGAAGCCAAACTAGAAACTTTATAAATCATAGAACCACCTAAAATATATCAGCACAAGTATTTGACTCTATTTGTGTTGAAAATCAAGAAAAACAACAAATCGTAAAATATTTCTCGCCTTTACTACGTAATTTTTTTTTTAACATATCACAGCGACTGTACTATTTTTGCAGTAAATACATTGCGTCTTAACCACTACCTAAAATACGTCGCTAACTGACTCGACACGCAATGTAAAAATCACAAAACGATACTTCACATATGCGGTTGCATCGCGTAGTACGGCCGCTGTGTCCAGCGCCGAGCTAGTGATGCGGTTGTGCAGATCCACTAACGTAGGTTATCGACTACAATGTCGTTTATCGTATGAATTTATATTACTATTAAAGTTTATTCTTCAATTTGTCAACAGTTATAGCTTGGTTGGAAAACCGATGTGAAATCTTGTTTTATACTCATTTAGATTTTCTTATAATGTTGAAATTTTTTGTTTTACTTAATTATTTTTTTTAGCAGGGTATTGTTTATTTATATCATCTTTATTATATGTATATCGTTTTTTTATTAAGTATTAGTTTTCAAGAACTCCCAAAATTTTTAATACGATATTAAATGGGAGAATCGATAAATATCCTTTTTAGTCAATCACTAGCGTATATGTAAAATAAATGGCTTTTGCACAGCACAACGATAACGATCTATGTTTTCGTGTGAGTGAGTTGTACGGTGCATGGTAAATGCACGCTGTGTTTGATGGGATAAGGTTTATAATTGATTGTGTAGTACGTTGTGATTTATGATTCGCAAGTGTGAGTAGGACTTCATATCTATTGGGTTTACTGATGTGCATGTGCAGTTGTGGCGCGGGAGAAGGGAGCGGCTAGAGACATTGGGTTCCGATACATTTTCAACTACCGGGCATATCTCCTTCTTTCTTATATCTATGGTTTGTACAAACACTTTTACATGTCAATCATGTTTTTTTAAACTAGAAGAGGGCGAGGTTTCCTATCTGACTACTCTGAGAAGAAAGGCCGGTCACAGTCTCTTTTAAAGTCCAAACATAATCTTGGTCAGATCATTTGTGAAGACCATGTAGATTGGTGTCTGAAATGGTCTTTTTAGGAAAGAACCACACAGATTGAGTGGACCTGTCCAGTCAGTGCACGCATTTGTCAGTAATCGTGCAGCTCAACTCAAGAGTTTAAGGAGCTCAACGATTCGACGAACTTCATTACCAAAAAAAGGACATTTGGATAGCTGATCTCGCATTGGATAAGATTTCTGTACAATGAGCCGATGAGCCGTGACTAAGTAATCACACCCGCTCGGGTCGATCCATCAGGTTAAGCTACGCTCGCCGGGGTTGGTCCATGGATGGGTGACCAGTTGACCATCTTTACACACCGAGACTGCTCCGTGCCTTGGTAAGCCGTTAGTCCCAGCTCTCATTCCTAAATCTTTGACAGTCGTTACGGTTCATCAAAAGCCCGAAAGTCTGACAACCAGTCTTACCAAGGGGTATATTACCAAGGGGGTTATTGAGTTGTGGAGGTCAGATAGGCAGTCGCTTCATGTAAAATACTGCATCCGGTTAGACTTGAAGCCGTCCCTAACATAGTAAGGAAAAGGCTAGGCAGATGATGAGAGGTCAGTTTATACTGGAAATGAATGGCTTGATATGTAGCAGTGTGTACTACTGTGTCAATTGTATAGCTACCAGTAAAACAGTCAAAAAAAAAAGTTTATAGTGCCCAATAAATAGGGCCTCATCTACTTTGGGACCAAGGGCCTGGTCAAAGTCCGCTCTATCCGCTATAACGGAGATGGAAAAAAGCTTATGTCAGGCCGGTTGAAAGTCATTATAGAAATGCGAAACGCTTTGAAAGCTATTGCCAACGCCCTAAAATAAATACTTTCATTAGTCATCTCTTGAATAATCTAATCTATGGCATTAATGTGGATATATAATTATGTTAAAGGGCCAGTTAGCGATATAAATCTAAAATTTTGGGATAATAACAGCATTGAAGCAGCATTTCTAGCGCGAATGAAAACCTGAAAAAAACATGTTTCTTTTATTTAAAGTTACAGAAAATAAAGATAGGATTAATTTTGAATATTGACCTTTTCAATTTTATCATTTCCCAGTAACCTTAATTCAAAGTGGACCGAATCTAAACACTACTACGCCATAACTCCAAAATAACAACACAGGAACTTAATTTATTCACCAGTTCACCAGCGTTGGTTTCACGTCAGAACTCGATAATATTTTTTTGAAACCTACTCGACTGGAATGAGCAGTCAACATAGCTGTGTTTTTTGCTCGACTTTTGGTCCTGTCATGTCCCAAAAATCCAACTTAATTTTACGTCCCAAAAATCAACGTCACCATTAAAAATGTTAGAGAAGCTCTCTTTTTCAACTGCAAAGTTAAATTGGTGTGGTGTCAAAGAATATTGGTGGGTTGTTTTTCATTTTGTTGGGTCTCTAAATATATGATTGTTGATATTATTGCATAATGCAAGCATTAGTGATAGTTTGATTTGTCAGGATAAGGGTTTCTGATTTCTCATGGGGTTCGAATGATAAACAAGTTTAAGCTTGAGAACTTTTTGACTAGTAAATAAAATTTTGAAATCTATATTTAATTTATTACAAAACTTTTCACAAAACGTATTCTCTTACAGATTGATCAAAAGAGAGGAACAACATTCTAGTTGGCGGTTTTACTAGAACTGTATCGAAATAAGTGTTGAATGACAGGTACCTACCTACTTATGTAAAATAACTCGCGGTTTTTTGGACTGCAGCATCAACAAATAATAATACTATTTGAATGCTTGTACAGTGATAATTATACCTACTCACAAACTCGGTGATTACAATAGGTTAATTTTGTTACAGACAAGAGACCACAACGGTCCATAATCTTGACCTAATAGCCACCTTTTTATGTCACGAATCAATAAAAATATGACAAATACTTGAATACCGTACACCTCAGAAACAATAAAGCATTAATTACTGACAAAGCGCTATTTGTCGCAAGCACATTCTTACATACATTATCTTCTTGTCCTACAGGAATATCTTCAAACCGCTGCAGTGCTGTCAAGCGGACTTGGGAGTGTCCAGGTGTCTAGCAAGCCATTGTAGCACAAAAACATACTGAAGCTATTATAAGAGCACCCTCAATTAAATTAATTGGCCTTAGAGTTAAGGAGATTGCGCACTGACGGGAGTAAGCTGAGATGAAAACTTGGAAACAATAATTTCACCATAGAAGTTTGTTTTAGCAGATAGTTAGAACAGAACACAGAAGTTGGATATCTACATTATACGAGATGTAAACAGGGTCAAATGAAATTACTTAGCAAAACTTGAAAAACGTGATGGGCGATGAGAAAAACTGTTTTAGAAACTAATATTTCAAGTAAATTACGGGCGTCGACCCCAAAAAAATATTATCAAATATTTTGAGATATCGATACACAAAATGTCTGCGAAGTTTTGCTAGCTAATTTAATTTAACTCTGTGTATGTATGTAACGCAAACTTCCCGTTTCGTATAGAGAAGAAAGGAGCATTAATCATCAAAGTTGTTCAGTGCCTTTTAGTTTTTAGATGCGTTATTTGGCCAACGAATTAGGATTGCCATTCAACATGGCAATGCTGCCAGTCTTCTGGGCATGTTTTCGAATGACAGGCGGTGCGGACGAGTACTTCGACGACAATGTCCTTTTGTTCTTAGACTAATAGTACCAGATTTAAACATCAGTACATTAGTAGATATTATAGGTATGAATTGTAAAACTTTACATATTAGTAGTGTATCTTTTAACATTCACCCAAGTACAAATGATTTATAAGAAATTGGTTTTTCATTTTTTTCCGGCTAATTATTCACAAACAAACAAAAAAAATTGCCCAAAATTCGGTGACACTCTTCAATAAAATCTTGCCACATCATTCCATGAGCAGTCTCCTTTAACCGAGCAAGTTTACAAGACGCAACAAAACTGATGGTTACCATTAAAGGACCATTAATTACCCATACAAACGAGCCACCATTAACAATGGTATAATGGTTCGTCGCCAGTTATTTAGATTGATTCCATGCACCATTCATTAGCGATCGGAGTTCGGATTAATTTTAGTTTAACTTGACGATTAGTTAGATTGTGACTGATTAAAACTGTGTTGTTAGTTTGTTACGCGTATCGTTGGTTACAATCTTTTCTTGTTAGTTAATTTGTTGAAAGAACTAAATAATGTCTAGGGCTCCCTGGGCTCGCAACCTCCCTGTCTGGTCTTATAACTTCCCTGTCTGGTTTGATAACCTCATCATGAACTATGTTCGTGTATCTGATGCCGACAAAACGTAAGAAAAATAAGTAAAAGCATCTAAAACTTAAAAAAAAGTCTACGATCGGTGACGTCATCTGTGATGACTTAAAGATTTTCACTGTTGATGGATAAACGGATTTTTATCCATTACAACATTTATTTATTTTGATTACGATTATAACGAATCTATCCAGTTAATATTAACACAGAAATAACATTACCATAACACTATTCGAAATTAATGAAAATGAAACCAATAAAAGTAAGTGCATTTAAAATTAAACGGGACATTAAAATTACAATGTGCTTTTTACAAACCTTTTTCATGTTAAAATTGCGGGTGGCAACCTATCACTATATATTTTTTAATGAAAACAAAACACAACTGGAAACATTGATCCTTATAATATATTTCTGATCGTACTTTTTTAATTAAATATCCTATAATGTATTGATGGCCTTACACATAACTTCCTCCAGCTAATTAAGATCTTATTGTTTTAAAATAAGGTTTAAAATGGTATGTGCACTATGTGCAGTTGTATCAGCTGGTGCAATAATATCGGCTAGAGTACGCTCAAGAATTTCTCTAGATTGGTTTGTCTGTATGTATAAATATAGTTCTAGGCATTTAATAAAACCGACGTATTATGATCAATCTTTAAAAAAGCGGAGTAAATTCGGCAGCCGGAATGAAGATGCTCGGGTGACGGACGTGCGGTGGACAGGCACCGCACGTCCGTCACCCGAGCATCGTCATCGTCAGGCCATAGTATTTGTATGTATTGCTACTTCAGCGCCGGCAGCGGCATCTCATTTTCGGTCATGGGACGTCCCGGCGATGGCTGCGGTGGAGAAACGCACTGATATGACCATAAATATGACACAAAATCTTAAAGGTACCTCAATCATATTACTTTTATTAGAAGTTGGTATAACAAGTGGATCTTTTATTTGCTCAGACATAATGAATATGATTTGTTTTATCAAGTTTGTTCAATCAAGTCACTACAAAAAATAGAGCTTTTTAAAACAAAATTATAAAACCTGCAGCCAACAGCGGCGCAAAAGATACATAAAAACAACATTATTTTTACGCCAAACAAAACCGCTGGCGAAAACATAGTTATCAATAAATTCCGTATTCGCGTGACACAGGCAGATGTTCTGCGGCTTATCGCATCAAAAAAGAAAGCATACGTAAGAATACTCCTACATTTCTATATAGGTCATCTACCTTGTATTATATACCTTCATTATTTCATATAGTTTTTCAAGTGCACGCTTCCAATTTACATCGGGATATTTCGGAATTGGATTAAGATCTTATTTCAAGATTAGGGGCTTAATTATGTAGTTTTTTAGTCTTTACACTTACTTAATAATAGGTACTTATGGATTTTTAAATGTGGTCGGTATTCGGTTAAGATTGTTTTGTAGAAAATATGGTCCATTGGTAAACAGGCCACCTGGTGGGATGTCGATATCCTTAACGTTGCAGACACCTGCAACGCTATGTGGATTACTGCTGTGTGGCCGATTTGTTTCTCAGGTTTCTGAGAATTCCCAGGCAAGATTATTTTTGTCTCCAAACTAGAACATACTGCTCTCTGCTTGGCAGCAGTTAACATTGGTAGCCTCCCGTCCGAAAACCTCCTTCACAAGGTGCTTTTAAATTAGGAACCTAGCATAAATAGCATAATCAATCTATAATGTTCCCACTGTTGGGGCACAGACCTCCTCTCTGTGAGAGGGAGTGGGCCGTAATCCACCACGCGGGCCCAGTGCGGGTTGGTAGATGTCACAATTAGGAACTTACATAATGATAATCCTCCTCCTCTGATTCATACACTGATTCATCAATGATGGGGAGGTGCACGTTGGCCATTAAAATTACCCCCACGACGGGTGACACATAATCCGGTGCACTTTTACCATAGAATAAGAGCATATGCATATTTTGCTTTTATATAATCCTGGGCAGCCACAGCCAGCTCTACCTTGCTGATTGGCAAATATTTACCCCAGAATTACCACAAGTTTCAATCGTGCGTGCCAAGATACGAAGGGTAAAGAATGTCCTCACATTCCTGGGTTAATTATGATGATTGACTTGTACACTATCCCCGCAGCTGTACTCAATTATTATTATTTTGACACTATTAATATGATAACAGTAGTACAAGCTGCTGTTAATGATTAATATCATTCACTCGTTATCTCGAGAGCAATCAGCAGCTTTCGACACAGCAGCAGTTTTAATGTATTAAATAATTATATCTTATCTCATAGGTAAGCCATTTTGTTAATTATTTTGATCGTCTTGTTCATTATGGTACTGTCTTTGGCGACTTGGGATAAGGACAGGAGGATGTGATGGTTGACTAACTAGCATGAAGAATCAGCAATTACCAAATAGCCAATCACAAAATTGTCAAACATTAGATTACTATATTTTAATTATCAAGACGTAATTTGATATGCACATCAATAAATACACCTCTGCTTAAACCTTCGGAGAAACTAGGCATGATGTTTTGTATTATGATGAATAGTGTAATAAGAGAGATTCGAATTGAGACCCCACTAGGTGTTGCACTTGCACATGAGCCAGCCAGTGAGCTTATAAAACAATCAGACTGTGGTAGTGCACTAGCAAATTTGGAATGCCTGCTGTACGTGATTGCAAATGGAGGTCTAGGATTATCAATTGTAATATTCAAGTACTGATAAATACTTAAGTTATCCTAAGACACTTCAAATATTATATTGAAGGGAAACATCGTCTCCAACATTACGAAATGGTCAAAACCGACCTTTTTTTTTGTGTAGGAAATTATCAAATAACTTCTCCCACTCTGGATGTAGCAGGAGGGCGTGTCAGACTCTTACTGACTAAAACCCAACCGTGTTCCTTCAGTTGCGGACTTTCCCGGAACCGACCTTCAAAACCAACCTTCAAAACCGACCTTAGTCTGAAAACAGTTCACACTTCTTCTTGTGATATAAAACCGTACATCAAATTTCCATTGCCACTAAAGCCTAATGCACAAACGCAATCAAACTCAATCACCAATCACCATTCACTCTAAAATTAAACCCTAATTCAGCGCAAGAGTCGACGTTATGCGAAGTCCTATCACCAATTACTGACATAAATTGACCTGTGCCACGGCAATCCAGACGCAAAGCCAAGTCTAGTGAAATAAACCTCTGGCACTTTGTCTATGTACCAGTATTAAACCCCGTTAAAGCTTGTAAGTGGTGCAAGTGGGGAGATTATGGGGATTTCTTTGGAGTGGTGGAAAGTCTAGGATATTGAACTTTCTATATTATTTTGTTTTTAGTAATGTTTGGTTGAACGGGAGTGGAGCTTTTCGCATTTCATCGTATCAACAGTAATTAAGTCTTTTATTAAAGTAATTTCTGAAGTAATTCAATGATTCACAACATAACATACTTCACGCTTGTATTCCCCGATGAATTAGGCAGAGGTGTATGCATTTCTCCAGGTATGTTTATGTCCCATGTAATAGGGGTGAGCATATTGCCAACAGCCGGGCACAAATCCAGACTCCGGGCTGCTACTGAGTTTCAGATGGAAAAATCCATTAAACCTTTGCCCGACCCGGGATCAAATTGTCTTGTGCTAAATAATAACGCAGTGAGAAATTATATTACTGCAATTTTATAGGTTTCTAATGCATCTTAGAAAAAATCTATAAGGTACTAAATTTTAATAGTAGCGCAGTAATAAAGCATACTGCATTTGTAGTTAGTATTTCATAATAGGTTTTTTACGTACTTTTCTTTCTTTACTAAAAATTAACGTAGCCACACATCTTACTACATTTATAAGTAGTATCCTTAAATTATTCACTAAACATAATTTACAAATCATAACAGCAGCAAGTCTTTTTTAGTCCGATTCTTACTGGTTCAATAAATTATGTTCAAACAAATACTGGAAGGCAAAGTGCAGTAATGTGTCTAACTGCAGTTGTGCTTAGTAATTTATGAGAAAAATACTGCGTTTTTGCGTATTAAAAGTACTACTTCCCGAACAGCTATCAAAATAAGGATCAAATCACAATATGTAATATACGGCAGAATTTTCGTCCTGCCTTTATGCTCATCTTGCTATACAATTAATTGAGACTTCTCTCATCAGAGAATAAGGGGAATGGAAGAATAAATCCTCTCAACTAAGAACTGTGAGCCCTGTAACCCACAAACTATGTCTTACCTCCTATTCTGTCTCTTGTGCTCCAACATCAATATCTATAGTATTCTGGTCTCTGTGCTGCCACTGACAACACCACAGAGATGGAAAAGTATTGGCTCAGTCACAAAAACATAATAATTTCATCGACACGAAAAAGAACAAGGATAAATCTTACACTAGGATGAATGAATCAAATGCACCGACCCCAGCGTGGCTTAACCAGACTCAATAAATCCAATTAACCCCGAGATTTGCACCAGCCCCTGGAGCCTCATACTTCATGGGGCTACAGAAGCCATTTCATATCAAGGAGTAGACCGGGGGGCGCGGTAATGGTAGGGAAGACGTGCCCTTAGGATAAGGAAGAATTTGCGGGCTGTACCGGATATGCATCCTTGAGTAGGCAATGGAATAGTCTCGTTATAAAATAATCTGGTTACCCTAGCCCTAGGTTTCTTGTCAGCAGCTTCGTCCACTAACTACAGAACATTCTACTCCAAACCGCCTCCGCTCATCCCTGAGACTGCTTACAAAGAGCAACAGAGCGGGCACGCACGTCCGATACGCCGCGGGGCAATCCGACCAGGGCTGGCTCGCACCTGGTATTAAAATGTACTATTGTTACACACACAGGATTTACCCAGCATTGGGTAGCTAAGCTGATGATGATTGAAACATGAAATAACAGGCTGTTCTGAAAGGTTGAAGTGTGTAAAGAGGAGGGATTTGTTAGGGGTGAGTCGGGGTGACATGTTCACACATCTATAGTCTCCTTCTTTCGTGTTAGCACGACTTTTAAGAAAATGGCTGGTTAAAAGACAAGCCATTTAAGAAGGATATTGGAGGTTTCTTTAGTTTCAAAAGTAGAGGCTTATTTAATACAACCTATCATAAAGCTAGTCTCATAAACGTTAGTTTGTGCCGAAATAAGAAAAGAAATAGGCCTATTATGTAGATTGCGGACGACAGTATTAAGACTCATAAGAAAGTGGGAAGCCTGTAGCTAGTTACTGCAGGTACCACATTTTCATAAAGACAGTAAATCATGCTTGTACACGCCATAGATAAGACTGCATTTATACCCACGGTCATCCCTGCATTTTTGGGAAAAGTTAAATGCAATTCATCTGAAGCTAGAAAACATATATCCGTTGGTTATTCAATTACATTTGAACGCAAGAATTGAGCCCACGATCTTTATCACAGAAATTGGATGCTTATAACCGCTATGAAGCTTGCATTGCCTGCATAATAATCAAAATGATAAAAATCATACTTTTACCAAGCAAAATTACCGTTCGGTAACTATCAAATTAACAATGATATTTATAGAATTCGGGATAACGATATCTTGCTAGTAAATTGGAGTTTTATGACAATATGCGAACAATAGAGATAATGTATCAAATGTTAATATATGTGCATATATACTGGGCTATCCGGCCGAAGGCCTGACTATGGGCTTTTACCAGAAACCGCTACTATTAAGGATATTCAAGGAATATTGCATTAATATCGTAATCACCCTTTCGGCAGGTGAATTGGAGAAAGCAATAAGATGTTAAGGTATACATGTACTTTCATACAGTGGCCTTTTATGAGTACCATGGAATACGAAAGTGCAAACGCCCGTACGCTAACATAGTGAGACCACTAATTCATCTGCTAAGCTCAGCTCATTTTGACAGTTACTGATCCTTTCACAATAATCACCAGAAGAGTTCAGGAGTAGACGATCAACAGTTTGATGAACAAGTTCATGAGCATAGCCATTTGACCCAAAAGTAACACATTATAAATACAGAGTGAAGAGTATGCAGTTATTGCAAGAACACACGAAACCTAGAACATTAATTTCAGCAACAAATGCAACTTCAGTAATAATAGTCAAAATGACTAAGCAGTTGTTCTGAAAAGCAGAAGCAGTTAATAATTGTACTTACAAGTTGTTCTGGAAGACAGCTCACCTTAGTTCAAGAAGCTAAACAGCATTCGGATAAGACTGTTCATACCTGCAAACTAACTAAACTTGTAGTGCATTACGTCCCAGGGCCATTGTAAAATTTATCAACAGAAATGATCAGTTTCAAACAATGAGAATTAATAGTCATTGGTTTCAAAACATACCTGACTAAAGAACTAGTAGTTGCACACAATTCTAGAATTGCCAAACTTACTACAACTGACACAACTTCTTGTATTGTCTTTATTTAATGGTAACTAATCTTTTGAATGTGAAGTTAAAAAGAAAATTACAGAATTATGTATCTTTATATTCCACCCCTCCATTCCTCCATGCCTCCATTCCTTCCATTCCTTTTGTTTTTTGTTTCTTTTTTTTTTTTGTATTTTTTGTTTCTTCATATTTTCTTTATTTTTTACTTTGTATTTTTGTGTTTCTCCTTTGTTTTTTCTTTTTTATATTATGTGTTTTCTCCTTCTTCTTTGTGTTGTTTTATGTTTCTTTTTTAACCGACGAAAAAAAAAGGAGGAGGTTCTCAATTCGACACGTATTTTTTTTTTTTTTATGTATGACCACGCATAACTTTTTACTGAGTGGTCCGATTTGAACGATTCTTTTTTTATTGGGAAGGGTATACCTCGAAGTTGGTCCCATAAAATTGAAACCCACCCCTAAGTGTACAAAAATTGGGGTTGATTGATGTTTCACGTACTGAATTTTCAACTGTGAACCGATTTTGTTGTAATTTCGCACACATATGTAGTTCTGATGACACAACTACACAATAAAGACCTGGAGTTGATCTGATGATGGAGTCAGAAGACAGTCGCGAGAGCTCCTCACCAGTTTACAGCAGCTACATCGTATTTAGGCTTATTTCATTCCCCCTGATGAGAACTTTACACCAAGCTGGGGTATGACTGTCATCGACGGTCAGAGGTTGAGGCAAACATTAAAACCGCCTGGCCACGGAACGGGCGGCGCGAACGGCGCGCCAAACAAACATATTATAATTACATAAAGCGTAAAATGTTAGCTTGATAGATCTTCGTTGGATGTGTTTTAGGCGCCGCCTCAAAATTTGTTATTTGAAGGTCATCAATTGGTCACTAAATACATAGTTATTTTTTGTTTTGCGCATTTTTTGCAAAAAAGTTTTTATTTTCCGCTTTTCAGTTTTTTTTCGTCGGTTTAATTTTTTGCAAAAAAGTTTTTTATGTTTTATGTAGCTTTTGCATTTTTTTTTTCATTCAAATATTCGTGTTTCTTGTTTTAACATAAAATATACCCATTACCCAAATACATATGACATTTGGCAATACTGTAGTTTCCCATTAGTGAAAAAATTTTTGGAATCGGATCAGTAGTTTCGATGATTATCATCTACATACAAACTCACAAATTGTACCCCTTTTTATTAGTATAATGATGAGACAATACTGCTAAAAGCCCAGTTTCTATATAAAATGCCGGGTTCTTTAGCTAAAGAATCATCTTGCTAAGCCAATGGTAGCAATTTATAGTAAGATAAACGACTGGTCTATAATAATATAACGTACATATAAAAACATTTTTTCTTTCTTTTAATAGTATCTCCAATTTGGTAAGTGGTAGGAATCGGTCAAGAGTGTCTCAAAGGGGATATTGTTATAGACAACTCAGCCTCTAGAGAAGCACTTCTAAAAATATATGTTCATCATTCCGAACAATCTGATTTCCTTTAAATTTCAAATCAGCCTAAATCCTTTCCAAAAGCACAGTTAATCATCCGACACCTCTCAAAACCGGATCACCACGTAATGTGTTACAGCCTAAAGATAACAACACAGCCTACGTACACCTAGCTACAGTATGCAAATACAAACGGAGCGGAATTAGATACACTGTGCACAATGCATTGAGATCGTGGCCCGTCGAACTAAATCCTCTTTGGAGGATCCTCGTGTAGGAAGTCATCAGGTTCTATATTGTTAGGTCGACGGATTTAGCTTTAATTGATGTTTGGGCTTAGAAGGTGGAAGGAATGTGAAAGCCATGCGAGAGAAAAGTTGAGGCACAAAAATGAAGTCTCCATTTTTGTGCCTCTACATACATACATACATACATACTCTCGAAAAACATTACCCTCCTTCTGGGGCTGTCGGGTAAAAATACAGGTAAAGCCTTGGCGTTTTGACATTCACGCGCGCTTTACGTAAATTTTAACATTTTTCAGAATTTTTCGGTGTTACCTGTAATTTTTTGATTATTTTAAGGGTAATTGACGATAATATCCGTCAGCTTTTATTTAGTTGTAAAAATAATGATACACGCCGCGTGAGCCGACTGTGACCAATTGGTCACAGAGGGGTTTACGCGGTAATATTGTCTGAAATGTTAATAATTAAATAAAATAGTGGACTAGAAATATTTTAAAATGTTTCTAGTTATAAGAATCTAAAAAAATAAACAAATAAATAATAAATATTTATTCTGTATAAAAATTGATAAAATAATAACATAACATTTTATAAATAATTATTCATCCATTTGTAAATTATAATTTACAAATGTATTATAATGTTAAATGCCTGCACTAAGATAAACCAGCACATAGGACCTGCACATAGGATAAACCTGTGTGTGTTGTTGTTGTGTTGTTTATGTTAAAGCCACCATCTCTACGTATGCTAATAACATCAAACCTCATTCATCAATCAGGCTGTGAACCGTGGTTCATTACGGCATTATCCCCGGCTCGTTCATCCGATGCTAATAGTGTCCCGATTATCAGGGTCACAGGATCGCACTGATTCCTACAGCTCATTAAGATGAGGGTAGGTAGTGGTATGGTTGTTGAGGGATACCTGGGTACTGCATAAATTATAATCTACCTTAATACTCGTATGTGTCGTGTTTTGTGTTGGTATGGTTCTGAATAGTTCTTTTTACCCGACTGCTAAGAACAACTTGAACAACGTAGTTATGGAACCACAGCCCTTACAGATTTTGCGTATATAAGCACTTTTGCTCAGCACGATCTGTGTGGTCGCTGAGCTTGCATATTTGACAGATAATGATTGTTTAGTTTAAGTTTTAGTTAGTTAGACTTACTTCGTGACTTACATCCGAATCTGTAGCACGTCTCAATATAGAGTAATTAATTAATTCATTTTTTTATTTTTAAAAAGTCCTTTAAGGCGCTCCCAATCCTGACTGGCGCAGCCGGTAGGATCACTGAGGAAGCTGTCCCGCGTTAAGTGATTTTTCGCGATAAGACTTTTCCCGATTTTCACAACGGTACGCGTGGTGCGGCGAGGTGATCCAACGAACCAAACAAATATCGTCGGTGACGAGGAGTGCTGGGAGGCGAGCTGATGATGGGCGTGGCAGGCTGGTGAGTACGACTTTTCACCTCCTTTATATCCGTGTCCATATCCTTTCGTTAAACTTGGAATTGGAAGTTTTCCATTTTGACTGTTGATGGTTTTCTTAAATAATTAAGTAGTAAGTGTAAAGTAAGAATACTTAACATATAACTGTTTTGTATCATAAGTTTTTATCCCACTTTAAACATTATTACTATAAAAATATTGAGTTCAGAAACACTTAATAACTAGTAGTAATTATTGTAATAAGTTGTATTGGTAGAGTTCATAGAGTTAGTTATTACATAAGTACCAGAATGTCGGAAATAAAACTTATTCCAAATGAATTATACAAAATTCTACCCAGTTTTGATGGTAATAAACGCCATTTGAATTTATTCTTACGCAAATGCGAGTATATTATTGATAAGCTTAAGTCATCGGAATTGCAACAGGAATATTTAATGCATGCTGTGACTAGCCGCTTAACGGGTGAAGCAGCCGCGCTTATCAGCGAGCGTGCAGACATAATATCGTGGGCGGAATTCAAGGAATTGTTAGAGTTACACTTTGGCGATCCGCGAAGTGAAGAATGCTTGGCTATTGAATTAGAATGTTTAAAGATTAAAAATAATGAGAGTCACAGTGATTTTTGTGCACGAATTCAAACAGTAAAATCAGTTTTGTTGTCGAAGGTTAACCAAATTAGTGATCAAAATTTACGAGTAAGTAAGACTACTATTTATAACAACTTAGCCCTGCAGGTATTTTTATATAACTTAACGGAAAACATGGTACGCATTGTGCGTCTGAAAAATCCACGCACATTGGAAGAGGCCTTATCTGTAGTTTTAGAAGAAGTTAACTTCTATGATCAGTATCAGATGCGCGGTAAAATGTTAAATTCAAACCATAATACTAAACCGCAGCCCAGCGGCACAATTGCACCACAACCAATATTTAAATTTGGTTTACCCCCACAACCACTAGGTTTCAGACCGATGCCAATGATGCAACAAAATCAGCCATTTAAATATAATATTGGTGCAACACCTAAATTTAATTTCGGTATTCCACCTAATAGGCCAATTAGCATGCCAGGGCACAACCAAGGTCAATTCGGTATGAGTAAACAAAATTTGGTGCCACCGCAGTTTGGATACCGACCTAATTTTGGTTATAGACCCCCTTTTTATCAACAAAGGATGCCAATGCTTCCGCATCAGTTTGGTAGCAATAACCGTTTTCCGATTCCTCAACAAAACACACAAAACAAACCTCAACCAGACATTACCGATGCTACTATGAGAACTGCTCCGCAAAGAGCACCTCAGCATGGTTTCCCTGTAAACGAATTAGAACTCTACCCATCTTATGATGACTATTTTACTTACCCTGCGGAATACGAATATTGTTATGATTTATCCGAATATTTCCCTAGTGAAGAAAATGAGTTTCCAGTAGACTCAGTATCTGAAAACCCTACTCAAGTTATGGATAGAAACGAACAGATTAAAAATAAAGATAATACTACTGAACCAGAAAACGTCAAAAATTTTTACATGCGAGCCTCCAGCACACACCTGAAAGAATAATATTAAATCATAATACTGTAAAATTAAAATTACCACATATTTACATACCGGAAATAGACGGAAAATTCATGATCGACACTGGTAGTACTCGTTCATTTATACACCCTAGAATAGCGACTACCTATTTTCCTAACGACATATCATACGAACCATTTGAAGTAGTAAGTACGCACGCCTCGAGCAAACATAATCAGGTATTGAAAATTCCTTTGTTTCCTGTATTTCAGAGTAAAGATCACCATAAGTTCTACGTATACAATGTCGATTCATTATACGACGGGCTGATAGGAAATGATCTTTTAAAACAGTTAGAAGCCGTAATAGATTTAAAGAAACATGTACTACTAACGAAGTCAGCTAAAATACCTATATGCATAGATACGGATATTAATGTTATACATGTTGTATTACTTCCACCGAGATCAGAAACTAGAGCAAAATTACCAACCAATTTATTAAATGGGGTAGGAATATTAAATTACACAGAATTCGGTGAAGGAGTACGAATGCCTACTGCTCTTGTGAAATGTGTAAATGGTTTTGCAACAACCATCATACAAAACACTCTTGATAAACAAATAGAATTATGTGTCATCAAACCGTTCATAGTATCTAATTTCGAGGAAAACAAATGCCATGTAAATTCCATAGATGACAAAAATATTGAGACTGACCAATTATTACTTGACAATCTAACTAAATTACGACTAGACCATATGAATGATGAAGAACAAGCATCCATACGACAATTATGTGAAGAATATAAGGATATATTCTATTGTGAGCAAATACCTTTAAGCTTCACTAATCAGGTAAAACATTGCATTAGGACAAAAAATGAAGATCCGATTTATACCAAAGCATATAGACAAGCCCCTGCTCAAGCAGCAGAAATTAATAAACAAGTTGAAAAACTTTTGAAAGATAACGTGATCCAAGAATCCTTTTCCCCTTGGAGCTCACCAGTCCATCTCGTCCCCAAAAAACCAGATGCTTCTGGTGAAGTCAAATACAGAATGGTAATCGACTATAGGAGACTTAACGACATTACAGTTGACGACAAATACCCCCTTCCTAACATTACTGACCTTTTTGACAAACTGGGCAAAAGCATCTATTTTACAACCCTCGATTTAGCGAGTGGGTACCACCAAATTGAATTGAATAACGACGATATACCAAAAACTGCATTTAGCACACAAAACGGACATTATGAGTTCTTGAGAATGCCGTTTGGACTTAAAACAGCTCCGGCAACCTTTCAACGAGCCATGGACAACATTATGAGAGGTCTCCAAGGAATACATTGCCTCATTTATTTAGATGACGTCATCATCTACTCTTCGAGCCTTCAAGACCACCTACAGAAACTTAGAGCCGTCTTTGAAAGACTACGACAGACTAACTTAAAAATACAACTAGACAAATCTGAATTTTTACGAAAGGAAGTTTTATACCTAGGTCATACGATAACAAGAGACGGACTAAAACCAAACAATGATAAAATTGTAGCTGTTATAAATTATCCTCTTCCTAGAACAACAACAGAAATAAAAAGTTTCCTTGGGCTGGTCGGATACTATAGAAAATTCATTAAAGATTTCGCTAAAATCACCCATCCCTTAACGTCTTGCCTTAAGAAACGAAACAAAATTATCATAGACCAAAACTACATAGATGCCTTTGAAAAATGCAAAGAAGTACTGACTAATACTCCTCTGCTACAATACCCTGACTCGACTAAACCCTACATTTTGACAACTGACGCCTCTAACGTGGCACTCGGTGCTGTCCTATCTCAAGGACCTATCGGAGCAGACAGACCAGTCGCATATGCTAGTCGAACCCTTAGCGACACTGAAATGCGTTATAGCACAATAGAACGAGAGCTCTTAGCTATTATTTGGGCCGTGAAACACTTTAGACCCTACTTGTACGGACATAAATTCCAAATTTTTACAGATCACAGACCTCTTGCTTGGCTTTATTCCCTGAAAGAACCCAATAGTAAATTGACTCGTTGGCGCCTCCGCCTTCAAGAATATGACTTCACAATTATTTATAAAAATGGCAAACAAAATAGTAATGCAGATGCATTGTCACGCATAAAACTTAACGCTATAGATTCCGAAGATGACACATCAATGAATGTTAATGTAGATGAATCTGAAATACAAAAAGTAATAAAACAATTAAAGGAACTTGAAAAGTTTACAACTAAAGCTGAAATAGAAAATGAATCAGAAATAGTAACCATTTCAGATTCTGACTCTGACGTGACTACACCTGCAGACCTTTTTCAAGATAACTTCCCTATTCGTTCCATAACCAGTAGCAGTAAAACAGATACAGTAGCCTCCAACATAGAACCAGAATCATTAGGGATCCCAATCTTAAGAGAAGCAATCGACACCAAACCGAACCAAATATTAGTGTTTACCTGGTTTCAAAATAAAATACAAGTTCAAAATTTATCTAGAAAGAATCAAAAAGTTTTAGAAGTATTTCTTCCATTAGATAATGAAGAATTAATTAAACAATTTTTAAAAGAATATGTCATACCCAAGCGTAAATATTTTATTTACTTTGAGAATGACATACATAGACGGCTATTTACTAAAGTTATTATAGAAATTTTTAAGAAAGATTCAGTAGAGTTCTTTGAGTGTACAGATAGAGTCATATATATAGAAGATGAAAAAGAACAAAAGTCTGTTATACTAAAACATCACGAAGGAAAAACGTGCCATAGGGGAATTAAAGAAACTGTGGTTAGAATTCGCAGAAACTATTATTGGGAAAACATGCAAGATACGGTAGCAGCAATTATAAATATGTGTGAGCCTTGCAAACTAATGAAATATGATAGAAAGCCCATAAAACCAATGTTACAATTAACACAAACACAGGATGCCCCTTTCCAAGAAATATTCATTGACTTATTTAATATAGAAAGTAAATATTACCTAACACTGGTAGATGCATTCAGCAAATTAGGACAGGCTATTGAAATTTCAAGTAGGCAAACGACAGAAGTAGCACGAGCCTTATTAAAGTATTTTTCAATATACGGTGTTCCCAGGAAAATATCCTGTGACCCTGGCACTGAATTTAACAATGAACTTATGCGCGAACTTTTGTCTATGTATAAAATAGAAATTCACATAACAACGCCAAACAATCCTAACTCCACTGGTATCGTAGAGCGATTTCACTCCACCATAATAGAGATATATAGGCTTGCAAAATATGAACGTAAATGTACGGACGCCGCTTCCGTCATGACCTATTCCATAATGGCATACAATCATACAATACACTCCACTACTGGATTAACCCCTTTTGAAGTAGCATTTGGACACACCGACTCCAATAAAATATTTGATGTAGACTTAGAAAGGGCATATACACAGCAGTTAGTTAAAGATCATGCAAAACGAACAAAATATCTGTATAAGTACCTAGCCGAAAAGATTCTTAACACTAAACAAAAAGCCAGAGAGAAGAAAGGTGGTGAAATTGAGTTAAGCTTACAAGAGGAAGATAATATATTTGTAAAGGACATTAACATTAGGAAAAGTAAAGATAAACCTAGATATCATAAAGCAAAAGTAACAGGAAAAACAAATAGGAACGTAGTACCAGTACAGATAGGTAAAAGACAAACTAAAGTGCCTCTAAAGAACGTTAAACGTCCTTCACAGGTTGTGGCTGATCATCGTGATCTTGAAACTGACGGTCAAGGCCCAAGGCCTTCAACTTCAAGAGATTAAAAATAACCCAGGCATATTACCTGTTAAACAAGGACAGGCGGTTATAGAGAAAGATAAGTGGACCATAGTTAAGATATTAGATTTTAAGGAGATAGATTATGATTTAGCGTTAAATATTAATAGATATAAAGAATTTAGTAATATAGTCGACATTCATAAGCCCTACGCAGATGAGTTCCAAAATATGAAATTACAGGTAGAATACTTACGCAATTCGACAGTCAGAAAATTCAGGCAGCTTATTCCATCAAAACGTTTCAAACGCGGCCTCATTAATCCTCTTGGCTCAATGATTAAAATACTTACCGGTAATCTAGACCACGAAGACGCGATTAAGTACGATGCTCAAATTTCACAGCTAAAAATTGGTGAAACACACGTAAATAAGAAAATAACCATAATTTCAGAAATGCTTGACTCTATTATTAACAAATCTGCATCTGTACAGGACAATATTCTAATTATGGATGAACGCATGAAACGCATAGAAAGAATAGTAAAAAATATTGGTACTAAAGAAAATAACTCTATTTACTCTGTATATGTCTTAAGTATGTTTGATATGTTTATAAGTAATTTTAGGTCAATTTATATTGTTTTAAATGAGATTGAAACTGCATTATCATTTACAAAAGTGTCTGTTGTACATCAAGCCCTTGTTGAGCCATCTGAACTCTTAGCACTGTTAAGCAATATTTCTGAAACTGAAAGCCTAATATACCCTGTTACAGAGAAAACGTTATTAATGTTAGAAAGAACAATGTCTACTAAAGCTTATGTAAAAGAAAACCAAATAACATTCATTATGGAAATCCCATTAATAGATAAAAATAATTATAATTATTTCAAAATATATTCACTACCAATTTTCAATGGAAACGTAACTACCACCATTATCCCTAAATATCCGTTCCTTATGGTGAAAGGTCCTACATACTTACCGCTAGCCAACCCATGTGAAGAGATGGCAGCTAACCAGTTCCTGTGCAAGGAAAACGATGTTGTATTGTATCCTGAAAGTACGTGTATAGAACAATTAATGAATTTTGCTTCAAACCTCAGTTTATGTAAACCCCTTGCAGTTAACCTGGAAAATCTAAAAGTACAGCCTATTGACTTCTTCAACTGGATTATTTACACAAGGAATGAGATAATGCTTACCGAAACATGTGCCGGTGATGTTATCAGGAAACCGATCAAGGGCACATATTTATTGGAAGTTGACGAAAACTGCAGTGTCTATCTGAAAGACATTAAATTACACAAAATGCAACATTATTCAGGGAAAATACAATATCGAGTAACTCCAATCGCGGTTCTACCCAAATTAAAGGAAACATCTATTAATTGGAACAAAACAGTTAATCTAAACAACTTGGACTTTGACGATTTAAAACACCTATCCTACACATTAAAAAGTGAAATAGTGGAAAGTGATAGTGCAGTGAAAACAAATAGTGTTAGTTTAGCAACTGTATTACTCTATGTAATTTTAGTTATAGTATGTCTTAGTATAGTACTTTGGAGGAAATTGTCCTGTATGCGGAATCATCGGAATCCAAATATTACCGATAATTTCGCACTTGGTGAGGGAGGAGTTATGGAACCACAGCCCTTACAGATTTTGCGTATATAAGCACTTTTGCTCAGCACGATCTGTGTGGTCGCTGAGCTTGCATATTTGACAGATAATGATTGTTTAGTTTAAGTTTTAGTTAGTTAGACTTACTTCGTGACTTACATCCGAATCTGTAGCACGTCTCAATATAGAGTAATTAATTAATTCATTTTTTTATTTTTAAAAAGTCCTTTAAGGCGCTCCCAATCCTGACTACGTTGACGGCACGAACTGCCAAGAACAACGTTAACGGCACGGTTGGCGCAGTGGTTAAGCGATTGATTGCGCGGGTTCGATTCCCGCACGGAACAATTATTCGTATGACCTACAATTAGTTGTTCCGGGTCTGGCTGTTTGTGTATGTGAGTTTAAATGTTTGTAAACGCACCCACAATACAGGAGAAGTTCCAAGTGTGGGGCATCGTTTAAAAAAAAAACTACAAAGTTTTAAACAAGATCACTTTTCAAACATTGTGATGTAGTTCATATAACATTATCTGAGATTGAACTAAAATGACTGCCACCAACTTGCATCAAACTGCTGCTGTAAAAAAAATACTTTTTTTTAAAAAATACTTTTTTTTACGTTACAATTATTAAAATAAAATAAAATTGTTTTAGTGATCGTGTCAAACACCACAGCAGCATTCCTGTGTTGAAATAACTAATTTACTCTACAAATGATTTATATCTGGGCTAATATTGCACCCAAATTCTAAGGAACTTACAGGGCTGGTATACCTCCATCAGCCATTTTTATATACGCATAAATAGGAACTTATTTCCCTGCCTAACCCTCCACAGCCTTCTCACTTACGTAACAACCACTTCGAACCAACAAGTCATGCTCCTGAACTTAAGTGCAGTTTCTATTTTTCACACGTGCTCCGTAAATTCACATCCACTGCGGATCAAATTAAAGTGTATACCACTTTCACATAGAATTACAGTGCATGCCACTAGCACACCATCAACGGCCTTAAAAGGCGCTATATCATTGCCGAGTTATTTTGAACGCCAGTGTAATTTAGTGTGGTGTACTTTATGGGAATTCTCCCGTATATGACGGTCTTACGAAAGTGTACAGACACCTTTATGGTTTGAAGTCTACGTGTGTGATGAAAATTGAGCTGCAGTTTACAACAAATTTTGCAATTTGTTGAAGTAGGGATGTTGACTGAGTAAAAAACAATAAAACTTATTTAGTCCATCAGTCAGATAATAAATAGTATATTAGACACGTATTTTTTGCTTTATCATTATTAATAAAACATGATTTAGATAAAATGCATTAAAGTTGGGGAATGGGGGCTCGCTACGTCACAAGTCAATATAAAATCTACCGGAGAATGCCACATTTTAACTCAATGTACTGCTTTTTGTAATCAAAAGACATAATCTTTTGTTCTACGTAAAAAAAGAAAAAAGTGTCCAATTTAATAATAATGTGACAAAAAAAAAAATTGTCATCATTGCTAAAATATTCATTCATAAAGTATTTAGAATCTTATAGTCTCCAATTTCACATAGAATCAACAAAGCTAGGATATCATGCTATGCTAGAACTCATTAATCTTCAACTATTCTTGAAAATACCCAGAAAATGTGCCTGAAATTACTTGAATTTCTCTATCCATAACCACCATGTACATGGTAATGGATATGGCAAACATATTGGTGCTAGCAGTACGTTGTTATTTGCAACCTCTATTACAACACAAACTCCCATTACAGTAAATAACGTAAATATCCTAGAAACTCTTCTGTATATTCTTATTTTCCTAATCCCATTAATATTCATATCTGGTCCTGAACCTAGAAATGCACAAGCGTAAACTTTAAAGAATGTACTAAACTCGTAAATATTTTAAATATACGCTCTTAAAGTCACAGTCGATACATTGGTCCCAGGATTAGAAGAGGCAGGATAAGAAGTGAATATAAAAATTAATTAGTTCGTTTGACATTTGAATGATGAACAGCTAAAATATTCTCTATATTGGAGCTGTTCGTCATTGTCATGTACGAGTATATTGACGATTTGTTATATAGAAAATTGAAAAATATAGGAGGTTGGTCACTTAAAATAATGACTTAAGAATAACGTTTAATGATAACGTTGGTTGGTTGTTTTATTGCTTCAAAATTTTATACAGCAGCAGTTTCCATCATCCTCCTTCTTATGACAGATCGATTTTATTACGGTGGTTCCGATGAAAAAATGGTAAACTCACAGCAAATCCTATCTAAGTTCAAAAGCTCCACAGAAAGACAAAAAATATAGGTACACAAAAAGCTTTTCACCGTGACGAGTTCCACTAACATGAGGAGAATCCTCACTTCTGATCCAAAATCTAAATTCCCGGCACAAAATGGAAGCAATCAGGGTCCATACTGGCGACCTCATAACTCGATAGAACATAAATTTTTACAAGACGCTAAAAGCATCGAGCATGGCGGCGAGGATGGCGGTGTGACACGTAAATTGTCATCAGACTTTTATGTAGCCATGAAACGTGCTCAGTCATTACTTTAGGAAACGTTTCATGAGATCTTGGCTTGACTTGGAATGTTTTAGAGGTTTTATAAACGTCGTAGTGTTTGGGGTCTGGTTGTGGCTGGGAGTTTAAATATCTATCTAGAAAATAGTGAAAAATTACTCTATTTAAGTAACAATTTTTTAGGGTTCTGTACCTCACAAGGAAAAAACACAAGAAGTCACAGCCAATTTGCTCCGAATGTAATGGACCGATTAAGTTGAAATTTGGTAAATATATGTATTTCTGTGACCCAAACACGGACGTGTAATGTAAATAAATGAATTTTGAATATGGGGTCACTTTTGGGGGGCAAAAAAGAAAAAATAGTTCTATGCTTATAGATTACAGGAAAACCTATAAAAAGTCTATGGTCTTAAAATAACATGGTAAATCACTCAATATTGTGCGTACAAATTTACATTTGCAGTTAGAATGTATGGGAAAACATGTTTTTCAACTACAATGTTAAGTTTGTTCTCGGGATGAACACATTCCAACTACGGAACCCTTCATTGTGCGTGGTCCGACACGCACTTGGCCGGTTTTTTTTATATATGGTTAAAAAAAAACAACCACATGAAGAACATATAGGTGACCAAGTCTCTGTTTTGGCGCTACTTGTCGTGGATTTGATTTCTACATGGCTAAAACATTTTTATGGACTAAAGATAGTTAATTCCTGGTATTCGTTTTAGAACTACCGTAGCTTAAAGATTTTATATGATTTCTCGAACAAAATATCAAGCCCATTAGACATGGCCATATCTAATCTAACAAAATAACAACCACCTTTTAAAAGCTTATAATTTTCTCAAAGCCACAGCCTACTTGCAACACCAACAATTTGTTGCTACAGCCCATGTTTTCCTTTGATTACAAGCTGCTCTGTCGCCAAGAAATAATCTTGGTCAGGTTGGCAGCTATTTATCAGCTTTCTTTACTTCTGATTAAAGGGTTATAGTGATAAGTGCACTAATTATATATAGTTGTAGACGATGTAAGTGCGATGTGTGGTTAGCTGCTTAGCGTTTTCTCTAAGTGGGTTTGCTGTTGCTAATATGAATGAAATTAATAGTATGAAATTATTTTTTTGCTTTACCACAGATAATATATTACTACGTACAGATACCCAATCCCATACAAAGAAATGAGACCTCCCTAGTCGGGCTATTGACTGGCTAAATGTACTACAGTTATGACAAATTGAGTAAAACGCCATCTATTGCAAAGAGCCCTAAACAAAAAGGTTTTATCGGCTTTACATTGACAATGTGGGTTTGTCATTCCATTTTTGCAAGCTTTCATTGTGAAACTGTGATGTATGGTCGTATCCGACTGTTGCCTGATTCTTATGTTCATTTTCAGAATGTGCTGATTTTCTGACGATTTAAGTTTTGGTTTTCATTCGTGTCTACAACTTATCATACAACATAATCAGCCTATAATATTCCCACTGCTGGGACACAGGCCTCCTCTCAGTGAGAGGGAGTGGGCCGTAATCCACCACGCGGGCCCAGTGCCGGTTGGTAGATGAAACATCTCTTCGAATTTTTGGTTCTAGAGCATGCCGGTTTCCTCACGTTGTTTTACTTCACCGTTTTGAGAGCAGTGGTGATGAAATAATTTACACAAAGTAAAGCGCCTGTCTGGGTTCAAACCTAAAACCTATAACTCGTAAGTCGCCGTCGTTACCACTGGGCAACCACTGCTCTTCGTGTCTACTACGTCATCATAAGTCAAGAAATCCCAATATCTTACCTACATAAGATTTTCCGGCACATTCACTGATCAAGCCTTCAGAAACCTAAAGTTAATCCTATAAAATGTAAAAGCCTTAACATTCCATAATCCTACCATCCTCCAGAACACCGGTAACTCAATAACAAACACACGACGCCAAAAAACCAGACGAATAACATTTCAACAAAATAATCCGAAGTTACCAATAAATACTGCATCACCATTTGATTTATTATTCGATAAAAGCAACGCTAGGGATGCGAAAAACTACAATAAAATAATAATCGTTATGCAAAAAACTGTAATGGAATCACTCAATCGGAGTAATGTAACGAACGTTTGATTTATTACTTGTCGAGTAAGAAAAATGACTATAAAATACATTGTGGGGTTTAGAGCGGACGGGACGGGACCGAGACAGGACCGAGACGGGGTTTTTGAGAATTGAAATGAGTGTGGTAGATAGGTCCTATGTCAAATAGCTCATCAATTACTTCAATTAGTTAACTGCAGCAGTTTATTTATTAAATACGAGCAACCACAGAAGTCTCGAATATGGGGATAAAAACATGTGCCAAATTTCATCACAATCCATTCAGCCGTTTTGGCGTGAAAGCGAACGAACAAATAAACTCACTTTCGCATTTATAATATTACTAGCAGCGCCCCGCGGTTTCACCCGCATAAATCTTGATCCCTCGGGAATATCGGGATAAAAAAAGTATCCTGGGCCCTAATCCAGGTCATGGTCTACTCATTAGCCAAATTTCATTCAAATCCGTTAAGCCGTCTAAGCATGAAAGCGTAATAAACAAACAAAAAACCTCGCTTTCGTATTTATAATAAAGGCAGTGTATAGAGTGCCACCATTGGCACTCTATCCCTATCGGATAAAGTGCCACTACAGGCACCCTAGTAACACAGCCTCGGCCCGGCCAAAGTGCCGCAAGCATTGGATTGTCATTGTCACTGTCACTAAGTCACGTCACTTGGTATTTTGTTTGATTGTCGAGGTTAGATCGCTGTAAAACACCACATTCCCAAAACATTACATTCTCTTGTGCCTAAACGGACCCTGGCACTTCACCGGCCGCTACCGCGGCACCGCTCGCTACGCTCGCTCGGTCGTGCGTTGTGTGGTCACAGTTCTAACCTAACCTAACCTAAATAACAAGTGACAGTGACAATGCAACGCTCACGGCACCCTAGCCGGGCCGAGGCAGTGACACTAGAGTGCCACAAGAAACTCGCGGCACTCTATACACTTCGTATAATAAATTATTAGGTAGGATTAATATAGTTAGGATAGTTAGGATTGTAAACTCATTATTCATATTGTAATACCTACTCAAATATTGTATCCACATACCTGGAAAGCATGTCAAGCCGTTGCGTTGGTACAGCCTGTCATTCGTAGACATTTGACAGTCGTTACGGGTAGTTCGAAGCCCGACAACGTAAAGTCAGACAACTAGTAGTTGACTGCATTGTTGTTTTGTTGTAGTTGTTTGTAACTACTGAATATAGATATATAAAATTACAGTTATATAAGACTTATCAGTGTACGCTTTTCCGGGTTCTGCCCATTCGTCCCAGCAGACATTGTATTTTTTTTTAGATTTATTGGTTCTTCTACATAATGTTGGATAAGGTACGGAAGTCAGTCGTTCAGTAACGAAAGTCGATTAACATTGTGACTAAGGCAATTATTTTTTAAAGAGTAATCGTGGAATTGCCGGCTCTTCTCCAGACAGGAAACGACCTATTCGAACCGTCCACCTAGCTACTTTTCATAAGTACCCATGTAGGTTTATGTGAAATAAAATAGATTGAATAGACTGAAAACTTCGTGATCTATAATGTGCTTATTTTCATTAAAATGTTAGCTCTTTAGCAGATTATAAGCACAGTAAGCTACCGACTTTTGGAAGCGATTCCTTGCTCATCATAATGAATCGGTAATGTATTTTTATGGCGATGTGAATGAAGGCCGATGTTGATTGATGGAACTTCATGTATTAAGCAATTTGGGGAACTTAGGGGGCCATTATTTTCCTGTACATATTGTGCATAATAACCCGTAAACGTTCCTTAATTGACCGGAGAAATACATTATTTTGGAAAATAGGAATTGATAACCGGATTACCTTGGTTAATTGTAGTGGTGGATCTATTTATTATTATTATTTGATGTCATTGCCAAAGACGTTGAACAACGCATACACGGTGAAAGGAAACATCGTAAAAACGATAAATTTTAGCATGAATTCAGTATACACATGATTTTAGACCCTATAGATTATTTTTAACTATTTGTTGGTGTAAAAAAACCGCTGTTCCATACAAAAGCAAACCCAACACGATCGCTAGAGATATAAAATCATATTATACTGAATCCATGGTAAAAGTTTTCGTTATGATGTCCCTTCCGCCGTGTATTACATGCGCACAGCCCCTTCCAATTTTACCTTTGAAATGTCGCCCCAGTAATTTTCAAGCTGTGTTTAAAAATGACAAATGAATGACAGTGAGTAAGTACCTAATGACAGGACGAGAACGGCTACTCATCGGTAACAAGTGCTGTAATCAAGGCTACCTTCGGTATACTTTGACAATCTGTGCGGAACGACGCACAGGATGGTCTGATGTACAAGCACTATACTTTTCTTGGAGTATAAGTAAGTGAATGCAATGGTTATCAATGGTAAAGCAGATCATACGCTTCACTTTTGGTTTATTTATTTTTGTCATTCACTCGAAGTGAAACGTGAATAAAAAGTGAATTCATTAGTGAACCGATCCAATGATTTGAATTTCTGCAGTTGATATCTTTCACTTGCCTACCGAATGATTGAAAAATGAAATGATAAGAGCAGATGAACGTTAATTTATATGGATTGTTTTTGATGTCGTGTGAACGTAGAATGAAACAAAATGAACAAGCATCTGATAACGCTATAGCAAAACTATTAATAAAGCATGTTGGTATCTTGTTGCTATTATATGCTCGTTTGATGATTATTATCGTGTCGAAAATTACTACTCATATACTTACTGGTCAACTATTTACCCACCATTGTGTCCATTAGTTCAATTTATCTGCTACCGAGGTAGTCAAATGGTCTGGTCAAACGCAACTAAAGAACGCCGAGCACTGCGTTCGATCCCCGGGCTGAGTATAGTGTTAATATTTCATTAGGAAATTCTCGGAAACAGACCCGAGCCTGGATGAATCAGCCCGACTAATGCTAATAGGCTTGCCTCAATGCAGGGGACTTATAACACAACTGCATGGTGAAATGTGGGTTTACTAATGCACCTCGACCGGCCACTTCGGGGAATACCTACACCAGAAAATTCAGTAGGTGAAAAATCAATCCACCCCTATTTAGGTACCATCCAGCCCTATCTTATAAAGAAACGATCGTCAAGATTGGCTCAAAATTAAGCGAGGAGATATATAAAAAAAATGTGTTATCTTGAGAACCTCTCCTTTTTCGTTGGGTAAAATAACTTCGACTGCTTAAGTATTAAGCTTCATATGTATGCAAGTAACAACACCTATGTTAAATTACCGTATATGCACCTGTATAATCCATATCCCCCTCAGTCGTATTGGTACCTAACGTGCCTGATTTCCAGTCCTCTCAGTTTGATCGACTCGTGGTTCAAAGCGTACGTTGTGACCTCTTGCAACAGCCGAGTCGCTCGAACAAACGAACCATATTGTTAGACTGAATGCGAGCTATAATAAATACGTTACCAGCGTTTAATCTACTCAGATTGTACGAGATTCTGTGATAGATTATCTGGTGGGAGGCTACGGTTAGTGCGGAGTTGGGTAAATCTTTGCATGCCATTATTTTAGCACGCAAAAATGTCCTAGGCATGGAATTATACATGTAAAAAAAAACACAACGTTTGTCTCATCAAACTTGTGGCTAAGTAATAACAGCCGCACGGGTCGATCAATTAGGTTAAGCTACGCTTGCCCCGCTTGACTCCTCCGTGCTTCGGAAAGCACGTTAAGCCGTCGGCCCCAACTGTCATTTGTAGATCTTTGACAGTCGTTACGGGTAGTTAGAAGCCCAAAAATCTGACATCCAGTCTTACAAAGCGGTATCGTTTTACCTAGTAACTAGGTTGTGGAGGTCAGAAGGCAGTCGCTGCATGTAAAATACTGGTATTCAGCTGCCGGTTAGCCTGGAAGCCGACCCCAACATAGTTGGGAAAAGGCTAGGCAGATGATGTTTGTCTCATCAAACCACTTGGACTGGTCAGTCTTTCGTTACCAAAAATTTATCATTTAAGATACTACTTTTATAACACAAGATCTCATCAGAAAAGTAAACTATAATAATTTATAGTCTGTTATAATTATGTTCAGGGTTTTGGATTAGGAAACAGACCAAAAGCTTTTTTTCCTTAGATGGTGTCGCCGTAGCGAAGAAGTTCAGAGCTGGTTTTTCCGCCCTGTTTTCCAAAATACGTATCCAACTTTTGGTCATAAGTCCTTCCATTCAGCGGTGCCAAAACTCCCAGTATTTCACCTAACCCTATCTATCTCGCGGGCCATTCATCATGGCTGGCTGTTTGTACCCCCTGTTTGCCGTGCACTTAACTAGTAACACTTCTCAAACTATGATGAATAAGTTTTTGTCGTGGTGTTCCCGATTTCTCGGAAATTAAGGAAATATTTGTTTCTTTAGAAGTGTCAACATGTCGAGTGTTTTCTTAAGCTAGTGACTTGTCGGTGGTATGACATGACGGTAATGAATTGTGTTGCATCTGAGCTTGTTGAGAGCAGAAGGGTTAAAAGCTGTAGCCATTCTATTAGATTGTGATAGTGTTTTGTTTCGTTTTTGTATGTTTATGATTATAGGTATAATAGTTAGATAAAGCCGCACGGGTTGATCGATCAGTTTAAGCTACGCTTGCCGCGGTTGGTCCGTGGATGGGTAACCATTTTTTGTATTTTTACATACCGAGACCCCTCCGAGGCTCGGAAAGCATGTTAAGCCGTTGATCCCGGCTGTCATTCGTGGATCTTTAACAGTTGTTACGGGTCGTCAGAAACCCGAAAGTCTGACAACCAGTCTTACCAAGGGCTATTATATCATCGTATTACCCAATAACTGGGTGGTGGAGGTCAGATAGGCAGTTACTCCATATAAAATACTGGTATTCAGCTGCATCCGGTTAGACTAGAAGCCGACCCCAACATAGACTTTGGGATAAGGCTAGGCAGATGATCAGTTTTTACTTACATACATCTGGTAGTTGGACACGGAGCGTGGAGGTGGGTGGTTGTTGGACTATCCCGCGATTAAACCTAAAAAAAGCAAAAACAGTAATCAATTTTATTTCTAGCGAAATCTTGTAAAAATACGAAACTATAAGTTTTCATGCCTTAATCACAACGCAGAACACAGAAATATTCCGCTGCACCAAGCAAAAAGCTTTCCACGTAGCGGGTTTTAAAACCAATATAAACAAAGTAAATGTAAACCTCCCATTGTAAATCTCACCTACCATTAACCCTTCGACAATCACAGGGTTACAATATTATTTATACAGTCTGTAAACTATAAATCCGATAAATGTCTCTGAACAATTCTGATGTTCTTGGAGATATCATTTATAATTCTGTTGACCCCAAGTCGTATAAAGAGCGCGAAGATATCTTAAAGTCACCCACAGATCATGGGCACTGTTCTCGAAATAACAAATATTCAATAAACATACAATAAACGTATTTATTACGCTATTTAGATTTTTACTTAAGATTGAGAGCAAATCAAATTGTATAATCAAATGCAAAGATATCACAAACACATCTGTAGCTAAAGACCAAATAAAAATGATCTTTAACTCTACAACATAAGATCCAAAACTTAGTTTTTGAGTAGCAAAATTAATTTTGTCAACGTAACAAGTATATTTTTTAAGGCAACGGCAAGCTATTTGGCCTACTTGCGTGTACGCAATTGTATTGTGTTAAAACAATAGCAATGTTAAGGTTACGAATTGTTTTTGCTTACTCGACTTAATCGGAGGGAAGTAATACTTCTGGTGCCTATGACGTAAGCTGTCCTTAAGAACTATTTGATAGTATCAAAGGCCTTGAAGATGGGACGTAAGTAAATTACGTTTTAAATTGGCAATAAAGGTCACCATTTTCTAATTCGAAGAATATCAAGTGCTAGGTACATTTGCAGATTTGTAATAGTGTACATGTCATCTACACTTATTATAATAGAAGAGAAAAGATTTGTATTTTTGTATGTTTGTTTGTAATAAATAAACTCAAAAACAACTGGACCGATTTTAAAAATTCTTTCACCTCTAGAGTGCTATAATTATATTATCAGTTACCAGTGATAACTTATCACTGAGTTACATAGGTTATAATTTAGTTTGGTGGAACCTGGTCGTTTATAAAATACATTATGTAAGATTATAGACATGATACAAAAATCTGAAGACCAAAGCTCCTTATAAATCTAGTCATGCTGATTCAATAAATTGAATCAAACAAACCATACCAAACTGAAAGGACCACAGGCTCTAAGGACCAAAAATAAAACAAACAGCAATAACGAGACTGTAACAGCTGATCGCTCCTATATGTACAGACTCAGAGCAATGGACTATTGTGTGAAACAGGTAGGCATTGAGCTTATAAACCTGTTCCATGTCAAAGGCCTTTGAGCACAACATGTTACGGCATGAAATGATTTCTGCAAGAACCTTCAGGCAATCTGTGTTTAATGTGGAGCTTGTTGTGGGTATCAGCTGATAGGCACACTTAAATTGATGGGGAAGAGTATAAAGAAGTCATAGTAATTTATACATAGGGTGCAACATGACAGTTAATGGGTATACCATTTTTTTTTGGCAGTACCAAAATATCTTGGAACTCACTTAATTTTTAAGTACACAATTATCATAATGAGACAGGATGGGCAAGGCTACAAGATCAAGCGGACAAGATCATCATCAACTATAATGATAACTTGAAAAAACTATCATCATCATTTATTTTTATGTAGGTAAAGTGATGGTATAAAATCCAGATTTAATGCCATAAAGCATACTTGCATTATCATTAATCCATTTGCTTTTAAAGATAACAGTATTAAGCCTTCATAATCCCAGTGAAGTTATAACACAGGCACATAAAAATCAACATTGTTGGTTGTTATAATATAAAATTGAAAAATGTGTTGCCGGTACGGGCGAAACGGCAAGAAATAATAATATCCTTGTGTAAGCTAACCAATCGTGACTTGGAGCTTTCGCCGACTAGTGACGTGCAGCGCATGCTGATCGATAAGTGCACGAATATTTTGCTGGTCCTTTTAAAAGGTAGGAAGTATCGTTTGTCTAGGCTTATTAGCTGTCTAGCGACTGGCCTCTGCATGTTAAAACAATGCTCGGAATGCTGGTGAAAATTACACAAAAATCCATAGTACAGTTTAGAAGATGTAAGCAGGCACACAAACAGAATTTGTTTTATATATGCATATAATGGCTTTTTGTATTTTCTTTAATGGTTGACATTAAGTGGCAAGATTAATAAAGGACATTAAAATAATATTGAAAGCAAAGATACCATGATCTGAGATAAACCCGGTAGTTCATCTTTTGAAAGTGACAAGTCCTCAAGATCTTTTCTTAAAGTTAAAAAGCTCCTTAATCGAAAACCAGATAAGGACCTAATTACTATATAAAATTACACGGCAGTTAACAAAACGTATAAACTCAACAATCTCATATGAATATTCAAATAATCATTGCTCCAAATAATCTGAATAGGAAACACAAATAACCCAAAAGATATCCAACAAATGAGATAATTCTTTAATAGAATAAGTTTTTCAAGAATCCTTTTGTGAGCCGAGGGTCAGTACAATGCGATACAGTATCTTTGGGAGCCTGTTTGAATCCTTTCTTATTTATTCGTGTATAAAAAATAAGCAGGCTTACGTACTTACCCTAAATTTCTAGTTTTTCGGGTCGAGTTTCTTTGGTTGAACGGTAATGAGTTTTTGGAGTTACCCTTCTATTATTCTGGGTAAGTGAATTATTTACTGCAAGGGCTCACACATGAGCAGGTTTGAATATAATTAGTGAGGATACAATTGACTTGAAATAGGCAGTTTTGATCATTATTGTAACAACGAATAATATTTTTTCCCTAAGGAAAGGGTCGCAGAAGTCTGATGCTGTTGAAATCGAAGTCAAATAAGGAATAAATCTAGTGGATTAAGCTCATCATCGGACTCTTCGACTTCTAATTTGGGGTCTTTCATTCTCGATAGCTTATTGACTTAGGCGTGACTTTGCGGAAATCCATTATAGACCATCCATCCATTGGACTCTGCGTTCGGCGCTTGGCGTGACGACACGTCGTGTCCGGGTTCGCCACAAGTCAATCGTCATCCTGAGGAAGCCTCGTTGAGGGGTGAAACACGTGCAGGGTTCTTTATGATTCTTTAAGCGGATTAGGTTACTAAATATACGTCGTCTTATGAATGTTTCTTTCATTCTCTTACAACATAGTCAAGAACTGGACAAACTATCCATGACATGAAAATCATGGCCAATAACCGATGGGTAAATTGGCTCATGCTGATATGCTTCTATACATCTAATACAAATCTTATTAGGTTCAACAGATTTATCGACAACTCGATCACCATATACAGCACTAAACGCTCGGAGCGATCAAATCGTATCCATACATTAAGAGCATTCATAGCTCGTAGAGGCCCTGTCGCTTAATGCAATTCATTGTACAAGGATCCTTGCAGTACCCAGAATAACATTACCTCCCGCTCCTCGCGCAAATCCTTTGCATCCGTTCTACAGGAACGGGAAAAGGTTCAACATGAGGGCTCAAGTTATATAAGCCATCGGATCGCTTGCATACATTTTGGCTTCCATTACTTGGCCTTCCATACCCCCTTCGTTCCAAGTAGAATCAGGTTCTAAGGAGTGAAACTTGGGAAAGGCAGGGGTCAAGACGTTCTGGTTGCCGTCAGTCAGATGAAGCCTGCACAGTGCTTCGATTTACAAACTTAAAAGGATTGGCGTCGAGATTTTTAAAATTTTAAGATTAAAAGTTGTTTATAGAATGCTTACGGACTGCACGAGAAATGAGGAGCTTCGCTTTTGTGTATTTTTTTGTAATTTGTTGATGGATCTTAGACGATTTTTAATATCATAAATTATGTTTTTAATCATTGCTAGAAAAGAGATGGAAGATGCTTATTTTACTTTTTATCTTAAATGGTTTCAGCAACCTTGTGATAGAAACTGTAAGAGGATTAGCTTCTATAGAAACATAATCTTTATCTTCTATATTTCTGCAATAAAAACACAATAACCTAACTGTAATATATTTTATTTCCTAGACCATTATCAACCTTATTTGTTTACAAGAAAAAGTACAAAAAAGGAAATAATAAAAACCATGTCATCGTTATTCTACGATTTCAAGGTACGCACTAAATTAGACTATAAACATAAAAATAACACAACGCCACAGGTAATGGGCCGTAAATAAAATAAAAATAACTACACAGCACACATTGGAAATCAATAAAAAACGACTCAATAGCTCAATAAAAAAAAACTTATTTTGTCATATAAATCTTTTTGACGGACTCGAATAGTACAAGCAAATGTTTTTAACCCCTGGCGAGACTTGCTGAACCATTTTCAGCTATAACGTTTCGGTTATAAAGTTGAATATTGATATTGCAGGAGTTTTTGTAACATTGTAGTAAATAGTTTTATGAAAACAGGCTGTTTTATGACCGCCAGCCAAATGTCTAGGTGGTAAGATAGTGCCCTCAATACTCACAGAACTCTCAACCTTAAACCCTCTATATTAGAGTTCTATTTAGTTCCCTAAATGCATTATTAAGGGGTCGTTCGGTAGTCTCCATTGTCAATCAATAGATCTATTGCAAGAATGTAAGGATTCATTCACTGACTTTGATGTCTGACGGTGAGGAACATGAACTTTTAGTTTAATGTGAAGGGCTGTGTGTATGAATAGTTGGCGGACATTATAGGTATGATCAAAGGGAATTGAGGAATGCATGCTATTTTCTTCTTCTTCTTTTTAAATAATATTCAAGTTATCGTCCATTTTGTTTAAAATGTTGATGGCACGGTATCAGCTGAGAGCTGCAGAATTAGTTTTTGGTTCCGCAGTTACTTCTATCCTTCAAATAAATTTTATTTTCTTCTGTTTATTTCCATAATTATCATTAGGTACATAACATTATGCTTTGTTTCCTCAAAAGGTTGGGCAGAAGGTGTACATAATACAGAATACCCACATTTCACCAGTTATGTTTAGTTGTTTAGGTCCCATGTAATAAATATCCATCCCTACTTATGAATTGAGGCCTTCTCATAATTACTATGTTTTATACTATAATTGACCAGAGGACAAATTTATTTATGTATATCCTACTGCTGGCTATGCATAGCTATAGGTCTGTCTTGCTTGAATCGTAATATTTGTTCTGGTCCTTGGTTAATCACATCAAGGTTCCATCATCAGTTTTTACTACTAACCGCCTCAAGGGGTTTGCTTAATGATTTTTTTTGTAAACTCTACATATAACTGAGCCTCTCTAACACCCTTATATGAACGATTTAAAAAAAAATACAGGAAGTAAAATCAATTTCCCTTCGGATATGCCAAAAACTCATATTTAAACTATCCAGGAAGATTCTATGGGCAGCAGGCAATGGGGGGTGCCATTTGAGTAATAGTCACTGTAGCCATGCGGGGGGCGTCGGCAAAAAACGCACATAATAAGAACATACCTCACGGTTAGATAAGTGCGGTCAACATTGGGTAAGATGTATGGATAGCAAAACAAATCTGACAATTAAGCTTTTTTTGGTTGGTTACAGTAATAATATCTGGCAATAAATAGTTTAGCATGGGTTGTGAAGGTCAGATAGGCAGTCGCTCCATGTAAAATACTGGTATTCAGCTGCATCCGGTTAGACTGGAAACTGACCCCAACATAGTTGGGAAAAGGCTTGGCAGAATCGATGATGGTGATAAGTTTAACATCACCACAACAAGATCGATCATCACTATGCTTTGTGGTTTTTAAATATAGATAGTAATATATGGTTGAATGTCTAATTTAACTACCCTAAGGAAGTATTGTGGGATGAGCGTGTAATAATATATAATTATATTCCTCAATTTTCGTTACTCTACTGTAGTTTGTCTCTGCATCACCCAAAAGATGACTTGTACAAAATACCTACCGCATTAAATCCGCCTCTGAACATTTGTATGCTTAAAGTATTAAATAAATAAATAATATTAATGTTAAGTAATGAATTATTGATGATGCTATTGATAAATGTCTTTAACTTACTAATGTTGGCCGATGGCCGTTTAAAGTTTTAAAAGTAAAATAAATAAAAGATTGCTTATTTTTTATTCAGGCTGTTAACTGCAGAAAATTGGCCTTCCAATTAGGTATTAGCCAAAAGAATAAATTCTACTTAATACTAATAATCCCTTGATTGGTGATTACATACAGTTTCTTTTTGCTGGTGCGTTTGACGTCATCTCGTTTACTTTTCTGTTATTAATTTGATGTTTCTCGAAAAGAGCTTCAGTTTATTTATTTTGGACAGCATTATTCTCAATTTTCTTAAACCATTTAAACTAATTTCAAGGACACAGTCATGTCAACAACAAAAACCATATTAAAACAATCATCTTATTTCTTCTAAAAATACACGATACCAATCCAATCGTTTTTGCGTTCGGTACAAAGGTTCCCGCTGACCAAGCGAAGGGCGCGATCTAAAATAAGATATGTACCGGCGACCTACGGACCGCATAAATACACCCAATATCAACCTTTATCTGTATGTATACAAGTGTGAGCCTTCTATGTATAGGTTTTGTATCTGGTTGTGTGGGCAGAGACCTTCAAAACTGAGGGCAATAATGCTAGACTGCATTTGTCTTACTGCAGGGCAAAAACCTCTTTATGAAAGAACAAGCCACTACTTCTCTACGTCAATATTATACCGGTGTTTTGCGAAAAGTAGGTACAAAGAAAGTGGAGGAGCTCGTGGCTAGGTTAAGCTACGCTTGCCGGGGTTGGTACGTGGATGGGTGACCCTGTTTACATACCAAGACCCGTGCATGCCTCGGAAAGCACGTTAAGCTGTTGGTCCCGGCTGTCATTTGTAGATCTTTGACAGTCATTACGGGTCGGCAGAAGCCCGAAAGTCTTACACCCAGTCTTACCAAAGGGTATCGTGTTACACAGAGTTGTGGAGGACAGATAGGGAGTCATTCCATGTAAAATACTAGTATTTAGCTGCATCCAGTTAGAGTGGAAGCCGACCCCAACAGGCCAACATATTTGGGAAAATGCTAGCTAGATTGATTGGTTAGCGAAAAGTACAAGAGGGCCTAGACAAAGTGACATTCTATCAATAATTTAATTATTATGACAGCAAAGTCTTGTCAGTCAAATGTATTTTAGATATTATAAAGTATTATAGATTGACATAAGCTACCAAAAAGCTGAGTCGATCTGTTAAACGTCGTCGTGGAAAAACGAAACGCTTTGAAAGCGGTTGCCGTTCGTTTAGGCCCTCAGGTACTTGCTCGTTAAGAAGACACAATTTTACTGAGAATCATCTGTAATTATAATTGAAATGGAACACTATGACAGGCAACAGTAGAGTAGTCAAACATCCTCGACCTTACCGCAGCAAGTGCGACTTAAGGCGACGATAACCGACTTTTAATGTTTTTATACTGTAGATCACGTCTAAACGAGAAGTGATAATCTTTTGGAAAAATATAATTATGTTAAATTAGAGTATTTTTTTAATAACTTAATTTAGGAATATTTTAGATCATGTTTATATTATATAGTGAAATTAATTTGTAAAGTTATGTCTAACACGGATAAAAAACTGAGAATCACGCAAAATCTATCAAACATATTTTTCTGAAACCTACACCATTTTAAAGATAATTTAATTATTGAACTTTTAGTATACGTGTTTTATTAAAATACCTTTTGTTTTATGTATAATAAATTGATAATGCGTCTAATTTGGGACAGCGCTCCTTGATGGGCGAGTCCTCTTACTGGCTGGATATACAACGCGTTGCGTGAGCTCAGTACAGAACACAGAAGCTAACCACTTAAGATCACTGGCACATATCTGCGTCTTAACTTCGCATATCAATAACCTAAATTGCGTGGTCGTTATTTAGCCACGAGGCTTTGAATTTCAAGTTAAGTATATTAGTATTATGTAAAACTGTTTATCTCCTAAACTTAATCACATACAACCTCGAACTAAGCCATTGTACTAAGAACATACTTCCACAAGATTACAACACCATCTAAATTTTCATTAAAAAGGCCTCATTCTTTACGAAAGAAATATGATAATCTATTGAACCGCGGGTCGAGTCGTGATCTCGATATAATCGCGATACATCTCGATAGATCGTATCGATTTAAAGAATCGATTCGAAATCGTTCGACCTTGATATTGATGAGTCGTAAAGATCCCGATTTTAGATTAATGGTTAACAATACTGTTTTTAGGCGCATTAAAATTCTTTTGTAGTTTTTAAGTTATGGTTTTGGGACAGTACCTACCTAATGATGTTAACCCCATCGCAGTCTGTTACTTCCATGTTGGTCAAATTAAAGCCTAATGGACCTAGGACTTAGAGCATGTTGGGGTATGTTCGGCGATGGGATAAGACCGTACGAATCAAATTCCGACTAATTTGGCTTTTTTTTTAAGCTGACAACATTGTGTTTTCCTCTTTTATTAATTATTCTGGCCGGCCCCACATCGGGGCAGAGTAAACTGGCACAGAATTTGATTCGTACGGTCTTATCCCAGTTTACACAAACATACCTTATGGAACGTTATGCTAATAGTAACATTGATATAAATCCGTCTGTAAAGTGCGGTTTATATCGCAATTCTTAAAGTCTTCGAATGACAGCTTCAATAACAAGCTACCTGCAGGGGATGGCTGGTTACTGAGGTGGTCATTTGGAGACCCAATGTCTAGCTGGGACAATATTGTAATCCACGTTTGGCCTCTTCTTAAACAAAGGTCGTAAGCAAAAGGCACTTAGGCATTAAAGAGCAGGCAGCCCTCTCGCTACCAACCAGCTGACTTGCTAAGTTTTCATCATGACATGAAACCATAATATTCAGTGCTGGCAGTATCATCACAACGGTAATATTTTTCCCATTGTTTGTCTTATTTGTTTTAAGTATATTCGTGTATTTATGTATTATTATATTTATGTATATTTTAGGTATATTATATATATCGTTTTGATAGGTATACGTATACCCTTAGATTTAATTAAATATTTATTACACAATTTTCGATATTGCACCTACCACTGTTTGTCTCTGCATCACCCAAAGGTTGACTGATAGAAAATGCCTATGGCATTAAGTCCGCCTCTGTACATTTGTGTGCTTAAAGTGTCAAATAAATAAATAAATATTCTTGGTAAGCTAGTAACGGTGCTAACACTGGAGAAAAAGGAGACAGTATCGTGTCTTAGGACTGTATTTAATTACCGCATCTGTAATCTTAACAATGAATAGACTTTTAACCTCTTCCTTAAACCACAAGAATGCTAGAAACATTTCTGAAGTCACCAATCAACAAAACATGATTACTAACGAGGAAACGTTTAAACTAATCAAAGTTGAAAAGTAAAAAAGTTTCTCCTCAAGCGGTACGGTACAATTAGCGGCTGTATGTAATTATCTAAAAAAAGGAGGCATAAAGATGACCATTACAATGGCTGGTCGTGACACGCGCGCGGGCTTGGACACGACTCGCGACACGCTGCTCGGGACCGGCACAACATACAGGCACGGATTGTATACAAAAAGAAAGACAAGCGGTAAACAGTATCATCACAACTTTTTTCGCGGGTAGGTGTAAAAAAACGACAGACGTAAAATTGATTTCGTATTATATTTAAAATTCAAATATACAATTATTTCCTAAAAAATTAGTCAGTTATCAGTGTATAACCTCCATTATACGGGTACTCACGTTTGTGACACATTTATGTGACTCAAATATTAAAATTACACCACCTGCCAGCTCATCATCTGCATAATTATTCACTTCACTTGCACTTTGACACTTGTGGATCACTATGTCCCAACTGGCTGAGATATTATCTGCACAAAAGAGTCTAGAGGAGAACTTCACACGAAAGATGGAAGCACTGGAAGCTCAAATTCAGTGCGCTGGACCTGCCAAGGATACTGTGGCAAGAGTGGCCGAGGAGTTCCGGACCTTTAGGGAGCTTGTTTTCAGCATGCTTGGCTTGCTCCGGACTCAAATTAGTGAGTGTGCTAGACAGGTTGACGCATTGGAGAATAGACACAGGCGGAAAGCACTGATTTTTCAGGGTTTGGCTGAAGCTGATAGCGAAGACAGCACCGCAGTTATCCTGAATATTATCACTAATAAGCTTGCTCTCAAGGACTTCTCTGCATCCTCCTTGAAGGTCTGCCACAGACTTGGCGCAGCCAATAAAGAACATCACAGGCCCATACTGGTGAGGTTTTCCAGCTACGATGATAAGTCATTGGTCTGGAAAGCTAAGACACGCTTGAAGGGAACGTCCATCTCAGTCAAGGAGTTCCTGACTAGGGTCCGGCAAACCATATTTGTGAAGGCACGTCTTCACTTTGGAATGCGGTCTTGTTGGACGCAGGACGGTGTTATTGTTTTGAAGGCCTTTGACGGAAGTAGGCATAAAGTATCTTCAATAGACGAGCTCAATCCACTGCTTGCGAAGTATCCAAAGGTCCAAGATCCAAAGGCCCAAGGTACAGGAGTTAGCCTGCAAAACAGAGCGGGTCAATAATTGAATGGTATTGTGTTGTTTATACTTATTAGTTTGCATGCAATTGATAGTAGGAATTACTTACCGTTTTAATTTCTTTGTATTGCTCTGAATAGTCCTTCTATTATTAGTAACATAATTGCCTCATAGTCGCTTGTGTACTTGCGTTGGCAGGCTCTAGAGAATAATTATTTAACCCTCAACAAAGTTTTTACTAAAACTTAACTTTGTCATTAAAATTTCTTGTCCAACGCAAATGTCATTTATGTCCTGTCACTTCAGTGTCAACAAAGCCCACAGACTATAATAAACATGTAGAAAGAATGTTGATTGTTGATTCAAAGAAGGTTGGGGTATTCATTTTCGGATACGTTCTCGACATGGGAAAATTATTGTACACATACTTTAATTTTTCATCCTGATACTGTTGCTATTTTGTTCTGTTATTGTTACCTTTTTTATTCTATTCTGTTATTGTTACCTTTTTTTTTATTCTGTTAATGCTACAATTTTAGTCTGCATGATAATTTAAAACTTTTCTCTTTAGTGTTCACATTAGTGTATTCGAATGGTTAATTTGTTTAGAATTAGATGATGTTGTGAGCTGGCGGGTGGTGCAGAGATGCAAACGTCGTACCAGTAATTCGTGTAGTTTATTTTTGCATTATATATTTATAGATATCTATTTTATTTGTACTTATAATTGTTATCGTTTTAATGACATCTGATAGCGAATCTTTTTATTCTGCCAACGAATCTGACGCCTCTTCCAGCAATGATAGTTTTACATCTCTTACAGACACCTTAGGTGTTCATTTACGTCAAAATTTCAGTCAAAATTCTAGCCGGCTATTTAACGTATGTCACCTCAATGCTCAGAGCATTCCCAGTCACTACAACGAACTGTACGACACGTTCGCTGACAACAACGTTCACGCCGTCCTGATATCCGAGACTTGGCTCAAACCTAACCTGCTTTCAACCACTTACCCACTCCCTGGTTTCGTTCTTCTTCGGAATGATCGGATCGGGAAGAGGGGGGGTGGTGTAGCCATCTATCTTCGTGGTGATTTCCCTTTTAAAATTCTAGCTTCTTCTTCGTCCAATGAATCCGCAGAGTTTCTTTTCCTTGAGGTTTGTGTCAAGGGAGCTAAAACCGTTCTTGGTGTCGTCTATTGTCCCCCTTCTATTGATTACTTCACTGAATTCGAATCGGTACTTGAATCTTTGGGTTCAGAATATACACATCACATTGTTATGGGGGATTTTAATACCAACCTCCTTGCTCACAACTCCCCTCGGTCCCGTAAACTTCTGCATATAATCGAGTCAGCCAGTCTGCACGTATTGCCTCTCCAACCCACTCATCTAAATGTAGTTGGAGATGATACTTGGCTTGACCTAATCCTTACCTCTAATCCTTCCTTAGTTTCATCACATGGTCAACATCCTGCTCCTGGCTTTTCCCATCACGACCTTATTTTCCTATCCTATGTCCTTAAAGCCCCTAAACCTAAACCAAAGTTCCAGTACAGGCGTGCCTTTGCACGCATGAATAGCGAGAGGCTTCAACTTGATGCATCCAACATTGACTGGTCACCCCTGGAAGCAGCTGCTTCACTCGACGAAAAAGTCAGTATTTTCAACAATGTCGTGGTCAAGCTTTATGACACCCATGCTCCTTTTAGGAAAATCAAGTTGAAGCGTCCACCCGCGCCTTGGATGAACAGGGGAATTCGGATGGCAATGCGAAGGAGGGACCGTGCGTTTCGGAAATTTAAAAAAGATCGCTCGGAAGACAATTGGACCTTTTTTAAGGCTGCTAGGAATCGGTGTAATCAGATGATACGCAACGCTAAACGCCGCCACATTCTAAATAATATCACTGCTTCTTCTCCTGTCGATATTTGGAAGTTCCTTGGAACTTTAGGCATCGGCAAATCGCGACATTCAGACCTTCCTAACACAATTGGCTTAGACGATCTAAATCGCCATTTCTCTACTGTTCCCACGCTAGATAGTCTAACCAAATGTCAAACCCTCGACTACCTTGCTGGTCTGACGCGTCCCAATATTAAACCCTTTGTCTTCACCCCAGTCGACCCGGGAGAGATCAGAAAGATTATCCTCTCCATTAAGTCCAAAGCCGTGGGCTGCGATAATATCAGCCGCCATATGATCGTAACGGCACTTGATCAACTCCTTCCTGCAATCTCCCACATCATAAACTTCTCCCTGTATACCGGTGTTTTCCCGTCCCTGTGGCATAAAGCCCTTGTTCGGCCCCTGCCTAAGATTCCCAACCCCTCTCTTCCTGGTCACTTTCGCCCAATTTCCATCCTTCCCTTTCTGTCTAAAGTGCTCGAGGCCAGTGTCCATAAACAATTCTCCCATTTTATTCACTACAACTCCCTCATCAGTCCCTTTCAATCCGGTTTCAGGCCTGGGCACAGCACCGTTTCAGCTCTTCTTAAAGTGACTGACGATATGAGGCGGGGAATGGAAGACACTAAAGTCACAGTCTTAGTGTTAATTGACTTCTCCAATGCTTTTAATACCGTCAGTCACGAAGTCCTTTTGTCCATCCTATCCTATTTTATGGTCTCCCCGGAGGTACTGGAATGGTTTTCCTCTTATCTTCGGGGGCGTCAGCAGTCTGTTCATGCTGGAGACTCGTCGTCGAGTTGGTGTGATCTTGTGGCTGGCGTCCCTCAAGGCGGTATATTATCTCCTCTTTTGTTCTCCATTTTTATTAATCTCATTACGACCGTGCTTCGGACTGCGTATCATCTCTATGCCGACGATTTGCAGCTTTACTGCCAGGCAGGTGTTGATAACATTTCTGATGCGATTGAGGAGCTAAACCTGGACTTAGGTTTGGTCAAAAACTGGTCTGATCGATTTGGGGTGGCGGTTAACCCTACCAAGTGTCAGGCTATCATAATAGGTAGCCCCCACAGCATCAGGAAGCTGAATGTCTTAACTGTGCCACCTGTAATCTTTGACAACTCAGTCATTCCATTTAGCTCCGATGTTAAGGATCTCGGCCTGCATATCGACACTTGTCTTGACTGGCGAAGGCAGGTCACAACTGTCAGTAAAAAGTTACCGGAACGTTGCGGTCGCTCTATCGGTTGAAAAATATTCTCCCATCACACATAAAGGCAATGCTTGTACAGTCCCTAATCTTTCCCATAATTGACTATGGTGATGTGTGTTACTATGACCTGAATGCAGATCTCCTCAATAAACTTGACCGCCTTCTCAATAATTGCATTCGATTCGTTTTCAATCTTCGTAAGTATGACCATGTATCCGCGCACCGATTGCTTTTAAAGTGGTTACCCATTCGTCAGCGCAGAGAGGTGAGGGCTCTATCTATGTTGTTCTCTATTCTCGACAAGCCCACTTCTCCTTCTTACCTGACTTCTCATATTCAATACTTATGTTCTGCCCATAGTAAAAATCTTCGTTCCACCAACAATCGTCTACTGCGATGTCCTTCTCACCGCTCTGGTTTCATTCGCTCTTCTTTCTTTGTCCAGGCGGTCTTTCTGTGGAATGCGCTACCTCTGAACATCAGGACGGCAACCAGTCGGTTGTCTTTTAAAGTGAAGGCACGTGAGCATATACGTAAGAAGTTGGCTGAAACATCCCAGGGATGATTTGCTGGATTCGTTTTCTCCTCTACTGATCGTTATTTCTCCTCTACCGATCGTTATTTCTCTTGACAAAGTTTATTATGTATGTGTGTATGTATATATTTATGTATTTATTCTTGTATTTTATAGTTATTTTCGTGTTATTAATCCCTTTATGTTGCACCTGCCATGTTTTATCTCTGCATCACCCTAAGGTTGACTGGTAGAAAATGCCTCAGGCATTAAGTCCGCCTTTGTACGGTATTTAATTTTTTTGTACTTGTGCATAAAGTTTTAATAAATAAAAAAATAAAATAAAATAAACACAATTTAATTTAATTTATTTTATTTTTAATTTATTTATTTGTTTCAGACACAATGATCCATACTTACTTAAGTTGACTTCAAATAATTTTAAGAGTTGACTTCAAATATAATTTGTGCAGCAGTTGTCGAAAAAAACGTTAACAATTTAAGGAATAATCATATTTAATTTAATAATAATCAATACAAAAATTTGACTAATATTTTTAAAGATCAAGTCAATCAAATTAGCAATATTTGGTTACGATGAGAAATATTAGACTGTGGTAAGGAAAATGGAAAGTGAGGTGAGTTATAAAAATAAGAAGCATAGACATGATGAAAAAGTAAGAAAGAAAAATGCGTTTATTGGCATTACAGCAGCAAAACACACCTTAAAACTATAAAAACGGTTAACAATTATCATAATGCAAAGAGGGCCTCAGCTCAGCATAATGTCAAATGACAATACAAAGTGTACCACCTGACTTGACCTGCCGCTGATTTTCAACTGCAACCCACGAAGACTATACGCTAGAATAATAAACACAATTAAAGTTAATATAAGATTGAAGGATGATTATATTGAACTCATACAAAGTCAAATAAAATATTGGGACATGACAAAAAGATCCTTTCAGTTTTTAGTCATATAGCAACACAAGGAACCACATCCAGGGATTAAAAAAAAAAAAAAAAACCAAATCCTTACCTTTTACCCACCTCCTAATTTGCAAACACAGTACAGTCACCAACAAAAAACAAAACACACAAAAATTACAACAAAAAACTCGTGAGTCCGGTCCACAATCCATTTAGAGAGATAGCATCGACTAGAGAATTATTAAGTCATTATAAGTACGCAAAGGTCACAACTTTGTATTATCTAAGACTTGGATCGTAAATGAAGCATTGTACTCTGTAATGTGTGTCGCTATGCGGGACATTGGGGTTAGTGTTACTTTCGTATCTATTTGTACCATAATTGATAAGTTATGTGGAGATAATTGTATCTTTGTCAAAACATTTTGATGTCGACATTCTTCATCAAAATGAAGCACCTTTCTCCTTTTGACTTGACTCGTATTGTTTTTGTCATCTTTGCTTAAAGTTTTAGTTTTACAGCGTTAAGAGGGAAGCGTTAAAATGGCCCTCGAAATTAAAATTTTCTTTCGTTTTCTGCAATTTGCAGGTTAGTGTCACACTGAACTTCGATTAAAATATGATTCGTGACAGCTACAAATACGTAATTTACGGAATTATAAATAATCATTAGAATCACCAATTTAATAAAGAAAATTATTCAAAAAACAAAAAACTCGACTGCAAAAACACATAACTGAAAAGAGAAAAAACAAGCATTATAATCTGTAGAATTGAATAATGCTTGTTTTTCTCTTTTCAGTTATGTGTTTTTGCAGTCGAGTTTTTTTGTTTTTTGAATAATTTTCTTTATTTCAAGTTTTTTAGTTTTATTAATATATCTTAATTTCGAATTGACTAATTACCAGCTTTTATTTGATACCAATATTGTGGTAATTTATTTTAAAATAAACCTTCCCCTCGCTTTTTTTTGTATTTGCAGATGCAATACATAAATATTATATAGCCTATGTCACTTCTACGATTAAGACGAATCTAACGACACCTCATATGTTAAAATCCATCAAGCCGTTTAGGCTACAGAGCGTGCCAAAGAAATAGACATACATACATACATACATACATACTCTCGAAAAACATTACCCTCCTTCTGGGGCAGTCGGGTAAAAATAGTCTGAATCAGAAGAATCATCATCAGTTAAAATTGGCTTCAAAGGTCATGATTTCATGAAATAGTCATTCAATAAAGTAGTTTGAACTTAGAAAGTTGTATGATTATAATTCTGTAAATACGTAATTATTTGTTATGGTTCCAAATCATAATATTTTGATTAACTTACAACCTGATAGAAATGCATTGCTAAAAACGTAAGAAAAATTTGAATTTCGCGGGTTAGCCTGATGATGTAGCTTTATTTATTCCTTACACATAGTTTACATTAATTCTAAACATTGTTTGTAGTGTTAGTATTATACTTATTCTAGTTTGTTAGTATATGATAATAAACTGCGTTATCGCGTTTTGTTGTAAGGACCGCTCTGGCGGTGAAAGCCTCCTCCATTTCCTTCCATTTCGCTCTGTCTCTTGCCAGTCTGCTCCAGGCATTTCCCACTGTGGCAACAATATCATCACTCCATCTTTTGAATGGCCTTCCTTTCCGTCTTTTTTTGTGAATAGGGTACCAATTAGTGAGTGGGTTAGCCTGATGCTTTCGCCAAAATTTTCCTGGAATTTTCCCTAATCAGTCAAATTACACTCATAAACTACATCCTAGCTATCCCAAGTTGTTATTACAGACAACTTATCAAAAGAATAGCCAGCAGCATCCTCTTATCTACTAATAGCAGTATAAATGATGTACCTATTTAATTATTTATCGTTAGGTATCACAATAATTTCCATCAGTAAACTTGCATTGGAAACACCGTAATCAGCAGAAACATTCATTAACGAACTGATGAAAATGTTGATGAATACAGAATCGATTAGCAAAATAATATTTTCTGAAGTGTCCATCAAAATTTTAATAGCTTCAGATCAAATCGGAACCCTTGAGTTTCATGCCTCATAAAAATCTCAAGGCTCCCTATACATTTTAATGAAGAGGAATTAAGTAGGCATACAAATAGTACATTTTTAATTAATAGCTGTCTGAGTGCCTAATAAATTATTCAATTAGATAATGCGATTAATGGTCTCCCAGTCTTAATGTATGAATGTGATTACATTTTGGCATGTATCAAGAGATTAATTTTGGAAATGTTCAAATATTGTTATTCTGACTCTAAAAGATGCGTCATTTGCGTTACTCTATCTTTATTGCTAGCCATAATAAATGATGTCAAACTCAAACTCAAACCATATATTTCAATTAAACCCAAAGATGAAGCTAGTTGCCCATTCTAAAGCGTAGTAGGTACCTATGGAGAAGAACTGGCAAGAAACTCTACGGACACTCTTGTGTATGATATCCAATAAGTCAGCTTGACAGTAACGTAGCCTCATATTTTCCCATTTCAAGGATGAGAATATTAATCAAATTAATTGCAAAAAAGATTATAATTACTACAGGTAATGCGGGCCTAATGAATTGTGTAAAGCTGTCTATGAATAAATTAATACCAGCTTTGAATTTTTTATTGGTATTAAAGTTACATGCCCTTATTATTATTCTTAATGGAATCGGAGATGGTATCACTCGGCTATTACCCCATATAAGTAGTAAAAGTCAACCGACTAATAAATATATTCTTATTAGCTAACCATTGAATGGGTTCTCGACATAAATTTTGCATTACAATAAACTGTGCCTAGCGGGTGTATCGACATCGTAAATGTTCCACTTTTCATCAATAAATGTATCTTAGAGTAGATTGCAAATAAATTCTCTGCAAACATCAAAATCAGCCATTAAAACAGTTTCATATCTTTTAGTTTCTACAGAAGACAGTTTTTTTTTATAAACTAAGTAATATACTTTTTCTGATTTAGATTCTCTTCAAGCTTTTTAAAGCTTTCAGTTTAAACATAAATATACTGTTTAAAAATCGCACTTATTTGTCCGTATTAAATATTTAAAGCACAATGCATTTTTGACATTTCACAAAGCCCAAAAGACTCATCGCCAAAGGACAGTCTCTCGAAAAATTAACAAAAAGAACGTAATGATTGACGGGAAAATCGTGCCGGATTCCACTCACAATACTTCAATTTAAGATTCTCTTTCATAAATATAAACCGTTACAATTTTTGTGGAATTTTAAACGAAACCGTACACAGTGTTTCGGACGATTTTTTTTCTGGGCAAAAAAAACAGTTAAATTTGCATGAATTACGTAATTTATATCTTTTCCGCGTTCATTGTCATTCGGGTGTTGTACGATTTTAACAATCACGGCCTTTTGGTGTGAAGAATTTCTTTACTTCACATTTTTTGGCAAAAAAAACATACTTAACATTTTTGGAAATTGTCGAATTCATTTTTCACTCGAATTTTATTCAATTACAGTAAAGACCTATGGAGCGTCATGTTTTCCCATTTAAAGACTAACCTTGCCAACAAAATTAGAATTGCGTTTGAATATAAAATAGAGAAAAATACCAGCTTTCGCTTATTATAATCACAATTTAAGATTGCTTGTCGTTAGAAAATAATAATAGTTCATTAGTACCGAAAGACGTTTATTCAAACTTTGAATTATCTTTAATGAAATATTAGATTTGCCTTCGCAAATTTTCCTCTAATTTTATATTGAAATCAAAAGGGAATTATCATAATGAATATGTAAGAATAGTTTTAATTCAGCTTTTATTGAGATTTTTTTTAATAGGTCTAGTTTTAATAACGACTTAATGATGACGCCCTATTAAAACGACTTGATTTTATTTTTCAGTGCTCAAATTACTTAGAATTCTATATTATCACCCCATGAAGCCTAATAAGTCGAATAGACTAACTAACAACAGACTTTATTATTTTACATAAACACCGAAGTTTGACCGCAAAACGGTTTAACTGCTGGACCACAAACGAACAACGAGTTTAACAAATTGTTCGAGTGTACCAAGCCGACTAATGAGTGTGGGGACACTTTGGAACTTAACTAAATTATTATAGGTAGGCCAATATTTAGGAAAACCTTTAATTTGTGAAACACTAAGAATAGCCCGCTCTAAAAACTTTGTTGCTGGCTGCCTCCAGCACTTAGAATACCAAAAGACCGAAGATTTACTTGCACACATTGCGGAGTATCATATAACACACACTTTCACACTTACATTGCCACCTCACCACACCTCAACACACATACCTACACACACACGCACACACACACCCACAAACAATAACGTAAACGCGTTGGCACCCACACTCACAAGTACAACTTAATAAGCTTTATTAATAACTAGCTTCTGCCCGCGACATCGTCCGCGACCCTTTAATCTTCCTCAAGAATTGGGCTATAAAATGCAAAAAGATTTTTTCAAATCCGACTGGTAGTTCCGAAGATACCCCCTTTACACAATCTTACAAGCACACAAACAAACTAATTTTACCTCTTTATATTATTAGTATAGATAATCCCAAAATACAAACCTTAGCTTAGTTTGGGAATCACTTTTAGTACATAAAGCAAAAAAATAATTAATACTCTAACTATGTACCAAATTCTTGTGAATGCTCTTATTATTTTGTGACAATAAACTTTTAACTTTATTTTTTTTACATAAGGTTTGGGAGCAATATCCAAATATACCTACATGAAATAATGAAGAGGTTTTGATAATATTGATTATGATACTGATGATGCTTAAAATTATGATAGGCTGGAAAACAATTTTTCCTAAAGATACCATATACACCCGGAGAGACTGGGCAAGGATCGTCACTCACTGGACGCCTGCCGTCGAGGTAGGCCGCGGCGAAGGTGGTGTGACGATCTTACCACGTTTGCGGGGCCAACATGGCCTGAAATCGAACAAAACAGAGAGATTTGAAAAGAGAAAGGGGAGGCCTTTGCCCAGCAGTGGGACACAATATAGGCTAACAAAAAAAAAAAAAACATTTTTGAAAACGAGGTATACAATATACACAAAACCCCAGATCGTTCTGTGTCCTTCCACCATGAAGAAATGGGAATAACACCGTGACAACCTACCAATGTCCCCTCTATTCTAGCTTTTGCGACATACATGGATGCCGCATAAGTAGAGGAAATTATATTAAAACATGATATAACGATATTAAACAAACCAAACTGTGCGGTTTCCGTCTGTATGGGACCACCGTGTTTGTTCCCATCGATGTCAAGAGAAATGATTGAGCCACTGGTACAGCAACAGAATACATATTCCGTGTGGTCCCAATCTATCTGTGATTGGAACACTTTGCAATGTATACCTTGCTTCTGTATGACAATAGAAGAAAGAAAAGAAAAATTGTTTAGTGAAACAATTTGATATTTTTTCCATACAAACTTCGGAGGGGTTTTACTCCACTGTTTGATATCGTACATTCAAAGTTTAACATTATATCGTTAGGTCTCATTATTAATTTTGTCTGTACGGAAGCAGAATATTAAAATAAAAAGCCATTAAAAAGTTATAAGTCAACAAAGATTCGTTTTTCTTGCTAATTTTAACGCAACTTTGGGCGTAAATAAGTAATACAAGAAGTGTGAAATCTCGAAAACAAAATCCGTACCGACACAGAAAAATTATCGAAGATTTCAATTAGTTTTATTTGTAAATGATTTATGCAGTCGTTTTTCCAGAAAAACCTTTTTTCCAAAGGCCTTTTCGTAATTTTTGACGCGCTCGTTTTACTAAAATTGGTCGGTACGGTGTTTCTGTACGTGCGAACTATACGTTCTCCATGTAAACCAGCTTCTAACTGGTCATCACTGATACTATCTCTGTCGGACACAATGCCAGGTGAGACAGCGTGGTTTTTGGCCATGCCCACCATTAAGTTCGAGCCCGCGACTAGTTCCACCTTAAACACAAACAAAACGCACATTTAAGGAAAAAAAGATATAAAATACACACATATAAAAGTAGCCATCGTTAACGGATCGTTAAACTTACCAATGGTTATTGTAGTAAGGACAGAAAAGATACTATTTTAACCGACTTCGAAAAAGGAGGAGGTTCTGTGTTCAACTTTATTTATGCATTTTTTGACTTTATGTATGTTTTCTTGTTTTTTGTATTGTTCATAGATATTTTCGTCAATTGTGGACTGATTTTGAAAATTCTTTTTTCATTTGGTAGAGAAAGCTTGCGCGGTGGTCCCATAATTATACATTTTATTAACTTTGCTTTGGTAGTTTTTGAGTTCGCTTCAATAATACATATTTTTCCCACTTAGTCTAATATGGATGATGCTATTATAGTTCCTGTCAATGTTATTTACATAGCAGGTAGTGGTATTCGAATTTGTGTGGGGTATCTACCCCACACAAATTCGAATAGTAGTAATCTAATAGTTCTAGTTCTAATAGTTCTAGTAAACTTATAGTTTTGAACTTGTGAGTATCTACTCACAAGTTCAAAACTATAAAAAAAGAAAAATAACTTTAGTTTCGGAAGTCGGTGGCAGAAAACGAAAATTCAAAACCAAAGACACCGGCTTCCTAAATTAAAGCTATTTTCCACTATGTAGTGTTTTTTTTTTGGAAGTTGTTTGGTTTTTTGTAAAAAGTTTTGGGATAAAGAGTCGCTAAGTTGGGGCAATCCTATTGGCAGAATATTTATTTCCGTATCTAAATAACCAGGCATTGCGAGCTCGACAAAACAAGGTTTTATCAGTAAATACTTACACGTGTTTTCATTCAGCCAATTACGTGGGCAATTGAAATATGGGAATCAAATTAATGATTCAATTATTTCAAGTTAAGTTTTTATTACAGTTTCATTGATTCTAAGGACTGACTTCGATGCATTTATAGCAAATACACCGCCACATACGAACTATGCATCAGAGACATGACGACACACAAATCCTGCATAGCGCAATTAAGAGTTTACCGCGCGATCGACTTATATACAAACTCCCGACATCAACCATTGGGCACTTGGGCAGTTGCCCGTCAGAACACCTGTCTAGCCGGGGGATCCTCCATTTTCTATAGAGGATGAGTGAACTTTACACCCTGAACACCTCATACCTCTAAACATCAATTATCTTTTAACTGGACCATCAACCTGTTTGCCAAAGAAAAATATGTACAGTCTTAAACTGTATTATTCAGATATGATTCTCAGCGCTACTGCTGAACATGAGGTCCCGGGTTCTATTACCAAGTCGGTCGAAGATTTTTTGGGATTTTTATCTGAAATTTCTAGTAGAAGTTCGGAGTCTGAATTTGTGCCTGGTTTATAACAGATGAAAATGTGGGTGTACTACAGGTCCGCCTCTGCCAAACCCTTCGGGGAAACAAGACGTGATGTTATGTATGATTCAAAACTCTTCTTAATTTTGTACTGTTTAGAGAAAGAAAATCTGTGATATTAATAAAAACAATATACCTAGCACGCAGAACGTCTTAGGTATAAAAGATTACAATGGCACTAGTAATCATAGGTTGCGAGCACTCGCTCTACTTACTCGCAATATGTATTTATATCGAGTGACTTGCGTGGGAAAATATTATGTACCGCCATACTGTCACGATACTAGTATACAAGTGATTTACTGTAACGGACCATGTCTTACGTTACCTGGATTTGATGGTCAGAAATCGCCAACAACCAGGGTCTCCTTTAATGTAACTGACAATGCGAAAAGATGCAGTCACTTATAAATTTATTTCGTTATTTCTATTTTTATTTGTCTGTAAGTACAATTTTTTTCTAATAATTATGTATTCGTTGCTTTTTAATCTTTATTTTTATTCAATTTAAATTCAGATTACCAATTTTAATAATGTATTAGTATAAGCTTAATAATGCTAGGTATATAATTTTAACTTTCAGGGCCATTTCTATTTAATATTATGTAACTGTTTGCTTGTTTTTATTGCATGATGTGGTCTCCTATAATTGAGGGAGCACATAGATTGTTGTTCTTGTCTTTGTATTATAGCATGTAAGGTGTATTCTTTGTTGGAGATCCTAATAAAATAAAATAAAATAAAAATAATAAATTGCCAAAGGAGCTAAAAAAAATAAATGTTAATATGCTTAAGAAAAAATTAAAAACTAAGCTATGCCAAAAATGTTATTATAGTGTCTCAGATTTTTTAACAGATAAGTTCTGACATTATGTATTTAAACTTTTTTGTTATTATCGTAAACAATTTTTTTTAATAATTCTAATATTATGACCTCTTGACTTAATCGTAAAATAATGACTACATAATAATAATGAATTTCTGACTGTTTTCTTTATTCTTTTTTTTTGACATAGGTTTTATTTACTGTTGACATTATAAAATTTGATGTTGTTTGCTTATGTATGCTTTTTTTTTTTGCTCTGGCAACACTGGTAGCCGGTCGTCATAAAAACGACCTCTTAAGTTTTAATTTATAAAATTAGTAAAAAGTGTTAAATTATGTTAAATTAGTGTATTATAGTCGTACCTAGTTATTAATTAGCATATTCAGTGATTATACAGTGTTTTTTGTTGCGGGAACTTCGCACAAAAAGGATATTTAAACCGGCTGTCAACTTAACCAACCCAACTGTGACGGATTTCAAAAATTCATCAATCCCGGGGAGTATTTTGTTTTATTTCTCTTATTCTACTTATTATTTACATAACGCAGAACATCACAAAATACTGCTCAGGTCTCTGAGCAACGTCCATCACACGCTGGCACCGTTTATGACTCCTTTTGCTTGACAACTAGTGGAAGCAAAATCGAAGACGAAAACATTCGCCCAGACAGTAAACACTACATAATTTACTACACAAAAAATAGGCTCATACGGCCTTATAGTATTTTATTTATTCATACTACCTATTTAAACCTGTAATGTGTCATAAACTTGTATTGTCAATCAAGTTTCTTTAATAAAAGCAGTGTTATTCCTTGTAACTTCACTTTTGTTTACCATTAGACATCACTGCAGATTATCACTACACATACAATACCACTGATATGTTGTTAAATTACTGTATTAGTGTCAATTTATGAAATAATTGTTAAAAACTAGATTAACAATTTCTTTAAAATAGTTTGTAGTACCTACCCCCAACCATTTTGCAAACTTAATTTTGTAATTTTCTCTTTTATATTTGGAATATTAATATCTTAAATAAGATATACCTGTGAATAATTAAATTATCATCCCATAATTTAGATGACACACTCTTCATAACTTTTATTCCTTTGTTTTCTTTCAATTCTAAATATTAAGTATACAATTTCCCTTCATCTTAGTACTTCTATCATCCCTCTACATCTTATCCCTCTCTCTTATTCCTTTTACTCACTTAGCTTTCTCATCTCTCATTCCAGGGTTGCACTAGGGTTGGTTTGTCAATATGTTGACCCGTAGAGCTGCATCCTTGGAGGAAAAATTGAAGGCTACATTGAAAGAGTTGGAATGTAGTAAAAACCAGTGCGATCAGCTGCTACATGAAAGGGAAGACAGTGAGGTGGAAATTCAGTTTATTAATAACAAGAACACTGAGCTTAAGAACCAGTTGGCTGAACTACATACACAGCATATGGACATACTTGACCAGCATCAACATCTCCGTCAACTGGTGTCAAATTTCCAGCAATGTAGTGACACCCACGAACTGGCTTTGAGACGCATATCTGAACTAGAACGGGAATTAAGCAGGGCCCACAACACAATAACCCATTTGGAATCTCTCAAAGCCGGTGAAGAGTCTGCGATCACCTGCAGTCTTTATGATGAGTTGGTTGGTAGCGGGTCCGGACCCACATGTATTGAGCCAATTGTAACAATAGATTTAACTGATGATACTATCAATAAAACCAAATTGTTTACTAGTCACAATAAGATTAAAAAATATATTAAAATTAATAAATTCATTAGGAAAACTCAGAAATCATTAAAACGCCTAAAAGTTAATAAATTAAATACAAAACTAAGGCAAAAAAATATAAATTTAAAACAAGACTTAAAGCAGTGTAATAATGAATTACAACTATGTAATACTATGTATGACACTGACACTCAGCATCTACAGGATGAATTGTTTGTTAGGGAATATGCTCTAAAGGACATATTTAGTAAATATGAGGCTTGTCAACAAGATCTAAGTAAGCGCATGCAGGAGGCCAATGAGTTGGCAGACTTGGTCAAGCACAATGCGGAGAGGTATGAGTCTCTGACAAATAACCTCTCTTTTAGCTGTGCCTGTTCCCTGGCAACTCAGCCTCAACTTGTTACACCCACACCCTCAGTGGCTCAGCCAGTAGGTAGCTGTATTAATGAAGTTAATAATAGTGTGAATAATTTGGTTAACACAACATATGTATTTTCTGACAAATTTGGTCAAGGTTTTGGTAGAATATTTAATCAGTGTTCACAACAGTATGTTATAAATGATTGTTTACCCGGTGCCAGTGTTAGCCAATTAATTTGTAATATTAAATTGACAAAAATAAACCCCGGTTCAACTGTTATATTATTATATGGGGATAGTTTATCTGTAAGAAAAAAAGAAATAATTGAATGTGTCCATTTGATGTTACATCTCAATGCGACCAATAGTTGTAAATTTATTTTCTGTGCCTTGCCTTATTCTCATTATTTGTCTGATGAGCAAAATAGGCATATTTATAATCTAAATATGTTAATTTATAATAGGACATGTCGTCACAGCGATGCTATTTTATATTTTGATTGTAATCAATTTATCACTGATTACAAACTGACAGAATATACAATGTATTTGCCACCTAGTTGTAGGAGACAAATTGCTAATCTTTTAGCATACAGTATACACAGTGACACTGGTACTTGTAGTGTACCATCGATTACTGTTAGTAGTGATACTAACACTACTTTTGATACGCCTAGTAGTTTAAACTATTAGGTGCGACAACGGGTGAGCCCCATATATTGAATGTTGTTCATCAAAATATGCAGGGTCTGTCCGGCAAAGAGCTAGAGTTAAGTTTATTTATGGAGAACTATGATGTTCAGGTGTTATGTTTGACTGAACACTGGTTGAAAGAACATGAAGTAGTGTTTATCAATGATGATAATTTTACTGTACAAAGTGCATTTGTAAGAAAAAACGCCATTCGCGGTGGATCTTTAGTTCTTGTTTCAAACAAGTTGAAATGTAAACAACGTTTAGATTTAGTTAATCTTTCTATCGAGCGCACTATTGAGTTGTCTTGTGTTGAACTCGAGCGGTACGTTATAATTTGCGTTTATCGACCCCCTTCTGGTGATTTTATTAGTTTTGAATCGGTAATGGAGGATTCACTCAATAGGTTAAAATCAAGTAATAAAAGTATAATTTTATGTGGAGATTTTAATATTAATATTTTAGATGTTACTCCATTAAGTATTAGACTTCTTAATCTGCTTAGGTCTTATAATTTAATTAACTTGTATTTTGAACCTACTAGGATCACGGCATCTTCGTCAACTTGTCTTGATAATATATTTAGTGATTGTGATGCCAAAAATAAATATGTGTTAAGTGACTTAACTTCTGACCACTGTGGTTTATTAGCTAGCTTCCCCATGCCATTACATAAAAAGCCGCGTAAAATAGAATGCAGGCCCTATACAGCTAGTCGTTGCAATAAGTTTAAAAATAATATAGCTCATAGAATTACACCATCTATAGTAGAACTCGAGAGTCCTAATGAAATCTATGGAGCCCTTTTTGATGTCGTGCAAAAAGAGTACCAATCTACATTCAAGACCAAAACTATTAAAATTAATGGCACCAGCGCTGGCTTTAACCAATGGGCCACTCCAGGTATTTATAAAAGTAGAGCGAGACTATACGAGTTATATGGTTTGAAAAAATACAGGTTTGATACTCCTTTCCTAGAGTATGTTAAAAATTATTCAAAATTATTTAAAAAGGTTAGTGTTTATGCTAAATCGAAATTTTTGAGCGATACAATTAAAAATTCCAATAATAAAGTAAAAACCACTTGGAAAATTATTAACAATGAAACGGGTAAGTCGGTTAAACAAGATAAAGAACTTGAGATTATAGTCGACAGTAAATTAGTTACTAAAGCAGCTGACGTAGCTGAGGCGTTTAATGAGTTTTTTGCCAACATACCTTTAACTACGACTCGCTCCTTAACTTCGTCCCCGTCTAAAGCTGAAAACCTTTTGCTTAGTAGTGTGTCTAAAAGTAGTCGTTTATTTAGCTTCGAACATGTAACACCTCGTGATGTAGTTAATGTTTTTAACACACTCAAATCCAAAAACACTGGTGATTACTGGGGCATCTCCATTAAACTTTTAAGTAATATAATAGACATCGTAGCCCCCTATCTAGCTGTTACTTTTAATAAATGTGTTGACTCAGGAACTTTTCCTGACCTCATGAAGAGTAGTAAAGTCATTCCATTATTTAAATCAGGTAATAAAAATGACGTTGGCAATTTCAGGCCTATTTCTATCTTACCTGCATTTAGTAAAATATTTGAAAAGTTAATACTCAAGCAGTTACTAAGACATTTTAATTTAAATAGCCTCCTTCATAATGAACAATATGGCTTTACAAAAGGTCGTTCGACTACAGATGCGGGTGTTGCTCTGCTGAAACACATATTTAGCGCATGGGAGAACTCGCAAAATGCTATTGGGGTTTTCTGTGATCTCTCCAAAGCCTTTGATTGCGTGCACCATGACACGCTATTGCGTAAACTGCGTCATTACGGTGTGCAAAACGAAGCTCTCGATGTTATAAATTCTTATTTAAGTAATAGGTCCCAATGTGTAGATATTAATGGTGTGAAATCTTCCGGGTTACCAGTTCAGTTAGGTGTACCTCAAGGCTCAATACTGGGTCCATTCTTGTTCTTGGTGTATATCAATGACTTACCATTCTTTTTAAAGGGTATCTGTGAAGTTGTACTGTTTGCAGATGATACCTCTCTTATTTTTAAAGTAGACAGGAACAGACAAGATTTTGACGATGTAAACAGTGCACTCTCAATGGTTACGGATTGGTTTACAACAAATAACTTAGTTCTCAACTCCAAGAAAACGAAATGTATAAAGTTCGCTTTACCGAATGTTAGAAATCTAGGACCCAACATCGTCTTAGATAAAGAAGTGCTTGAAACTGTGGGCTCGGCAGTTTTTCTGGGCATAACAGTAGATGCCAAACTTCAGTGGGGCCCACATATTTCAAGTCTAGCGGGAAGGCTCAGCTCGGCCGCCTACGCTGTCAGGAAAGTAAGACAATACACTGACGTTGATACAGCTCGATTAGTCTATTTTAGTTATTTCCATAGCGTTATGTCCTATGGTATTCTGCTGTGGGGCAAAGCCGCTGACATTCAAAATATATTTGTTCTTCAAAAACGAGCTGTCCGAGCAATTTACCAACTAGGTACCAGAGTCTCTCTGAGAGATTTTTTTAAAGATATTGGTATTCTTACAGTGGCATCACAATTCATCTTCGCCAATATCTTATATATTAGGCAAAATATACACGTATACACTAAAAACAGTGATATCCACAATATTAACACCAGAAATAAAGACAAATTACGAGCTCCTTTTCACCGGCTTCATAAGGTTCATAACTCATTTGTTGGGCTTGGTATAACCTTTTATAACAAGCTACCCACTTCTCTGCTAGATTTGCCTTTTAATGCGTTTAAAGCTAAAGTAAAATCCAACCTTTGTTCAAAGGCATACTATTCTATCAATGACTACTTAAGCGATAAAAATAGTTGGTCGCTGTGATTAACTCAAGACAATGTTTATGTTCTTTCTCCAGAATTAGCTTACCTACTGACAGGTTATATGAGTTTATAGAATGTTTAATTTATTTGACTTTATTATACAATTTATTTTATTTTTATTTATTGTTGACATGATCTACTCATTACAATGTTTTCGTATGAGTTGTATTGCAATATGTGATTAGCTAGCGACCTCGACAGTAGATTGTATATTATTCTTGCCTAACTGTTGATCTATTTTTGATTTATTTTTACTTCAATGGTCCTAGTTTATCATATCTAATTATGTGACTTCGAGTTACAGCTTTATTAGCTATATGTAAGCGGGCACGCCCTTTATGCCTGGAGGCTTTATAATTCGGGTATTAAGTTCTGTTTACGTTTTTTTTAGTTTTTTATTTTTGCTTGAGTTTAGATTTCGATATTTTTTTTTTTTGTTGGTACATTGGCGCGTGCTAGCTGACATTATGGCATATATTTTATTGAATGTTTTGTGTTGAGTAATGTAAATTATTTGCATACTATTGTATAGAATCAAGTTTTTTTTTCTAACTGAACAGACAGCTGTGCTGCTGGGGAGTTTGTTGCGCCACTTCTTCTCTCCAGCAAAAGCACTAGGAAGTGGTGAAGGGCGGGCGTTTTTGGGGGACTGTCTTATGTAATTTTGACGTTCGAAAAGTGCTGATTCTCAGCCTAATTTGAATAAATGACTTTTGAATTTTGAATTTTGAATTTTTTATTTACTTGAAATTATTGATATTGACTTGAAATTAATTATTCAATCATTACTACACATATTTGCAGGCCATAGCATATGGCAAACATGTCTGAACCTGTATTTCTTTTCTATTGATATCCTGCATGCACGTTTTTATTCTTGTATGTGTACACATGTTTTGCAAATAAATATATCTTGAATCTTGACACATTTGTCAAAATTGACACATTTTCACGAAAGGTGCTGTTTAATAAATCAGTACCTGGGCGACCGAGGTCTGCTCTGGTGAAAATAGAGAATGCTCATTTAATAGTATAGGATAGTTCATGCTAATTGCATGTATGTATAGTACATACTTATTCCATGCTGCCATGATAGTAGGTACTTACGAATTCCATGCGGCCATGATAGTAGGTACTTACTAATTCCATGCTGCCATGATAGTAGGTACATACTAATTCCATGCTGCCATGATAGTAGGTACATACTAATTCCATGCTGCCATGATAGTAGGTACTTACTAATTCCATGCTACCATGATAGTAGGTACTTACTAATTCCATGCTGCCTTGATAGTAGGTACATACTAATTCCATGCTGCCATGATAGTAGGTACATACTAATTCCATGCTACCATGATAGTAGGTACTTACTAATTCCATGCTGCCATGTCATTATTCTAAGGTAGCCATCTTGTTCTAAACTTTGGGCGACCGACCTCTGCTCGGGTGAAAATACGGAGAAAACAATTTTTCCCAGATATGAGACCTAGCTAGACCGATTTTACGCCCCCATATTGCAACTTTCATCGAAATAGTTAGAGCCGTATTCGAGAATGTTCCTTTTTTACTCTGTAGGAGGTCTTCCTTAGGTATTCAATTAATTCAGTAACATGACTATAAGCGCTGAAATAAAAGAAAAAAACACATTGTATTTGACTTCAGATAACTTAAGTGTACAAGGCAACTATAAAATATGAACTACTACCTACCTACCTACTATCTTTTTTGTAGTCATAATAAACAGGCCGTAAACGTTCGTAATATAGTCAGCTCCATAGACTACTAACTGGGCATAGAGAGGGAGAAATGTTGCATACTGCAATATTTACCTGTAAGAAAATATTCACATTTTCCTAATTTCGGCAACGCATACTTTATCGAGAATCGTTGACACACCCAACAAGGAACTGAGAATTGATCATAAACATGAAAACGAAAGTTAAAAACCTCTTTCCAAAATTAGCAGTAACGACGTACGCGCGTAAAAGCACTCTGACACCTCAATCATTCGAGATCTCCACCATGCAAGGACAATAAAAATCATTTTAAACGCATCATAAAACCAAAATCGAATTTCAAAGAACTTTTCAAATACATACGGTACAGAACAAAGATTCTGAAAATATTACTTTTATGAGTACAAAAGTATAATACAAGTTTATACTGCGTATTCTCCTGTCGCTCATAAGGCGGTATTAGCGCGATAATTTACGATAATTTTTGGCATTTATCGTTCTATGTCAACTGTGGGTCGATGAGTTTTTATGCGCGAGTGCAACAGTGAATCATTCGCGGGGCACAGAGTATTAATGTAGAAACGACTGTTTTATTTTAAAAGTCGAGAGAATTTTTTCTACAGCTATTTGAATAATAAAATAACAATGATTCATAATTAAATGAAATACGTCGGTAACGCAACATTTAAATTGTCTTAGCTTACATTTTTTATTTAAACTTTCAGCATGTCATTGACATGGGATTTATTTCAGAGTTCTAAGAAATTAATAATATCGACACGAGGCTTTTTCACTGTAATTTACTCAGACGACGAAAATTCCAAAGAAGTAGGTTTACAAGACAGATAATTAATAAATGATAAACAATTAAATTCTAAGAAACCCTTTCAAGTTGATGTTAGCAGATTATTGTTGACATCTGCATTGGCTTAGCTTGCTAGATCAAAACATAAAATATATTAGACTAAATTAAATTCTACGTAGGTAGTACTATCTATGCATTTCGTAGCCACAGCATTAACTTCAACTATTTTATAAAGATAGAAACAATCTCACAAAAAAAGTTGCGACACATCTACAAAAAACACAAATGAAATACTCTATGCCATAAGCTTTCAAAACATGAGATTAATCCATGCCAGTGTAACCTCGACATTGTATACGCCCGCGAGAAACTTTACGACATGCCAGTGGAAAAAGTCGAATTTATTCCAAAAAAGTTCAATTTATTCGAAAAAAGTTGAAATATTCGACTTTTATGCCTAACAGCTTTTGTAAGTACTCAAATGGCTAAGGAATCCCTTTTGTTCGAGACGTTTAGTGTAGGTGTGAAATGTTACAGCTGGCAAACTTATCGAAAGAAAAGTCTTTAAAAATTCAGTCATTTGGTATTTGTACCAACACTGTAGCTTATAGTGAAAAAAATCGTTTGGAAAAGTTCTACTGACATATCTGCCGCCAAGCTTTTTTTTACTTCGTGTGGCAATGTCGTTGTCGGGCGCAATGACAGTGCAATACAATGAAATAATTATAGCTGTAAGTACATCTAGACACTTTTACAAATCAATTTTTTTTTCACTATTTTAGTACTAGTACAATGCAGTTGTAATATGAAGAGGTTAACGTAAAATCTGGTGTGTTTTAATAAATAAAGGAAAAATCAGAGCTAATTGAATAATGCCAATTCCTTTATTTTTAGGTTAGTGCTTCAAAAGCGAAAACAGGAACCCATATAGAATCCCTCGTGTCTGTTTGGCTGGCTGGCTATCCGTCTGACACAGCAAATTTTCTCAGAATCTACTGGACCAATTTAGTTGAAATTTGGTACACACATGAATTTTTGTGACCCAAACACGGACTTATAACATACATTAATTAATTATGAAAGGGGGTCCATCTCAGGGGCAAATCGGAAAATTTAAAAAAATCGTTTTGCATTTGACATATCAAAAGGGCTTGTTGTGAGGATCTCAAATATTTGATGAAAATTAATCATTCCGTCTACGAAACTACTGATCCCAACATTTTGAAAAAAATACAAAAAAATGGTTCTTTACTAATAGTTTTAGAATACGCTACGATTTTTAAGAATAAGCCTTTGACTCACGATAGACAAATCAGGTTGTTCTTACTTTAGCTCCTGTTTTATTTAATCCACCAACCAGAAAGCCATGATCACAGGCACCTACAAATTACCCCACACAGCTGATACTCATAAACTTTCCTTCATACCCCATCATCACTTCACGGTCGTAACTTCACGACTTATCCATTGTAGCATTATCTAATTGTATGATCTGTAATGTTTACATTTTTATTGTTACACGCTGGATACAATTTATGGTGGTGGCTTATCATTATGGTTTGTTGGCAGTTCAATGGTAACGGTTGATGGTCGTCGTAAATTAGGAGCTTTGTCAGATCGGTTAAGGGTAGGTTTGGAAAAGGGATGGGTGGGAACTAGGAGTATGAAATTATGGAGATTTTTAAATGTATGGTGACCATAGAACAGATATTTTATCTGTTCTGTGATGGTGACATTGGCATTTAAATTGGTACAGTTAACCGTGTTAGTTGATCTGGTCGAGCGCAGTACGGAGTTTCAACAAATGAAGAGACTAACTTACATTGATTTTGTTACCACTGACGTGCAGCATATTGTACATAAAGTCAAAAATATATAAACACTAGCTATCACCCGCGGCTTCGCCCGCGTGGAGGTCGGAAATTATCCCGCGGGCACTTACTACCAGGATAAACAGTATCTTATGTGTTAATCCAGGTTATAAACTATCTGTGTGTTCATTTTTATCCAAATCCGTTCAGGTGTTTTTGCGTGATTGAGAAACAAACATACAAACTTTCACATTTATAATATTATATAGGTATAATATCGTACAATATAATAATAAATTAAAAAGGATTTTTTTTAAATACATTCAGAGTTCATTTGAAGGCATGACAGCAGTCTTAGACGTAAATAGACTTATAGTGGCAATATTTATCTTAAATTAAATACATATTGACCTAGTTTCCCAATTCGCCGTTTTCCTTCAACGGTGATCCCTTATTGTGCCGAGCATTGAGCGAAATGGAAATGAAGATGAAATCGTCTCAACTAAGCTCAGGCTCCAGCAGAAACCGTTACTCTATTTGTATAAACGCTCAATTTCATCATTAAACATAATAGACCCTAAATGTTAATGTATGGTTCTTCGGCGCCCTTCGGTTCATGGTTACAAACTATACAAATAAACGCACATACATCAATATCAACGCAATTTCAACTCTATTTGGGCGATTGAAGAGTTACAGCAACCGCAATAAAATTTTGCTAAAGTACGTGAATACAAAGTTAACACTTATCTGTAATTTATTCGAAATTAGGCTTAGAGTAGTTGCGATAAAGGTGTTAGTGACAGTTTGTGTAAGATGGTAAATCAAGCAAGGACATCGGTATTGGCAATAGAGGTATAACAAAATAATTGTTAGATTGTTTGTACTATATACATAATGTGAATCTGTGGATTATTTCTATATTACTAGTTATAAACGCAGTTTGGTTGAGGTATATTATCTTTTATTGTTAATCATTTACATGTTAATTGGGCATTTCGAAAGGAAATGGGATTAAAATGTGACCTATCAACTTTATGGACAGTAGGTACGCACGGCTACCACATCAAGCTATACATTTCCAGTTTATGGTGATCGCGCATTGTAAACCATTTCCGTACAATGCGAGGTCAGCTTAAACTGGAAATTTATAGCGTGATATGTAGCCGTGTGTACATGATTTGGGAAAACTAAAAGTGGGGCTTAACGTACCTACTCGCTTTATAAAATGGGCATCTGGAGAAGCCAGTCACCATATAAATTTAATTTAAGCAGTACATAAGCGCTTCGCTTCTTGCCATAGAAAATAAATCCCTGGATTTGAGAACGAAATGCAATCTTCGCCATTTATACCTACCTACTTATAAGTTATGAAGGCTAAAAGGTTATGCACGTTTCTTTATAAAATCAACACAAACTGTTTTAGTATTACCAATCCTCGAGGCACAGAAATAAAGCCTTAAAAAACGAAATGTTCAAAGAAGGGTACGCACTGAATATTTCAATTTAAATCAGAGTTGTAATAACAAACTGAACAGACACAAATGTCAACAAATATATTTGTTTAACCGTTATTTATTTGTTTACATACGTTATTTTATCAACTTTAGTGAATACACAGACAATATTATTTATGGAAGTCAAACATGGATGGCTAAATGTTGGTTTTGCTAAATAAACATTCAATTCTCTACATTTTGAGTTACAATTTTAGTGGTTACATTTCATAGATTTTTGGGAAAATGAACTTAGCAAAAATGTTTTAAATATTAATTAGCTGATGTTGATATCCCCAAAATAAAATGTTAATACTCGTAATAGTAATTTCCAACAATTTCTTCGGAAATTGTTAAAAAAATATTTTTCTTGGGTTTCTGTTCAGTTTAGGAATGTGTGCAGTGTGTGCTTATGCAAATATTTTAGGATAAGAAATTACACTTATGATGGCGTGTGAAGTCTATTTAATAGTTAATAATAATGTAAACACTATCTCTATTATATTTTTCTGATCTCTATGGCAATGATGTCGATGTCGACAATTCTACCAATATGACAGAAGTGTTAGGAGAGAACGTTCGAAAAAAAAAACACTACCACATGCACACAAGTAGTGAGGTACCTAGCTGTCATTAGTGTCAACTGTCAGTCACCACAAAAGAAAGGGAAAAGGTTGAAAGTGAAGAGTGCCGGTACGAGGATGCTTGGTGTGATGATGAGGTAGTGTAATGATATTATCAGATTTAATACGGGCTCAACAGGATTCCACAGCATGGAACTTCAATTTCACCTCGGTCTATTGCTGGCCATAGGCAAAATCAGTCAGTCAGAAGACTTTTGGATTTTGCCTTCCACATGCTTGGAAGAAATGAAATTAGATGAAATTGTTTATTCTGTAAATAGAATATCGGAATCACTTTCTTACGACATATTAAAAATAACACAAACACAAAGCGCTAGTGCAAAGTGAAGTGCTACTAACATAGTCATAAGCCTTATTTTATAAACACAAGTTTTGTTTATATTAAAATATATATGTTTAGATTAAGGTATTTTTCTATGGGCCTGTGTTGCCTGCAATAAATGGTATTATTATTATTATTTTTAGATTTTAACTATTCTCGGGACCATGGGGTCCCGGTCCTTTAGAAGGCGTACGAGGGGCCGAAGCCAACTCGCAGAGGCCCCTTAGACAATTTTAAATGGAATGAGGCACCAACCGACTATTATCCCTGTATGCACTATGCAAGTGCACCCAAGGACAATCCCCGGTTGGTTCAGGACTATTGCAGAAAATGGAAACAAAAAACATTTGGCTATGGGTTTGGGTGGCTAGTGGTTTGGTTACCTAGAACTATGGAAGGTCTATGTCCCCTGCCTGATCAATGTTATGGTATACACGGATAAAATGGCAGGGGGTGACTTGCACACTCAATAATGGGCCCCCGAAAACTGTTGCTAGCACATAGTGACGTAGCAACAAGGGGGCAACATGTCCTGAGGTGCTTGAGGAGTGGAGCGGTATTCCACGGCTTTCAGAACAATCCCAGAGCCCGGAAGATGGTCAAGATCCCTACGAGCACTTACTGGAATACTTCCTTCCTCCGAGCACATTTGCTCTTGCGAATCTCCACTCAAGCCAGCCAATTAGGGCAAGAATGAGGTGGGAGCTTTGTTCCTCGTCAGTGTTCACCCCAGCCGGCCAATAAAGGCAAGCCAGAGATGAGGAACAAGATTTCTCCCGGGAGATAGGGTCCGTGGGGTCGCTACTGCCCAACAGCTCGCCACATGCTGCCCTGCGGGTTTCTGTATCTCTCTTGGTCTGGCTCCTTATCCTAGACCTGTTCCGGCAGAGTAAACTCTACCGGCACAGACCTAGGGTTTGGAGCACGCAAGCCCCACCACGACGTCAACGTAGAGATACGGCGGTGGGGTTATTATTATAAGCTAGATGACGTTGGCGTTTCCTATCTGGTTATTCTGAAAAGAAAAACCGAAAAAAAAACTCGGAGGTCGCAGTCTCTTTTTAACCGACTTCCAAAAGGAGGAGGTTCTCAATTCGTCTGTATGTTTTTTTTTTTTATTTTTTTTTTTTTGTATGTTTGTTACGTGATATCTCCGTCAATTGTGGACCGATTTTAAAAATTGTTTTTTTGTTTGAAAGGTTATGCTTTCGAGGTGGTCCCATATAAATTTTATTAACTTTACTTGGATAGTTTTTGAGTTAGCTTCAATAATACGTATTTTTCCCACTTAGTTTATATGGATGATATGATGATAACTTCCAATTACTGTTATTTACATAGCAGGTTAGTGGTATTTGAATTTGTATGGGTAGGTACCACAACTAAAAAGCGCAAAATAAAAACTTTTTATAAAAAAAGAACAACCGACTTCCAAAAAAGACACTACAAAGTCAAAAATAACTTTAATTTTGGAAGTCGGTGGCACAAAACGAAAGTTCAAAACCAAATACACCGACTTCCGAAATTAAAGTTATTTTTGACTTTGTAGTGTCTTTTTTGAAAGTCGGTTGTTCTTTTTTTATAAAAAGTTTTTATTTTAATGTCCAGACATAATCTTGGTCGGGACATGAGGACCATGTAGATTAGTGTCTGATATAACCGTTTGAGGAAAGAACCACACAGATTTGAGAGGACCTGTCCACCTCCAGTCAGCGCAAGCGTTTGTCAGTGAACATTGAACTCAACTAAGAACTTAAGGAGGAATAAATAATTGAATTCATTATAATGTTTGTAAAAGCCTATCAACAAGGAACCATATTACTAAGTCATAGGTCAATTAGAAGCTTAGCATTATAAATGCAGACTAATTCAATAATCACACGCTTGCAAACAATACGAGTGCTGTTTAATATTCATGATACATTAATTATCTTGTTGTGTTGCAACAGCTTTGTGCTCTTAAGCTTAGTAGCCTTTTGCTTGTTGAGAGATCTTTGAAGTAGGTATTGTAAAAGTCTAATGTTATTAAAACCATTAGAATAGGTCGTCTTCGATAAGTAAGACATGTCGCAAGAATGGACGAGACCAGAGCACCCAAACGTTTATTGGATAGTAAACCGGATGGCCGGAGGAGTCGTTGGCAGCCCAAGCTCAAATGGTTGGCTGGCGTGATTTAAGAACTGTTAGAGTGAGAAGTAATTGGAGAGAAAAACCAGAAATAGGTCACGTAGGACAAAATATACTTGATAATACTTGACCAGCCAATAGCCTAGTATTCTACTTATAATAAAAAACATTACCCTCCTTCTGGGGCAGTCGGGTAAAAACAAAGATAAATTAAAAGAATGTAAATGAAAGTGTGGTGATCATTAATCCCTGTCTCTCCATTGAGGTATTATTGTACTAACGTTAATACCTCAATGTGTCTCTCTAATTTCTTCTCCATACAATTCTTCTCTGCAACTACATGGTAGTTAGCCTATCTCGTGCGTGTGTACAACGTATGATCGTAATTAGTCTATATTTTTTACTTTCTTCCGGAAATGGGTTGAATTATAGATTGCGGTCATTTATGTTCAATATAGGTACCTAATATAATAATGAGGTATTTGTGAGATTGTATGTAGGTAATCTTCGGTACTAGTGATCAGGGGGCCAAGTCTACTAATTTACAAACGTCATAATGGTGTCACGATGGTGAGTTTTTGACAGATTTGCCATACAAAATCTGTCAAAAACTCACCATCGTGACACCATTATGACATTTGTAAATTAGTAGACTTGGCCCCCTGATTCCGGAAAATTATTTCAATAATGGGTAGCTACATTATTCTTGAGTATCATCGACTATTATTATCAATTAAATTGTATGAGAAAGTCTGCTTTACACACGGTCAAAGCCGCGGGCGAAGCGCTAGTGTATTATGAAGCAATTCTGATTGATTGGTAAAAATTGAGCGGGTTTTTTTTAAACCTTTAAAAAAGAAAAAAAAAACCGTTAAACAGAAAAGAAACTAGGACTAAAATCCCAAACATCAATGCTAATTCCTTTTCTGCATGAAAAGAGGTGTTGCTCTTTACTAGACAGTTACTAGCTAATATATTTGCGCAAGCAATAAATAAATACAGCTGTAACCTTTCGACATACAATTACAAGGACTGGCAGGTAGCCCGCCCAATCCAAAGGCAACTTGTTCCCAATAAAGTTGTACAGAAATAAGTTAACAATCTACAGTTCAAGTAATATGTAAATGATACTAACTGTACTGTTGACTCGCAGTTGTGGCTGCGCAAGGAATATCTTGTGCTAACAGCAGAAAGGACAGTTTGAAAGTGGCACCAGTGATAGAAAAGTTGAAAGGAAATCGTTTGGCTTGGTATAGGCATGTGATGAGGAGGGAGGAAACGCATGTGACTAAAAGAGTGATGGATATAAATGTTGAATGGATGGAGACGACCAAAGAAAAGGTTGGATTGTGAGAGGAATTATATTCTTTCATATCATTCCTCACACAATCCAACAAGCTGTTCTATAAATGAAGGGAGTGAATAGCGTGATGGTGTCAACAGGACCACTGCAATAACAATAATCATAAACCATTCATCATACCTATAACCCTTAAAGAAACCATAGCAAAAACGATAGAAAAAAAAACTATAGTACACTACAAACCCAACAGTAAATGCTTTTATGAAATTGGAAAAATACTAGGAGCGCATAACGCGATCGTGTACTACGGAATAAAAACCGTTGAAATAAATATTGGAAAATAATTCCAGGAATTCAGTTGGGTACGGCAGCTATTGAAAATATTAAAATTATTGTCTTGTGTATAAAAGTTTTCAGGATTCTGGTTACATTGTAGCGATGCGTGTGTTTTTGGAATAGAATGGGATTTCGAATACTTTGTGTTACCAGTGAAATATTGGATTTTGAGGCAGACAATTCTATAGGAAGCTGCTTATAAAAAGCTGTAGGAGAAAGGCAGTCTTCTCATACAGAAAATGTAAACTTGGTACATAGTTATATCATCATCATCGACACCCTTGGTCCATCCACTGCTGAGTATAAGCTTCCTTCCTTTTCTGCCATGCTTAACCCTGCACGCATAGTAGAAACGTGTTTTCTACGGGTTTTCTCGACGGAAGAATAAACAAAACCCGTTACTCGCTAAGCGTACTGGTCTATGCGACATAGGTACATTTGTTGTGACTATAATACTCTGGTTACTCTGGTGGTATTCGAAAGTTTCTTTTGGCATAGAATTGTGGGCTTAATATCAATCTTGTAACAATGTACTTTTTACTAACACACATGCAAAAACACGCGAAAACATGCTTATAAAAGCTTTTCTCTGTATCAGAAGAGACTTGCAGTACTTGGTGACAGTGTTCTTCTCTTTTATCAGACCGAATAAGAATAAATAGCTCATGACTGACGGACTCCTAGCTAAATATTAAAAGCCGCACGGGTTTAACACAACTTTAAGTTACCAAGGTCTGTTCGTAGATGGGTGACCATATTTACATACCGAGACTCCTCCGTGCCTCGGAAAGCAAGTTAAGCCGCTGGTTCCAGCTGTCAATCGTAGATCTTTGACAGTCGTTACGGGTTGTCAGAAACTTTACCAGTCTTGCCAAAGGATATCATGATACCTAGTAACTGGATTGTGGAGGCCAAATACGACAGTCGCTCTAAGTAAATACTGGTATTCAGCTGCATCCGGTTAGACTGGAAGCTGACCCCAACATAGTTGGGAAAAGCAGATAGATTGACTGACAATAGACGTCAAATAAGTAACGCCATCACGAATTTCGACTATTTTAAGAGGGTGCATCCTAAAAGTTGGCAACGTCGTAAATAGCTGTCAAATATTCACCTGTTTTCATTAATTTGGAAATAATACTGTATGGAAATAAGAAATGTGGCTAACTAACTATCTAGAATATTAATAATGAATTGCAATAATTAATATCGTAACACCGAATATTTAGTTTTAAATGTAAAAAAACTATTTGGAAACTTTCCAAATGAATTTTTTACACCTAAAACGGGTACAACATCAAAATCAATGTTATAATTTCATTTCATAATAAATATTCTAGTTCGCTAGTTAGCCACATTTTTTATTTCCATACAGAAATATTATCAAATTAATCAAAACAGCGAAATATTTGACATCTATTTGCGACGTTGCCAACTTTCAGAATAAACCCTCTTAAGCATGGTAATAGTCGATGTTAAAAAAAAACAACGGGTTGCACTCCGGGAGCAGCAAAAAGCAGTCAAGTTTTCACTTGACTGCTTTTTTTTACCCATCAATATGGGTATTTCTTACCTCGTTATCTTTACGTAATGTCAAAGACTATTTATTTTGATATTTACCTTGTCGGTTGCTAGGCAACGGATCTTACGGTCACGTCCTGACGCGAGTTTAACATTTTTTACCCATCCCAAAAAAGTGCACAACGCCGCAATAGAAGTTTTCAGTTCAATAATAAATATGCTAACCTAATTAAACGTGTTAATACCTAATTAAAACAATAACTAATATCATAACATTATGTTTGAATGAATGCAGTATCAAGACGTGACAATTAGCCTTCCAGGTGTGTTCGTATCGTGCGCGTGCGCCGATTGTGACATATTGATATTACACGTGTTTTTCTTGCTGACCGTACGATCTGCACGTATGTTGGTACGGAAGTGGGGGGGATATGGGGCAGTGGGGTGGCGGAAGTAGAATGATAAACGTGGCTACAACATTAAACATGGTTGTATGATGGTTTTTTTCTGGGTGGTCAGTTCTTGGAGGCCAGGTATCTACGTGTCTTTCAAGATGACATCTCTAGCGTCTTGCATCTCACATAATGCTTCATCAGGCATTATCAGCATTTTGAGTTGTCCATATTGATGACCATTAATCATTATTTGCCTTTTAAAATTAAGATCAGCGTTTATTCTAAAAGTGGACAACGTCGCAAATAGATGTCAAATAATTCGCTGTTTTGATTAATTTGGCAATATTACTGTATGGAAATATGTAATGTGGCTAACTAGCGAACTAGAATATTAATAAAGAATTGTTGCTTTGTGCAGCTTAAATTGCGGGTTCTGGGAAAGAGGTCCTTGTGAACATCCCGGGAATCCGCAGGATATAAGAACCTGCTTGGGAGAGGCCTATGTGCAGCAGTGACTACGTTTTTAGGCTGGAATGATGATTGGTTTTAACTTGATAAAGACTCTTGAATCACACCGAAAATGTACCTTCACATAAACTGCTTCTTTCTTTAACTTCTTTTCGAAAGCTAAGTATTTCAGATTGCTTTACTCTAAATCCACAATTTCCTAGTCTATGGTTGCGAATTGATGCCAAGGTCGACTGAGCTTGCGTATCTTGTAAACTTGTAACTTTCTAACTCGAAGCTGTGTCGTGTTGCCAACCTTATTGTATTGTTTTTTTATAGTACCTTCTTATGTAGTTAATGATTTTAAGCTTAATGAATTAGGTAAGGTAGGTTTAAGGCATTTAAATATTATATCATACTGCAGATAAAAAGCGTCTTCTCAAAAAGCAACGAGATGAAGTTTAACAGATACATGAACACTAACTTATCTACTGTGATCAATGTGATCATAAATCCATTTAACCTTGTATGGCAATCTTTTACGAGGTTCATCCATGCTAATAAGTGGACATCCATGGACTGATAATTATGATAATAAGGAGTTTATCTCTTCTCCTTGTTGCCGACTGCCTCGTTTATCAAACAAGCGCTACTGCTGAACATAACGTCCTGGGTTCAATTCCCAGGTCGGGAAAAGTGTAATTGGGTTTTTTTAGATGGAATTTTACAGTAGAAGCCTGGAGTCTGGATTTGTGCCCGGTTGATGGCAATAGTCTCGCCCCTATTACATGGGACTTAACACTTTGAAGGGCTGTAAACGAGACACAATTGAAGTTTTATTGTTATGACGCCTATGGGCGTTTACTTTCCTTCAAAGTGTTAAACATAACAGAAATGTGGATGCATTATAAGTACACCTCTGCCTAACTGATTACAGCCGTGACAGTGGAGTTTCTACCGTAGAGTTTCTTGCCCGTTCTTCTCCGTAGGTACCTACTACGCTTTGGAATGGGCAACTAGCTTCATATTTCTGACTGACCGGCTCCTTGACAATTTTCAAAAGTGCCTATATATGGTTGAAATAAATGCTTTGAGTTTGAGTTTGATGTTATGTTTTATATCTTCTCCTTATAATGTAACAGGCAGTATAACTGTGACCTCAGATCACCAAGCTCCTGATCACCCCACGCAATAGGTAGCAAACTGGTTATTATTCGTGTAGGTGGAACCTAGCACCTGCCAGTATAATGCCTAATTGGCATCGTGAACTCTGGCCTTCGAATGTTTTAGTCGTGTTGCCACGAACACCAAAATAGACTTGCCCATTTCCTTTTATGTGTTCGTGAATAGTGCGTTAATAATTATACACGTGTTTCCGGCTTTCCTGGGTAGTTAGTCCTGCTAGTAATTTGGTAAATCAACATCAGATTTGAGGTATTCTCGTCGGTATAACCGTTATCTGTACAAATTTAATAAAGCTGAAGAGTTTTTTTGATTGTTTGAATGCGCTTATCTCTAGAATACAGTGGGATTTTATAATTCTGACATTTGATAGCAATATTTTTGAGACAGATTATTTACTATTTAACATCATCCTATGACCCGTAGGAGCCAAGCAAAAAAAAAAGGTCTGAAAGAACGCTAAGCGAAAACTAGGTAAAAGCGCGGATGGGGGATGCGATGTGACGCGATGGATATGGGAACAAGATATTTCACGCGAACTAAGTAGCCGGAAGAAGCTAGTATTATTGTATCGATGATTTTCAGGACACGCTCAGTTCGAGCAAAGTGGTATTGGATTTTTGATTTTATCATAATATGGATTTTTCAGTAGCAGACCGGTATTTTTTTCTGGAGTTTTATTTACATGGAATTTCAATTTATGGCGAAATGTGGGTGTCTTATAACTACACCTTAGCTCACCCTTCTGGGGACTGCAATCTGCATGTGTCACGCGTAAATATTCAAGGAAGAAGAATGGTGTTGGTGAATATGGTTTAATTAGGAATTTGCCTTTGTTTAAAGCCAAATAGAGCCATAACTTTGGAACATGTTACACAACTCTGTTAACCAACGAGTGTGAACAGCGCAAAACCTTCGGGACTTTACCAGAAAAACGCGCAACAGAAATGTTCATTAAATTTTACGGCCAATGAAAGTTTCGGACGAAATTCCTGTCGGTACTTGCGTTCAGGTAGTTTAGTGCTGAAATACATATTTCTAGCGAAACGCCAGGGGCCACAAAACGGTGAACTATTCAAATATGAGCCGGCTAGGGATATTTAAACGTTCGTTTTTTCATTGAGTATGACGTCAGGTTTTTCGTTCCGCGTTGCGAGCACGACGCGACTCGGTTTTAGTTTGTGTTGAGGGGTGAGCAGAGGTGAAGATGATTTTGAAGTTTGGAATATGGGAATTTAGAAGGGAACTACAAAGATACTGATATAGCTTGCTACTGCGATTTTTAGCGACTCAATCTGACAAGCCTACATTATGTGGGGTTTGCTTCTAGTCTAACCGGATGCAGATGAATAGCGACCATTCATCAATCTTGCGAATGACGAACTGAAATCAAAAGTAGGAGGTATAGTTCAGTTCGCTCTGGGGTTTCTAATGTCTTCTGAATCTAATTAAGACGATTTTACATTTTTAACTACTCTTAAGATTCTATCTAATCTAATTATATTATTAAAAATTATTAAAACTATGAAAATTTATTTACTTGTCTGATCCAAATCTACAAATCTCGAGAAACAAGGTCTGAATAGGATATCTTTCAACGACCAGTCGTAATCGTAACATATTGCAGCTTCCTACTCAACAATGCACTACTAAAAACCTTCAGCAGAACTAATTCAGTCCAGTTTCAATAACTGGCGATGAGTGAGTTGTACCTGTAATTGAAATAGTTCACTTATTTCACATTTTCAATTATGACTTTTCGATTGGTGATGTGATTTTATTTTATAACTGATTTATTTGATCAAGGGTTTTTTACTACGCTTTGTGATTAGGTTTGTGGATGTTTGAGGATTTCCACTGCTGGATTAGCCAGGTAAAGTAAAATAAGCGTCAGCAATAAGTTCAGCGTCAATAAGTATGGACTTATCGACGCTGATCGGCTTGAGCCGATCACGTATCATCATACTTGTCGTATTAAGTTCAACGCGGTGTCGAGTCGCGTCTTCCGAACCGGAACGTGATGAAATACGTCTTTTTCGATTTTATTGCATAGACAAAGCTCTTTCTGACCGGCTCAAGCCGATTCCGTGTCGATAAATGTAGTCACTCTCATACTAAACGATGATATCTCTAGTTATGCTCTGGACTGTCAGCCCTGCTACTTACCTGCATGAGTTATTCTTGTATGTATTATCGTTATAATATAACGAGATATTATCTCGTGTCGACACTAGTGAAGAAAATAATAGCGCCATTATCACCACGTTTGATAAACTAATTGGTAATTGAAGTGTGTTATTGTTTTATTGGAAATTTAAGAGTTTATGGTTATTGGCTTAATGCTTTATTTGTGAATAACAACACCAATTAGTAGGGAGCGACTTATATTTTTTTTTTTCTAAAAACACGTTCTAGAAAACAAGTTGAGAAAATTCTACGTCAAAGAAGAAAACTCAAACTTATAACAAACAACCGCTTTTAATTTTAAACTAGACAACGTTACAAGTTTCAAGAGCTATTATAAGTTAAGTTACTGTAACGACACGACATGCTCACGATATCTTAACTTTGTACAGTTTTTGTTTCGTTTATGTTGAATTGCCCTGTGGCCAGATTGACGTAGGTACTAGAAGTAGGGCTGTCAAATAGGAGAATATCATTATTAAGAAATTATTATTTTGTGATCTGAGTAAAGAAAGTAACTTAACTAGCACTACTAATCGTGCCTCATAAATTAAATCAAACCGCAAATTTTCAAAAACAAAAAAATAACAATAATAAAAATAAAATAAAATATGCAAAACATTCACATAAGTTCTGAATTATCACTCAAATTAAAAATTTATTTATGAAAAATAAAAATAGGATTTGAGGTTGTTGTACTATCCTTGACAAATAGCTTTAGGCTGTACCTACTGCTGGTTAAATCTTTGTAATAAACAATTAAACTAACAGTTCAATACCAGTAGGCCAAATAAATTTCAATCCCAATATGGAAAATCGTGCACCAGACAACTCGCTGTTTAAGTAGATTCACGGAAACACAACAAAAGGTAGGTACTTTCACACACTAATGCCCTCACTAATTCTCTTTAAACTCTCTCCAATTGTAATTCACAAACGTGTTAACAAACTCTTTTTAGTATCTCGTGCCATCCTTAATGCTCTTAGTTCGTTCGGGGCTCACAAAGCTTCAGGCCTTGTACCGATGGCAGAAAAAAGGTTGAAACATCGACAATTTTTTTTCTTTCTAGTACGAGTGCTGAAACAAATCCCTTGCTGGGAACATAATAATATAGAGAGTGTCTCCGTATTGCTATTTTTTTTGGGGATTTTCCTTTAGTATAAAATTCTGTTACCGATTCTGTATTGTTTTACATATAGATAGTTTGCTAGAGATTAAATTTTGAAGTTATGATAAGCTCGGCTTTTTTGTTTATGATTTTTTGGGTGTTAAATATGTAAATAGGTAATAGTAATCAGTATATTTTGTCAGAGACGTCATAAATGTTGTAAGGCTTATTTTACTACTAACTCCATGTTACCAGATTAGATATAAGGAAACCACAACCTCATTATACTCAGTCGTGGATATTCAATTAATTAAACTTTCTAGTTCCTTCTATTGCTGGACATAAACCTATCCCTTCTGCAGATATACCTTCTGGAGATCCTCAGAGCATAAATGTAGCAGGGATATTGTAAAACCAATGATATTATAATTTCACTAGCGAAATTATAATTGCACTAAACTTTGTCAACCGCCTCCATTTCTCATAATTTCACGAGCTCATTTCAGTGACATTATAATTCACTGGATCCACGCAGTGATATTGCAAGGCAGTAATATTTTGACAATTTCACTGTATGTGCAAGTACATTAAATTGTGAGACGGTTAATGATTGGTCCGTTTCCAATGTCAATTTTGTAATCATAAGATTGTTATATTATTATCTAATGCTTACAACTGTTTTTTTGCAAATGGCGGATGAAGAAGAGTTGTCCAATCAAAATGCACGAAGTCACCACTACAAACAATACCTAGGGTTATTATAAAATCACTACAGTGTTCCCGGGAAGTTACAATGACCCTAAAAAATGTCCGTGTTTACTGTAAGAAATGGACGGTTGACAAAGTTTCGTGCAATTATAATTTCGCTAGTGAAATTATAATATCACTGGTTTGACATTATTTACGTACCTCCTGGAGATCCTCAGAGCAGATATACCTTCTGGAGACCCTCAGAGCGGATATACCTTCTGGAGATCCTCAGAGCAGATATACCTTCTGGAGATATGCCTTCTGGAGATCCTCAGAGCTCTTCAAAGCTTTATGGTGGATAATAATTATGTTATATATTTATTTTTCCCATTATAACAGCAATTACCGATCACAATAATTCTAATTAAATTACCGAACAAAAATTAAAATTTTCCCCACAAAAATTATCTCAAAACGTAAACTAGAAAGCGTCAATTATAAAGCCGATCGTCCATCTACAAAGACGTTTTACCCGTAATAAACGTACAGACAGACAGACACACTAATTAGTGCCGACCAATCGGCTCATTTACGAACCATATACGGACGAAAACATACGAAGGCTAGCGATATTTAGCGACTCGACGAATAATTTATTGGACAAGACATAAATTGAAAATGAACTTATTTAATTAGTAGTTTTTATGAAGAAAGCTATAATTCTTGTCGGTTGAACGGCGATTAAGTTAATCGGGGAGTTAAATGTTAAGTAAATAGTTATACGTTCTGGGACGTTTCCTAGTGACAGACGGCTTATATGATGGGTACAAGACCTGTCAGTACAGTATATCGCACGGTCATGGTAACAGTTTCCATCTGCCAGTGCGTTTATGCTTAAGGATAGGTTTTCGTAGTTTAAGTGTGCACGCGCTAACCTGGTACTTGTGGAAAGGCCTACACTGTACTCCTATTAACACTGTTATTTGGAAATATTGTAAAAGCCAATTATTTTTAAAAGAATAACAATGGAGTTTCTGGCCGGCTCCTCTCCATAGGAAATGACCAATTAGAACCGTGCATCAGCTTCCTGACGTTTCTTATATTCGGCTCGGGTTGTAAGTTTTCACCTCTACCGTGTAGTGCACACACCCTCTTTTTTTTCTTTCTTTCTTGAAGTGTGGTTGATCGTACCACCCTGGTGATCGATCTTTTCCTTTTTAATGCTTAGAGTGCCTAATACGACTGTAAATTATATTGAATTAAGATGAGCATACTCTGTCAGGTGTGCTCGACAAGTGACCATAGCTATTAATAAAGCCTTGTCTGCACGGCCACCTAGATGTAGTATAATTTCCAGACTTTCTGTGGTATTTTCACAACAGGTGACACGCGCAATATATTTGAATTCGTTGCTATCGTGTATCTATACTGTCAAACTCATTAGGCTCGAGGGAGGTAGTCGTAGGGTTTAAACAGCTGATTAGCACTTCTTTTTTGTTGTTGGATGGCAATCAAGTAGTTGCCTCACCTGATGTTATGTGGTTAAGACCGCAACTATGGACACCTGCAGCGCTAGAGGCATCGCAGGTATGTAGCTATCGCAGAGACGAAGCTGAAGTGTCTAATGAGCCTCTTGTAACACCAGCACGCGTAACCTTCAAATAAGAATACAGCAACAATGATGGCACGGTTGGCGCAGTGGTTAAGCGATTGACTGCTGCGCTGCGAGTCGCGAGTTTGATTCCTGCACGGAACAAATATTTGTATGACCCACAAGTAGTTATTCCGGGTCTGGCTGTTTGTATACGTGAGTTTAAATGTTTGTAAACGCACCCACAATACAAGAGAAATTACTAATGTAGAGCAATAAAAAAAAAATGCTGTTCCTTTATTGTATTGTAAAAGTTGAGGGCTGGACATCTACTTATTGCACGCTGCTATAATCTGCACGCGCTGCCCGCGTAGCTGAACTATGCGCTACCGGCGTCCTATGGCCAGCTACCAATGCAAGCTACCTGCAGCCCTGAGAAGGCCAGTCCGGTCATCTGCTGAGCCTGTGCTGGCAAGTCCCTCTACGTCTCATGCTACCATCTTTTAACCGTCAAAGTGTTCAGAACAGTGAATCAGAGTGACCTAGCCATGTTACTTCTACCTTTTTAATTATATGTTAAAACATATCCTCCTGGTTTCAATAACCCGTTAGTAAAATACTAGTGCTGGAACATTCTGGCTAATTATTGGTGATTTGAGCTTGTTTGTTGTTGTTTTTGAGTAGCGTCTTGGGCAAACAGGCATTAGTCTACGTTCTTCTACAAAAGAGTTCTACCAAATCAACTTTATAATTTCATTTTACGCCATACACTTAGCCAAGAAATTACAACACCTTTAAAAAAATATCCCAATACATAACAATTACCTATTATAAAGAAACCTTCTTGTTCTCAACTAACATAGTATTACATAAAGGTAATTAGCATACAATCGCTTATGCAAGTAGGTACTGTAGAGAAACTTGTTATAACTTGTGACCGCAATGTGTTAACGGGGCATTTTTTGGCCGTGGTGAGTTGGTGACCCAGACTTTGTTTGCGTGGTAAACATGGTATGGCCTTATGCCAATTCCAGTGTATTTTTTACCTTAAACGTAAAACGGAAAGCATTAGGGTTATCATGTGATCATCACATGCATTTACTATGTTCTGTGGTCGTGTACGGCTGCTGCGAATAAGATTCTGTGTCGGGTTTTTCCATTTGAAATTATTACAAGCTTGGAATCCTTAGCACACATCCAAAGGTCTGTGGTCTCCGGGTAAAATGCGTCCTTTTGTCCACGCCTTTGGCACGTTCCAAGATATACAATTTCACGTCATATTTAAGAAAGAAAGTCTAAGAGGCGATGTTTCTAACATTATAAAAGTCACAGTTCTTACTCCCACGCTGCTCAGTTTGCCTGCCTGAGTGTAATTGAACCCTGGAGTTTATGCTCGGCAGCCGGCACTTCCAACCACCTTACCATTAGGGCACTAACAGACTAATAAATATGATTTCATTCCCAAGTAGGTAAGCTGTTTTTGTCCCAAATAGGTAATCTTTCTACCATTTAAGGAGCATCTAATGTCAAAAATATTCAAATTTGTTTCATTAATTACTTCAAAATGTTTCCTACAACCTGTCTCTACCAATATGGATAAATATTAAAATAGGAGTGTGTTGTGTATGTCCATATATGTCATATTGACATAACTCGAACCTTGAATTGATAAGCTGTCAAAAGTGGTCCTGCCCACACAATAATAGTTAATTTTAATAGCCATTCAACTTCGATCAAGCCATTCAAAGTAGAATATTCTATGCCTTATTTGGTTGCTTTTTTCTGTGTATATTTAGTGGTTAAATGATCACTTTTGACTACCGTGATATTAGGTAAAAAGCTTTTTCTACAATGTCTTATGATGTAAATAATTTTAAAGTATACTAATAAAAAAATACTGCTAATTGTGTCTGATTTAAATAAATTATTTTAATTTAATTGCTTTGCTTTGTATTTCCAGATTAAACCATGACACAGGGGAGGCACTAGAGTACCTTACACAGGTGATCTCATTGCCTGTCCTTCTCCAAATATGCTAACGATGAATATATTGACCACTGCGTGTCTGAAGTATCTACAGGATGGCAGGGACATCGACGCGAAGCCTGTTACCATGGATTCAGTACATGATACTGAAATTGCTCTTCCATATATTTTGACCCTTTTCTATGAAACAGCTGATTTTTTTTTAAATAATCGACGAAAAATTTCAACGCAGCGGGGTTCAGAATCATGTACTGAATCCATGGTAACAGGCTTCGCATCGATGTCCCTGACACCCCGTATATCGGAGACGGAGTATTTATTTGTTTCGGCCCCTTCTCAGAGTAGTCAGAAAGGAAACACCGACCTGATGATCTAGTTTAAAAAATATGATTGACTTGTAAAAGTGTTTGGACAGACCTACTTACAGAAATAAAATCAATTATCATTTATGAAGATTTATCACTCAAAACAAAGTAAGTAATTAACATAACCTCACGAATGTATTACCCGAAGGGTTAGGTAGCGGTGTACCTATAAATAACAGGTACACCCACATTTCACCAGATAAGTTTAAGTCCCATGTAATAGAAGGGTGAGTAATTAGCCATCAATATCTGCATTACATTAAAAACAAATGAAAATCAACAAAAACGTAATAAAAAAATTACGCTAATGACGCGAATAAAAGTGGACTAATTAAAAACATCCGCGTTCGTTCGTGACTGCGGTAAACATAAACATCACTCAACTTTGCCTCGACATTACTCGACATTGCTCAACAAGTTCAGGCTCAACTTGTCTCGAGTGCCTGTTCATGGGAAAAAGTTCTCTTTGTTTTTAATTTTTAAATACTTAACGTTGAGGGGACTTGTCAAAGTGCTGTATGCCTTTCTAGATGTAGGGAAAAGATTTACGTATACTGGAAGGCACAGAACAAATTAAAACCAATCACTCCTTGAGGTACAACCAGCAAATAAGTCATCGTCGTCATCATTTCGGCCGAAAAACGTCCACTACTGGACATAGACCTTCCCCAAGCTTCGCCACATCGACCGGCCTTGTGCTTCTCGCATCTCGTTAGCCAATCGTGGTGATTATTGCAGATACCCCATTTGCCGTCTTTTGATCTCGTTGTCTTGACAAAAGATGACTCTACTTTTGGATAAGTCGGGTAAAAACATAGTTGTAGGACTATCAACCCCATAATATGGGGTAGCTTAATATTATGCTCGTACCACAAACATGAGTTTGACGGATATGAATTCTGATTTTCAATATCAGTTTTTACTGTTACCTAATAGTAATCCTTTCAATAAATACCTTTAAAAGTTAATAAAACACAATTCTCCGTACAATATTTTACATAAAAATAAATGTTTAATTCTTTTTTTGATGCGCATGAATCCTCGCTCGTCCAGAGTATCTTTTTATCTTTATGTAACATGCTTAAGCCTCTCATTTGCATATTTCATTGAAACACGCATTTATGCTCTACTCATTTTTCTGTTATTTTAAAAGCTTTCAACATTTTCTGGGGATGCGTAGACATGTTTCACATTGCATTTTACAGAAAATATTTCCAAAATATTTTTCGTAAATAGGTATGGATTAATTTTCGGATGTTAAATACATAAAAGCTCGCGTTTAATTAAAAGGGAAAATTATTTTGTAGTAATAATATTCGTTCAGTGTTTTTACTTGCTCTTATTGGAGTGTAATATTATGTTATTATTGTTGTACATTCGTTTCCCTCAATAATTGTTACTTTAATAAGTTTTTTTTCAATGCAGGTAATTTAATATAGTAATTATTAAATCATAGATCTCTCTATAATTTACCGACTTTATTGAATAAAAATAATAATCTTTTCCCAACTATCTTGGGGTCGGCTTCGAGTCTAACCGGATGCAGCTGAATACCAGTATTTTACATGGAGCGACTGCCTATCTGACCTCCACAACCCAGTAACTGGGCAATACGATACCCCTTGGTAAGACTGGTGTCAGACTTTTGGGCTTCTGACGACTCGTAACTACTGTCAAAGATCCACGAATGACAGCCGGGACCAACGACTTAACGTGCTTTCCGAGGCACGGAGGAGTCTCGGTATGTAAAGATGGTCCCCATCCACTGACCAACCCCGGCTAGCGTAGCTTAACCTGATGGATCGACCCGTGCGGCTGTTATTACTTAGCCACGAGCTCCTCCTAAAGAATAAACATAAAATCACGCCTGTATTCCCCGAAAGGTTAGGCAGAGGTGTACCTATACACCCAAGTCCAATTAATTAGTTAAATAGAAGTTTAAGGGAACTTGTCTCAATGGATGCGTTCTGCATCCTACGGTCCGGTCAACTCGAACATTTATGTTATGTTTGATTTGACAGGACCGTAGGACGCAGAACGCCTCCAGTGTGACAACTCCCTTAAGCATGAAAACATGACCAACAAAGCAAGTACCTATCTAATCCACACTCAGAATTTTTTATCACGTTAACATTTTCCAATAAAAAGCAATAAGGCTTCGTGGTGAACCAAAAAGCCGCGCCATTCAGGTTTTTTGCAAAAGCGCAGCGTCAACCCATTTTCTAAGCCAACTTTTACGCGCGAATAATGCAGTGCCATGCTCTATTTTCACCCTCACAAAAACCAACACAAAGCGAATATTAAATATTGTTCACGATCGATTTAATACACTCTTTCATTTTACCCATATCCGGTCGCAGACCCGGATAAAAAAATGTTATCCGTGCACAAAACAATACGTGTTTTTTTTTGTTTTGCGTGCAGCATGTACAAAGTATTGATTAACGCCCAGCTCTCAACGGACCCGGGTATAAAAAATAAAAAATCAACAGGACTGCATCGCCTCCGGTTATGCACTCGCGACCGTGCAAACATAGTACGGACATAATGTATACTGGAAGCGGCTAGCTTAAACTGACCCGCCGTGATCCCTTCTCTTATATCAAACCCGGGTATAACGGCACAGAGCTGTCAGAATAGCCGGGTTTTTCAACAATTGGTACCTTTACATGGCCAGGAGGCATGGTAAATGGATTTTTTATTTCCATTCAACGAATCATATGTGTTAACTTTTTTTATTTGTTGGGTTATCGAAACAGAGGATCTATATTTGGCAACAATTTGTTGAGTGTATTCAGTTTTCATTTTTAGTTAATATTGGATTTAAAATTGAACTTGTATTGTGTTTTTCACAATATGACATTCACAAATTGATTTACATTTGTTAAATCGTATTGTTAGAGTACGCTGAATTTTACTTTAACGAAAATTTATCTTTTTGCTATTTTGTATTTTCCAACTACAGTGCTTCATTGGTTTCGAGAATTCATTATAAAACTGATAATAAATCTGTAAATGTATGGCATGAATACAATATCAATGGAAATTGAATTTACTCGGAATCAAAGACACGCTTTTGTATTCATCTATAATATCGTACAGTACCGACATTATACTGATTATTTCATTGTTAAATTCAACATTTCTACTTAAGCCAGCTATATGCATTGTATTTTCTTGCTAATATACCTAAGTGTCATTTTGTGTAAAAATATTTTGTAAATACTACTTAATTTGTAAGTAAATTGTTATTATCGCTATGAGTCCATGTTACTAGAAAATAAATGTTTTTATTTATTTTTATTAACCGACGAAAAAAAAGGAGGAGGTTCTCAATTCGACACGTATATTTTTTTTTATTTTTTTTTTAATGTATGACCACGCATAACTTTTTACTGAGTGGTCCGATTTTAACGATTCTTTTTTTATTGGGAAGGGTATACCACGAAGTTGGTCCGATAAAAAAAAAATAATTGAAACCCACCCTTAAGTGTAAAAAAATTGGGGTTGATTGATGTTTCACGTACTGAATTTTCAACTGTGAACCGATTCTGTTGTAATTTCGCACACATATGTAGTTCTGATGACACAACTACACAATAAAGACCTGGAGTTGATCTGATGATGGAGTCAGAAGACAGTCGCGAGAGCTCCTCACCAGTTTACAGCAGCTACATCGTGTTTGGGCTTATTTCATTCCCCCTGATGAGAACTTTACACCTAGCTGGGGTATGACTGTCATCGACGGTCAGAGGTTGAGGCAAACATTAAAACAGCCTGGCCACAGAACGGGCGGCGCGAACGGCGCGGCGGTGCGTCTTGCGGGGCGAAATTCTATACATTTGTTTTAGTCGCAACACGCTTCGCCGTTCGCACCGCGCGAATTTTCGCTGTAGCGAATGTCCCGTGGCCAAACGGTTTATGGTAACTCAAAAACTAAAAATAAAAAACTTTTTTGCAAAAAATTTAACCGACGAAAAAAACTGAAAAGCGAAAAATAAAAACTTTTTTGCAAAAAAAGCGAAATTTTAAAAATAACTATGTATTTAGTGACAAATTGATGACCTTCAAATTAACAATTTTGAGGCGGCGCCAAACAAACATATTATAATTACATAAAGCGTAAAATGTTAGCTTGATAGATCTTCGTTGAATGTGTTTTAGGCGCCGCCTCAAAATTTGTGGCTCGCCTCCTATTACGTGGGACTTAAACACAAAAGGCGAAATGTGGATGACATGCTAAAGTACACCTCTGCTCAATTCTTTGCCGGATTCTTCAAAAATCACAGGCGTTATGTTATGTTAAATTCCTAATTCAAATATATTTCCAAACCTCAAGCGACACAATACAAACACAATACCTATAGATACACTCATTAGGGTTGTCGCGTGATTTTAATATATAAACCGTTGGTGGTGGGATTGCAATTAAGCGGAATGGTTTCCTCGACGGTGCCTCAATTTACATATTTTTATTGTAGCCGGAAAGCGGTGTGTCCTCACGAAATGTCTAAAACGACTCGGCTGAATATTTTCTACGCATTTAGTTAAGTATTTGTGGTTACGCACCACAAAACTGTAGCTGATTTTTTCTTGTGTTTTAATGTTTCAAGGCCGATGGTTCACCCAATGGAAAGTTGTTAGGTATTCTTCTAAACTACACATGCGTGTATGACCACGTAAACTAAGCAAAAGGCGTATTTAAGGATCGTAGCAGGTGGCGTTCTGGCGTTTCTGCCTACCCCCAAGGGAAAACGGATTGAAATTATATATGTATGTTTTCACCATCATTCAGAGGATTATTTTATTCCTGTACATTTATGTGTATGATACAATAATGTTTATCTTAGATATAGCACAGATATTTTTGACATGTCGCAATCGCAGCCGTGCAAAGGAGGGAGTCACTACAGCTTATAAATAGGTGTCTATTAGATATTATCGGAAAACCTTGGTTTTGCAGTTGCAATAACAAGGGTTTCCAAGGTTTTAATGGCTGGTACATGCAGGGTGACAATTTCCATAAAAGGCTTATTATTTTATCGATACCAATGAAACTGTGGCACTACTTATTTGGTGGCAGAAAAGTTATGCGAAATGAAGTCATTCTCAAGGAGCTCTACAATAACTAAAATGGTTGTATTATATTATATTGTTAGTGTAAGATTAGAGCTTAGAACTTAAGTGGTTCTAAAAGTATCACCTGCACTGACGTTTAGCATACAGTTATGCAAAAAAGCTATTTCGATGTGCATACATGTATTTGTGGAAATAATAAAAAATAATTAGTTTTCCTACTAATTTGCTATGACATGTTCAACGTTCATGCAGTAGACTTCAGTGAATATTAATATATATTATTATCGAACCAACCACAATCACATTAAACTAGTTATATGTAACAACTAGCTTTTTCCCGCGGCTTTGCTCCCGTGGAAGTCGGAAATTTTCCCAAGGAAACGTACTACCGGGGTATAGTATCGTATGTGTTAATATAGGGTATAAACTATCTGTCTGCCTCATCCAAATCCTATTAGTACCATAACATAATGATTGAATACTATCATGAATTTATGCAAGCCTAGTACTTTTTGTTAAGTTAATGCTCAGAAATTGTGTATTGGGTGTGATTCGAGAAACTCAAAATGACAAACTTTATGATTTACTAAGGTAAGTATTCGTGCCAAGTTTCAAGTCTATTCAATCTAGGAATAAGATTTTTCATACAAAAGAATCCCCCTTTTTTTTTGGTTGTTAATCTTCAAATAACTTCAGGTGGAGCTACTATCATACATCATAAAATCATAAAAAAAAAAAAATTAAAAAAAAAAATATATAAAACAAAAAAATAAAATAATATAATATATATATATATAATATTATCATAAAATTATGCCTGTGTGCCCCAAGGGTTGGGCAGAAGTGCACCTATGTAATACCCGTTGTCACGTTTACCTATACTCCTCTGATATAGCAACCATATATCCTTTAGGAATCATTCGGCAAATCATAGGCCACTGCAACTTCAGCTTAGCAACTACAACCAAAGTCTGATATAATCAAAAACCTAGTAACCATTACATAAGGTGTGATTAAACCCTCAAGCCAGACTAGAACGATCCACAATTATCAATGTACCGTCCTTCACTCCAGCGCGAACTCATTCGTTCCCCAATCACGGCCAATGAGCGTGAGTCTGTCAATTGTATCCTCAATTCTGTAACGAGAGTTGAGAGGGAATTGTGTAACATGGAACATTGGTGTAGGTGGCGGTAACGTAGTGTAAAAAATATGTCGATAGACTGTTGGGATATTTTTATCTTGTAACTATGGCAATCCTCCATTTTTCACATATAGGTATTTATATATATATATACTAGCTTTTTCCCGCGGCTTTGCTCGCGTGGAAGTCGGAAATAAGGTTACAGAACGGTCTTGATAAATATCTACTTTCTAGTAAATACTGTCGTGAATTCATGCAAGCCTAGTACTTTTTGTTAGGATTTATGGCATTTATACCGGGAATCATATAATCATAAATGCACATTATGATTTTCCTTCATATCTATTTTTTGTGGATGTTTCCAATGTTTTCATAGTTATGCTGCTATTCGGGGTGAAGACAAATCCAACAAATCATAAAAATCGGTCCAGCCGTTCTTGAGTTATAAATGATGTAACTAACACATTGAGTTAAATGTAGTACATTTATCCCAATGAACTAACACGACTTTCTTTTATATATATAGATTTTCTGAGTTCAATTTGACTTCAGCAAGATAAGTGAAGGCATAAAATAATTCACAGCCCCTGGAGGTATATATTTACACAGAAGTTTTAAGTTCGTCTGTTTTTGAAGAAGGCTGGGTTAAGATATTCTTTTTTTATTGTGACTATCAGGAAATTATGCTGTTTCCCAGATTTGACAATAGCACATTACTGTCGCGGCCTGCAATAAGGACATTGATAGATGATCGTGAAAATATGGGCTGAGGCGAAGCCGATCATAATTATTAACTGTTGCTTTGTATCTGCTTTACAAGTGTTAGGAAAGCAGATACTTTACGTCTGACTTATAAACTATTAGTTATAGGACCGAGTATCAAATTAAACGACGCCGAAGATCAGTCAATATCGATATATTGACGGATCTAAGCCTGAAAGCAAGACAAAAAAAGTTTCAACCAAATTCACTTTTACTAAACACCATCTTTAAAAACAACATGTATAACCTCCACAGTTTCGTAAATATCAATTTAGTTAAAAGCAATAGAAAATTGTAGGGAAACTTTATATTGTTTTGTTTTATGCTCGTAAACGCGTAGTAAACGCACAGTATTTAACGTTGGCCGTCACCGAATGGGACACAGTGACAGATATGGGATTATATCACGCTACCACGAGGGGGCTGCTAAAACTGGGGACCTGGGACACTTGATTGATGAAGAGTCGAACGTGGTTTGACGAATGAATTTTGTGTTTGAGTGAAAAATCCATCCATCTGCCTAGCCTTTTGTCATCTATGTTGGAGTCGGCTTCTAGTCTGACTGGATGCAGCTGCAGCTGTATTTTACATGGCGTTTTTCAGACGAAAATATTTAGGTCAAAATACTATAAAGGTTTGGTATCTACTAAACTATGACTTTGTTCGTGAGGATGTTATACTCACTGAGAGGTCTATGTCCCAGCAGTGGGAACATTATAGGCTGATTATGCTTGATAAGTTTTAGTTAACTCTCAAAAGTTCAATAGTAATTTATTAAAGTGCATGTACAATATAGAGTAGTTATATAATATATCTGACTTTTTGCCTTTCATATCTAAAAAGATACATTACATTTATGTGTCTTGTTATCAAATCTAGTGTTAGCACTTTGATAACGCGCAAAATAACCAGCTGAATACATAACAGAATTCAGAGCTGGACATTCTAGGAAGTTCTGATTGTGTAATCGAAACGTGATAGCTTCATGAAAACCTTGAAATTCACAGGAATACAGGGCTCTGTTAAATATTTTCTGTTCTGTTGAAAATCGAGTTACGTAAGGATTTATTTTTTGTTATTGATTTTTTGTTTACTATTGGCAGGACTTGTGAAATGAAATGAAATTTAACTGCATAAACTGTAAATAGGTTATGTATCGGAAACACTTTTACACATCATATAAAAAAATATAAAAATAATCTAGATGGAGTCGACATTTTCTATGTGACTAATGTCAAAACAAACTCAGGGAAATTATTAAAAAAGCAAAATAAATAGCAATGGTTTATTAAGCAATTACTTAATGTAAAGTTTATATCGAAAACTTTGTTTGTTTTTTTTTTAACAAAAACAGTGAATGAAATTCAAAATTTCCTCTTAGATTTGGAAACAATTAAAAAATCAAAACACCACTCTTATAGCAGACTGATTGGTGTAGGACAAGAACCTCCACTGCCCATACTTTTGACGTAAAACTGTAGTATCTATAAGTATCTTTACAAGGCTTTATTTAGCAACGAAAAAAAAACGCTATTTAAATAAGCTCACGCACGATCCCAAGTCCCTATTCTACCGTATGGCAGTATCAAGCAGATACATTAAAAAGTTTAACTGCTAATTTTGGGGCCACACCGTCATTCGTGACTGAATTGATGTGGAAATGGATTTCCTTCACTATTTCCACACAAGCTGTTGTTTATACTTTGTATCTACATTGTACGGCCTATCATGAAGCCTTCGGGACTTACTTTATACGCGTTTCAGTTTGTTTAGCGTTTGGATACGAAAATGTAGATAATTTTGTAGTTATAATCGGGTTTAATTAATAAACAGATCTTATTAAATGTTAATGCTTTTTATGCCTTTATTTTTCTTATTTTGATTTTATGACCTAGTCACGTTCAAGGTAACCTCCCCAATATGACAGATGACCAAGCAAGTGCATCGTTTTTATTTATTTTTTATTAGGTAACCTTTATCCAGTCTTTCTATTAAGTACTTAAACTAATTCTAATATAAAGTAATACTTTTATTAACCTTTTCATCTCACATAGAATTAATTGCTCGTAATTGTAAATTGAATACCGGGGAAACCTATCAGAAAAAAGAATTAGATGTACAATTTACACTAGTACAAACAAAGATTAGTTTAGTACATTTTACGAGTATCTCTATAAACTGCGAACTAATAAACTTATAACCTCCGCGAGAATTCGCTAAAGCGTCAACGTAAAGGCTTGTATAGACGACACAAGGGAGATTCACCACTTCACGTTTATAAGCAACTAGCTTCCGCCAGCGGCTTCACCCGCATGATATGTCTATAAAGTATAGCCTATGTTACTCAGTGATAATATAGCATTCTACTTGTGAAAGAATTTTTTAAATCGGTCCAGGCAATTTAAGTTGGTAGTGAATTTGAACAATTAATTTCTCTGTTTTTATCTACCGAGACTAATAATTTATAGCATTTGCACAGTAGCATAATATAATTATTTTATTCGCCTATTACGCTGCATGAAATTAATAATAAATGCCTACTGAATTAGATAAACATAAACGAAGGAGGATGTAAGGATCGTAGCAGGCGGCGGGCGGTCTGTAGTTTCTGACTACCCCGATATGGGAGGAGGGCGTGAGTTTATGTGTCAAGTAAATGATATAACGCCTTCACCTTTTAATTCCTTCAATAATTGAAATATAACGAACCCTGCCCAATTATTATAAAAACGGGAATCGCGTCATTCCTTTTTAATTTAATTAATAAAGACCATTTATAGTACATTATGATACGAGTGTGCTGTATTGGTCATTACCCATGAGGCGGTATTATTCGCGCGAGCCAAAGGCGAGCGCGATAATTTAGCCGAGTGGGTAATGAACAATGCGCACGCGTTTCATACGACGTTTTTCAACACATTTGCGAGGAAAGAAACCGTCTTGTTGTAAGAACTTATGCTACAATAACGTAACTTTAGAGAAATGATACATTTAGATTTATAAAGTTCAACTGACCTTTGTTGCCAGGTACTGACTATCCACTTCCTGTAAAAACGTTTCTACGTCGGTTCGTATTTTTCTTAATATGTAACCTGCAGTAACCACACAACATATACGATAACAAATATTTATGAAAAATGGCGCGCTGGATTTTTTTTCGGGTATCGATGCGCGCGCAAGGCACTGACAAAACCGCTGAACAGCCTACCATCACGTTCGGTCGGAGGTGGAGACAAAATTTGAAACTTGAAAAAATTAGATTTCGCTGCTAATTATTACTAATTATTCTCTATCGAGAGAGAGTGAGAGAGAAAGTGCGAATTTGGTCAAATGGAAAATACAGTATGGCGATTGTGCAAATTTTCTCATTTTTCGTCATGGGTGGCGTTTTCGTAATTTTCGATCATGCTAAAACCGATAGTGAGGTCAAAATGTTAATCCAAGATGGCGGCTGTGAAAATTTTCGTCATTGGTCTCGTTTTCGTAGTTTTCGATGGTTCTAAAGCTGATAGTGAGGTCAAAATCAAAATCTAAGATGGCGGCTGGAAAGTTTTGTCATGTTTCATCATGGGTTTCGTTTTCGTAGTTTTTGATGGTTCTAAAACCAACAGTGAGGTCAAAATGTAAATCCAAGATGGCGGCTGTAAAAATTTCTCATTTCGCATTTTTCTCACCCATGACGAAAAATGAGAAAAAATTTTGCAGCCGCCATCTTGGATTTACATTTGACCCCACTATCGGCTTTAGAACCATCGAAAACTACGAAAACAACACCCATGACGAGAAATTAAAAAAAAATTACAGCCGCCATCTTGGATTTACATTTTGACATCACTATCGGCTTTAAAACCATCGAAACCTATGAAAACGACACCCATGACGAAATATGAGAAAATTTTCACAGCCGCCATCTTTGATTTACATTTTGACATCACTATCGGCTTTAGAACCATCGAAAACTACGAAAACGACACCCATGACGAAAATGAGAAAAATTTTGCAGCCGCCATCTTGGATTTCCATTTTGACCTCACTATCAGCCTTAGAACCATTGAAAACTACGAAAACGATACCCATGACGAAAAATGAGAAAATTTTCGGAGCCGCCATCTTGGATTTCCATTTTGACCTCACTATCGGCTTTAGAACCATCGAAACCTACGAAAACGACACCCATGACGAAAAATGAGAAAAATTTCGGAGTCGCCATCTTGGATTTCCATTTTGACCTCACTATCGGCTTTAGAACCATCGAAAACTACGAAAACGATACCCATGACAAAAAATGAGAAAATTTTTGCAGCCGCCATCTTAGATTTCCATTTTGACGAAATTCACACTTTCTCTTTCTCTCTCTATCGAATTAGAAAAAGACAGACGCAAGAATGAAGCCGCGTTACCCGATTAAGTCCCGCGCGCCGATTACGTCAATAGCACTTAAGCCCCGAAGCGCATTCCGAGCGCGCCGGATGTTAATGACCTTGATAACAAAAAACGCTCTCCCGCTGTTTGAAGTGGCTCTCGGCACAATATGAATACTTTGTTGTGTTCTTGAATACACAGAGCATCATGTTATGTATAAACAATGCTCGTAAGACGAGAATCGTATTTATAAACAAAATGTAATTATCAGATACGGGGGAAAAAAACGTGTTTATTCCGGTTTCATGTCTATTTCTGATAAAACTACTGTATCAATTTACAAAAAAATTTGCAAATTACATTATGAATAGTTATGTAATCTAACAAAAGCATTTGTTTGATAGTCCTACGTAATATTTTCATATTATTGAAACTGAAACTTCATAGCGCGCGGTGCCGACTTTGTCTTTTGTTTTACGGGGAACATTTCTTTGTTCAAAAATAAAATTTTATGATGGTATTTCGTGATAATATTATCTACAACGATGCATTATGTACTTCTAAATGAATATTCATCTATTTGCTGTCAATTACACACAAAAAAGTCGAAATTCATCATAGAATGATAACGCGTCACAACGGTTTTGGCGCGTAAAATTACTTTGCTCAAAAATGTGATTTTATGATGCTATTTCGTGAAACTATTATCTACAACGGTGTAATAACTACTAATAAATGATAATATAGCCACTTACCTTTTAATTATCACACTTTATTGCACAAAACAACACAAAACAGACACCGTCACCCGCACTGCGCCGATCGTTTTCTGAAGTATGAGTAATGTCAGTTTGACTTTTTTTTTTTAATGTTGCGTTCCGTATATTTTTATTTTTGAATGATATAATCGAGTAGAATATTTATCCGACCATAGAGTAAAACCATCCTTATTGGAGACTAGCCTTTATTTGGCAGTAAAAATAGAAAAAAGTGCCGCGCGAGAGGGTGTTACACCAGGTGCGTCACCGGGGCTTGACGGATATGGACGACTTGTTACACGGCGAGTAGCGATTTGGCGCCATCGGTAAGAACTTCGTTCCAAAAACCTGTTTACTTTGTCACACTATATTAAGTCGCAATAAGAAAGACATGTCGTGCCTTGATAGTACTTACTAATTCCATACTGCCAGACTGCCATGTCATTACTCCGACTAGTAAATAGTTATCTATGGCGCACATTACCGCACTAGTGCGATTATGTAAAGAAAAAAGCACGTGTCTATAATACACTGCATTATGAACCTAAAAGCGGTTAAATAAGAGCCACTTTACGAGCAACTGTGTTGAAAAAATATTTATTATTTCAATCTAATTAAATGGCATAAGTATTATCCGTCTGAACCCGCACCTTTCTCAATAAAACGAACCACGCATATAATTCTAGAATAATTTAATTTGTTAACCCATAACCCGTTTTATGGTTAACGGTTAAACTTGGGTTAATTGCACAATATATATATTAGGATATATTGTAAATATGGGCCTGTTGTTTATGCCCAATGGGGTTTCGAGTAGTGTTGTCGCATTAATTTTGTTTATAATTATAACTCTTCTTCACTGATTCATTGAGGTTGTGTGAATTTTCATTCAACACTTCTTGTAAATAAATATTTACGTCAAATAAATTGAATGATTTAAACATTTTCGAGAAACCAGATCAAGTCATAATAACCTCCGTAAAGTACAGGTTTAAAAATATTGATTTGCAGTCATTGATGAATCCGTGTTTACTTATTACTCGATTTTTGTAACTGTGCGCTTGGATCTGTTAAAGTCGTAGGTTGTCACTTGTTAGTATTGAATTCAGTGCCCATTTACCTCCTCAGTGCCTCAATGCCTTTTAATGCGGTCTACACAACACGTGTCGTCTCCAGAGTTCTGTCTTATTATTCGTTAAGTTGTTATATTATTTAAACCACATACACTGTAATATTTTGAGGTTGACAGGCGCACAGAAAAATCTGATTATTTAAAAGGTCTTATTTTATCAGTGAAATCAATGGTCGCAAACATAAGAGCCTCAACGAGTGTCGATAGGTATAGTTAAGTTCGTTATTGCTTTATCACTTTTGACAAAAATTGCTATTAAATTGAATCTTCACTAAGGTTAAAACTACACTGCATAACTGTCACATAAACAAATAAACCTTGTCGTTGTAGGCCATGCTAGTGACATTCAACCTCAGAGTGGTAAAGTACTTACGATATCGACTGTACTATCCGTTCTACCAGCACACACTGACTAGTCAGCCAAGATACTAACCTGCTTCACTGACTAATCTTTTAACTTAGGTACTTACTTTAGAGTAACTATAGAGTTTCTTACCAATTCGTCTCCATACGAAACTACCTTTTGGAAATGGATACAATCAATTATTTATTTTCTTATAAATTTAGTCATTCAAAGTGTCTGTTGCAAATAAACAATCTCTTTTTTTATCACAGAAGGAGCAGTTATTGCAGAAAAAAGAAAAATATTTTTTTTTAGGTGTCCCTACTTATAAAGTGCAAAGGTTTCAACAGCAGCAATTGTTGGCACGCCCAAGATAGGCTGTCTGAAATATAGCAGGCATTTGTCATGAAAATATTCGATAGAGAACCAATGAAACTGATTTTACGGAACATTTGGACTTCGCTTCTAGATTTGTAAGGATTGTTTGTTGTTCGGCATTTTAACGGTTTTGTTTTATTTTCTTAGCTATGTTTTCATTGATAAATGGTTGTTGTACTTAGTTATTTTCATTTGTGTGGGATTCTTCGAACTACCGGACTTTAATAACAGCAGGTTCTTTTACTTCACAAGAAAGGTCTTGAATAAAAAAGAGGCCATGTGCAAGTTAGACTCGTACACTAAGGGTTCCGTCGCACCATACAATATTGAACATTACATATTGCTAAATCTACCACGATGTGTGTCCCAGAAAGTGTCCGTCGACATCGAGGCAGACCCAAGAGAAGATGGCGAGACGAGCTTGTCGCCTACAGACTGGATTGGTCCATACTAGCTCAAGACAGAGAGGAGTGGAAAGGAGAAAGGGAGGCCTTCGCCCTACAGTGGAACACAGGCTAAAAATAAAAGAATAATTTAAATAAATAAATATTTATTATTTGTTGTTAGAGCGGCTGATAATAGTAGTACACACTCTGTGAACATTTCAAGTGTGTAGCTATTACGGCTCAAAAGATGCATTCCTGTGACAAACGGACGGACTGTCGGTCGGACAGTGGAGTAATAGAGAGAGAACCCTAAAAATGAATAAAATACGGCTTTCGCGCGAAAGATAGGTCTTCGTGGAAAAGTCCGACTTCCAGCGATTGATGCTTTAGAAAACCTTATATCTTTAGATATTATCTTAGAAGACTGCAATCTTGACAGTAAACGCCTAGTTATTTATAGGTAATTCTTACACAAATAATAATGTAAGCGTACTTCAAGTATTCACCTAAAGCTGCGGCCGCATCTGCGTCTATCGTGATAAAGCAATGGGTGTCGAAGCTAGATCGTATGTTCTGCGCACTAAAAAGTTATCGCCCTAAGGCTGTGTTTCCACCAGAGATGAGCGAGGATGCGTAGCGAGGGATGTGTGTGAATCTAACCAATAACAACGCTAGCTTATCTCAAACTATGACAGTGAAGCGATGTTATTGGTTAATTTTACACACATTCCTCGCTACGCATCCTCGCTCATCTCTGGTGGAAACGCAGCCTAATACGGCGGACACATTAGCGGCTTCGCCACGTTTATTATGTACCACCACCCGGGTGATAAGTGCTACGCAGCCCAAACTATCGCGACGATAACCGATAATGGTTGGTCACATCTGCGTGTATCGTATCACTGTGCGAAGCTTCGTCACGATAGACACAGATGCGGCCGCAGCATAAACAAAAAAATAATTTAATATAAGAAATAGCAAGGCAGTACAAAATTACCACTCAACAACTAAAGCTCTAACTCTGCTCACACCAAAAAGACTACAGTAAAAGTCCCACCGCACTACAGGCTATACTTGCATTAATTTAGATCTGAGCGCAGATTGTATTAAGTAAAGGGCCCGATTAAACTGTCTGTCTTCGGGTGCTATCTCATCACTATGAGGAAGGAGGTTTGGGTGCAAGAGCGGAGCGAGTAGTGGGTGAGTGATTCAATTGAAACTAGCTTAGAATTTCGCATAGTATTTTTTTTTTTGTCATCACAATCTGAAAGAGATACAATGCAACCGCTTACTTCGTCTAATCATCTGCAGATAGATGCAAAGGATTTACTGCCAAGCGATTCTTGAGTTAAACGTTGTCATCTTTTCAGACGTCAAGCACTTACAGCCTCTTCGGGAACTTGAAGAAGTGTACTCAAGATGGACAAGATTATGTTGCGCTCAGAAAGGTCAGTTATCAGTTTTCGTTGATCAGTTGTTTGTATTAAATTAAAAATTTGTTTCGTTAAGCACACTACATTTTAAGCATGACCGATATATCCTGTTGATTTTAAAGGTTCATTAGAAAACCAGCGTCAGACAGCATTTGTCTAGATTAATGCTGAAATTAACCTTTTTGGGGCAGCCGTGAGGCACACACATTCTTGTCAAAAGATTATTTTCACTTTTTTATTTTCTTTGCTTTTTGTGTTTCACGAACTGTGTCCGTGATAAATGTTTTCTTTCTTTCATTTTCTTTCTTTAGATATAACTAAATCACCTTATTTATATTCACCAAAGTTCACTAATACTATAAATCGCACTTCTCCACGGCTGTGTGTCCACCCTTCGTTGAATTTGATGTATCTACCTGACCGCTTAGAATTTAACGGGGTGCTGGTTTGGTTTACTTTTGTAATTAAAGATGGCTACCGTGGATGCATTCACTCGTGATTGTTGCTTCTGAATGACTTGCTTTTAGCTGCTGGTTCCTGCCTTACTACCAATTTTCTTTGAAATCGTAAAGTTGATAAGTATTGGATTGTTTTAGTTTGCTATTAATCAATCCAAAGTTATAGTAGTTAGTAAGTTAGCTTATTAAAGTTTACCGCTGGACATAAGTTTAACAACTTTCGCTTCGCTTTTCCGTCATCAGTATCATCATCATTTCAGCCGAAAAACGTTCGATGCTGGACATAAGCCTCCTCCAATTGTCGCCACATCTACCGGTTCTGTTCTTCTAGCATCCAGCGGATTCCTGCGGCCTTCACAAGATCTTGCAGTTTTCACCTTTTATGAGTTATGAGTACCTACCTACTGTTTTTTTTTAAAATGTAATAAATAATACATTGCGTATAACTAATATGAACATCATAATGAATCCATTCAACGTTATCGTTGGTTACTTATTTTTTAAGCTATTGCATAGCTTCTATCGCGGGCCTTGAGCGTGGAGACTTAATCCAGAAATTTCGTAACGAAAATACTACCTAAGAAAAGAGTGTTTTGTATTGAAAATTATGTTTAACTGCTTGACAACAAAGTTCAAATTTACTTAAACGAATGATACGAGAGTGTTGTATTGAAAATTATGTTTAACTGCTTGACAACAATGTTCAAATTTACTTAAACGAATGATACGAGAGTGTTGTATTGACAATTATGTTTAACTGTTTGACAACAAAGTTCAAATTTACTTAGACGAATGATACGAGAGTGTTGTATTGAAAATTATGTTTAACTGTTTGACAATAAAGTTCAAATTTACTTAGACGAATGATCCTTGACTATTAATAGTTAAATTAAAACCTTTTTATTAGTTTGATGTTCTCATTACGTTGTGTCAAGTTTTAAAAACTATAAATGTGAATAACAGTTCCTGTCAATGTCATCATTGCTATTTCTTGTATTCGGGTTAATATTTTACAATTGCGTAAGTTGATAAAAAATGCTATGCAATAGCTTCGCCGGGGCAGTCCCCGAGTGCCACACGTCTTTTTTATTTAAGCAAATAAATATCTAAAATATTAAATAGACTTTATATTTTTGTTGTTACTTTTGAAATTGGTTATGATACTTGTTTAGTAGGTCTACTTATACGATAGCGGTAAATAAACAATTTAATACCTGTTTATAAAAAGTAACAACCATAGATTTCCTTTGAGTTAGAAAACTACACTTTACCACAGTTCTAGTCCAGAAGTTAGTGCACGGTATCAATGAATAAGGAATCTCAGACAAACGTCGGTAACAGCTATAATTACTGACAAACTAACAGATAGTTACCGGCCTATTACCTGATCAAATATTTATACAGCCGCTTCAGTTTCGAGCTGGGAAACTAAGGAGTACTAGTAGTTGCATTATATCGTGTGGCGGAGTGAAACATTGCAAGGATAGAATGTCGCATTTTGCTTAAAGAAAGTTATGGTATGTTTACGTAAACGCGTTTGTGTATGTAAACGCGTTCAAGAGTTGTCAGTGTAAAAAACTTACACAACAATTTTGACACTGACAGCTCTTGAACGCGTTTTTGAAATGCTGATTGCGTTCAGTTTCATTGCTGAAATCAGCCCTAAGGAAGCGTGACGAAAAGTTAAGTCTTCTCGTAGCGCTAATAAGCTTTGAGTACCTTGTTAGTAATAGACTGATTACTACTACTGGATACAAAACAACTACTGGTTTATTGGATTTCTATCGACTTGGAATATAACAAGTCGATTGAGAGCGTTCGATCTGCACCAAGTGCAAAGGGCAACTGATAGAAATCCGACAACTGACGAAACACGAAGTTAGCCGAGGGACATTAAGAAAATAGTTGTACTGCAAGTATGTCGATCTGTTCATGGTTGCACTTACATGAGAGTAGCAGAGAGTTGAGTTAAATGGCGTGCGATCTGAAGGCCTTGTCCATTGTGCAGCATTGGAATGCTGGATAAAGCTGTTGAACAATTAATCAGACAAGTTTAGATCTTCCCTCCTCAGGTAATTAAAGAGTTTTGTTAGCAGGCAGTAGTAGTCTGCTAAGCGTTCGAATATTATAAAAGAATATGGCAATAACGCATATTTCACTATAGGTTTCCAAAGACAGCTTCGCCCCCGTGATTTTTTTATAAATTATAGCATGTTACTCATTGATATAATAAAGCATTCTACTCGTGACTTAATTTTTAAAATCGGCTCTGATGTTTTTGAGATAATTCATTACAAACAAAAATACAAATCTTATCTCTCTATAATATTAGTAGGTACTTATATTAGATCAAGGAAGAAAATATTGATCCCTTTAAAAATTCCTATATCGCAGTCGGACGAACCTGTAAGTGTAACACAGTGGTCGTTAACGAATTAATACAATGATGATTTAATAAGTGCAACACAACTCTGATATAGCAGCTGTAATTAGCACCGAGCTAACTACGGACTATCCCTCTATTACTCATGCACTTAATTATTTATAGCTGCCTTCTTGTGCTTTTAGCAAGGCAAGTCGAGCGTAAAACTTTTGAAGGAGACATGTCTCTTTTATGTCGGTAAAACTCGTTAGAAAGAAAGGGACGTGTTTAAAATAACTGAAACATAATAATTATTATTACTATCTACAAGACAAACACAACAGTAGGTAGGTATGGGAAAAATGAAACAAGAAAATATATATCGAACGAAAAAAGAAATCAGTCACGTACTTAGGTATCTTACCATAGATAGAACATCTTCTTTTCCATGATTTAACCAAATTAATACAAATAATATCAATTTATCTTTATTGCAATCCATAAGTACACTGGTATCATCAGAATTACACAGGTGGGCAATATGAACGAACTCAATACAATATGGTGGATGTGTGAAAAGTCACTCACATAATTTGACGGTTAACTAGACGATTGTTGATCATAGTTAAAGTAATTTTTCCCCTAGTAAAAGAACGAGAATAAACAGGACTTTAAAATAAAATACTTGGTTTTGTGCGAGACTTCTTCTATCGCACAAAACCAAGTATTTTAATAAAGTCCTGTTTAGCTTGGAAACAAAATTAAATGTTGACTAGTATCAAACTGAGAGGATATTAAACGTTACATATTAAAATTGTACTTTATTGCATCAGAAATGTGTGGCCTTTGACGTAAAGAACTCGGAGTTGAAGGGCTCAGGGCCCACGCAGGCTGAGCTGTTGTATTGTGTCAACAGAGTTGTGTAACAACACGACACAGTCATACTACGTGTTTAGTATTATGTGACGTCTTTTGAATACGAACTGTTCTTCATCTTTAACTGTAGATAATATAAATTAAAGTTGCTTCTCGAGAAGCGACTTGTTCTTCTAAACCATGCAACAGATTTTGATAAGGTTTTCACCATCGTTTAGAGCATTTATTCCGAAAGGTTTGTGTGTATAATACATTAATAATAAACTTATGTAAATAATAAAGAAATTTCGACATTTTGTTAACAGCGTTCATTCTGAAAGTGGGCAACAACGTCGCAAATAACAGTTTTGATTAATTTGGCAATTATAATGTATGGAATACCGTTATTAACTAGTGAACTAAGAAATTGATTGCATGCCTTTGGTTTAATAGATTTTTATTATTTAATTTATCTTTTATGTAGGTAGATTCTTTTCTTTTAGATTTTGTTAATGTGAGAACGTTGTAGGCTTAACAGACTGTAGATCTGTGGACCATTTTCTATTATGCTAAGTATCTGGTACTTGTTGATAGGCCTACACTGTCTGCGTAGACGCTGGAAATTGACGTGTTGATTGACAAATTGACACCTCTCATACCTATTAACACTGTTATTTAAAAAAATATTGTCTAAAACATTTATTTTTTAAATAGTAACCGTGGAGTTTCTTGCCGGCTCTTCTCCATAGGAAACGACGATTTGGAACCGTGCACCTAGCTTCTGACGTTTCGTAAGTAGGTTTATGTGTATGTTTATCGCCGAATATTCAGTTTTAGATGTAAAAAAGTATTTGGAAAATTTCCAATAATGCCCTATTTACACTTTTTATAACGGTTACAACATCGAATTCAGTGTTATAATTGCAATTCATTATTTTATTCATAATTATTTTAGGTCAGTAGTTAGCCATATTTCTTATTTCAATACAGAAATATTAACAAATTAATAAAAACAGGTAAATATTTGACAGCTATTTGCATCGTTGTCAACGTCGTTAAAACAGTGCGAAGAAACGGGTCGCTAGTGAATAATAAATAAGACTAGTCTATTATTGCCAAAAAACTAGAAAGCATAGTATATTTTTTTTAACTTAGCTCAGAAAACATGATTATTTTATCCCTAGGAAAAGTAAATTGATTGCAGTCATTTTAAGGACGACCAAAACTCACGATTAGTGATTATTTGTTGCATTTTCATCATACCAGATTACTTTTGGATGAAATATTAATAATATGACATGTTTGCAATCAATCCTTCCTGGATTGAAAGCATGTCATATTATTTGGAAAATTACTTCTTCTCGGACAACAGCAGATACATTAAATCCATCCATATGAAATAGTTATTTTTTTCTTTTACGGTTAACATTCTTCTTTACAAAAGCAAGAGGTACTCGTAATCATGCGTAACTCCATCCAAAACACGTAAATTTCCAGCGTCTACGCAGACAGACATCTGCGACAGGACCATTACAATAAACAGCGCAATGACGCGGGACAAGCGGCAACAGAAGTGATTCATGCCATGATAAACCACGTACCACTTGCGTAACAACTGTACAGGCGAGCACAAAGTACTGGACAGCTGATTATGTTATTGTTGAATTATTGTGGTTGTAATTGTTTTAGTGCTGGTCTACTGATAATTTTGTTCCGGTTTGGCTGTTAAAGAGATACAGGGTAAGCAGGGATATCTTAGTAAAGGCTAATATCACCAAGTTACTATGATTTCAAACTACTCTGGATTTGGTGTATATTTATCCGTTACCTAGAGTCCAATTATTATTAGTGATTGAATATTCATACAATAAGTCGTGTATATGTTATGCCAAATAAACATGACTCCGAAACTCTTGTTAATTTCATTCAAAACAATATCAAAACTCCCACCATAGCTAAAAATTTTGTTCCACGAGAAAAACAGCATTTTTCCCCAATATTTTCATACATGTTATATCTTTATGTCCCCCACGTTGCCACAGCCGAGAAAATCTACATTTAGCGGCTACCTAATATTTTTTTCACACCACCGAAGGTGTTTTCCCCTAAAAACAAAAAAGTTGGCGAAACGCACCCCTAGTGACGTGTGAAAACCGGATCGCGCCGGATTAGACCAGTTCTAACCGCAATGTTTATTTTTTAATAACATAAATGGCACGGGAGAGGTGAAAGAATAGGTATTTTGTTCATTTTTGTTATTCATTTTATTAAATGAGTAATGAAATGTATGCTCTTCGTTATTGTACTAACAGAAATAACGCGTGTTTTCACGATATTAGAGTGGAGCTCGCTTGTGTCTGTCCAAATGAGTAGGTAATAAAGAAGAGGGTGTTTATGTTTGGCCATCATAATGTTTAATATCTGTTTTTGTTAATTTTATTTTAGCTAATAAAGTAAAAAGTCGAGTACCTATGTGCTTTTTGAGGCGAATTTTACTAAAGGTACCAAAGAACAATAGCTTAACTAGTCCTTTTTCCCAGTCCTTTAAACAAAATTAGTCCAATGGCTAGGGCCTCTTCAAATCTATCCACCTTTAACACATCATCTGGTATTTGTCAAAATCAAATTACGACAAAAACATCAATTTTTGTCATAGTATATTGCTAAATTCTTAAACTTCATGACTGATCATCTCTTCCATTATTTATAATTCTCACCTACAGAGTTTAGCACTGAACCAGATTAGATCACAAAATGGACCAAGCAACCGGCCAGTACGAAATAGGAACATAATTGTTATCAACATGAGTCACCGGCAACAATCGAGAAATCACATAAATGCCTTTATTGCAACAGCTTTAAGTTTCAATTTGTTGGGTTGCTAATCAGGATTGTGGGGTTTGAAGGATGAGAGACAAGCGTAGAGCTATAGAAATATCAAGGTCTGCGTAGTCGAAATATTATCAAGAAAGAAGTGTTAGTGATGCACGTACTCATTTGCGAGGACAATGAGTACGTGCATCACTAACACTCAAAACACATTTCAGAACAGAACAAAATGATATTTTACGAGAACCTAAGAGGTAGGTTCTCGTAAAATATCATTTAGAGAGAGTTCTGAAATAAATACCATTACCAGCCGCATAAATTATGTCTGCCTGGCATTAATCTGGAAATGAACCTTTTTGGTGCAGCCGTGGGGCACACACTATTTTTGTTAAACTTAATTTTCATTTTGTTATTATTTTGTGTTTCACAAACTGTGTCCAACTAAATGTTTTTCTATTCTATTAAAATAAAGGTAAATTATGCTCATTTTACAGTTCCTTTTCATTTAGAGAATGCGTATTTTCACATAGACTGCAAATAAAGGCAGAAGGCTTATACAAACACATAATGTCAACCCCTAGATTATTTCTTGTATAGCCGACCGCACGTCATTAGTAACACTTTGACCTTGAGCTGGCCCAGCGTACTACGGAGCTTCAATACAATACGAGGCCAGCTAATACTGATTTAGTTCCAACTCATGTTTGGCCTACCGTACTATTTCGAATCTTAGAAACTTCCCTGAAACTGATAACGTTACTCTACTCGTAAAGCCAACCGAAATCAAACAGACTAAATCTCCGAGCCCAAAACTTGCACCACCAGCTAACGGTCCCAGAGTTAGTCATATTGGCTTATCGGCACGTACGGAGTAACCTTATCAAATGTGGGTTACAGATCTGTTGCCTGGTCTAGGGCTATCGCGGGTCTTAACTGGTGTCAGACCGTTTAGTTAAGGTGCGCTGGTAGAAAGTTTGGTAGAGGTAAAGATAAACGAGGCTTGGGTACTAGTAAAGTTAAGGCAGACGTTTTTAAATGGCGATTTTCTTTAAACTCTCAAAATGAATTTTCTCGTATTTAAACACATCGACAGCAGAGAGGAAAACATCGTGAGGAAACCTGGACTTAATATGTATTTGGTAAATATAAGTCTGAAATCGGCAATCCGCCTTGAGCAGGCGGGGTGATTAATCTCACGCCAATCTGAGCATGAAGCTGTTTTCTGACCAGCGCGATTTGTCGCGCGACGCAACACCGGTTATTGTTATACCGTGAAATTTGTGTTGTTCGTGTCGCGTCGCGCGACAAATCGCGCTGGTCTGAAAACAGCTTGAGGTCCTGGGTTCGATTCCCAGTAGCACATAACTGGCGAAATGGGATCTACTATAGGTACACCTCTGCCTTGCCCTTCAGTGATTACAGATGACTGTGATGTTATGTTATTACTTTTAAAGCATCCGTTTTATTTATTAACTTCTTTTCTAAGTGTGGTTCTCTCTTTTTTGAACATTTATTGTAGAGGACAAGTTCGTAATAAAATGACCTTTCGTACCTCTGTCTACTTACTTCATAACTTCCCTGAAATGAATATTTCAGTCTGTGTTATGAAGTTATTACATGAAAAGTTAAATGGCCGGTATCTTGTTCCATGAATTTTAAAGAGCATTTGAGTGTCATTTCTAATTTCAGGTCTAAAATTCCCGAAAGTGGTGAATCAAATCCTGGATCTGGCAGGAGGCGTTAAAACCACTATAACCATGAAGCGTCTTCATCGAAATTCCAATTTTCAACTCCCTGAAATATTAACTGTCTAACATTTAGAAAAGGGTTGTTCGAGTAGACAGGGCTGCCACGTATACACCACATATCACAGTTTGAATTGTTTCTACAGATTTTAGAGGAGATTTACAATTAGAATTTAAAAATACTATATATATGTCAGACTATTTTAAACGTATATTGTATTTTCAGAGGTTGAATCAGATATAGAGGAAAGGCACAATTCATGCGATTGACAATACAGCATAAAAGCTTTTCATATTACGATGAAGTCTTGTCTTATGTCACTGGTTGACTTGACTGAACTTTAGTTTCCAGAGATTTAGATTTATTAAATATTTTCTGAGTTTATATTAGACATTACTGACATCGGTAAAGGAAAAACATGGTAGGAAACCTGTCGACTTATAGTTAATATAATTCTGAAATCACCAACCCATCTTGAGCGCGCGTGGTTATCAATGCTCGTGCCTTCTCCGCAAGAGAAGAAGCGTTGCCCTGCAGTGGGACAATAATAGGCTAGTATTATCATTATTGTGCAGTGCAGTGCAGCGAAGTGGTGGCCCAGTGGTAACGGCCCCGATTTACGAGTTGTAGGTCGTGGGTTCGAACCCAAGCAGGCCCTTTACTTTATGTAAATAATTTCATCACCACTGCTCTCAAAACGTTGAAGGAAAACACCGTGAGGAAACCGTCATGTCTTGGAACCAAAACATTAGAAGACATGTGACATCTACCAACCCGCACTGGGCCCGCGTGGTGGATTACAGCCCACGGGCTCTCACAGAGAGGAGGCCTGTGTCCCAGCAGTGGGAACGGGAACATTAATAGGCTGATGATGATGATGATTATCATTATTCACTGAACAAGATATCAAAACAAATATTCTAAAGAAGAAAGCAATAGCTATTCTTCCTCTTCATAAAACAATCAACATACAATACAACCACTTAATTGCGCTACCAATTTCATTCACTTCGCCAAAGTTCACACTGACATGGAAATAACAGCATTAGAAATAATATCGAGTTTCATCCCCGAGGCTAGCCCTGCGAGCCCCCGTTACGCAACCCCAGGCGAATTTCATATATTATGTATAACAGTGGTATTTCAGACAAGTTTTCACGCCAGTTCTGACACTAATTATACGTATCTACGAAAATGTTTCAGAGTTACACTGTTCAAAAATTTTGTTAGAAAACCTTATGATTTTGGATGTTACAACTATTAATTAGAAGGTATTCAATGGCTTGAAATATTGTCTTTGTGATATGTTAGTATGACTAAAATGTGATGTATATTACAAGACTAGGATTTGACTAAATGCGTAAGCTTTGTCCTTCTGAATCAATTTTAAAAGTACACAGTAATTCACAGTGTACACAGTTCTGTTTTATACGAGCAAAGGTTTTCTCTAAAGTCATGTCTAGACTTTTGATTCCTCATATAAATCACAAAACATAAGTCAACATGGCTATAATATAGAGACCATGCACCAAATAAATTATATTAGGGGTTATTTCGGTCCACATTAGGAAACGTGTCCTTCGTCCTATTATTATGCAGGACGGCTTACGGAGGACTTGTTAGGTAATTGTATAATGGGCATATAAGTTTACCGCGCACACGTACTCATAGAGATGATTATGCGGGTACAAACATCACACTTTCCTACCTTGTTGCAGAAAATATAATTATACTTGACCAGGGCCTGGGTCGTTCTTTGGCCAAAGAATTAGCATTGCCATTCAACGTGGCAATGCTGCCAGTCTTCTGGGCACGTTTCTGGGTGACAGCGATGCGGACGAGTACTTCGACTCTGAGTGACCTTTTGTTTTTGACATGATTACTTTGTAAAGTATTATATTATTTTAATTATTGTGAATGTGAGGACTATGTGGATATTTTTTTTTTTTGCTCTTCTCTATTTTCTTTTCTTTCTCAGTTAGTTTTAATTTAATGATGGTCTGGCAGTTTGAGTAGTTTATGCGGCCTACCCAAATGTCCTTTCTTTGGTACTGTTCGTCGAGTTGAGCTCCTTAAGTTCAGAGTTGAGCTCCGCGATTACTGACAAATGCTTGCACTGACTGGACAGGTCCACTCAAAGCTGTATGGTTCTTTCCTCAAAAGACCATTTCAGACATTAGTCAACATGGTCCTCATATGGCCTGACCAAGATTATGTCTGGACTTTAAAAGAGACTGTGACCTCTGAGTTTGTTTCGGCCTTTCTTCTCAGAGTAGTCAGATAGGAAACGCCGAACTCATCTAGCTAATTTTTAACATACATTTTAATATGACGTGTAAAAGTGATTCCAATATCCTATTTACAGAATAAACAATTTCATTTCATTTCATTTCATTTTGTATTTATGGTATACTTGGTTACTAGCTATTTAATTTAGAACCTATTGTAAATAGTTGTGTTACCTACCTAAATATTGTAAACATTTGGTTTTTGTTCACATACACAGGAGGACAGGGACAGCTAACCAAAGAGACTATGCTCTTTGGTTAGCTGTCGCTCTTGAGTTAGCTGTCTATCTTTGGAGAGCTTTCTCACTTGGATTATGTAAAATATTGTATATCTAATGGCTACTACACACATGCCGGTGGCATGGCCGCCGGCTTTTGCCGCGCGGTACGTGCCTCCGGCTTTTGCGCCTTCATTTCCTTTGCGTTTGTTTGTGCGGCAGTGCCGCCGGCACTGTTTGTAATAGCCATAAGAAAAAAGGAATAAAACTAATAAGACTGATAGAGATATAGAAGACGAATACTTAATGCAACAAGACCGGACTGCAACCAAAACTTGTATGGATTCGGTTCCCTAAATGTAGGAACATGAGGCGAGTCACTGCGCAGTAACACATTCACGTGTCAGAAGGGGTGTTGGGTGCGGTACAGCGTAGCGATTAGCGCACGCGCTCTTCAGAGCCATGATAAAGATTGTCGCATATGGTTTGTCAACTAACTTATGTACAGTAATCATATTTCCAGACTTACAACGGGGTTCTGATACTTCTGATTTGAGAATATGAAGTCTACCTTAGCATTACGGTTTTTGGTAAATATAAATTAACTTCACAGGCGATAGTTCGTCAAGTTCTCACCTCAAATTCAGAAGCAGGGCCTTAATCATGTGTATGTGTAAGTTTAAGCACCAGTTGAACTTACACTAACAATGTACGATAACTATTCCAAGCTCTATTGACAACAAGCAGAGTCAGCTTCCCCTTATAGCTGACTGTTGACCGTCGGTAAAGGTTACGAGTACTAAAGTTAGTAACTCGTATGTAACTGTAATGGAGAATCTATTCTTAAGTGTACGGCTCTTGGAAGTGAGCAGGCCATTTCTGATGTTTATGTGAAGGCCGTAAAAGACGAGGAAGGAATTAGGTATGACATCAGGAAGGCTAGGAACATACTCCTGAGATCCAGTAACAGCATAGTGTCATGGTTGCCAATCTAATTTCACAATGTTTAGTTTCGGAGATTTTTTCTGCTTGTCATTTTATTGCAATCTCCTTCCATTTCGGGGCAACATCGCCAGTGTATTATGTTCATACCAAGCGTTGTTACCAAAATATCAGAAGTATCAGAACCAAACTAACTGTTATACAGGGCGGACCAAAATTACACGTCATAAAAAAAAATAGATAGAGACCCCTGGACATGAGGAATCTATTTTTTTTTCTATGACGTATTTTGGTCCACCCTGTATTTCTGATATCACTCCTCATGGAAACTTCTTTTTTTTTTGGTGGGTTCATCAAATAACTTTTCTTGCTCTGCGCTCTGGGCGGAGCGGGAGGGCCTGTCAGACTCTTACTGACTAAAACCCACCCGTGTTCCTTCAGTTGCCTGTACGTTGGCAGGGGCCACGAAAACCCTTTAGGACTTTCCCGCAACCCCGGCAGGTATCGGCCCTAGCGGACCCCGTCAGTTGTGCTGACATCTCTTTGAGGCGCGCGTGGAACACGACGCATCGTCGACCCGGCCTGGTCCTTATCGGACGTCGAGCTACCCATTGCTCTCCATCCGCAAGCCCGCGCCTACGGTGGCCGGAAATCGGCTCGCGATTCTTCCTCATGGAAACCTTACATTACAAGGATATAATTGGCAGCATTCCTAAATAACTTTGATTAAAGTCCAAGAACTCTCAAGGACCAAAAATCTGGGAAACTCACCAACCAAACACCCACCAAAAAACTCCCACGGAACCCCAAAAAATCTAAAATTCCCTGCAACAACTGCGACACGAGTCACACCTATTTAAATGACGTCGGGTGACACGTAATAGTGCTGAATGTTTTACGAGCTGCCGTCCAATCGATCTGATCGTAAACGCTGGGGCGGAATAATTGAGGGTTGGACGAAGAGCCTTCGTATCAGGTGCAGTTATTGCATTTAATTTTGATATCGTAAATGGTGCTGTTGGCAGTTAAATTATTTGTCGAATGGGGTGAGTTGTAGAATAAGTACTTGCAAATACAGAAATACGGTCAGCATATTTTTACTGCAAAACAGCATTGATGTGGATCACTTAGTTATAGTATGGTTGCTCGTGATGCCAAAACTTTTCAATTTGGTTTCCAAGGTTGTAGTCACCTCTTTAACACCCTGGCTTATCAAGAACAATAGTATGATGGTACCTCCTTCCTTAGACAAAAGAGAGTTTTCTCAAGGAGTTCTGCTGCTCCTTAGTTCAACTCTTTTCTCACGACAGTGCCGATGACGATAAAAATGCCTGCTACACGATCGCCAACCGCATCTCGACAGAGGTGACCTTGGTGGTTTACAACCGTGTAGATGATGCTTTACGACCAAACGTTGAAACAACTTTGCCGGTCGCCAACCAAGGTCACCTCTGTCGGGGACGCGGTTAAGCGCGAATCATGACTCAAAATATTTTAAACCCGGTACTAATAAATATGAATAAAGATTGTCCTAGCTGTCGTGTACTACTGCGTATCAAAACGTTTAAAAGCATCTTTATACAAAACACAATCAAGTTTTCCATTTAAAAATCACAAAGAGATAATATATAAACATCCTGGTAACACAAAAGTTATTTACAAACTTTTATAAATTACGTCGAAAAAATATCGTTTTGCGTAAAACAATATGAATCAAAGTGCGTCTAAACTAAGTACTAGTAGTTAGACGCAAAAACATTAACTAAACATGTGGAGACAATGGATTATTGTAGGATAGGATATCAACAATAAGTGGTAGAGGAAAGCTTTTGTAATACTAAAGAAAATCGATAGTCAAGAATGATAAATTAATGACAAGATAAAACTATGCTTCTACATTTTGCCAAAGACTGCAAGTAGCAGTCTTTGGCAAAATGTAAGTGTATTGTATTGTGAGGTAAGTCAAACACGATAACTAACACGTTATTTGGCAATTTTTTATTCATACGTACCGACATTCATAAACTCCTTGTTCTTAAGGGGTAGGCAGACACCTGTAGAACGCAACTTGAAGCGATTGAAAAATATATATTTTTTCTGAAAATATTATTAATTAATTTATTTTATTATTTATTTACACATCGTAAAATACATAACAACATAGATAAAATTAAATCACTTTCATTCAATAAGCAATTTTATTGCACTTTCGGGTACTTGCGGTATAATTTGGATGTGATCGATGTTTTCTGACATTTTTCTTTTAAACGCTGATGATAACTACCAACAAAATTTTTATACTTATCTACCACATAGTGGGTTCTATTGCCAAAACTCACACAGAGCTGAAACAACTATCTGTAGGCCAGACAAATATTTGTTCGGCGCGGGAATGGACTCGCAGTGCAGAAGGGAATCACTCAACCACTTCGCCAATTGAGCCAGCACTGTGGAATACTGTGGATGCTTCTACCTTTATTTAAGGCACATTCATGTACCTAAAAGCCCTTGATTTCATAAAATCTAATCTAAAATTTAAAAAGGGATAAACTTTTATTACAAACAAAATACTACTCAATTTAATCATTAAAAATAGGTGATCAAATGGCTTACCAACAAAATTATCATCATGAAAGTAGTCAATAAACATCTACAATTTCATCATTCTCCTGCCCATATGCCAATTTATTTCAATAAAAATCAACCACTGGAGGAGATCGTTGCTACTTGCTACGTAATAACAGCCGCACGGGTCGATCCATCAGGTTAGACTAAGCTTGCCTGGTTTATAGATGGGTGATCTTTACATACCGAGACTCCTCCGTGCCTAGGAAAGCACGTTAAGTCGGTGGTTCCGACTGTCATTCCTGGATCTTTAACAGTCGTTACGGTCGCCAGAAGCCCGAAAGTCTGACCACCAGTCTTGACAAGGGGTATCGTATTACCCAGTTGTGAAGTTCAGATAGGCAATCGCTCCATGTAAAATACTGTTATTCAGCTGCATCCGGTTAGACTGGAAGCCGACCCCAATATAGTTGGGGCTAGGCAGCTTGGAAACATCTACCACTGACTGCTAAACATCATCCAAAAAAACCATACACCACGTCTCTGTTAGCCGTCAATTTCAGTCTAGCCAAAGTATATTTCCATCAATACATCTTTTCTTCAGTCGATCTATTTCTTACAACCACTTCCCTTGTTTGGTGGTCCTCATTCCTTCGCATCACATATCCATACAACAAAAATTGTAGGTATAGTTTAAATCACAAATATTGTTAGTAACCAGTTATACTGGTCCTTTTGATCGCACAAACCCATAGTAAGGGTTACCGTATCACAACAACGTCACGTTATGCGCAGTTGACCATCGGAGTCGGGTTACTATCGTAATATTATTGTGTTACTATAAACACCGCTATTTATGTTCAAATCACTTTTTTGCTTAGTTATAACCAAACAGCTGGCCAGTGTCGGGTTTACAAAACAGTAGTACGCTTTGTTTGTTAACCTTTTTAATCGTTTTTAATATGTAGTTGCGAACATTTTATGTTGAAGTTTTGATGTTGGTAATGTTACAGTGGTTGTGGCTTTTTGTTCTTCTAACTTATTTTCTGAAATTCATTTCCAATCACAAATGTCACATAATTAATTATTTCGTATTACGTATATTCCGTTTTATTTTATCTGTTTATTCATTCTCACCTAGTAGATTGTTCCTAATACCTAACCATGTCGTGTAGAAATCCAAAATCAATCGTAACCATCTTCAGCTTTGCTGTGTATTTTTATGTGTATGTGTCATCGTCATCATTTCAGCCAAAAGACGTCCACTACTCCAGCAGTGGACGTCTTTCGGCTGGATTCGGCTGAAAAGTGGCGATTCTGTGCTTCACGCATCCAGCGGTTTCCTGCTACCTTCACAAGGTCATCGGTCCATCTTGTGGGAAAGGGAGGCCTTCCAACGCTACGTCTTCCGGTACGCGGTCGCCACTCCAGAACCTTTCATCTCCATCTGTTTTGCGAAAAATGTGCCCTGCCCATTGTCATTTAACTTTGGTGATTCTTCGGGCTATGTCGGTAACCTTGTTCTCCTGCGGATTTCTTCATTTCTGATTCTATCAAGTAGGGAAACTCCAAGTAAAGCCCTCTCTGTTGCCCTTTGGGTGACTTTTAGCCTTCTGATATGGTCCATTGTAAGCGACTGTGCGTATGCATGTGTATGACGTGTACACATAAAAAATACACGGAAAAGCTGAAGTTTGTTTTTACGCTTTTATGGACTTTTAGGTTTTATTCCTTTTCCCATTGTTAAACAAAACACGCAAGTCCTTATTATAGTCGTTTACTGCGATCATTCATAATGCGAGTTCTCAAACCAACCAACTGCCAAACATTAATTTCACAATCAAGCTATGAAGATAATACTAAAACATTTTACATCCGACAAAGATTACCATCAAAAGAATCGCACAAAATATAAATAGAATAAAATATTCTAAATTTATGATCTCACTAACATTGCACAAACGTTGACTGCCCAAACGCGGTTTGTGGTTCTACACTACGCCTTACCCCCCAGTATAACATGGCCTTCCTCCCCTCGCCAAATACTAGCAAAGCTCGAAGGACCAGGAAGTTGCCATGCGTACTAAAGGACCAAGTTATTCTGGGCAGTAGTCAGACTTTGACGATTTAGTACCCACTTTGATTTACTTTTAATGGGACTGAAGTAAATTTATACGTGATATAAATCAATACGGTACGGTTACATTTAGAAAAACTACACCCTTTGAGTTTAATTGAGAACATTTTTATTTCAGGTTTCCGGTTCCGACTTTTATTCATGTTATAAGTTGTTAAAGGCAAATAGAACGGTGGGCCAGCTTATGAGGAAACAGATTCGGTGCTTATGGCCACCCAAATAGCAAAGGAGATAGCGTAGAGATATTTTTTCGAAATATAGCAGCACTGAGCGAGCACTTTTTCTTTGTCGTATCCATGATTTCATTTGTATTTTAAATAAGCTGTGACCAGTATTCAGCCTCTTCGACAACGTTAGCGTTGGCCTAAGGTCTTCTATAGGTGCAAGTTTTGCTGCACAGCAAGGAGCAGCAGCAAATTATAAAATTCAAATACAAAATATTTTATTTCACATGGGCACTTATGAAACGTTAGAAGCTACGCACGGTTCCAATTGATCGTTTCCTATGGAGAAGAGCCGGCAAGGAACTTCACGGTTACTCTTTTAAAAATAATTGGGATTTACAATATTAATTAAAAAAAAAACAGTGTTATTAGGTATACGAGGACAGTGTAGGTCTTTCAACAAGTACCAATTACTTAACAAAATAGAAGATGGTCAACAAGTCTACAAAATAAAAACCTATTTTAAACGAAATGTCATGATTGCTATTACAACTGTAACAAATCTGAATAATTAACATGTCCACAAAAGCCACTAATAAAGAGTTGAAAATTAAATAGTAGGCATTTAATGTCAAATAAAATGATGATTATGTCAAGGAAGGATGTAAATAAAACAAAAATGTAAACATGGTAATTTGGGAAGCAGCACAAGAGGTGAGGCATCTTTTGTGAAGTGGCTGTGGCCGCATTGCAACCATATTCAATGGTTCATTATTAACTCCCAAAAATGCCTTAATGTCGTTTACCAATAATTTAACAGCAATCCAAACGCATATTTCGCTTCACTACGCCTCAGGTACTCGTTGTAAATCGGCGTTTAACAATAAAACCCAATCAACACTGCGTTAAAGGCGCTTTAATTGAAAATTGACCTGTCCGGTGCAGAGCGTGTGTCTTGTTCCACCCTGTCTGCCGTTAAATGAAGACATGTTTGTTTCCTTCGAGTAGTCTGGATGCCGAGCAGTTGGATTTTGTTGGTTCAATATAGTTAGAGTATTTCTCTATCCCGGAGAAACGTAATTAGCAATGTAGTCTAGAATGTTTGAACTTTGTCTGATTTTGTCATTGCAACGTCACCCTTAATTTATATCTATACTAATAATCTACACTATAATATTATAAAGAGGTCTATACTTATACTTATTATTTATTTACTTATATTCTTATTTCTTTAATCATTTTTAAACTTTTTTTTAAAATGTATTTTTATAAAAATCATTAAAAAGAAAATATTTTAATTATATTATAATTATAATAATATTATAATTATTATAGGTTTAATTTGTTCGTCTGTTTGTATGTATAGGGAAATCTCCGGAACTACCAGTCGGATTAGAAAAAAAAATTTCGCCTTGGATGGCTCAATTCTTGAGAAAGGTTATAAACTCACAGACGAATTCGCGGGCAGCAGCTACTAATATTGTATAGAGGTATAATTATGTAAGTTTGAAACTTTGAATATAACCGACAGAACTACTGATCCGATTCCAAAAAATCTTTCGCTATTATGAAGATACAGCCTAGTACCTATTGCCAAGAGAGTTATAGAGTATAATTTTTATGTAAAATCAAGAAACTTCACAAGCTATTTCGAAAGCTAGTGGTTTTATAAAAGTATATAACGAATACACAAGTTTAGGTCTAAGATAATGAAGATATTATCTCTCTCTCCATATTTCTGGCTAGCATTGAGCTATTACTAAAACGAAAACGTTTACTTCTTCCCTTCACTGTAATTATGGTCTGTAAAGGTCTTATTCCAAGCCAGACAGTTACCTCAGGATTCTAAAACTAAAATAAAATCGTAATTAAATACTTCTCGCGTTAACAAACAGTAAAGTTTAAGTGCCTCAGTTTAAACGATGAGTAGTAAATTGAACACTTTATACGGTTTAAACTAGGGCACAGCATCCAGCCGTGTATTGACGGCACGCGTCTCGAGAAAAATCTTTTTCTTAGATTTTATTGGATTTGTCTCTAAACTAATTCTACCAGAACGCGTATCATGACAACCATAGAAACAAAATTACAGATTCTGATTGTTTACCTGTAAATACGAAATCTTCAAAGGCTAATTAATTAATATTATCTAGATACAGTAATGTCCTTTGTCCGGAAATGAACCTACTAATAATAAGAACATTCTGCAATCACCAATTCGTTTTTATCATTTTGACAGCCGTGTTTATGAGCGCTTATCCTTAAATTTGGCAACGTCGCAAATAAGCTGTCAAATATTTATCGGTAATATGAAATGTGGCTAACTAGTAAACTAAAATATTTATTCTGAAATGCAATAATTAATATCGTAACATCGAATTTTTAGTTTTAGATGTATAAAAGTACATAATTATTTGGAAACTTTCCAAATGCCTTTTTCACACCTAAAACGGTAACAACATCAAATTCAGTGTTATAATCGCAATACATTATTACTATTCTAGTTCGCTAGTTAGCCAAATTTCACATTTCCATACATTAATATTGTCAAATTAATCAAAACAGCGAAATATGTGACAGCTATTTGTAAAGTTGCCCACTTTCAGAATGTACCTTCTTAACGAAGCAAAAGAATCGTAGCAGGTGGCGTTTTGTAGTTTCTGATTACCCCATGGCGAATAGGCGTGAGTTTATGTAGGTCCTAATGTACCTACAGTTTTGAATTAGCTGCGCAAGGCACGAAAAATCAGGAAATAAATTATAACCGTTTCTTTCATAATACATTCTTCATTATTCTGCAGTAGATAGGGATAAAATAATGACAGGAATGAAAAGCAGCCTTTTCGCCCCTGGAGTAGCACATATAAAAGATTAACAACAAATTTTATTTTTCTAAGTAATCTTTTACTTGAAAATTTTCTTTACAATAAACGACCGTGATTCTCAAACTTAAATACACTTTTCATGTTCAAATAGCCCTTAATTCTTAAATTTTATTTAAGTTAAATTTAAATTTCTCTATAATGTTATTGTTCATTCAACTCAAATTACAATTGAAAACTTGGCATTAATTAGCTCGCATTCTGCAGCTCGCGGGAGTTAATTGAAAATAGCTGTCAAGTGGTCTACCTGTCGGAAATGAGCGAGCGTCGGATCGCTACTTAGTACGGTACGTGTAATTTGCATTGTTCGGGGGTGAGCAGGGGCGCAGGTAATTTGTAAAGAGATTTTATGATAATTATGAGAGAAGATTTAATGTGGTGTGTTTTTTACAAGCTTTTATTTAAGTTAGTGTGTTTTCATTAGGTGGGATAGAATTTATATTACATTTATTAAGTAGCGTCCAGGTTCTTTAAGTGTTTCCTTGTGCCCATTTTTACTAACACTATGCAGCACCTTAATGTAATGTATCGTAATGTATCATACTATTGCAGATTGGATTTTCAGCACTAGGCGTGCTCTATTATACTACAAAACCAGAAAAAAACAATAACTGTTTTATCCATGTTATCTAAAAAATATTTAGTGATAGAAAAATTAAAACAAAATCAAATGGAAACCATCCAATAAATACCACGTGCTTAACGCTACCAACCCCAAAAAGAACCTTACAACTCTAAAGACCAAAAACCAAGACCATCAAAAACAATCCACCAGCAGAAAAAACCCTTTTAAATCCCGCTTAAAAACATTCTACCGCTGAAAGATTTCCAGTTGAAAACGGCAACTTTATTAAAATTCAGTCGGCGTCAGAAACTTACGTCTCTGCTAACGTCGTGTTTCACCGTGTTTTAAAACATGATAAGAACTCGTAATTTCCGGAATTATGTTAGATTGTATCTGGCTGAAGCACTTGCAGCAACTTTACCTTCTCTCTGTGCTTTTTCGGGAACATGTGACGTCATAAGTTATGCTGTCTAGACGGTAGGAAAAAATGCTTGCGACTGCGAGATGTTGTGTTTTTGAGCAAGTTATTAAAAATGTTTTGGTAAGAGGATAGAGATTATGCAGATTATTATCATCACATAGGGGAGGGGAAGGCAGAGGTATGTCCACACACACAGTTTACACTGCTATTTCAAACCCAGCTGAAAGCTTCGTTTTCAATTAAACAAGGCCTTTGTCCAACAGTGAGACTGCACAAGCTAAAACTAAAAAAAAACATACTATTCTTACAGTAGTCGCATATGATATAACATCTGACATATTGGCTGACAGTAACAACTTCTCGGAAAATGGATTGGTACCATCTGACGGCCAACTCATTGGTCAAATCAAATAAAGCGCGCTTCTCTGGCTTCCTGTACACTTCCGCCCCTTTTCACGAAACCACTCCTATGGGTACTTTTTGTAATAATTATTTAGGAATAGCTCGCGGCTAAGTACAGCCGCACGGGTCGATCCATCTGGTTAAGCTACGCTTGCCGGGGTTGGTCCGTGGATGGGTGACCATCTTTACATATCGAGATCCTCCGTGCCTCAGAAAGCACGTTAAGCCGATGGCCTTGGCTGTCATTCGTGGATCTTTGACAATCGTTACGGGTCGTCAGAAGCCCGAAAGTCTGATTACTAGTCTTACCAAGGGGTATCGTATTAGGTATATCCAGTTAGTGGGTTGTGGAGGTCAGATAGGCAGTCGCTCCATGTAAAATATTGGTATTCAGCTGCATTCGGTTAGACTGGGAGCCGACCCCAACACACTTGGGAAAAGGCTAGGCAGATAGATTTATTTTATTTTAGATGAAATTCTTATCAATTATTTAGAACTTGTTCATACACGTATAGGAAAAAAAACCACTTACACTTATACTACGAAAATCACTCTCATTGCTACGACATAAAGGCGTTATTAATGTCAAATTGTTACCACATGTACGCTTGCCTGTACCACGTGCCAATATTAATTCGTCTCCGATCTCCATATCAAAATCTTCGACGCATCAGTCACCCCTTTGATGGTACGCAAACTTCATAACCTGGATGTTGCAAACATTTGCTGGCGGTAGGGCTGGCACGCAGGGCTTATTTTCTTTTTGGTTTTTTATCCAAATGAGTGAGTAGATAAATTGTTGGTACCGAAAAGAGTATAATTCGAGTAGCGTTTTGACGTTCAAAAGTGCCATAAATGGGCGCCTATTTGAAATAATAATTTGAATTTGACTTCAACCAAAGTCAAATTCAAATTTGCTTTTGCTTTTGGAGAAAAATTCTATATATTTATTAATAACTAGCGACCCGCTTTTGCACGGTTTTGTACGTGTATACAAAAACCTTCCGGAATAGATTATCTAAATGATCACCGTTATTTAGATAATCTATTCCGGAAGGATAGCAAAACTGCATCAAAATCCGTTGTACATACATACATAGTACCTACATGCATACACATATGTATCTGACATATATGTCTGATATAGATAATTTAAATTGATTTCAACTAACAGAAACAGATAAACACGAAGTTTTGTTACATAGCAACACACGTATAGAATGGCGTTCATTTAGGTTTCATAGAAATACAAAATAGTTTCTAGAATTCATAGAATTTGTGAGGACCTAAAATAACAGCGCAAACTTTAATGAGACAACCCTACCTAGAACCAAGTTTGCGGAAACGATATCATCAGTACACACGCAGCTATCAAAGAGACATACAAACAGATAAACATTATACAATTTATACCTACATTGCTTTTGATCCGTCCGCGTCGGCACAAACGTACAGGGTATTTATTTTATTCATTACCGTATGTTTTTAATAGTAAATGTTTATATTAAGCTTGTTTGGGGATGAAAAAGCGACGACTGTGTATTTTCCCGTGCTAAAATAATATTATATTTTTCATAAAAACTGGACATAAAAATATTTTATAAATGTAAACCTGTTTTTATATTTATTTTTATGTTAATATAAGATTCTGATGACAATCAATCTGCCTAGCGTTCTCCCAACTATGCTGGGGTCGGACTCCAGTCTAACCGGATGCAGCTGAATACCAGTATGTTTAATGGAGCGATTGCCTATCTGACCTCCACAACCCAGTAACTGGGTAATACGATACCCCTTGGTATTTCTGGTTGTCAGACTTTCGGGCTTCTGACGACCCGTATTGACTGTCAAAGATCCACGAATGGCAGCAGGGACGAACGACTTAACGTGCTTTCCGAGGCACGGAGGAGCCTCGGTATGTAAGATGGTCATCCATTTACGGACCAACCCCGGCAAGAGTAGCTTAACCTGATGGATCGACCCGTGCGGCTGTTATTACTTACCCACAAGATGACAAGAGTTATACACCATTTACTTTGTGACGTGCATAAAAAGGGTTGAGCTCGACCGTCACCACCCCAAATTCTTGATAGATGATTGTACTCAGCAAGTACAGCAATAATTTCTCAAGGTTTTTACTACAATATCAATGATCAATGACACTGGAACAGCCACCACTACCCCCCAAAACCTTATTGAAATTAATGGTCCTCAGAAACTTGGGAAGGACCATTCCTCCCTTAGTTCTTGTGGAGCGATGATTAACGCCCTGGGATGAAAGATCGCAAGTGATTGTAATTACTTGTCGCTACTTACAGATTGCTGAACCATTACTTGCAATATTACTTAAGAAGTAATAGGTTGGTCCGGGAAGTATTAGGTACCACAAAACTGTGTGTGTGTAGTCAACATATAACATATTTTTGTGGGTGTAAAGGATATATAAATTATGTAAGAGTAAGTGTCTATTTAATGCTTCCAAATTATTATTTTTTACATTTTTCCTTGACATAATCATCATAATTATTATTTGACATTATATACCTATTATTTAATTTCAACTGCTTATTAGTGGCTTTTGTGGACATGATAATTATTCAGATTTGTTACAGTTGATAGCAATCATGTCAATTCGTTTAAAATAGGTTTTTATTTTTATTATTGATTCATTTATCTTTTAAATAGATTTTTTCTATTTTGTGAATATGAGAACGCTGTAGGCTTAGTGGGCTTTAGATTTGTTGACCATCTTCTATTTTGTTAAGTACCTGGTACTTTTTGAAAGACCTACACTGTCCTCGTATACTTAGTAACACTGTTATTTGAAAACATTGTCAAACCCACTTATTTTTAAAAGAGTAACACCGAGTTTCTTGCCGGCTTTTCTCCATAGGAAACGACCCATTGGAACCGTGCACCTAGCTCCTGACGTTTCATTATAAGTGCCCATGTAGGTTTATATGAAATAAACAATTTTGCATTTTGAATTTATGGATGGCTGGCGAAGTGAGTAGTAACTAGTGTAATATTAGTGTTATAAATATTTGTTCTGAGCAAGACTTTCATTGCTATCAAAATCAAACAGATACCGCTTTCATTCAAATGGTCTTATTAGTTACTAATACCATACACACATTCAAAACGTGCGTCAAACGAATTCCTAGACCAAACTAGAAAGGACCCTTAATAAAAGCAAATCAGTCGAACCAGACCTAATCCAAAGGCTATTTCATAGGAGGCACACACGCAGGCTAACATCAAAGGCTAAAATTTCCGCTCTCCACACAGGCTATACGACAGACGAGCAATCTCTTCAAAGCACATATTTCCAAGAGCATTGGAAGCCGAAGCCAAAACCGTCAAAGAAGAAGCCTGTGTGGCACGAAGCTGGAATGGCACAGAAGCCGATATGGCATTTGTTTATTAGACAGGATTGGGTCAAAAGCAATTTCTCTATACTAATTGTGCAGACAGAGGCATTCTATTGTAAACGGTATTGTTTTACACGAGCGGTATCTAACCCTGTGTTTGGGGGTGTGTTGCGAGCTATGAGATGGCAGCGGATTGAACTAATATAATTAATATTTGGTGTTAATTTCCTCTTATTGTTTATTTTACAGTCGTTACGGCTTGTCAGAAAAGCGAAAGCCTGGCAGCCAGTCTTACCAACGGGTGTCGAATTACCCAGTATCTGGGTTGCGGAGCTCAGATATACAGTCGCTCCATGTAAAATACTGGTATTCAGCTGCATCCGGTAAAACTTGAAGCCGACCCCAACATTCTTGTGAAAAGACTAGCAAATGAAGATGGTGATAATTATTTCCTCCTCAAAGATCCTACAAAGGATTTTAGGAGTTAAACTTTTTGGATGTTTTGTCTTCATTATTATTAAGTCCATTATTTCGGTATTGTATGATGCGTAGGACCACTTTATACATATTATTAATGTAAAAAGTGGTAAAAATGTAATGTTTTACTGAAAAAATTAAGGTTCATTCAAGTAGAACTAGAGCAATCGTTTTGCCATATAGGTATTATTATACAATTTATTAACTCTCAACTGCACAATGATAAAAATATACAACTAAAATATTTAAAAAAATTGTCCGAAATCTGACTGAATTACAACGATTTCTGTATTATATCGGCCTTGTAAGCATAGCGTTCCAAACCCACCGCATAATTCAATAAGTATTGTTGACAATTTTTCTATCTTACACAACCACATATAGGACAAACATTATATGAAACGAACTCTCACATTATAAGTAGGTAACAAAACTAATCACAACCCGCTTCCTCCCTTCCCTTGACCCCAATAACAATACGGGTTCATTATCATTTCATGGCATGTGTCGGCATGAATATTTCTGTGTGATTAATTTGCATGGCTACGACGCTCAGCGTTTATTAGCCGTCATAGGTGAGCGTACATCGAGCGTACATTCAGCGTATATTCAGCGTACATTGAGCGTACACGTGCCGTTAATCTTTAAACTTATTAAGGTATACACGTGCTGTTTTGTTGTTCAATTTGTGTATTGATTTTGGAAGCAGGTGTGGTTTATATTTTTAAATGTATTGTGTTGATAAATTATGTAGGTACTGAATTTCGACAGAAACGTCCAATCCACCTATAAAATTTTAATCCAGTTGTACATTCTTATTTACACACTTATATTCTCACGCACACAAAATATTTTTGTTTCATATGCAGACATCTTTAAGCATAGATAAAATTGCGAGACTAGTAAAGATACGCCATGCTTATTTCTAAATGAATTCTCTGTTTTAGCAGACAGACGTGGAATACCCTTGGGAGTTAATCTACCAAAAACCTATTAGAATACAAGTCAAAGGGAATAGCTCGCACAGACCTTGTAAACGTAAAGTAGTTTTCTAACAGAAAATCGTCATGTTGTCCCCCAAACACTTCAATAAACACCATAAAACACAAAACGCAGAACATAAACCACCCCCACCCCCGCCCCCGCTCATCTTAACGGCGGAAACAATCTCACCATGACTCGCCTCCATTGGATCATAATTCATCATCATTATCCGCACATTTGGCATCTCTGCCCTCTCCCGAATTCATTTAGCTACAATATGTTTTTATATTGTGAGAATAACAGATGGAGTTTCTTTAATTTACGGAGTGTTACGCTTTTGTTATAGTTTACTACTTACAAGTAATGGGAAATAGGAAAAGGTCGGTTTTACCGTATATTGTGGTTTAGCAAGCCTTTATGGTAGGTATTTATTTGTTCTTACATGAAGAACTATTATGACATTTTAATGTACATAGCTGCACCCACGCTGCACCCCTGAGTATCGCAATGCTGTTTACAACTAAAGGGCATTGCCCGCTGTCCATAGACAATTTGGCCTCAAGTGCCCACAATTCAAAGTATATGGATAGGATAATATGCGATTTAAATAATGAAACGGTCAAGGTCTTGGTTTAGAAAAAAGTTGGGGTTATTTAGATAAAATCGTTTTTTTCAATGAGGCAAAATCTTCAATTTGTGCTGCACTAAATGTTTTAATATGATTATATATTGATTCTAAAAGTAGATTCCAGGGGTTAGGTACTACTTAAATGGTAATAACAGATTCTACAATCCGGCGGTACATAGTAATTGTACTTACAAAAAAGATGTACCCGCAGTGCTGATGGGATAGCGAGCCGATTGGTCGTGTTACAGTCAGGAAAGAAACATTGATTTTGAGTGTTTGGTGCTCTTACATAATAAGGCAGCAGTATACTGTTGGATGTGTTCAAGCTTTGTTGTCCCGCTTGCTATGCACTGTCAGCTACTTCAGATTGCACACTGGATGGTTCACATTCCGGTTCTGTAGTTGAACATGATGCTGCTCTAAACTGCTCTAACAAGATGATGATGGCAACTGAAATAATAATAAAAATTAAAGCTCAGTGCATAAATACAGTAAACGTGAATTACTGTGGTTTTGGTACAAATAAATACACAATCAAAAAAATATCTATCAATAACATTTTATATTATTATTAATTCATTTCTAAAAAATCTTTCTCAAGTTTCTAGACAATCTGTACTATGTGAAATATAACTTGTGCGGACACGAAAGAAGTTGAATATTACACTATAGACTCAGAAGTATGTCAGTATCAAATCTCAGAACTACGCTTGTATTAATTCTAAACTGTTGATAACTTACCGCTCTTGGTACAATCTGACAGGCAATCATTTCGAGTTGTTCATGTGAAGAATCAGACCTGAGTGTATGTGATCTTATTCTCAAAAGCAATCTGCCGCACGCAGCTGATGCACACTTGTCCATGACCATCAATCTGTACATTTTGTTGTTCGCACACTAAACTGTCACTCGACACTTGTACCTAATAAACAAGTCATAATTATTAGATATCCTAAAACAACACTAACTTTGATAGTACTCTGTCTATTTATTTAAAAATCATTTCTCAGAGGAAGACATGATACTGACCTGTTGTGTCGAATTGTTGTATAACATTTTGCTCTTTCTGCTATTTCCAAGAAATGCCTTCGTATTCTCGTGACGTTTAAACCACAATTAACACAGCGTAAATGACCTTTTGAATGAATTACTTAGGGAACGGAAGTACTCGGGCCAGCGACAATGCCGGGGTCTTCATAATTTGTGGATATCGAGTCAAAGTTCGTGCTGAGGTTATCGTTAGAAGCGGGAGCGGAATCCATGTTCAGGCCGTGGTCGTCAGGGCTCAGGGTTCAAAGAATCTTCGGAGTCCATTTAATAAGCGTATTCGATGGTTAAAATAACAAATTCGCAAGAAAATAAAGTTATGCAAACGAAAACAAAGAAAGTCGATTTGTGATTTGACATTGACATTGACTTGACAGCCGGCCGGCATAATTCAATGTTGCCACACCACACACAAAAAATTGATAGATCGATATCGATTTTTTTATCGAATCCTAATTTTAATACAAAATTATAATCGCCACTGTGACTCTTTAATCTTAACGACGTCAACTCTGATGACGTAACATTATTTGGTTAAAAAAAATGGATAAACAGTGTATTTTAGTTCAAATAATAAAACGATTAAGTACCTAATATTAAAAAATAAAATAAAGTCTTACCAGCGATTACACGACACGAAACACACACAAAACTCAAAATAATCACATTCACTTTTTCACTCACGGGTTCCCGACGTTTTTTTTGGTCGGATCAAAATAGGTATTTAACGGTATCGTCCCGCTGGCACCAAATGGTGCCACTTTAAGATTGTGGAACTCGCTTCCGCCTAGCATTCGTGATTTAAAAACTATTTCTGCTTTCAAATATCGATATATTTATTATTATTAATATATAATTATATTTAATATTTATATATATATTTATATATATATAAATATACGTGTATTTCCTTATAATATTAATACTTGCACTACCCTACGGGTTAATAAACGATGCTAGTTAGTGCAAATATTTATCTACCACGATGTATGTAAAAACTACTTATGGAAATAACAACACTTCCCGTCGATTTACACACAAAAATAATAAAAAATAACGAAATACGATGCCGAGCGCGCACTCGTGACTATAACGTTTTACCTGCGTGTGACGTGCGACATCAGTCAGTTTCAACATTTTTTTCCAATGTTGGCTATTGATATTTTTGGATATTGGTTTTTATGATAAAAATCGTTAAAAAAGGGTGTATTCCCGTTCGTCCCACTGCCGTCTTCCCCCTGGTGGGACGAACGGGAATTTAATAATTAAATGATTTAGTTGACAAGAATATCCGTCAGGCCATAGAGTTAAATTGCTCACCGACCAGTTTAGCCCTAATTTCATAGTAGAAATAGAGATTTAAACCGTGTGTACCTGCGTCGGCCGTATGTCCGCCTCGGGGTTTGAAGGACAAATAGTTTGCGGCAGCCTTGCGGCTGCCTCGGGAGTTTAAAGGTTAAGAAGTTATGAACGTCTTTGTAAATGTTTTCTTTAACATATTCTATCTTTATTGTGCTGAACAGCTAAAGAATTATAGGTAATTAAAATGTGTAGTAGCGTTTTTGTTATGATCCTATGCATTCATTATTATATCAACTATCAATTCGCTTGTTCATTTAGTATCAATAGTAAAAACATAACACCGTATTTGTTTGAATACATCGAATAATAAGCATTACGGATCTGATATTATAAGTAAAACATCCATGAAAACATAATCGATAATTTCGTGAACGGAATTAATAATTATTGGCAACACTGCTGATTTTATCCACAAAAGAGAATTATTTTCACGTATCTATCGTTTCGGTACTTTTTATTTGTGCAAAAATGTTCCCATCTTGTTCGGATAAATGAATATCTTGTTAGATAACTAGAAATAACGATGTTTTTTTTACATAAACGTAAATTGCTGGGCGTTCTCGGGCCATAAATGGGCATCCTTCTTTCACAAATCCCTGACCTATTCCAATTGCATAGACTGTTGCAAAGGAACGGAGTGTCATAATTATCTTGACTAGGGACATCTTCATTTAGTACATTCTGACGACAAACCATAAACTGCTGCCTCGAACATAATGTTTTAAATAGTTTTTATATTCCACACATTGCCCGTTGAACATTCGGTATTGTATAGAATGCCTAGACAAAGTATGGAGTAAATATATGTAATAGTTTGCCTGAACTTTATAGGCATTCTATAAAATGTCTCGGTATTCTATAGAACACAGGATTGTACAGATTGCCGATAACATATACATAAAAAACCATGCATGTCACTGTGTAAACACTGGTTAGGAATAGGCCATTCCAATAGCTTCTGAAGCACTTGTAGTTGGAATACAATACAGCTATAATTTCTATACATCTCTATTAACATGATAAAGCCAGAAATTGGATCTTGGAATATGACAGTTGTATGTAGATGGAAATGCTGAAGTTTGATGTGAATGCTCAGAAACATGGCAGCTCCTATTAGTCTGTCTATGAACACAATTATACCAAAGGCCATTACTATATAGTAATGCTCATTGGTGTGTATGACGTGTATTGTAATATGTATGTATGTAAATTTTGAGAGGTCTGTAGATTTCTTGTTGTTCTCCGCTGTAAAGGCGAAGCCCCACCCCTGCGCACGGAGAGGCTACGCAAGTGTGTTTAGCTTCGCTTTGCAAGAAAATCTGTGTGATAACGTCCACTGCTGCACTGACACGCTACGTACGAATTGACGTCATTGCGACACGCGTGGCTTGCTCGAACACGGCGCCCATGCAGCTCAAGGGTTGGAACAGAGAAGCGTCGCACATAGTCGTGGGTTTATTTTCGTGTATAGCGTGTGTTGCAGTGGAAACGTAGACCCACGTTGTCAAATAAACGAAACCACGTAGCTAAAATGCGCCGCGTGCCCGTGGACAGCGTGCGCCGCGGTGGGACCGCGCCTTAATGGTTCAGTGGTTAAGGCCTCACCGCTTATGCACGAAGTTATGGGTTCAAATCCGGGCAAGTACCAATTTAACTTTTTCTTCTCTGTCTTGCCTAGCAGTGGGACAATAATAGGCATGTATTATTTTAGACATTTTATAAGTTATTAGGCAGGTGAATCAAGTGGCGACCAAGCAACTGGTTTCTTTACAGCCTCACTCCATCTTGTGACATAGAAGAAACCAAAAGACAGTCGCATAAAAACAATTCTAACCCCCCAAATCCGTAGAAGTCGGTAACCCTCCAAGAGAGATCGAAGCCACACTGCACAGTAGCATCTAATCCATTTTACTTTAGCATCGAGTGTGCCATTAGTTAAGGTCTCCTTAACTGGTCTAAACTGCATCTTAAACCGTACATTAATTGTAAATTAGTGGTGGTCTGAAATACGGCTATTTGTTACCAGTTGTTGTTTAGATTTGTTGCCGCGTTAGCAATTTGTCGTTGTCTCTTATCTAATTGTGGAGTTTTAACTGCTCCTCGTATTTATGTACCGTTTTTATGTGCTCTGGTATTGTCTGGGATATAAATTAGTCGTTATCGTAAGAGTCAATTGGGGAACGAGTTGCTGGTTCCTGCTGGAAGTTGTGGCATTATTTTATTTAATAGAGATAGTTTTTACATGATTGTTAGTTACTGTTTAGGAGCTTTGCTTGTTTAGGTTGTAAATTATATGAAAGACCCGTACGTACCCTGCATACACAAATACTAATATAGTAACTGATAAAATTGATTTATTTATCAGTGCTTTAAAACCAAAACGTCGTTCACTACTTAGTAGATATCATTTAGATTATGAGTTGTGTCTCAAGCCTGTACATTTGAGTGATTTATCAGAAGCCCATGTTCAGCTGCCGAATTAAATGGTAATTTGATTAGGATGAAGTGATTATGCAGATAAGATTACCCATTGTACTCAACAATCATTACAACAAACAAAGATTTGAATTCACAAATACCACTCCGCTACATTCTGCCCAAATAATTTAAACACTCCCAAAACAATGTGACACGAACAGGTAATTAACAACCAATACACTTAAACATTCAAAGACAACTCGAGGCATTAATAAGCCACAATGCACAGTTTGTGCAAATTGCGCAATTAAGCCAGAGTGCACAAGCGGCGCAGTGCGTCGTTAAGTTGACAATAATTTAAATTGGTTCTTACAGTCGATATGTACTTGTAAATGAGCTAGAATACAAGTACACAGAGTTGTAAAGTAGTTTTACTCTAGACATCAGTTTTGTGAGGTACGAAGGGAATTGGAGTAACTATTGGAAGGTGTTACTCCGGGTCCACACTCTCTAGGCAAGACGAGGTGAAGCGAGCGCGATCGCGATATAAGTGTGGATGGTGCCCTTGCCTTCGCCTTCCCTCGTCGTCTCTCGCCTCGCCTCGCGCCTGCTCCGCTTGGTGTCCGTTTTTTGAGCGGAGTCAAATGACGCGAGGCGCGAGGCGTGGCGGGCAACTGAATAATATGAGAGTGTGAATGACTACTAGCACTCGTGTAGCCTCCGCTTGCCGCGGCTCGCACAAGGGCCTGCACAAGGGCCTCCACGAGGCGCATTCGCGAGAGTGTGGACCCGGGGTTCGGATATGTAACGAGTTCGTATTAGGAACAGAAGGAGATGACGGGTTGAACTGAACCCTAGATAAGTGGTAATCGCTTTCAAAGCATTTAATTTTTCTACAACAAGATTGACATACGCTTTTCGGTAGCTAATGTACGTCAATCTAATAGATCATACATTTTTTTTCCTTTTCCATCAATATGTTTAGACATAATTATATGAGTACATATTACACTTACATACAGTACATAATACACTTATAACTAATTTAATAAAATTACATACTAACGTAACTATTTACAAACTAAAATATGACGTCGAAAAAATTACCGCGTTATCCATCATCATTATCGCTGATAGATTTTCACCTTGTCTAGGACTCTATTATAGTCCAGACCCTCAGATCTAGAGGTCAACTGTTCCCAGACTGCAGTTGACGGTGTCAAGTTGAAAGACAGGTTTATGCCCTGCAGATAACAATAATAATAAGCATGCCCTTGGTAATAAGATCGGGGTACCAAAGACAAATTCTCGGAATGGTCCTTACCCACTTTACGTAAAGTGGTCCTTTAAAACTTGGAATAAGATCTCCACCATGAAAGTTTGCGGAGTAATCCTGTCACTGATACTCAACCACTAGAGACACAAGTTGATTCGCACTTATTTTCACCACTAGGCACTCTAAGCAGGTAAGTACTTCGCCCATTAGGCACTTGACTTAGGTACAGTTTGTGTTTCACTACTCACGTGAGAAGGCCTAGAAAGCTTTATCAAAGACATAAAATTCCCCAAAACTAGGTAACTTGCGAATTGACTCCCAAAAACTTAAGCCAGGAACGCCTAAGTTTTGTAACCCTGTGCTGCATCAATCTTAAGAACTCAATTAGAAATAAGTAGTTCAGTATCAGACCGTAAGGCTAGTACAATTTAATTTTAGGCAAAGTTCGACTTTACAGCGCGTCGCCTGTGTCTCTTTCTAAACATCGATGTCTCACATTTACTCCTTGAATACCATACTCTTACCTTATAACTGCAAACGGGCAACATCCTGTCTAAAAATATACTCCTAAACTAAAACGCAAAAACGTTCCCTCGCTCGCCATTCGTAGCTCAAGTTCGCGACACTACCGCTCGCCCGGAAAGTCCCTTCAATTAATTGGCGTGCCGTTTCCCTGATTTAACTTGTAAACGAGTGCAGCGTATAGTGCAGGCTCTGCAAGCAGCGCGCCAATTAGAGGGCAGATTAATTGTTAATGCGACTGATTTGTTCACCTAGGTAGGTACATGTGTGGGACTGGAAAGGTAGATGCGAAAAGTACTTGTGATTATGCAAAATGCTAACTCTGCTAGTTGGTAAATTGGTGGACGGGTTTCGGTAATCGGCTTGAAATGTTGGTTATTGAATATTGCTAGCTTGGTAACCAACTTCATTTAAGAACAAGTGGCGCCATCTATCATAAATCTGTGAGTATTAAATGCAACAGATTTTAGTGCGAAGTTCTTTTGAGAATATCTGCTTTTTAGCTTCTAGTTAATAAACCAGAAATTATGACCATCACCTTTAAACTGTCCATACATTTTCAAAGTTTGGTATTAACTTTATTCCACTTTTTTATTTATAAAAGGGTAAGGGTTACATACATGGGTAACAAAACTATTAAAACCGACTTTCCACTCAACTGACTTTCTATTCTTGTGACATAAAGTCGCTCACGTTCTCATATAGTTTCATTTCATTCCCAGATCATTAAAATAAATCCAACATTTTAATAAAAGGATTAAACGTCCAAAATTATTCATTCCCATTCAAACATATACCCCTTTATTTTTATGAACAAGCATCTAGCCGGAGTACAAAACCAACGCAAGCCGGACCATTTCACAACCTCGCCAAACAAAGCAAATGCGACTGTATCACTTGGTAATAAGGTTAGACAGAACTGCAGAAGTAAGTTGGTCCGGCTGTCCATACAACAGATGTTACAAACACTTTATAGAAGACTAGTTGAAGAAGTTGGTTCAACTTTCTCAGTTCGTGAGATGAAATTTTATTTGGCAAACCTTTTTTGAATATTCGCAAAAGTTTGGAGCTCTCAGTGGCTCTACGAAGCGTCTGATTTGGTCCAAGTTTGCAACTCGACTGAATTTTTGGCAGTCAATGACTTTTATTGGTTTCCGACATCTGTTTGTATGTCTTGTTGTGTTTAATGCTGCGGCTTGCAATAGAATTCTGTTTTGTTAGCTGTGCTGTGATGCAACTAAAATCCTAGGTTATTTTTTGGTATAGTTGTCTCGGTTTTCTCATAACTTTAGTGAGAAAATTAAATTCGTTTTAATTTTAAACTCAGCAAACACTAACCATTATCATTTTAATGAAGCAACATCTACCAAGGATTATAGAGACAGGACGGCAGTTGCGTCTCGTAAAAGCACAAGCACCAATTTCAATGATGAAAAAGCTAGCCATCCACTTTCTGAAGAACACACTGAAGTAGAAACAGATGTGTCAGCTGCTTACATCATCGTAGACGGAAGTCAAACCACTTCAAAGGAACTGCGGTGCTCACTTTACTTGGGTCTTACACTTCATTTGCACCTGTATTCTTACTTCCTTTTCTTTCACGTAGTTAATAGCACTTTACTGTCTTTAGAATATATCAATCTATTGGCTTAAGGATCACGTCATGTATACTAATTAATTTTTTCCACGAGATACAAAGAAGCATCTTTTCTCTTATTCCAGAAACTCTTGATAAAATTGGTTGATTTCTAAGAATCAAGAATTAAAAGCTTGCCGTGTTGTAGGTTGTAGCTGAATCTTCCGAGATTTAGTTTGCTCTTGGTTTTCCTGTTTCCTTGATACTGATACAAATCCTAATGTGGCAAATATGCTTTGTATTTAAAACATACGGGATAACTTCTAAACTACAACAAATCAAGTCTACTGATCCATTTCTCATTCTACTCTAGATTACGAGAAATTATTTTAAAGATTGTTTTTGTAACAAAATCGCCTGCAGCATTAGTAGGCAGCATTCATCTCCCAAAAAAATGTTATTTAAGTGTCTATGGCTATTCGATTCCTTATTGATTTATGGAGCCCTCAAGCCCTGTGATCTTTACTTTTGTTTCATTTCTTTCCTTAATTTTTTTCATCCACCCCCATTTGAGATCTGCAACCACGAGACATATAACCATGCTAAGATGAACTTTGTTTCTTCCAGATAAGAGTGTGCTAGTTTTTTTACAGTTGCAAAGTGATCTTGGTATAAGCAACATAGTAACATAAAAACACTTTAGAGTATTAGCAGGTAGTTCCAAGAAATTCTCGGTCGATTCTCGGAAGTTTTTTAAGAGAGGATTTCCTTGTACCTGTTTTTATATAGTTTTTGGAATATATTATTTTTATACAGGTGTTACTTTTGAAGTTAGATATATGTTGGTAGCGATGGTGTTTATTATGGCTACCCTTAGTGGCATCCTGACCTTGAGCTTTGTAAGTAATTATTCTACGAATACAAGAGTTCAATTACTTGAAGGCGACGATAAGCTACCTTTAATGATTTTATACCGAAAATTACGTCTAAGCGAGTAGTGTTAATGATTTGGAAAAAATATATGTTAAATTAGAGCATTTTATTAATAATTTAATATACGAATATTTTAGATTATGTTTACATTACATAGTGAAATTAATTTGTAAAGTTGTGTCTAACGCGGATAAAAAACTGAGAATTACTCAAAAGCTATCAAGCGTATTTTTCTGAAACCTTCACCATTTTAAGGATACTTAAAATATTAATCTTTTAGTATACGTGTTTTATTAAAATACTTTTTGTCTTATGTAAGTATAATAAATATGTTAATAATGCGTCAAATTGGGACAGCGCTCCTTGATGAGCGAGTCCTATTACTGGCTGGACGTACTACGCGTTGCGTGAGCTCAGTACAGAACAAAGCTAACCACTCAAGGTAACTGGCAATATGTATCTGATTCTTAATAATACACATACATCCATAAACTTGCGCCTTCTTCCTATGGAGGTAAGTAGAAACCACCGCATGACCTGCTACGATCCTTACATACCCCTCCTTACTTTAGCAATGATGCTATGAAATACCTACAGCATGATCGTGATCAGAAGAAAATCTTATCTTAACCAAAACTGTTCAACTTACCTTGATCAAAGGAAACTTAAATATTATGACAGAATTACTGCACCTGAAATTTATGACACACTCGTAATCACAATCACTTTCATCGTGCCATTTCATGTTTAGCATGGAAAGCATAAATTTAAATTGATTGAACAAGAAGTGTACTTAGCTCTTAATAGCTGAAACAAATACACGCCAAGACCATAAAAAGTTTTCCCCATTTCCAATTTTTTTACGATCGTGACCTGCAGAAAACTTGACTTCATCAAAACTGTGGTCAAATGAACTTGATAACAATCTCGTCTGTCATCAAAAGTATTAACTAGGTTGTAAAAATCTTAATTCCTTTTTTAAGGTTCAGTGGTCTAAGAAGAAAACTCTTCGTCATTGTTGTCACTGGTAAAAGAACGGAAGTTTCCCCGATCACTGTATCAACCACACACATGCATACATAAACTCACGCCTTCTTCCCACGGGGGTAGACAGAAACTACAGAACGCCACCTACTACGATCCTTACATACTCCTTTTGCCTCGTTTACATTCATACATCTAGTGCGAACTGTATCTTCAACAGAGCAATCGTCACTTTCTGTTTTGAGTCAATCATCGTTCTTAGGAGCTAACTATGAACAGCAGTTGACAGCAATGAAAAGGGTTGTGTTTCTTAGCGTGGCGATGGCAATCTAAATTGAGTCGGCCCAGAATTTAATATGAAATTCTTTCTGATGTCTACCGCAAAACTCACTGCGACATTCTTTGCATCCAAAAGACCCATCAAGATGAAACCCAAAGCCGGCCACACATCTCTGGACTCACCATTTATCTATCACCCGTAACACGGTAAAGCAGTGTTTGCTGCTCCTTCAAATGTTTAATATTGGCAACATACGGAACCGCGCTTCATACGAGCATGATCACTTTTCAAATTAACGAAAAAAACAAGCTTATTGTAGGTTTTCATTTAAACTTCTTTGCAAGTTTCATAATCAAAGTCCGAAATCATTTGTTAGTAGGTGTTGCCTGCTCTGGTAACGTTATTTGTCCGACTTTGTCCACAGTTCGGTTGTTTTACGGCCACGGCTCGTATTAAACACGTGATGGCTGCACGTGGTATAAAGGGCTGAATGTTTTACGCGAGCGTTTTGGAACGTTCGCGATGGGTGAACTTTTTCTTGAATAAGCTATGAAACTTCTAATTGCTCAAAGGCAATATATTTATTTAAAAAAATAGAATAATGTTTCCTTTAACCTATACGGTCCCAGTGGCATTCGGAACAAAATAGAATTTTGCTATAATACCTACATTTTCATATTTAATCAGCAAAACTCTAATTCGTTTTTTTTACAGCAGGTGCAATAATTTTGTTTTTTTACTGATAATTAGCCACTTCACATATACAAGTTTAACATAAAAACACTCCAAATCAAAAAAAAAATATGGCTAAACTAAATTTTAAGTGTTCAATTACGTCATAGTAAGATGGCTAACAAAAGGAGCTTAACTTTAGAGCAGATTTCGACAGCCGATCTCGACGAACAATTTCTGTCCATTCGCAGCAAACACCGTCGTCCTTACAAAACACGTGGCCACTGCCTCCCTCCCGAATAACAGAGCAAAGCTAAACAATAGCCCTTTAATACTTGCCTCACACCATACGCCATTACTTGTGACAGTACCAGTACCACGCTGCGTTGATTGTACCGGTTGGCAACTTATGCAAATGGACTGGCCACTCTTTGATCCATACTCTTTGGTCGAATACAATAGTATAATACTCACTATTATAATCCCTATACGAGAAATACAATGGCTGTACTTCTATAAAGGAATTAATGGCGTGGACTTGTGGAGTAGGTCAGTTTGGACATAAATTAGAATTTTTATTTCCTTAGGGTGGAGGTACCCTTGGTGTTGATACTGTGATTGGTATTAGTATTGTATTCTTAGTAAAAGCATTGAAATCCCTCGCCCTATTTTCAAACAAATCTGTTGAAGTAATGTTCGTTGATATCATAGAGATTGTTAAAGTAGAAGATCCAGGCGCTATGGAGTAGTTACCAAAGACAAGATGTATTAGACAGCTGTGAGAATGTATGTAGCCCGAAATGCATTACCTGAATATTGTGTGTTACATTTCAGAACAGTCTAACCGAGTGTTTTAGCACCTGCAGTATAATTTCAGTTAGCAATTCTGATTGTTGCATTGTGAAGTCTTATAATGAGCTCTCACTCAAAGATAGTGGTCAAAATAGAATTCTAAACTGGTTACAATTTCATTCTTTTTCAATACTGCCTCAGATCTACCCTAATCGTCTACCTACACACATACCTGGTCAATTATTAGAGACCGGGGATTACAATACAAGATTCAAAACCAGACCCCACAATAGAAACATAATAAAATCCAAGACGGATTGTCCAAAAAAGTACAAAACGTACAAATCAAAACAATACATCTAACTTATGCAAGTAATGCGCTGTAGTATTTGTATGCCCACCCTTTCTTAGAGGACTGGTGAGGCCAGAAAATAGAAAAAAGCGAAGGGCGAACGCACACAGGCAAACATATCACACGTGAGAGAGCAAAAAATAAACGTTGCTGGGTTGTTTGAGAGCGCGTAAGACAATCCCAACCCTAACGTTTTATGAATAGAGTTGAAGTTTCAGTGAGGTAGTAAATATTGTTTATGATAAAACATCAGCTGTTTAGAGTAGCTGCAAAGGGAATATGGTGCAGATAAATTAGTGTGCGCATTTGGTAACTGTCACGTCTATTACGGGGATAATATTGCTGGAAACGGGCGGTGAAGGACTGCTTATGAGTTTAGCTAAATTGTATTATATTCATACTGTTTTTACATTAAGGGGAGTAGTATTCCCTGCTGTAATTATGAGAGAAGCGTTACTGGCAGTTACGCACTGCGTCGATTGAAGATCGCAAATTGTCTGCACATTTTATTATTTCTGTTCCCGCATATTTATTTCATGAACATAAATTCTCGTCTGCTTTTATGTATAGTTTTGTATCTATACTGATAGTTCTACCTATATGTATATGTTTGGATCTCTCTGGAAAGCTTCTAGATGGATTTATATAATGTTTTGAGGCTAGTCTAATACAAGTTTTGAGACGGATTTACGCCGGTGAACTCTGATTTTGCCTTACAATATTATTTCAGTCTTCTCAAAAACAGATGTTGCTATTTGTTGTCGTTTTCTTTGGTTCTTATTTCTATTAATATTTCCTCGTTACTTTGCATGTAAACGTACGTACTGCATAATATTGAGGTAATTATCTGTACCATCTTTTACAAGACTTTAAGGTCCATATTCCTGATCGACCTTATTCCCAGTTTATAAAGTCCATTATCTATTGTCAAGTTTTTCAATTGCTTTGCTATAGAAAAAAATCTACCTGTCTCTTCTGCTTTATGTTGGAAGTTTGTTCATAAACGTCTTGAGCTTTTTTTGCAATACATCTTAAAGTTTCTTTTGCATGTGCTGCTACGTTATTCATGGTGTACGAAGTTTTTTCGATTCTACGAACATTGTGTTCAGAAAATAAGGTCTGTCAGCTGATCAGTTTAACCGTCTTTTTGGATCTATTTATAGCAAGAGCAATTTTGTTTATATCTAAGACCGATTCTTTGAAGATTTGTACTTGTTTTGGACCAATTTAAGTCATAGCTTTTGCTTCTAAGTTAGTAATGTTAGTATCACTAGTAACAGATGTTTAATAATATCAATTCAATTCACTGTTTTTTTTTCCATAATGCAAATATACCGGTATAGCTCGTCGTGTTGCGGAAGTCAGATGACATTCGCCTTGAGACGCATGTGGTTATACTGGAAGCCAAGCCACTTGGGAATAGGATAGGATAACGAAAAACGATGATACTAAATACATAGTTTATTGATGGCAGTGCTATACTATAGCACGGTAGATAATATTACCGTGACTATAGTTAGAAAAACTGCTAAGTGAAAACAGATAAGTGAATTAGTAGCTTGAAACAATAAAAACGATTTTAATCAGGCACAGCAGCTTTGTGCAGACCAGCGCGACTTGTCTCGCGACGACGCGACATCGGTTATTGTTATACCGTGAAGTTTTCTTAGAATTTGTATTGTTCATGTTACGTCGCGCGACAAGTCGCGCTGGTCTGCAATACCCTTTATTCAGTCCATTCTAAGCACTTCTAAGACACATTAATTTGTTAGAGAATGGTAATTTTTGAGCGTAATCTCCAGTAAAATATGCTACAAAATAATTCTACGTAGGGGCGTCATTATGAAGAATTTCGAGTCTTTGCTAGATTTATCGCCAAAGCATGGCTTGTTTTAAGTTCTTACCCCAATTGAACTCAAACAAATGATGTGTAAAATGAAACAGTTAATGTGAGTTCAACCCTTTCTAACTTGACTTTAACAAACGAACCAGCAGCCAGCAGCTGACATTATTTTTTACATCCCAATTGTCACAAAAACAGAAATAAATTCCCTAGTATTCTTCCATAGAGGATTTTTGACAAAATATTTAAGTTTGAAGAGAAATGTCGAGTCACTCCGCAGTTGGCGTATTGTAAATACATTTTGAGTGATTACTGTTTCTCCCAGTCCCTGAGTCCCTATGGGGTGATTAATCTAAAGCAATTATTTCGTAGATCCTCGTTACTTGGCTTCAATAGAAACTTTATGGTATTGACGCTTTTTGTGATGAGAAAAAATTATGTGTCAATTATGTTCAAGTTAAATTGTATTGCTGTTGTGAGATTGTGTTCACGTTTGTGACAAGACACAAATCATTGGAACTATTTCGAGGATATTTTGAAAAGTCGAGTGTTTTGAAATTCAAATATATTATGATTTTCTTATTTTTAAGTTTTTCAATTAAGTCTTATTTCGGGATGATTTATAAAGATGTATTAGATGACGAAAGCCAACAAACTTGATTGTAAGATTTCCAATAATATATTTTTTTAAGATAAACAACATAACTTACCAAAAATCGGATAAGTATCAATCACATTAGCCTCGAAACTACTTAAAGACCACGACAATATCTTTAATCTTATTTCTCATAGCAGAAGTTCAACAAATACCTTTGCACAAATGGATTATACTACTCAACTCTTGATATCTAAGACTCTATGTCTGTTTATACAAGCCTACTATACGAAATTATATAAAATGATGATATAAAATGAAATAAACTTAAGATTTGAAATGAAATAAAATTATGATATGATAAGAAATGATGAAATTAAATGAAAATAAGTCTATTTCTGTAAGAATTATATCTTTTAAGACCACATCCGAATACTATTAAATTCTTCAAAAGTTATCTGATAAAGATTCTCACGCACACATAAACACCAATCACTACCCTAACGTACAAAAAAGATGGATTAAGAAGTTCCACTTCAGACTTTGTTTGAAAACTATGTATTGGTACTCACCAAATGAAAATCTAGGACTAGATATACTTTTCAGATATATTTTCTTCATAATAGATTTAAAAAATTGCTAGATAACAAGAGAGAAGCTCGTGGCTACATCGTAACAGCCGCCCAAGGCAAAGATTAAGCTACGCTTGTAGTGGTCGGTGCTTGGATGGGTGACCAAGACCATCCATTACTGGTGGAGACCCCTCCATGCCTTGGAAAGCACGCTAAGCCGTTCGTCACTGTCACTCGTATTACAGATCTTTGACAGGCGTTACGGTTGGTCAAAAGCCCAAAAGTCTGAGACTTATCTAGGGGTATCGTACCGTGTTACTCAGTCACTAGGTTGTGCAGGTCAGATAGGCAGTTGCTTTATGTAAAATATTGGTATCCAGTTGCATTCTGGCTGGGCAGATGTATTAAAAAAGCCTCCAAGAGTGAAGATTCCAACGTAAGTCAATCAATTCCTGTAGCAATCTGACTGATTGTCATAATCTCATTTACCTCGTAAATATTATAATATCTGAGTTTGTTTTGTCATTCCTTCACTGGGATCTGTTGACTACGAAATGTCGGCGCCATGATGTAGTAATTTTTACCAAAAGTGTTTAAGATATTCTTACAGAAATAAACTTATTTTCATTTCATTTCATCATTATTTTTCATCAGTTCTTTTCAACGTTTCATTTCATCAGTTCATCATTACTTATCATATCATCATTTCATTTCATCATTCATTTCATTTCGTTTCATCATTTCATTTCAATTCAATAGAAGTGAGCCTTCTGTAACTTTCTACCTGTATTATTTCAACTATTCTTCGAAAATTATCTGGTAAAGCGTTCACACATACACCCTCCCTAGTCCCTACCCTATAACTGTGTGGGTGTAGTGTGTTGGTGTGCGTTATGTCAGTGTCAGGTAACATCAGCTGTTGCCCCAGCGCAGCCCATATGACTTCAAGGACATCTTGTGGTACTTTTTTTGAATTCCCTAGAAATATGCCGATGTAGATAAGTAAGTAATTTGATGGTAATTGTAGACTATGCTATGGTTGGGTTTGTGATATTTTTGTAATGTTGTTAGTTGTGGTTTTAATTTTATTCGATTTCGAAAATCTTACTGATCAATGTACCTTTATAAAAATGTTTTATAGGATTGTCAATCATGCAATCCATATGTACCCAAAATGTTAAAATACAAAAAAAGCACTTGCTTTTCGTATTTTAACATTTTTGGTACATACCTATGGATTGCATGTTTGACAATCCTATAAAAGATTTTTTCACAGGTAATTCGAAGACCCGAATCTGAATCCGAAAACGAATCTTCGGTATCTGTCTCAGTTTCGGCCGAAACCGAAACCAAAACCGAAACTTTATTAGACATGTTAAAAATCTATTGTTCACTGAAATATTTTTTACACATAAACCGATAGTTAACAAGTGTAAAAAAAAAGTGCTTTTTTTCGTATTTTAACATTTTTGGTACATACGGATTGCATGTTTGACAATCCTATAAAACATTTTTTCACAGGTAATTTCGAAGACCCGAATCTGCTTTTCAAAGTGATCTGCTTCAAAATTGATCCGTTATTAATTTAGAAACCCATCGTTAAAGATGCATCCCAAAACTACGGTGTGTTTCATAATTTTATTGCGTGTTTATAAATTGTACAGCACATAATTATATGATTACGACGGTATACTCAACTAACCGTTTAACACAATGCTTAAGTTGAGTAAAGGACGTTTACACACTTACTTGTGATGATTGATAAAGAGTAATTGGCTCGATACTAAAAACAACTAAACTTACATTTGAAATGTTAAGTTATTTTTATTATTATTTTGAACAGTCAATTATTTTCTTTGAAAATAATAATTCAATGAGCAAAGTCAATAATTATGTCACGCGAAGTTATAATAAATAGACGAGTAAATGAAATGTCAATTACACAAGACATTTGAGACATCAAAGGCATCCAATTTATAATTACAGTGTATTGAATTTATGTCATCGTCGTAGTAAAGTAAGCTAGCGAGTAGAATAGCTTTCGTTAAAGTCTTGTTAAAACTGAATTCCTTAAAAGTTCTTTTACAAAATATCGACGATTTTATAGGTTTTATTAATGTTCTGTAAATATCTTCACTTAGATAATTTCTCCCACACTGAGTTTGTGTGAAGGAAAACACAAGATTATTATTAGAAGAACCGCAAACAAATGCCTTTTAAATGCCCAAACTTCAAAAGCATAGAGATTTTATGAAAAATCATCTAAAATTACATCTCCCATCCTGTACACTTCGACACCTAAACAAAACGCACACACGCACACACGCAAAACACGTGTTGCTTCAAGGATTTACTCAGCTGACTACCCACACATGCACACCAACACAACACAAATAAACAAACACCCTGTGTTTACACAACTCAACTGAGCTTGTAGTGTGTGTAGTCCGTATAGTAATGAGAGGGTTTCGAAAAAAGTACAAGAGATATGGGGTGGAGTGACAGAGACAGTCCAAATATGTGATATGGAAGGTTGGAATGTGTCAGAAAGGGATGGAGCAGTTTTATTTGTGCGACGTCAAAACGTTCCTTTTTTGTAAAGCTCGCCGGGAGGCAAGGTGCACGAATGCATTCGATTTTTAAATTGTGACCTGAGTGATGTGTGACGTTCAGTCATTTCGAACTATGTTCAATAGGAGTACTAGGAATGCAGAACTATAACAGTTGCCAGTAATCTTCTACGACTGAGGAAATGAATAAAAGATAATTGCTGAGCGATTAAGTTCATTATCGTTAATACAGTTCATGAAATATGATTTCCTAGTAACTAGATGAAGGCAATTTCTTCCCCACATTATTAGTTAGTTAATTAAAACAACATTGTGGGTAAAGTAGCGCTTACCAAGTTTACACGAGTTTTAGTTTTCTAACGAAATTACTGTACCTAGTGTAAAGCCAAAATTTCTAATTTCTTATAATCGTCGTAAAATTTTCTCAACTTTATTGCGGGTCACCTCCCACTGCTGGTCAAAGGTCTCTCTTAAAAGTTAAGCCACATGGCGTCATGGTGACATAATCAGCTGTTAGCTGTCATTTTCTTGAAAAGGATTAATTCCCTTATTCTCTTTGGTACCTACAACTGTTAATTATTTGGCAGCATACTACCTACAATATAAATACCGTACCTACCTAAATGTTAATACGTGCAGGTAAGCACTTGTTAGATGGAGTTTAGTTGAACTAACTTATAGTTTAGTGTATTTAACCGGCTGACCGCCACAGAATACTAAGTTTTGCTATCAAAGCTTTTCGAGGTTTAGTGGTAAAAGCTTGATAACCATACATCCCTGGAATAAAAGGTTGTGTATCGTGGTTTAACGGTCGTAATGAAAATCTGTAATTTTAACCAGAATTTGATATACAGGTGTCAAAAAACCCTCTGTATTTGTACGGCTATTGTGATCATTGTCCGCTTTCCATAATATATATGTCAATGCCGCTTTCTTTGGAAACCAGAGTTTTAGCTAGCAACAAACTTAAGCATTTATACACGGCATAATTTAGCGACATATTAATTACTGGCCACCCACAAGAAAACCTTTCTTAATGCTTTATGGAACATCTGTAAGTACGGTAAAAGCAAATGCTTGTACTATCCTTATTAAAAAAATCCCTATTTAACTTTTACACATTTCTTACTTTATCAAACTTACGACAATGTTTTTCAAAGTAATAAAATTAATTGGGTATTAATTCAAGCTATTCAGTTACATGTTCATATTTTATAAGAACACTTTTCACCTTTCGCTGTGCAGGCATTTGTAGAAACTATCACCTGCTAACTAACATGTTTAAGTCAATTGAATTGATAACGTTTGTATTTTAACAATAAACTAGCAAATGTCTTACTATTACTTACACTTTAAACTAATCTGTAAACTCGAAAGCAAATTAGTTAACTTTCAAAAATAAAATAGTACGGAAAGTAGCGCCATCTATCGCAAAGATAAGATAACTATTGTGTGTATTTTAGAAATTAAAACATATAATTTTAAAGTGGTCATAAATAAAGGGATTTAAACGGATAGGATTACGTTTAAAAAGTTTATTACATATGTAAGTGAGTTCATAATTACCTTAAAAATAATTATGTAGTTCGTTCCTCATGTCGCCGGAACTAACCTATAAAGATAAGTCAGCTATGGCAAGCAAGATTTGTCCTAAAAAGACTGCCCAAGCAAGTAGCTCTTAGAAATTACTCCACCACAGCCAGTCAGTCAGTTGACCTAGCTTTTTCCCAAATAAGAGACAGACTATAACCAGATAAAACTGGAAGCCGACCCCAAGTCGGCTTCCAGTCTAACCGGATGGAGCTGAATACCATTTTATATCTTAATAGAGTCGTATTTTACATGGAGCAATTTCATCACAACCCAGTTATTGGTTCCTTACTGGTTCACATAAAATAAAAAAGACCCAATGCCAAATAAATGTTTTCTTTGACTGCCCATCAATAACATAGCCTGGTTCTAATAGTTCATTATCATCACATAGCTACAGTACCTAGGTTTGTTAACCCACTTCCAATTTAACCATTTCGTACAATGATTTAACTAACACTTATAAAGCTGGATTTACAAGCATGATTAGTCCATTGCCTATGCCAAAAATGTCATTGTTCAATTATTCTCACTATGTCGTAACTTCCAGACTGCTGGTCGAGTTCCAAATGCAGCGAGCACCTGGCATTTTATACCTGCCTGGTACTTTATACCTGGTTCCAGGAACAGTCCTAAACTGTTAATTCGTTAGTCGTAAAAGGTAAGTTATTACAACTTGATGATGGCAATACTGTTAGCCTTTATAATAAGGGTAATAACTTGGCAGTTGTTGTGCTTAACTGCCTAATATAAATTTACAATGTGAGAATAAAAATTGGAATTGCACCTATGTGAAAGAAGCTAAATCTTTTCTTATACAACTTAAATGATAAAAGCACCAGATGGAGTGGTTAAAGATAGCATTAAATAGAGCACACATGGTTTAGGTAGAAAATTCTTAATCAGGCTCTGATGTTCCCACTGCTGGGACACAGCCCTCCTCTCTGTGAGAGAGAGTGGGCTGTAATCTACCACGCGGGCCCAGTGCGGGTTGGTACGAGTAGATGTCACATGTCTTCGAATATTTTGGTTCTAAGACATGCCGGTTTCCTCACGATGTTTTCCTTTACTGTTTTGAGAGCAGTGGTGATGAAATTATTTACTTACACAAAGTAAAGCGCCTGCTTGGGTTCGAACCCACGACCTATAACTCGTAAGTCGGGGCTGTTACCACTGGACCACCACTGCCCCCTAAGCATAACATATCATTATGCAACTATCTATTACCATCCGTTGTATACTGACTAGAACCACCTAGAACTTAACTCAAAACTGTACTAAAAATTCCATACCTTACTCTATCACTTACCAAAAAGACCACAACATCAATTAGACACTCAAATTCCATCAATCCTTCCGTTCCCTTGGGCATACCTCCGCATTTCCTCGCATACCAATATTACGTATTTAAACCGATTGATCACACTACAGCTGTTGCCATCAGCTGATCACGCACACAAGCACGCGTGCTCGTGTGCGTGGGTCCGAGGCCGTGGGGGCAAAAAAAGTGGGAACCAGTTTGACGGGCCCGCTTTTGTGCATCCGCTGGTAAAGGGCATAGAGTAGGACGCAGATGGGATGTTTTTGTGTGTAGGGCGATACGTTTTAGGTTATAATGATTTAAATCGAAATAGCTGTGGCAAAAGTGGCATCGTTCTGAAAACAATATGTATTATCTACCTACAAAATATGATTCACGGAAGTGAAAGCTCGAATGATCTGAATGATTTGTAATCTGGATTCACTGAAAAATCTTTTTATGTATATGCCATTCTCGTGTATATCTTCCTTCTACGAGGTTTGTTTTGGACTCCTACCGAATTGACAGCATTAAGTGCCCATGAGGCGAAGACTCCAGGTCCTCTGTTTGATCAGGGACCATAGTAAGCACAGGAAACAAAACAATTCCGAAAGTACCTACCTAGTGGTTTCACACTCACGTTATGCCGACTATTCTACGGTGTACTAAGGCAATTAAGAATGATGCATCCCAATACACTAGTGCTTTTCTCAACGAAACCCTATAGTTACTACCCAAAACTTTATATACCACGCACGAGTCACACAACCTTAGTAACAAAACACCAACTTAATCTTTGACGGTGTACCATTTTTTTCGTTTCCATGCCCTCTGTGAATGTTTTACAATGTATGTCCGAGGTATAGTGATTTCGGGTACCTGCCTCGCACCCAAACGATGAAGCGTGAAGTTCACCCAAGTGCGACTATGCGAAATAACTGACCTAGCTGTGGTAGGAACGTTTGAAAACCACGCAGATTCTAGTCATACACAAAAAAAAAAGAAATATGAAATGTCAAAAATAACTATGTTTTATGTACGTAGTAGGTAAGATATTTACTAGTGGTTACCCGCGTTCTGCAACCCCCCCGAAGACCCGTACAAGGTTTCACATTCCAAATATACTTTTTAGTAAGTAGTGCATACATCTCTACATCCTCTAATGAATAAGTCTTCCAATTTTACTGTTTAAATCTGTACTTAATATTATAAAGAAGTAAAATATATGTTTGTTTGTTAGTTTTTAAGTTTGTATGTATGTAGGGGTAATCTCCGAAACTACCAGTTGGATTTGAAAATTCTCGAGGAAGGCTATAGGTTCGAGGACGAAATTGTTTATTCTGTAAATAGTATATTGGAATCACATTTACATCATATTTAAAATAAAAAATAAGCTAGATGGTGTCGACATTTCCTGACTACCGCTGAGAAGAAATGGCGAACAAACTCAGACCATAGTTTAGGCTGTGTGTTCGTATTGTCTGTATGAAAATAATACTCAAGCAACTCTTGTAGTAGAATCTTACCTGCCATGCCTATCTCGAAGCAAAAAAAAAAAAACGACGATTATCAGCTGTTTACTATCTTGAGCACGTCGTAACATTCTTGAGAAAAGATACTCTGTTATGCTAAGAAATATTGTCTATGAGAAGAGAATCTATCACTACAGTTGTTACTTAAATTTATAAACATAAACATAAACTTATTTTAAAACTACGATATTTTGAGAATATAATTATGAATATTGGAGATACAGTAGATTGAAAGCTCAGTTGATTGCCTTTAAAATATATGAAGCCATCATTATTATTTTCGGAATGAAATAATAAGATTAAAATTGAAATAATTTTAACGAATCTCATTTCATTCGTGTCCTCTTACATTAAAATCTCATTTCATTTCAATAGCTCACATGATTGGAGTAAATATCCGAAATTAACGTTCAATTATTATGTATGTAATTTTGACTTTCGCAAATTCTCCGTAGCGTATTTCAAATAATTAGTCCTTTTGAACCTGCTTACATTCGCATTCACAGACGTTGATTATCGTTAATGAAGCATTTTGTTGCGATTAATTTAGGCCACCCTTAGAAAATCATGGCACACTGTACCATAATTGCGTAATACATGATCAATCAGAATCTGAATCGTTTTGAAACAGATTGCTAATCCATTGATTCAATCGTTCGACAACGCAAATAGCGCAATGAATGTTGTTGAACTGTCAAAATGAAACAGATTAGTCGTAATCGTTTACGAAAATATGTTACGTATTTAGATAGCAGGTCATGAATTAAACTATGTATTCAATACAACCAATTCACCAATAACCAGCACCTTGGACAATCAGGACAGTCAGCCCTAGGACCTACTGTCATGCTAATACGTTAATCTTTCTTTTTTAACCACTACATGCGCTATTAAAATGTACCCGTACTGACACGACAGAAGCGAAAGAGAAAGAGAGACTTTTCGTTATGTTCATATGCAATAGATACATATTTCACCACCTGCCAATATAGTCCCGAGTTCTTGACTTGACTATTCCAGTCAACGTTAATGAATCATTAACAGTAATCGACGTCTGTAAGTGCGGCGGTTAATATAACTACACCTTAACTGAATCATCCAACTACTGCCTCCATCATACATTTCTATTTAGCCCTATTACATGTCACATCAAGGGAATTCGATAGACATTCTGATGTCAAACGAGTTTAAATTGAACTAGATCCCAATTACTAGATGGAGGCAAATTGTTATCGTATTACTTAATAACGTCGTGAACAGAGCTGTAATGGCTTCTCGCTGACATTTTAATCCTGGCTAATCCATGGAGACTGATGTTAGGAACGATGTAGTGCTGTTGGGGGTAAAGTTCAATGAACTAATGACCAGAGTTACCGGATTAAGTGGTCGAAGGTTAGTAAGCATACTTCTAAAAAACCTGACCAGCTGGACGACCAAAGAGCCTATCTTGTTCAACCAGGAATCTTGGTACTCAGCTGATGTGACCCGAACCTCCAAATACGAGTACAAACAGTCACCACGAGCACACTTGTCATATGCCGCATTCCTAGGGCACTTAAAACATTGCCAACTCTTAATGACTGACTGGTAAACCAGAGATGGCAAAAGGAATAGAAGAAGACAATTTAAGAGATGGGAAGACGAACTGAAGTTTACAGCGGGTCCAAATTGGAGAAGAGTTGCGAGAGATAGGACTCAGTGGAAGTTGTTAGAGGAGGCCTTTGCCAAAAGGCAAACTGAACTAAGAGACATTCTGTAAACTAAGGAAAAATACCACAACGCATAGATGCTCAGAAAAGAAAGGGCTTATTACCTATTTATTATAATGATCGACTATTTTTTACCCGACTGCCCCAGAAGGAGGGTAATGTTTTTCGAGAGTATGTATGTATGTATGTATGTATGTATGTATGTATGTATGTATGTATGTCTATTTCTTTGGCACGCTCTGTAGCCTAAACGGCTTGATGGATTTTAACATATGAGGTGTCGTTAGATTTGTCTTAATTGTAGAAGTGTCATAGGCTATATAATATTTATATATTGCATCTGCAAATACAAAAAAAAAGGAGGGGAAGGTTTTTTTAAAAATAAATTATAACAATATTGGTATCAAATAAAAGCTAGTAATGAGTCAATTACAAATTTAGATATCGCCGTCCCCGGAGAATAAAACGATAACTACAAAAACGCAACTTTTCAGGAAAAATAAAAAACATGTTTTCGTCAATTGCTCCATAAATAATGGACGTCGTAGAGAGACGATTTTCAGCTTTGAGAAAAGTCTATTTTTTTATGTTCATTTCATTTAAAATTATTAAAATTAGCAGCCCACCGGTATCGGCAACAGGGTTCGAGCTACCGGTGAGCAGGTCTCTAGAGAGGAACCTCCTCTCTATGCATGCCGTGTCCAGGAAAACAGTTTTCTGAGTTAAGCCCAGCCCAGCCGCGCAATGAGAGCCTCCTGAGGTGTTGGTCGAGGCTCTCCGTTATTAGGCCATTACGCTGCTCCCACATCTCTGCCGCGAAACCGTGGCAGCGGAACCGCTGAACCAATTCCGCTGCCAATTCCGCTGCGAAACATGTCCATATTATGTCGCGAATCTATGCGGAACAAACGCGGAACCGCAAAAAACCGGCGGACTGCGTGCGGAGGTGTAAACGGCTTCCCAGCAGATCGGCGAAATCACGCGAGAAAGAGATAAAATCATAATCTTACTGTACGATAGAGCATTACTTCAGCTGAATGAAACGAAATTTAAATCTTATATTAAACGCACACTATGCAGTCAGGCATATTATAAGTTGGGGGATTACATCGCTGATAAAAATGCTTGGCTCAACGCTGGTCCTGCTCCACAAGGGCACATAAACTAATTGTATAGCATCTGAAAATACTGTTGGAGCTGCGGAAGATTTTAAAAACTATCTTTGCATTGTATAAATTCAATCTCTTAGCATTGTATAATTGCATAGCACATGTGTGAGTACTATGTACAGACTATAAAGCTACCATTTAGGTACTGGGTATGTCTTTCATTGACTTGAATGTGCCCTGGCGGCTGAGAGTATGTCATGCTCACTCTAATGTCACGCTGACGGTGGCGTGTGTGTTGGATCATTTAGCTCCCTTCAAAATGGTTGAGCTGAATGGTGCTAATCCATGCGTCATGTTCGTGAATGGGCGCCGTCAGTTGTGACTGGTCATCTCATAGCTGCCATGGCTTATTTTAATTTGATTTAATTTTTTAATTGTTTTATTTTTGTTTTTATCTTTTATTACGGACGCTTTTAACGTTTTGCATCGTTCTCACATGTATAAGTTCAACATGAATGATGTAACCAATATTTTGTAACCAAATTTTTATTTAAAAGAGTGTCCGTGGAGTTTCTTGCCCGTTCTTCTCCATAGGTACCTACTACGCTTTGGAATGGGCATCTAGCTTCATCTTTTCTGACTGACCGACCCCTTGACAATTCAAAAGTGCCTGTAATTGGTTTATTTGAAATAAATGCTTTGAGTTTGAGTTTGAGTTTGAGTTTGAGCAAGCAGTTTCGCTTCCGTTTCGCCTTTCGTACAACGGACAAGTCATGGCGGAATTTTTGCGGTTCCGCTGCCACGGTTTCGCGGCGGAGATGTGGGAGCAGCGTTAACCGTAACGGCTATTGATACAATGATTGCAGAGTCCACGTCCTACATGTCGACAACCTCGTGTGCTAAGTCAATACTTGATTTTCGCGATCACGCGATTCTCGTCATGAGGGATAGTGATATCAACAATCATTGCACGGTGCTCTCGTCAATCTATCACCACAATATTAAGCTTATTGGTTACAATAGTCCTGTCAGTGATGATAGATCGATTCCAGTACAATGTAGTAATACCATTCTCTAAAACAGGGTCGGGCACATACTATATTATGTATTGTGTTCTGTAGTATGGTACTTCGGACTCCACAAGATTGTACTGCAAGGCAAGTTACTGGTGGATAATCCTAGCGGATAGATTGTGTCTGTGCAAGTACTCGCCGTTAGCAAGACGAGTACAACCGGAAACAATATGTCGGATTGATTCACCGGGACGGTGGCTTGCCGTTAGCAAGACGAGAACCACCGAAAACAATATGTCGGATTGATTCACTGGGACGGTGGCCTGCCCGACAGCTGTCAAGCGTACCGTCCTTGACAATGTATTTCCAATAATTATTCATCATGATAACCTCGTCTATAATCGCACAGACAAAACCTTTGATTTCCCCAAAGAGTTCGCCGAAATGCAGCCAGGATACAGACGCCAAAATGTCTACACCAGGCCCATGGAGAGCCCAGAAAAAACTTCCGTGAAAATCTTTACCTTGCCATACTTCCTTTCGATCGTTAGTATCAAGTACTGTAGGTTGGCGCCAGCGCCATGTGGAGCGCGGTTGTGGAGGGTTTCAGCGTTTATTAAACCTCAACCCCCATACTTTTACGGGATGTACAGTCTCATCACTGATGACCGTGGGTGATGCATCTGATATGCCGTCAGCAATGTACGGACCTTCCTATCCAGAGCATCTAAATTATCCATTCGTCTGAATCTATTTTAGTATGCCGAAAGAATACATCAAAACCAGCATGAGCCACCGTTTAAGGCACGCACCTAGTTTCCGTCTGATAAAAGACTACCTATTTAACATTTATTCAGGCGGCCAAAGCAAAGAAGCGCTTCCTCAAGGTTTCATGTGGGCAGCAGTGATGCCTTATGCTTTCGACAGTCAACAACACACGCAAATACTTGTAGGTTTTGGTTGAGGAGTGTGATCTTAGATGAATGGAATCCGAGAGTTGGATTCCCACGGATTCCGTAATCCCTCTCGCTTTACATGCATGACTGCTTATTTTTCCACACCAAATTCCATCGTGATGGCGCTACTGAACGTTTCTGCTATCTTCAGCAGCTCCATCAGTCGCAAATTGTTGGGGGCAAAGAGTTTGCTTGTGTGTTAGTGAAAGTGCTTAGAGGTTTCAAGGCTAAGCCAAACCAAAGCGGACTCAAACTATCGCCCTGAACCCGCTCAGTCCTGGTCGTTTCATCAATCCCCCGGATCTGTCGACATCTTGGATACAGAAGGACCATCCTCCACTGCCCCATACACGACATCAAGAAGATGTGTAGAGTTGCGTCTATTTTGTGCAACTTTAGCACCCTAATGAGCTATGTATAGAGGACTCGGAGGCACCCAGTCATAGGCCTCCCTATGAAAGAAGCACGTAACGAACCAGAATCCAGGAACTTAGCTTATATTGCGTTTGTGTAAAATCTAAGTGAAGGAAGAGGATGACAATATGTCTTACTTTTCAAAACCATAAAAGTCGTTTTACTAACACAACGAAGCGACTGAATGGTTTTTTGAACGAGAATAAAATGATAAATGCATTTATTATTTTATTCTCGTTCCGTTTATAATGATAAATGCATTTATCATTTTAAAAAAAATCGACTAGATAATGATCTACTCGTAATTTTTTTCACGAGAGTATAATTCCCGACCGAGTTTTCACAAGAACATAATTCTATGACTGTTTGTCATACTAACAAATCGGAATACATTTTGATAATATTATATTAACACTTTAGGTATTCTCGTAATTTAAGGCCTGTGTTAAATCTTTGAATAAGTACTATTGTAATATTTAGTAAATTCGTAAATAACGTATAAAAATTACGAAAAAATTTGAGAAGATGTATTTATAGCACTCACAGATCCCAAAATTGACATAATTTACACTAAAACTAAGATAATGGCAGATATATTAATAAATCGATAATAAATATCGATATATTAATAAAACTAAAAAGCTTGAAATAAAGAAAATTATTCAAAAAACAAAAAACCCGACTGCAAAAACACATAACTGAAAAGATAAAAACAAGCATTATAATCTATAGAATTTTAGTATCGCAGGCGGGGACAAACAAAACTTACACCGTATTTCCGGTTATTAGTTTGTCCCCGCCTGCGATACTAAAATTCTATAGATTATAATGCTTGTTTTTATCTTTTCAGTTATGTGTTTTTGCAGTCGGGTTTTTTGTTTTTTGAATAATTTTTTTAAGCTTCTTTAGGCGCGTTGAGCATTTTTTGCGTGAACAAAAATCATGAAACTCGCGTCATCGTCACCGAAGGCGCGTTGAGTACATTTTTGTTGACAGCGCACTCTGTTTTATTTTATTGGATTTTTTTAAATGGAGCTACAGCTTTCGTTCTTGTACTGACAGCAAGCCACATAAATTCCTAACATTTTCGTTAGATGGTGTTACTTAGTTTTCACTTCTATCGCCAGTCCCCAAAGAATGCCCCGCAGTTTTTTTCACCAAGACACGAGCAATCTCTCATAAAGCTACTGCCGATACACAAGAAGGGTAGAGGTTTCTTTAAGTGTAGGAAAATTATTGAATGTGTTGTGACCTTATTGCTTGCTGTGAATTCAATGAAGTTTAATAATCTACCATATCCATCCACCTTCCTACATCCCCGTACACCGCGACACACTCAGCACTTACATATTTCATAGCGCACGCGATCGTATCATTGCTAAGTATAAAACTGTACACTCATTGTGAATGCTCATCGATTTTATGTTTCCATGCACTAGACTAGTGTTGCGAACTTCTTGCTGTTGTAGTTGCAAGTTGGTGGAGGTTTTGTGCTTTGTAAATTGTCTTCATGTTGCATGGGACTTCTAGAAACTTTTGTTGAAGGCTTTTAAACAACATAAGATATTCGACTGTAGGACTCAAATACATTTTCCTTAACTTCATTTCGAAAGACTTTGTTTCCAATTTGCCTCTGATTGAGCTGACCGACTGCTAGCCAATTCAAAAGTGCATGTGAATGGTCTTATTGCAATAAATGGTTTGACTGCAATAACTCAGGTAAATGCGTTAGGTTCAGATGTGTGTCCATCATTATGAATTTATGAAAAATTATGATCCAGTGTCCGAGTCTTGATCCAGTAAATGTCTTGAGCATTTAAATATAATGTTAACTAAATTATCTTTATAATTTGTTAAATTCTCTCCAGATTTAGTTGCAGCAATAACTCTCCCATAAACCCGCTATGCACCACACCATCAATAAATTAAAAGCACGAACATCATAATTAATAAAAATGGAACATCTTCACGCCTTGCGATGGTATCTACCACCATAAAATATGGTTCACAAAGCCATACCATACCGCCAGGCCTAGCTTCCTGCTTAGTCTATTCAGAAAAATTATAACAATTAAAAATTATTATTATGATAAATCTAAACAATACATTAAGTACAGTTATTATGATATTAGTACGTTGGCTTAAACGTCGGTGTAGTTAGATTTAATTTTAATGAGCCGGTGTGTGGCTGTATTTTAACAAAATGACTTAACAAACACTTTAAAATGTTAAAGTAATAAAAAATTATGTTTCAGCCTATTTTTCGGTGGAACTTTTTGTTTTAATTATAAAGTTTAATTATGTATTGTGTTGCTAAGCTAGCTTGGGAGTTAAAAATAGATTGTTAGTAGTTTTACTACTAAAGATTAATTAGTACTATTTTTAGTTGTAGTTTTACGAGGCAATTAGTAGGTAATAGAAGTGTTATAAAAGGTATTTAGTTGCCATGTTTGGCAAAATAAAAAGATTCAATGAATGTGACTTGATTTTCAACGTTTTTTATTACAGGATTTAGCCTTCAGGTTTCCGCGAAAAAAATACTGAAAGCCGAAAGCTAATTAATAAAAACAAATAAGTACATCAAGTTTCCTGCCCTAATTATGTCACTATAATTATTTACAACTGTCAAGTTCGTTTTGATTATGTTATTTAGGTTCGTTTCGCGTGTTTCACTATACATTTATTATTATTTATATTTACACAACAGCGACAATAAAGCTGAATACGAATTTATCAACATAAATAAATAATTCTTTCATAATTAGAGCTTTGTTTGTTTGTAGGGATGTTGCGAATCAACGTAAGAATTGCTACGTAAAGAGATATCGAGGTATGAGGAACAGGGTGTAAAATTCTCTCATCCTATGTAGAAAATTAAGGATCCTCCGACCAGACGGGTCATCGTGTCTGGTGGGCAACTGCCCAACGATTGATGTCGGGACGTTCTATATTATACTCGTCGCGCGGTAAACTGTGTTTGCGCGATGCAGAATTTTGCGTGACGTCATGGTGATGCGTAGTTCGCATGCGGTGTTGTAGATGGCACCACAGAGAGAGATGAAACTTTCATTCTGATTAAGAGGATTAACGGAGATAACTTAATGACAGTAACTTCCTATAATAAACGGTGACACAGACTCGGTAAATTAATTATTTTGATCTCTCTTAGACGTAGCTACTTTGTACAATATGATTATATTATAACAATTTAATAATATCTTAAGTTAAAGCCGCCAAAGAATACCTTTTCTAATACAGGAATCGAGCAAAAAACTTCTGAATGTTCGATTAACTGTCACAGCAATAATGTTAGCTGATAAGATATTCGTAAAGCTTTTGTTTCATAAGAAAGCGATTATACGATCAATAACCGACGTTCAAATAAATATTGTTTTTTGACATACTAATGTCAAATACTGATAATAATTACAGATTTCCACGACGGCCGTTATAATGCTAGAACTGCTATCCAAGGAAACCCTAGGTTAACAGAAAATAACAATAGCAAACCAAGTCAATGAACATAAGATTTAAAAACAAATCAAATTGAAAATACTTTCAGAAACTAGAGTTACACACTAATATGCCTTCCATTACCAGTATAATACCCGTGTATTGCACAAAACACAACAGCAATCTAAAGAAAAACACAGCCAGAGCCGCGTGCAGCAGCTAGTATAATTAGAAGTAAGGTAAACGTCCCAGTCGTCACGCAATGTGCATAAAAACGTAAATTATTAATGAACGCTTGAAGGCGATGTCATTAATCCTGTGGCTTTAGCGGTGTGGCTACGAAGATAGCGATTAAAGCGTGTATTCATGTTTTTTTATGTGATTATTATAGGTTACTTTATTTCATAATTTTGTCCATCAAGATACAGGATTTTCCTAGTTAGATGGGCAGGTCTTACTAATTTGTAATAGCCATACCCATCCCATAATTAAACAACACAAATGTTACCTAGGCTATTTTTTTGATAAAATAAATGATTAATTACTTACTTACTATATTCTGGTTAATGTAGGGGTACCTAGTTTATTTGTATGTTATAATTTCGAAAACCGCTGATCTATATTTCTGTTTGTGGTGAATTGCTATGTTTGATTGACAGGCGCTTTCTGATCCGCGTGAAACTCAACTCATCATTTCGTACCCATGATTTATTGATTGAATAGGATGTAAAATCTGTTATAAATGTCTAATAATATTGCGTTGCTAATAACTTAATTGAAATAGGGATTTACACAATTCACAAAGGTATTTTTTTCTAAAGTTAGTAAAACATATAACATAACATAACATAACATCACGTCTTGTTTTCCCGAAGGGTTGGGCAGAGGTGTATCTGTAGTACACCCACATTTTGTCAGTTATGTTTTAAGTTCATAAGGGGCGAGTCTACTGCCAACAACCGGGCATAATTCCACACTTCTGAAAAACCCAAAAGAAAACAAAGCAAAATACATCTTTTTTCAATATTAAATAATAAAATTATAGTACCTACCCATTCACATATTTTTATAGCTAGATTGCGTACTTACTTGAAGCATTTTAATTAACATGAAGCAACCAAAAATCGTGTGATATTGTCAAAATTACTACAGATATTTAAGCACTTTACACTACCAGTACTTGAAATAAAACCTTTAAATGGATGCTTGCTCCAAACCCGCTTACTTCGTGGCCTCACGTCGACCAAGCTAAAAATCAGTTAAGATGAGGTGTGCGATAGCTAGCGATGACTGGGACGAGCGAGACCCGCGGAATTATACCACATTTATCAACTTATTAATGACCCTACTTACGAAGGAAACCAGTAGCGATAGAAGAAACAGTTCAGTTTCCTCATGAGTAGGTATTTCTAACTTCTTGCACATTGTGTATGTGAGATACAAAAAAATATACCCGAATCTAGGTGCCTTTATCATGATAGTCAATCTCTCTCTTTCCTTTTTCAATGTTACTTTAAAAAAAAACAAGATGGTCAGTCTGGGACTGCCGATAGAAGTAAAAACTAAGTAACGCCATCTAACGAAAATGTCAGGAATTTATGTGGCTTGCTGTCAGTATAAAAAAGAAAGCTGTAGCTCCACTACAAAAAATCCAAAAAAAAAAAACAGAGTGCGCTGTCGACAAGAAAGTGCTCAACGTGCCTTCGGTGACGATGACGCGAGTTCCATGATTCTTGTTCACCCAAACAGTGCTCAACCCGCCTAAACAAGTTTTCACTACAAAAAATAAAATTAAATTATTAATTATGAGAATTAAGGAGGATCTATGAATTAAATCAAATAAAAATATCTTCAGATATTTTTTTTTTTATATTCCTTCATATACATCATTTGGATAATTCCAAATGATGTTTATGGAATAATTATTTCGGTATCGTTAATTATTATAATTACTTATAATTTACTTTTCTCGGATTAATGTTCTCTAACCTATTTGGGTAAAGATTAATCAAGCATCCACTAAAATCCTGAACCCTAACTAGAAATCTGGCTCATAATAGGTAAATTATAATGAACAAGAAGTAGGTACCTGCCTCGTTGGTCTAGTGGTCGCAAGCACTACTGCTGAACATGAAGTCCTGGGTTCGATTCCCAGGTCGGGCAGTGTTATTGGGTTTTTCCATCTTGAATTTTTCAGTAGCAGTTTGAAGTCTGGATTTGTGCTCGCCCCTTGTTACATGGGACTTAAACATGATACTGGCTGTAAAATATGAGTGGACTATAGCTGTACCTCTGCCCAACCTTACGTGGAAAACAAGCGCTATGGTATGTTATGCAAAGTGGTGAACGTTCACTCGTACTTTAAGAAGTCGTTGGATCGGAAACTATATTTCTGCTGACCGTACAACTCAACACTTGGCGTAATATTGAGTCATTTACTTTATATCTTGAACGGCCAGTCGTTACCTGCCTCAGATTTGTATACTTTACTGGTAGGTAGGTATACCTACTTTTATTTTAAAGATGTCTCTCCCGGTAACTGAGCTCGACAATTCCGTAAGTAGGAATCTATTGGCTAATAGGCTATGTTCAGATCACACTATAGTAATCCTACCTATTATATTTGTACTCTATAACATAGCCGATGAGTTTCCAAGCTGATATAGATTCCGAGCTCAGTTATCGGGAGAGAGATATTTCTGATTTAAAGGTATCTGCACACAGCGGGCGTGGCGGGGCGGGGCGCGGCGTGGCGTGGCGGCGACGGGGCGCTGGCGTGACGGGAGCGGTCACGTCCCGTCCCGCCGCGAATTGAGAGAGAAAGAATATAAATAAAGTAAACAGTTATAAGTTCAAAGTAACTAAGTTAGTTAATATGATAATTTATTAGTTACAGTTATAAGTTAAAGTTTGACGCTGAGCAGTTGTAATGTACTAGATACTACGGACGACTCCACACAGACCCGTCCCGCTCGGCGCGATGGTAACCGTCACGCCCCGCCCCGCCGCTACTGACTTGTATTCACACCAGGCGCGGCGGCGGCGGCGGCGCGGCATTGCGTAACGGTTACCATCGCGCCGAGCGGGACGGGTCTAGTCGTCCGTAGTATCTAGTACATTACAACTGCTCAGCGTCACGTCGCCGTCCCGTCCCGCCACGCCACGCCCGCTGTGTGCAGTGGCCTTTAGACACCTGCAACACCAAGGGCGTTGCCAATGCATTCTCGACCTTCGAGATAAAGGTTAAACATAAATTAAAATTCAAAATATTTTATTTCACACAAACCTACATGGGCACTTATGAAACGTCAGAAGCTAGGTGCACGGTTCCAAATGGTCGTTTTCTATGGAGAAGAGCCGGCAAGAAACTCCACGGTTACTCTTTTAAAAATAAATGGTATTTACAATGGTTTTTTTTAAATTTCAGTGTTAATAGGTATGAGAGGACAGTGCAGGCCTATCAACAAGTGCCAGATACTTAGCAAAATAGTAAATGGTCCACAAATCTACAGTCTGTTAAGCATACAACGTTCTCACATTCACAAGATCGAAAGAAAAGAAAAGAATCTACTTATATAAAAGATAAATAAAATAATAAAAAATCTATTTAAAATATGTGAGTACTCGTATGTCTGTAATCCTGGCTCTTGTGGTACTCCTAGTACAAGAGCCAGGGCTACACAGATTTTTGTGTCTTTGAAGTGAAAATAAACATTACTATTACCTACTATTACTAATCCTTCAAACTTGGTGGAAAATGGGTGTGGTTGTAGCAATTCCCCGGTTTCTTAAATTTTTTTTTTCCTTTTGTTATTCTTTTGCCATCGGACAAGAGAATTAATTATAACGATGTCTTCAACAAACCTGTCAAGAAGTTGTTTCTGAAAATTATGTTCTGAAACTTTCACACGACGTCGATTTTTTAAGAAAATATTACGATATAAAACTTTATGCTTTCACGAAACAAGCTTTCTTCTTGAAGCAAGTTCTTTTTATGACCGTAAGAAGTTAACCAGGAAAATGTCAACCGAAGATATAAAGAAAACCGGAACAAAATCTTAAAATCATAATTACTATTCCTAACAAAGTTAAAAGATCACTGTCGTATCTAAAACTAGTTTTTAACCGCCCTCATTAACTAAACTTCAAGAAGAACTTAAAAACTAACCGTCTTCTGTATCGAAGAAAAACTCATGTAAAAAGACATAAAAGCTTATAGGGTGGAAGTACCAACTATCGTCCCTAGCATATTTACTTTCGCGCTAACACGAACCTTCCCCATAAACACGATACTTTGTTTACGTACAGACAAACAAATTAACTACTAACAATATGTTAGTAGTAACATGTCGCTATTATTAACAATCTCATTTTTTTCTTTTATACTCGTACGGTAATCTGAGACATGTGGCTTACCGAAAATAGGTCGAATATGTTCCGAGGGTGACGACACCTATTATGAGATACTAGTTTTTTATGTTAATTTCAGATAAGTGAAGGAATGAATACGCTTGTTATTCAAATACAGAGAAAATAATGTCGCTTTTATTTCGTATTTTACCGAAGAGATAAAGGTGAATTGTGTTGTTCTGAGAGATACCACCAAATAATGATACCTACTGCTTAAAGGTAAATACAAAAAAAAAACACTTGAAATTGTTACTTGCAAATTCATCTCATTATAACAAATTACTTATTCGATATAATTATATGAGATCTCCTAACCCTTCATTATCTAACCTTATCTCGCATACTCGTACTCAAATCTAATCTGTAAACGCAATCATAAATCACTCACCATATTTAATCACAAATGAAACCCAAACTAACTTCAAAGCGAAACTTAATTAAAAACAAATCACGGCCGACAACTGTCCCGCGTACCCCACATCTCTTCGCGTAGGGTCAAAGCCCTTAGCTGTTTGTCAGAGTTAACCAGATTAGGTTATTTTTTTACTGTTTACTGTAACGAGGTTACGCGATAGTTGGTTTAACCATAGTTTAACGGTGACTGTAGTAGTTTAGTTAACTAAATTCGACGATACGGCTTCATCATTTCTATGTTAATTTCGGAATTATGTGAGAATGTCAATCACAGGAACTACTTAAGTTTACGATGTTTTAATATTTATTATATGCCAGAGTATAAAATTGGGTCTCTAAATGTCATTGATAAAGGTTATTATCCGGTTCATAAATATAGATAAAGTTGGATTCAAAGTTAAATAACTGCTGCATGATAACAGTGACAGGTGCTCAGCCTAATTTAAAGTACCGAGGAAAGAAAACCATGATACCAAGTTTGTACATCAAAAATTATTTTTTTACACTAGTGCAGGCAAATAGTAGTACATAAGTGTCTACCTTTATTGAATCTTCAATATAACTTTTGTTGTGAGTGGCTCTTATAACAAATCTTTCACAAAAACCAATCTACATAATGAGATATCTATGAAATCTATCATCTACCTACATATGTACCTACCTATGTTAAGCAAATGAATAAATGCAACCGAATATCCGATCTCTAGTCATAGGATCGGATATTCGGATGTATATTTACCTAAAGTTAAGGTGTTGGCTATTATGGAATGCACTTTTGTATCGAAAACAACCCGGGATTCCGGGATCGACAAATTTAGAGTTCTGATTATCTGAACCGAATGTATATTATTTTACTTACGTAAATCTACATAATGAGATATCTATGAAATCTATTATCTACCTATGTACCTACTTATGTTAAGCAAATGAATAAATGCAACCAAATATCCGATCTCTAGTCATAGGATCGGATATTCGGATGTATATTTACCTAAAGTTAAGGTGTTGGCTATTATGGAATGCACTTTTGTATCGAAAACAACCCGGGATTCCGGGATCGACAAATTTAGAGTTCTGATTATCTGAACCGAATGTATATTATTTTACTTACGTTCAGGTGTTGGCTGATATGGAATGTACTTCTGTATCAATCACAAAAATCTCGCGATTCCGGAATTGATAAATTTATTACTTTTTGACTATAGAAATGCTAGCTAATGTAGTAAAGTAGGTTGCCAAAATGGCATAGCACATACTGACAAAAACATGGTGCCCTGAGATTCCTTAACAAAATGTTTACAGTAGGTATATAAACTTTTATGTTAATACCGCAAAAGTCTGATGATTCCTTCCTCATGTATCCGATTAGTTGTGCATTCCCGGATTTTATGGAATTCCGGGATTTATATTAAGAAAAAAATTATTAAGAAGCCACTTCCATAATTTCTAAGCCAAAAATTAAGTTTAGGTAAAGCATCCGAATATCCGATCTCTACTTATGACATAATGACATGCAGACATCATGGTTTAAAAAAAATCCGTTCATCTCTCGTCAGTAATTATTTTACAAAATTTTCTTACTGTTAGAAATATTTATGCAGGAGTTCTAAGTAACCAATGGTAACAGAATATATTTAGTAAAACTGCCTTTAACACATGTATCCCAAACTGCAAACACTACAATGACAAAATCACTTCTAAAAACGTGCTTACCCCAGAACCGGTTTCCCGTTTCTGCCCCATAGTTCCCAAATAAGGCTTATTTATAAGGAAAATCTATTTTGGACTTTTTAAAGGACAGGGAAGGCTTCTTGGGACACGTTGGCATGGCAATGGGCCGGTCACGTCTACACCATGGCACACAAGTGTCCCCTGTCCGAAGGCATTGTGTCGTGTGGGGGGAGGGGGCAACGGCCTCTGATAGGGACGTTGGGGGAAGCTGAGGTGTGAAACGATAAGTCAGCTTGTAGTGAGATGCGGATATAGATACTGTATCTTTGGAAAAATCTTATGTGATTGTGAAAATCTATTGTGATTGAGTCAGAAAATGTACATGAAAATATATAAACACCGTTTTCCAAAAAAAAACAATACCTACATAGTAAAAAATTGTGTTTATTTCAGAATTGTAAAATAACTTTAATTTGTATTTTCGTTTTATGCCACCGACTTTTAAGGAACCACCCTGCGAGCTTTTTCTACCAAATCAAAAAATAATCAAGTAAATCGCTGTCTGTCGCGCGTTTTGAATAGTTGTGTCGTGTACCAACAGTGTGTGAAATGCTAGTATAGTTCATTTTATCGTGAATTATAATTTAATCTGAACTATAAAAAGGTTTTTCAATTGCGCAATAACCGAGACTACCCATAGTACGCCCACTAGTAGTTGAAATATGCCTGATAATAACGAAACAGACACATACCCTCCCTCCGTCGTATACTTATAGCACACTAATGTTACACACACGTCACCTAAAAGTACCATTCAAGATAATCTAATTCCGTCAGTTGACAGAAACAGTGTTATTGTTTAATAATAACATCGTATTGTGTGATATACGCTTCACAAACAGAGATAATGGCGGCACAGGCGTAATATAAACACCCTGTATGTGCCCATCAATGTTATGGCAAAATAGACCTTCTCCATAAACGATCTTTGGGTACGCAATGTCATAATCGCCATGAATATGGCTATTGCTACAACTTAGAAATATGCCTTACCTTAGTTATTAGAGATGCTGACGATAATCGTGATGCTAAACCTATGTGCATGAAACCATTCCTTTTCATGTAGTTCATTCTTGCCTTTTTATCTTCTACTTAATTATTAAATGGTTAATACTTAAATTAATTTACTGACAAACAACGCTTAGCCTAAACTGCTAGATCTAGTTAGAAGCATGAAATTTTCAATCATTCCATATTATAACGAAGATGAATAGTTAATAAATATGGGCAGAAATTAAATGAAATTGTTTATTCTGTAAATAGGATATTGGAATCACCTTTACACGTCACATTAAAAAAATATTAAAAATTAGCTAGATGAGTTCGGCGTTCCCTATCTGACTACTCTTAGAAGAAAGGCCGAAATCAACTCAGGTCACAGTCTCTTTTAAAGTCCAGACATAATCTCGGTCAGGCCATATGAGGACCATGTAGAATAGAATCTGAAATGGTCTTTTGAGAAAAGACCTCACAGTTTTGAGTGGACCTGTCCAGTCAGTACAAGCATTTGTCAGTAAGCGTGGAGCTCATCAGCTCAGAGATCGAGAGAGAAAGTAACGGTAGCAAATGTCATTGGTTTTGATTACAGTTGATGACCAAGTGGATTAGAGGTACCCATCAAAAGAATCCAATTATTTCAAACAGGTAATTCAAAAACTACTTTATAAAAAAAAATACCAGCTTCCAAAAAAATACTACAAAGTGAAAAATAACTTTCATTTCAGAAGTCGTAAATAAGTTTTTTATTTTTTCCACACCAATTTATTCGTACTACTTGCTATAATTAAATTACTCAAGCGTGACTTTGCGGGAATCCATTATAAAATACAGAGAATAAGAATGTCTCTGCATTCGGCGCTTGGCGTGGCAACACGTCGTGTCAGGGTTTGCAACAAGTCAATCGGCATCCTGAAGAAGCCTCGTTGAGAGGTGAAACACGTGTCGATTTCTTACAGGGTTCTTTGGACTCTTAGAGAACAGTTAAACGGATTAGGTTACTATACTAAATATACGTCGTCTATTGTGTTTTACTACTTTCTATGTAAACAACAGTGACAGGAAGTATTAAAATATCATCAAGATACACAAAGTGGATTAAATACGTATTATCGTAGCTAAGTCAAAGACTACCCAAGCAAAGTTAATGTTTATATGGGATCGCGCAAGTGTCCCCTACCAAATGAAAAAATAATTTTCAAAATCGGTCCACAATTGACGAAAATATCGATGAAAAATTTTTTTTTTTTATTACCCGACTTTGGCGAAGCAAAAAGGAGGGTTATGATTTTTAAAAGATTGGTTCAACCCTTTCGAGCACAAAATTCTAAAACACCTACAATTTCCAACTCTTTACAACAACCTAATTCTAAGCATGATTAATTTTTCGGGGTGTATCTTAAAAATTTAGGGGTAGTTAAATCATAACTCAGATTTAATTGCCCCATATTTCATGGAGCACAATAGTGGGGCTGACGGCAAATGACTGTAGGCCTGTGGGGCTACAGGCCTACACAATACTGTCTCAGAAACAATTAGAAGATTTAGATGATTTTACAACGAAATTTATGAATGTATTGGATTTGGTTTTGCGTGAAGTTTTGTTTTGAACTCGTTTGTGTGTTGATGGGGCAATTAAATTGGGAATTTTCAGGTCAGAAAAATATAATATCATTAAGATAAAAGTAATAAGTGTTATCTGCTTTAAACTCCTGTGCTTACACAAAACACATTAGTCTACCGATCATTTGCAGTGTATAGAATTTTACTAAACACAAAAATATTACCTCTTTTCTCGGATATTTGGCAAAAATACGACACGTCTAATACGACCGACCTATTAGGTATTGTGTAAGATATTTTAGGTCAAATCTTGAAAGACGAGTGCGAAAATGTAAGGATCGAAGGTCGAAGGGAATCAGGCCCAATCTATCACGATCAAACGGGCGTGTACCGTAAGAGCCTTGGACCTTTGCAAATAACGTGCTTATTCATGTAACTGCCTAGGCTAGGTACTGAAAAAGTGAAAAGGAAAGGTCCTAGAGACCTAACTTATTATCCTACGTCTTTAGAGGTCACAGAGACCTAAGCCGTGTTCACGATTTGGTTTTGTCTTAGACTGTGCAGATTTGAATATAAATATTAGTAAGAACACAAACTAAATTGGGTTTTGGTTGGTCGAATTGAATATTTTTAATTTTTTTTAATCATGAAACGTTCTTAACACGTATTCTGTTCTGCTGCTAGGAACCGGAAATGACAAACTACAATCAACCCTGAAAATCAAAACCTAATTACGTGAAAAATCAATTAAGCCTACAGGAAATGATCTAATCTCCCTAATGTTGATAAGTTTGCGGTGTACCACGTTAATTATTAATTAAACGTGTTTAAACGGTTTTATACACAGATCGACATCAAAACAAACAGACATGGCGGATAGCGGATAAATCGATACGCGTCGGTATTATTGGTAGCGGAAAAGCGGAAATCAGTGATTGCCGACCCGTGGCAATATCCGCTTAGTACAGCTTTTATCCGCCGCGCCTCTGTAGGCATTGGGCCTACAACTGGGTGTTCTACCCTACTATTTTATTTATAGATATTGCTCAGTAATTAGGATGGAGCTTTGCTGGCGCGTTTATTTGTGCTCGTGTTTGAAATGGCGCTTATATGAAAATAAATTGCAGTTATGTGCTGTATGTGTGATTTCCTGAATGCTTTATTAATTCATTTCGATAGGCAGTTGTAAAATCAAAAGATTATTAGATAGTCGTTTGTCATCTGAGTTTTTTAATCTACATCTAAACATATTATTATAAAATAGAGTCGCTTTTCATATTGTCTTTGTGTGACCGCGTTTTTCTTATAAAGTACGCAACAGATTTTGATGCAGTGTTCATTATAAAAAAATAAAAAATAATTTTGATTATTACTGTTTCGGAATAAAGTCTGCAAAAACCGTGCGAACTCAGGGGCGGGCCGCTAGTGTATAATAATAACGTTTTCTTTGAAAACCAATCCTTCTTATACTTTTAATTTTAAAATTGATTTCAATTTGATTTTTTTTATATTTTTTTTAACTTTTATGTTATTACTATTTTTATTCTTTTTTTATATGGATCATGTGGACTGCAACAAAGATTTTCATTTACTTCTTTATTTATACTCAGGAAATTGACGTTAGCCCAGTTCTTACATAGGGCCGGTCCTATCAAACCGTTGAAGTAACCCAATCACCATATTTTAACACAATGTTGAACAGGTTACTATTTATTATTCTATACGATAACCAAGCAATAATATGTACTTAACGTTACAAGCCTTAAGCCACAGTTATCACTTGAGTTATTAAGTTCAGAGATCAACCGCAGTAGCTGATACCGACTCGTTTCTGAATTTCCAGTTTGACACAGAATGCGAAGCAAATGGAGTGACAATATTTAAGTACATACCAGACCACAGACTTTAAAGGGCTAAGCTTATGACACGCAGGTATCGCAGGTTAGCACAGTACACATTTTGTAGGGTAGGCAGACATAGGCTGCCAAGTTATACCAAGCGCGTGCGAAATACGCACTGCAAAAACAGTCGACAACAGTCACTTGGCAGAATTAGGGGAAGCTCAGTCGCACCTTATGAAATATTATGATAGATTTTTTGTAATTTCTTGGTGATTGGGTTATTTTTCAGGGCTGATTAGACTAAACCGATACTAGTTGTTTAGGCTTCGTTTAAAGTTTGATAGATTAGTAATAAAGTGTTACAATTTACACTACATGTTAAAATCACAATACAAAACAAAAAATAAAATATCATTCAACGATGATGTTTCTTTCATCAGCACAACTAAATCGCTGCCATGCGTTTGAGCACTCCATTTACTAACTACTCCATCCAGCCTTAAAGTATAAATAGTACCGAAAGGTTCTCGCTATCGACACAGAAGTACAGACAGACGTGTAGCTATTGAGTTATTTATTATAACCGAGCTAGATCTCCTAGATAGCCGCCACCTGCCCTAGGCTGGAGTTACGCCTTGTTAAGGTGCAATTACACGTGGTGTCGAGTAGCCATTGCCATTACGTTTAAAATAAACTGAGGGAAATTGCTGACATATAAAAATAAAAAGTTATATTTTTACAAATAATAACTTTCGCACTTGGTTTTTTATCGATTTAATATATTTTATCAACACATAGTAGATCGTTAACTGGTAACTGAATTGATAAGTTTTCAGTCGCTGTTTATGATGTTGTAGAGTTGATCGACTCTTCATGTGACCAGAAGGATGGACTATTTGTTGGCAATGCTGCCAGTCTTTTGGGCACTTTTCCTGGTTTTGATGCCCTATGATTCTGTTAAGGTGAAGACTGAAGACTGTTAGCTTTTAAACCATGTAAATTATTATCGTGGATATTGAAATAGTGTCTCAAGTATTTTTTATAGTCGTCATCATAGCTATTGCGTCACTTATTTTTTTAATGGTTCATGGATCAAGGACAAACCAAGCCATATGTCATTTGAAACAGAACACCCAATGACAAGGCCAGATTACACTGAGATTGTAAGGAGTGACATCACTCCGAAAAAAAAACATTTGGTCGAATTTCGAACTCAAATATAAATGAACCCTTAGATCTATTGAAACAACTTGGAGACTGAAACAGTCACACTTATTTCTTCGCATTTAAGTTTATATTTGCTTGATGGATCAGTTTTATACATAGGTGAGTTATTAAACAATTTATCTTTAAACTAGTAAACATGACGACGAGCACACAAATTCATTAGTGGTCCTACAATTCAATTTGAATAAAATATGTGCGTATAAAATTCTAATGTAACGGATAGTATGTTCCTAGATACTCGTAAGGCTGAAGACATTATATAATTTATTATCTAAGCCTATTTTTTACCACCTTTAAGGAAAAAGTACGAAAGCATAAATTAAATTAGAATAATTATGTATATGT